>BSBN01001119.1:10210000-11410000 GCA_027924645.1 Cunninghamia lanceolata
TGCATGAAAGTGAGATAGAGAATGGTATATATTGGATTATGGAGGGTATGACAGTAGATTATGGAAGGTGCGATAGTGGACACTGAGGTAGATATATGGATTGGAAAGATTAGGCAAAAGTAAGGACCATGGGAGTAGGATGGGGAAGATATGTAGGATAGTACTAAAAGGGAGGGGAGATGGAGTTATACGGAAGTGTTGTGGAATGGAAGGGAACCATGACCAACAGTTGCACATACTATGATAAACATTGAAGCTTTTGATAGGCAGGTGGTGTGGGAAGCAATGGAGATTTTTTCTTGGTGGATGAATGATTTAGGAGTTTAGGGACCCACATAGACTTAGTATTTTTTTAATTTTTGTTTGTCCTATGGAATGGAAGGATTGGATACTTTTGGATGAAAGAGGAGAAAGTGGATGGTTGGAATTTGTGAGAGGTGGATGCCTCATTTAACTTGAGGGCTTTTTTCTTAGGTACCCAAACCATTTTGCCTTTAGACATTGCTTGTGGACATATGGGCTTGAGTATTAGCAGCTTTTGTTTAGCTTCTTTTGTAATGATTTGTTGCTTGGGGACCCACACCCTTTTCAGTTTGACATTGAGGTGCATGGGTGTATGCATCTTTTGAGAAGGATAATTCTTTGATTCTTCGCTTTTGTATCCTAGGTCATGAGGACTCTTAGGATTTTTTATTTTATAGCTAGAGGCATCGACATTTTTGTATTTGAATCCCATGGGGATGGTGGAAGTGAGGTTGGTGGAATCTCTTTGTTTAGACAACATGTGCATTTGTTGGCCATAATCGGGATTGTTAGAGGATTTATAGATGGATGGATAAGGTGTTGGAAGAAGTAGTGGTAAAATGCATGGAGGGATATTAGGAGTTGGGAGTAGTGGAGGTAGATTGGATGGTGGAAGGTGTATGGTCACATGCTTTTGACAATTGTAGGATGATGGAGGTGGAATGATGACATATGTTTTGGGGATATGATAGAGTTTGTGATGGAAAGTGGTAGACTTAGGAGTGGAGGAAGTACCAACATCTTTGGATTGTTCATCTTGGGGTATGTATCCAAGGCCGTATGAACATGGAGAAACATTGACATGTACGGGCTCCAAAATACCTTGTTCATGAAGGCCTAAGCCTTTACCTAGATAGTTCATATTTTGGAGTCTGCGGTGACCAGCAGGATTATGTATAGGTGGAACGCTAGTCACGAGTTCCTTATTGGATGGAGAAGGGGAGATAGAGGATAATGGTTGTTGGTGTTCTAACGAAGAACATTCATGGATGAAGTTAGTGAGACCAAGGGGATAGGATAATTGATTTTCAACATGGTTGATTATGGAGGTGGAGGATCATCAGGATCTTGTTTATCATTGTGCTTGGTAGGATCCAAGTTATTGGTTTGATCATCTATGTGCACTTGGGAGGGAAGTGTCTCATCAAGGGGAGTGGAAGTTGTTGGATCATAGATAGGACTAGGTGGAATATGGATAGGAGTAATGGAGGTTTCTCACTTATGGATGGGTATAGGATCATGTTGTTCATGGATATCTTCTTCATAGGTATTATCTTGATCATGGAAGAGATAAAGGTTATGAATGGGTTGAAATTGGATCTCTTGCCCATGTATAGGATCAAGTTGTTCATAGATAGCTTCTTCATAGGTATTATCTTGATCATGGAAAAGATACATGTTATGAATAGGTTGCATAAAAGTGATTTGATCTTGACTTGGACTAGAGCTTAATGTTTCCACATGCTCTAAGGTGTGCTCTTGACATAACTCTTGGGTTGTTTGAATGGAAGTGGATAGCTCTTGGATAGGCTTTACATGTTCTTGATGGTTATTGACATGAAGGTACAATAGCTCTTGACTTGGGTTTATAGTAGGAGGTTCTTCAATAAGCTCAAGGGGTTGCAGATTGCATAAAGGGGTTGTAGGATTTGAAATAGTGTTTGAAGAATCTTTGGTAAGGTCAAGGACCAGAATATGAGGACATGGTTGACTCTCTGCTAATAGTCCTTGGATCACATCCTTCATAGGTGCAGGAGTGCATGGATGAGGTGATGGATGAGAGGATTTGGCTTTCTCCATAGCTTTTCTTTGTTGTATAAATTTGGAAAAACTCTTTTCCATAAATCATCCAAGGATTCTTTGGTTTTTGATTTAGACGGTAGGGAACTTGAGGTCAGTGTTGGTGTAGAACTGGTATGTTTTGGAATATGTGTCTTAGAAGATGGTGAAGGAGGACTAGTAGATAGAGTGGTATACGATTTCCCCTTTGAGGTGGTGGCTACCTTGTCAATAGTATCATTAAGATGGGAAAAGAATGTATGATTTTGGGGTGAGGCGTAGCTAATACTAGCCTGTTCAGCTTGCAAGATTGTCATTTCTTGTTGTAAGACTTGGAGCTCTTGAGCAATTGTAGATATTGGAGTGTTTGAGCAATATAGTCTAATTGGTTTGCCATCTTTACAAAAATTGACACAAGACCGAAAAAACTTATTGTGATAGATGCGCAGCTACAAATGCACAGTTTCAGAAGGTAAATGCACTACAGGTCGAAGTAGATGCGTAGTTCTGACAGAGAATAAATATGCAAGAACATGTAGCAAAAGCACAAGAAGTCGGTACAAATGCGCAGTAGGTCAAGATATATGCACAACTTTAGAATGTATATGCACAACTCTAGTTTTTTGAATGCTTTTGTAAAAATTTTGACATGTTTTGCAATTTTTTTGGTTTTTTGGTTTGTAGGTTGGTCTTTTTGATCTGATTTTATCAATTATAGCAAGAAGGCACAGCAAACACACAGAATGATTTTAATTTTTTTTGAATTTTTTTTTGAAAATTTTGGACTCTTTTTGGACATAGAAACGATTACAACCTGTTGACTTTTTCCCAGACTGGATGCTTATTCCCAGATTTCCCTACAAGGTAGCCATCAGTGATCAACAGGATCTCTAGGCCAGGGGGCCAACAGTGTAGGAGATAGACTCTATATTTTATCTCCTCTTCTTCTTCAGGCTCTGCAAGACCTAGGGGGGTATTCCCTACTCAACATCCATGGGGATATGCATGCAAGGCTGGGATGTTGACAGAAAGCAGATGAGTCCTCCTGTAAGTAGACCAAAACTGAAAGATAAGAGCAAAGGGGCTAGCTTTGGGCCTATTAGCAGTTGTAGACAGAGGACTGAGGTTCCTAAAACTAACTTTAATGTCCTAATGGTTGTTTTAGATTTTGATTTGGAGTTTAAGTGTGGATGCAAAGCTGGACATGGTTATAACACAAAAACAAAGCATGATTGGTGCTTATCCAGGGCCTGGAGTCAGTAGACATACACCTGTGAATGATCAGCATAAACAGCTAAAACTGGATTTCAAGGGGATATATGTGATACCTACCTTACAGGCATCTCCCAATACAAAGTGTTAGGTTATCTCTACTTATGGTATCCCTACTGCAGTATACCCTTCCCAATGTTTAACCTGAAAACAGTTTAATCTACCCCTTGAGCAGAGGTTAAAAGATCAGACATTCAACATAGGAATTCTATGCTCTAGAATCTAAACATTACTCAAATATCCAGATTCAGAAGAAGAATACATGCAATACTGGAGACAGAATTAACACAACACATGCCAAGATAGCATTTCTCATATAAGTTCAATCATGAAATCAGTGGGTTCATGCCAAAAACATACAACAAGAGATACATAAACTCACAGGTAAGCTGTACAGAACAACCAGATCAGCTTGTTATGCATTACAGAGCCAAAATCTTCAACTTTCAACAACCTTTCAAATGAGCAACACCACCTGCTTATAACAGCCAGGTAGGTGCTCAGCAATTAATTACAATGTTGACCAAAAATCTCGCCAGAGACACAGTATCATGGAAATGGCGCTCAAACACAACCAGATTGGTGCCCAAACTTGAATGCAGCAGGTAGGGGAGGAGACAGGAAGATTTCTTGAGCCCTACGCCACTGTCCGCTGATGTACACCTTAAATCGGGTACAGGATCCATCCACGCCATCGCCCATACCTCTGCAACGATCGCCATTAATGGCGCACCAACCCGCGGCCTTGGGAAGAACAACAATTCTGCATCGCAAGCATCTCCCGCCGAGATTCATCATCATGATATTTTGAATATGCAGGATAACATTATCCCACATGCACCCCGCGATGACCTCTTTGACACTTTATATACTAGGTCATGAGCATATATCATGTCGGTGCTTTTGCTCCTGACGACACTAGTATAGGACTTCATCATCATCATCCTCCAGCAGCATGATATCCTGTCGCCCGAAATATCACCCTGACGTCATCATGATATTTGAAATATAACCTTCATGATAATCGGCACAACCTGATCCATCGGAGGAACATCCTCCTGCTGAGATTATACCAAAAGTCTGGCTGATGAACATCCTGATGACGTCATCATCATATCCTGCTGACGTCATCATCATATCTGCCTACTGCGCACCTCCTCATATCCGGATGACGTCATCATCATGTTTGCAAATATCGGGAGATCTCCTCAAGATGATCAGTGTTAGAAATATGACCCCCCCGGGACCTTGATGACGTCATCATCATATTAACATCATCATGATATTCGGAAGACAACCGGATATTTGGAAATATCCTCCTGATGTTCAAATATCAGGTTGCACTATAGCTCCACTATAAGATCGGGGCGATAGATGAATATGATGATGCTCGAAAAGATCACCCCCTCTAGATAGCGCACGAAGCCGGCAGGCGGATATCTCCTTGATATCAGCATCATCATGATGCTGGAACAAACACACTCGAGTGATATGAAAATATCACCCCCTCCTTCGGAAATATCATGATGCAGATAGGCAGAAAGAAAGATAGCACCCTGATATAAGGATGACGTCAGCATCATCAGGATGACAAAACAATCGAACAAGAAGTGATACAACATCATCAGGATGATATTGACTAAGATCATCCTGATGTTCAAAATATGATGACCCCAGTGAATATCGGGTCGCACTTAGAACTCTTCAACAACATCATCAGGATGATCATAACCAAGATCACCCGATGATAGAAATATCACCCCGGCGAAATATCATGAAGGCAGAAAATATGATGACCTCCGCAAGCAGCAGGATGATAACTGGAAATATGATGATGATGACGACGACCCTTAAGAAAAAACAAGTCAGGTCGAACAACTTAGAGAATAACCCCTCCAGGATAATGGGGCAACATCATCATCATGTTTGGGCAAGGTGATAAATGGAAGATCACCGGATAATTTGAAAAATCACCCTCGCAAGCAGATCAGGGTGCACTGTAGCTCATCAGCATCATCAGGATAAAAACCAAACATCACCCGATAACTGAATATGATGATGACGATGAAAAAATAGTCGACGAAGAACATGATAATGTAGACCATCATCGAAGACAAGATGATGATGATGACCTCCTCCTCAGGAAAATATGATGCTGCAGCTGAAAAATGCTGAGGAGGTCCAACACTTAGAAAAAATGGGCAAGAAGATAAAGGCTTCAAATGAAGAAACCTCCTGATCATGACAAATCAACCCCAGGTCAAAATGAGTGCTAACAGTGGCTCCAAATGGGGACGTGCAGGTGAAAACCTGCAGCGAGAACCAGATCTCCGGGCAGACCAGACAAAAAGCCAAAAAACACGAGCTGTACAAGGCATTTACACTACATACATATTTTTACAAATGTGCACAGCAACCAGTCATTTATGCAAAATAGAACTTAAGGAATTGGCCATGCACAGGCAATTCCAGAATTTCACCATCTAGGGCCTGGAGGAAATAAGAATCCTCCCCATGAGTATTGTAAACCTGATATGGGCCCATCCATAAGGGTTGAAATTTACCATGTTTACCCTTTTCCTGATCTTTAGCATTCCAAATAAGCACCAGATCATTGACTTGAAACTTCCTTTTTGTAGTTCTCCTGTCAAACTGATATTTCATATCTTGTTGTCTTTTGAGATTGATCTGGTGGGCTCTCCTTCTGTCTTCATCCAATGCAACCAGCTGATTCACTCTTTCTGTCATGGGATCTTCAATGTCCTCATCATTTTCCTGAATGAATCTGTAAACTGGTAGGAGATTATTTATGGGCAGTCTAGCTGATGCACCATATACTAGCTCAAAAGGTGACTTCCCAATAGCCCTTTTCACAGTCACTCTGTCAGCCCATACTGCTAAGTTCAACTTTGAGTTCCAAGCTCTCTTGTTCTTGTCCAGTATCCTCTTGACAATTTTCATGATGCTCTTATTGCTTGATTCTGCTTGACCATTTCCTTGGGGGTGATATGGTGATGTATATGACAAATTAATCCCATACCTGTTGCAAAAATCAACAAATTCACCTGATCTGAAGCACATGGCATTATCAGTGATTATCTTAAATGGTACTCCAAACCTGATGATGATGTTCTCTAGTATGAAATCTGTCACCACCTTACTTGTAGCTCTATTAGTTGGAATGGCCTCAATCCATTTGGTAAAGTAGTCAGTTGCCACCAAAATCCAACTGTGTCCCCCACTTGATTTATCTGCAATTTCCCCTATAAAGTCAATTCCCCATTGCTGGAATGGAGCATCCACAGGTACAGTTCTGAGGGGTAAAGCACCATCATATTTCAGCTTTCCTGAGAATCTCTGGCAAGGGTCACACTTCCTTACTAACCTTTGTGCATCTGAAAAGAGAGTGGGCCACCAATATCCTGCCCTGAGAATTTTATGAGCTGTTGTTTGGGCAGTATAATGTCCACCACACAATCCTTTATGCATATCAATCAAAATATTGTTAGCCATATCCTCATCCACACATCTCAGCAGCACACCATCAGGGTTTTTCCAGTACAGCTCACCTTGAACAATAACATACCTGATTGCATGTAACCTTAGAGTCCTCTTTTGACAGTCACTGAAATGGGAAGGACAATTCAGATTTTGCAAGTAGTAGATAATATCCTTGTACCATTCAGATCCTGATATATTTACACTCTCATCTTGGACTGCATTAACTTGGCATGCTTCCAAGTTTGATTGTGCCATCATCTTGGCTAATCCTTGTCCTCTTATCAACTTAGTAACTTGTATGTCTATGTTGAATTCCTGCAGTTTGTTTATCCATCTGCACCTTCTTCCAGTCACCTCCTGCTGAGTGAATATGTCTTTGACTGCTGCATGAGGTACATATGCAATTATATATGACCCTACCAAGTATGGTCTGAAGCTTTTGATGGCTCTAACTAGTGCATATGCCTGCTTTTCCATAATATCATACTTCAACTCAGAGGCCTGCAGGGACATACTGAAGAAAGCGATGGGCTGTTCAAAACCATCTTCATTTTTCTGCAACAAACATGCAGCAACAGTATGAAAGGAAGCAAATGAGAACACTTGGAATGGCCTAGAAAAATCAGGAGATTTAAGAACAGGGGCCATCTTAATTGCCTCTTTGATATTCTGAAATGATTCTGTTGCTTCCTTTTCCCAGTTGTCAGTTGCATCCTTCTTCATCATCTTGGAGATGTTCCTTGTGGTTTCTGTAAAGTTGGGAACAAATCTTCTAACAAAATTTATCTGTCCAAAGAAGGACTGAACTCCTTTCACAGTTCTTGGCATTTGAATCCTGTCAATGGCTGCCACTCTCTCTGGATCTATCCTGACTCCATCCTTGGAAACAATATGTCCCAGAAGTTTTCCTTCAACTACTCCAAAGGCACACTTCTTTGGGTTTAAAGAAATACCATATTCTAGTGCTCTTATGAAAATCTGCTCCAGATGCATACAATGCTGCTCCTCTTTCTTTGAGTAGGCAGTCAGGTCATCCTGATACACAGCCAGGATTGAATCAATCAGCCCTGCAAAAGCAACATCCATTGCTCTTTGAAATGTAGCACCTGCATTTGTTAGTCCAAATGGCATTCTAACATACACATACGTTCCCCATGGAGTGGTAAAGGCAGTCTTATACTGTTCTGATTCCTTTACCTTCACCTGATTATATCCTGAAAATCCATCCATCATGGATAGGAGTTCACAACCAGTCACTCTCTGCAACATAGCTTCCATATTAGGCAGTGGATAGTTATCCTTCAAAGAGGATACATTCAAGTTCCTGAAATCAACACACAGCCTAATATCACCATTCTTTTTTCTGACTGGGACAAGGTTAGACACCCAAGTTGAATGTCTGATTGGCACAATTATTCCAGCTTCCCTGAGCCTTTTGAGTTCTTCTTGCATCTTGGGAGCTAAGGTAGGGTTAATAGGCCTTTGCCTTTGTCTAAATGGCTTAGCTTCAGGCTTCAATGGGATCTCATGCTGGAATAAGTCTTCCCTATAAGCTTTTAGGTCCTCATATGACCAAGCAAAAACATGTTTATACTTTCTCAGTAATGCAATCAGCATACTTCTAATGTGTGGTTTGAGCTGTTTACCAATATATACCTTCTGAGGGGCCTGAGATGTCCCCAAATTTATTTCTTCTAAATCCTCCTTATTTGTGGGGGATGTCTTTGTGACCATTTTGTCTCTACTGTCAAAAACTCTTTCCAAAGCTACCAACCCTCTAGGGATTTTATTAGTCCTCAACTGAATGATCTCTTTCCCCACAAGAGTTTCTTTTCCATCTACAGTCTCTACAAAAGCTTGGAAATCAATCTGTTGATTCTCATACTCATCTATGCAGTGCAAAAATTTCAGCAAATCCCTATCATCATTAAACACTTGCCAACTGCATATGTTTTCTAGTATGGCAGGCCTAATTTTAACTTCTACATCTGTAACACCTGACAGAGTGATGTCATCTGGCCTTATTGCAACATTGGCTAAGAAATCAGCCATAACATTTTTTGACCTTTCTACCCAGCCAATTGAAAACGCATCAAAAAGTTCAATGGTATCCCAAACAGCATGCTTGTATTGTTTCAATCTTCTATTTTTTGCAGCATACTTATTTCTAACTTGGGATACAATCAGCTCAGAATCCCCAAATACTCTTAACATCTTAATTCCATGTTTGAGAGCAATATTCAGGCCTAAGAGTAAAGCCTCATATTCTGCAATATTGTTTGTGCAATCAAATCTCAGCAAGAAAGAGAATTTGAGGAGCTTACCAGTTGGAGACAGGAAAACAACTCCAGCTCCAGAGCCTTCTTTTGCACAAGCTCCATCAAAAAACATGGTCCATAAGCCTTGCTGATCCAGCTCTTCAATGCAGATATTTTTCTTTTCATCTTCTGTATCATCTGAGACAACCTTGAAGTTATCACAGTCAGTGTCTACAAAGCATACTTGTTCATTTGCTTCTTGGTCTTCCACTGTCTCTGATGATCTCTGCTCTCTGATTAACTTGACATCCCTGCCATTCATTGGAATCATGGCATATGACAGGTCCAGCTGCATACTTCCACCAATTAGTGCTGCCCATCTTCTTGACAACAACATACCATACTGTGGCTTGATGTCAACCACTGTTATATTCATTTTATATTTCTTTTCAGGAAATGCTGCCAGTTTGAAATCTACATCCTTCATGATTCCAATAACTGGTACCTCTCTGGCATCCATGGCATAACATTTTCCACATGCCTTGTCAATTTTTAATCCAGTTTGTTGCATGATGGCCAAAGGCATGACATTTGTGGATGCTCCAGAGTCAAGCATACAATTTCTAATTATTTTTCCATTTATAACCAGGGAAACATAAAATGGTTCCACCTGTGAAGGACACTTTGTCATGGTCATTCCTAAATAGACTTCAGGAGTCTCATCTTCTTCATTACACATGACATGTTTCTCACCCTGGGTCTGATCATTTTGTTTAGATTGAAAAGGTACCCCTGAGATTAGGGATATTGTCCTATTCTTGATCTCTTCCACTTTCATGAGTTCCATAAGTGGAACAGAGACCTTTACCTGAGAGAGGATCTGGGCTATATCAAATGGAGCACAGTTTTGTACAACAGTTGTAGCTTGCTCCACAATCTTGCTTTTATCCTGAGCTGATTTAGTTTTCATTTTCATAGTTCCCTGATCATCATTCTTATCTTGGGGACCTCTACTTTGATCTTCAGCCTGAGGGGTTTTGTTTTCTGGTCCTTGAAATTCAGGACCTGTTCTGTATCTAAAGTTCTGTTTATTATTTACCCACTGCCTCTTTTGTGGTTCAGTTCCTTTATGACCATGCACCAGCTGACCTGCAGAAATATCTTCTGGCTGATGTGGGCTGCCAACTTGATTTTTACCTCTGAGATTGTAGTTGCTTTTGACTTGAGCAACTGCCGCAGCTGTGAAGGCTCTGATTTCCTCATCAGAAGGTCGTTGTAGGTTACTCAGAAAACTGTGTGAGTTCTGAGCATACACATAGTTATCTTCATTATCTTCATCATATGGGGACTGTTGGCAGGCCTGAACTTGATGATCTGCACTCTCATCAGCATCATAAAGAGTGTATCCATTGCCTATGGACATCATATTAACATCATCATCCTGCACATGATGTGGCTCATTGTATTCATTACAAGATGTAGCATTATCATACAAAGATTGGGCAATCATGCACTGTGACTGTGAATGTGGCATCTGACAAATTATACACCACGGAGCATCATCAGCAATATTTATAGTTTTCTTTAGGGGATCAGGAGTTTCCTTGACATGTTGAGCCCTCTGATTTGTGTTGTTACGTGGGAATACAGGCTTACCATCATGCCAATTGGTGTTATAAGGCATATCATGTAATGATGGCCTCTTTTCCTGCCTTTGATAGACTTGCCTATCAGGACCCATCCCTTTTTCACTTCTAGCTAATCTATAGCTCAGGTCCTTAACAACATTTGCCAGTTTGTCTATCTTATCTTCAGGAGCAGATGTACTACCTTGAGTGTTCTGAGGCTTATTTGGATTCTGTAGAATTTTTACATCATCCCTTCTATTTGTCTTGCCTGATGCTTTCCTATTGTTTTCAATATTTACTACAATTCTGAAAGCATCCCTGAGAGTGGCAGGACCTTTATCTCTTAGTCCATATGCAGTCTTTGCATCAAAGGCATTGATATACAAAATTATGCACATTGGTTCATTTGGCCTCATGTGATGTGGCAATTTGTTCAACACTTTAGTAAATCTTGCATTAAAGTCTGCAACCTGCTCATTTGACCCTTTGGTGATACTGGTGAACTCATTTACAAAGAAGCTAGGGTCAGTTTTATCACCATATTGCTCCTTGAATATCCTTTTAAAATCATCCCATGATGAAATACTCCGGTCAGGCAGATTCCTGTACCATTCTCTTGCCTCATCTATTAAGGATTGCATGAATGACTTCATGAAAACATCCTCATGCTAAACCTCAAAATTATCCATGACATTTTGGAAGGCCTTTAGATGATCTTCTCCTGACACTGTATTGTTTCCTGAAAACTTAGGCACTTGCAGCCTCAGATGCTTGTCAATGGGGTTAGGATACCCAGGAATACCATCAAACACCAGCTGCCTGAATCTATCTAGCTGCATGGGCTGTCTGTTTGGCTGATTAACATTAACATTTCTGTTTGCATTCTGGTTTCCTGCATTGTTCAGTGGTATCCTAGCATCATTCACATTTTGTCTCTCATCATGATGCTGATGTTGCATTTCATATCTTTGCTGATGTCTTTGCATATTTGCATTCTCTAGAGTAGGAACTGAATCATTTTGGGCAGTTCTTAAGGCTTGCACTTTCTGCTTCATATCATCTCTGATTTTCATGGCTTGTAGGTATTCTAATTCTGCTCTTAGACTTTTGATTTCTTCAGCCAATTGTTCATCCTTAGGTCTGGAGGTAGATGGTCTCATACCATTTGGGTCATCATCTTCATCATCCCTCAGAGACTCTGCCTCTTCAAACCTTTCACTTGGGTCTAGAAAAGGGCGTTCTTGGAACACCTCTGACCTCATTCTCATGCTACCACCCTGTTGCCTCTCATATGCACCTTGAATATCAGCTTCTGCACTTGAAAAATAAGGCGCATGCTGTCCTGATGGCCTAGGGTTATCTTGTATATCATCACTTTTTCTGGGGGAGCTCTCATGACTAACTGAGACAGTTCCCTTTCTTCTATACATCATTCTTTTTGTGAATGGTAACTCTTCAAATAAAGGGTTTTGTTGGGATCTTCTCCCCTGCATATAAATTTTACTTTGACCGGTTGGGAGATTACTTCGGAGTCGCCACCTATTACTAGGAACTGTTTTCTTCTGAAAACCAGGGTTCTTTCACAAGGGTCCCCAGCAGAGTCGCCAATTTCTGTTGACTTTTTCCCAGACTGGATGCTTATTCCCAGATTTCCCTACAAGGTAGCCATCAGTGATCAACAGGATCTCTGGGCCAGGGGGCCAACAGTGTAGGAGATAGACTCTATATTTTATCTCCTCTTCTTCTTCAAGCTCTGCAAGACCTAGGGGGGTATTCCCTACTCAACATCCATGGGGATATGCATGCAAGGCTGGGATGTTGACAAAAAGCAGATGAGTCCTCCTGTAAGTAGACCAAACTGAAAGATAAGAGCAAAGGGGCTAGCTTTGGGCCTATTAGCAGTTGTAGACAGAGGACTGAGGTTCCTAAAACTAACTTTAATGTCCTAATGGTTGTTTTAGATTTTGATTTGGAGTTTAAGTGTGGATGCAAAGCTGGACATGGTTATAACACAAAAACAAAGCATGATTGGTGCCTATCCAGGGCCTGGAGTCAGTAGACATACACCTGTGAATGATCAGCATAAACAGCTAAAACTAGATTTCAAGGGGATATATGTGATACCTGCCTTACAGGCATCTCCCAATACAAAGTGTTAGGTTATCTCTACTTATGGTATCCCTACTGCAGTATACCCTTCCCAATGTTCAACCTGAAAATAGTTTAATCTACCCCTTGAGCAGAGGTTAAAAGATCAGACATTCAACATAGGAATTCTATGCTCTAGAATCTAAACATTACTCAAATATCCAGATTCAGAAGAAGAATACATGCAATACTGGAGACAGAATTAACACAACACATGCCAAGATAGCATTTCTCATATAAGTTCAATCATGAAATCAATGGGTTCATGCCAAAAACATACAACAAGAGATACATAAACTCACAGGTAAGCTGTACAGAACAACCAGATCAGCTTGTTATGCATTACAGAGCCAAAATCTTCAACTTTCAACAACCTTTCAAATGAGCAACATCACCTGCTTATAACAGCCAGGTAGGTGCTCAGCAATTAATTACAATGTTGACCAAAAATCTCGCCAGATACACAGTATCATGGAAATGGCGCTCAAACACAACCAGATTGGCGCCCAAACTTGAATGCAGCAGGTAGGGGAGGAGACAGGAATATTTCTTGAGCCCTGTGCCACTGTCCGCTGATGTACACCTTCAATCAGGTACAGGATCCATCCACGCCATCGCCCATACCTCTGCAACGATCGCCATTAATGGCGCACCAACCCGCGGCCTTGGGAAGAACAACAATTCTGCATCGCAAGCATTTCCCGCCGAGATTCATCATCATGATATTTTGAATATGCAGGATAACATTATCCCACATGCACCCCGCGATGACCTCTTTGACACTTTATATACTAGGTCATGAGCATATATCATGTCGGTGCTTTTGCTCCTGACGACACTAGTATAGGACTTCATCATCATCATCCTCCAGCAGCATGATATCCTGTCGCCTGAAATATCACCCTGACGTCATCATGATATTTGAAATATAACCTTCATGATAATCGGCACAACCTGATCCATCGGAGGAACATCCTCCTGCTGAGCTTATACCAAAAGTCTGGCCGATGAACATCCTGATGACGTCATCATCATATCCTGCTGACGTCATCATCATATCTGCCTACTGCGCACCTCCTCATATCCGGATGACATCATCATCATGTTTGCAAATATCGGGAGATCTCCTCAAGATGATCAGTGTTAGAAATATGACCCCCCCGGGACCTTGATGACGTCATCATCATATTAACATCATCATGATATTCGGAAGACAACCGGATATTTGGAAATATCCTCCTGATGTTCAAATATCAGGTTGCACTGTAGCTCCACTATAAGATCGGGGCGATAGATGAATATGATGATGCTCGAAAAGATCACCCCCTCTAGATAGCGCACGAAGCCGGCAGGCGGATATCTCCTTGATATCAGCATCATCATGATGCTGGAACAAACACACTCGAGTGATATGAAAATATCACCTCCTCCTTCAGAAATATCATGATGCAGATAGGCAGAAAGAAAGATAGCACCCTGATATAAGGATGACGTCAGCATCATCAGGATGACAAAACAATCGAACAAGAAGTGATACAACATCATCAGGATGATATTGACTAAGATCATCCTGACGTTCAAAATATGATGACCCCAGTGAATATCGGGTCGCACTTAGAACTCTTCAACAACATCATCAGGATGATCATAACCAAGATCACCCGATGATAGAAATATCACCCCGGCGAAATATCATGAAGGCAGAAAATATGATGACCTCCGCAAGCAGCAGGATGATAACTGGAAATATGATGATGATGACGACGACCCTTAAGAAAAAACAAGTCAGGTCGAACAACTTAGAGAATAACCCCTCCAGGATAATGGGGCAACATCATCATCATGTTTGGGCAAGGTGATAAATGGAAGATCACCGGATAATTTGAAAAATCACCCTCGCAAGCAGATCAGGGTGCACTGTAGCTCGTCAGCATCATCAGGATAAAAACCAAACATCACCCGATAACTGAATATGATGATGACGATGAAAAAACAGTCAACGAAGAACATGATAATGCAGACCATCATCGAAGACAAGATGATGATGATGACCTCCTCCTCAGGAAAATATGATGCTGCAGCTGAAAAATGCTGAGGAGGTCCAACACTTAGAAAAAATGGGCAAGAAGATAAAGGCTTCAAATGAAGAAACCTCCTGATCATGACAAATCAACCCCAGGTCAAAATGAGTGCTAACACAACCCTAGGCTGGTAAAGATAGTATTTGTCGAATCCTCTAGATGTGCATGTTCAAAGTGGATAGCTTCAGGATCTTGATAGCACTGGCTCCTCTCCACGGTACACATTTCTCACACATACCAATATTTGGGTTTCCTTAGGCTCGTCCCCCCACCAAACCTTAGGATTGTCACTGCTACCTCTACTATGAACCACATGAATCGGGGCTGCTTCAAAGGTCCCACCTTTTGCACCAACAAATAGAAGGTTTTTGGTATACTATACAATGGCTAAATAGTTAGGGCAACCATTCGAGTGGTTACACGTGCGGAAGCACTACTCTCCGTTATGGAGTCTCCCAGCCTACAAGGGTTACGCTTTAGAGGATTTTGGGGGAGGTTGGTTGTCAGTGTAACATAGTGGCACTCGTTACAGGGAGCTTTCACCTCAAGTACAATTTATTTATAGTGGATCGGTAGGGCTTGGCTTTAGCCTATTTCCACTTAGGGTCATTCCCACTTGGATAGGTGGGCATCCAAGGGCAGGCCCCTCTAAAGTTTATACATGAAGAATGACAAGTCTGGCATTCTGGTCACCCAGTAAAGGGGAGAGCATAAGCCTATTGACATTCAAAAGACATAGTAAATAGTGGTTTATCCAATCCTATTTAAAATGAGAAAAACTATATGCGTTATTCTACTTGGGCACACATAATTGTTAACTTTGAAGTGATTAAAAGATAGCAATGGTTCTTTCCTTTTGCAAGATAGCAATATTCTTAACTTAAAGAGATAGCAATATGGCAAAGATAGAAATGATTTCGTTACTTCCCTCCTAGTTAAAAACTATGTGAGATTTGCATGCATATTTTTACTTTCCTTGCTAGTTAACCTATGATGTGTGTTTTTATAAAATGAAACTATCCATCTCTTAATCCTGCATGAAAATTAGAAAACCAACAAGAAAAACCTAAACTACTCCTCAAGACATATGCACAGCTTAAGAGACTGAATGCGCCGAAACAATACTCAAAAGTGCAATAATTACAAATGCACAGGAGAATAGGTTATAAGCATAGAGAGAAAGAATGAATGTATAAGACAGTCAAAAGCGTCAGATCAGATGTCAGATGCATAGGATCTGAAGATAGATGCATAGTAAAATCGTATGCACCAGAGTAGGTGGTATATGCACAGCCTTGGAGGATGTATGCACCAAAAGGTTGTATGCATGGGAACAGTGATTAGATGCGCACCAGGATTTCTCAGATGTGCTAAATGAACTTGTATAGAGATTGTATGGAGTTTGTATAGAACCTGTCACTCAAGAACTCAATTTTTTTTTATTAGATTTGGGGCAAAGGCCCCATGGTGGGTGCCAGAAATGTTATGGGTAAATATTGATGATAAATCAAAAGAATTATAAACCCAATAATTCAATGGAATATGCAAATAACAAAGATTAAAAATAAATAAGCAAACTTACAGAGCTTTGTTACCTCACAGCTTCCATTGTTCACCTATTCTCGATTGATCTTTGTATGGAGAATGTGGCCCTTAGGAAGCGTACTTCCTTGCTTTGTTCTTCAAGATGGCAATGGAGAAATGGCTAGGATACTTCTTGTAGTGAAGATGAACTTCAAATACAAATGAGGATGATCACAAGCTATAGATTGATATGGAATGATATGGTGCACTGATCATTCTGCAGAGTAACGATATGGAAATCTTGGATTTAGAAATAGAAGAAAAGGGTTGTATTTATAGACTTATGAAAGAGAAGATCAACGGTGTAGAAGAAATAAGAAGATCAATGGTGGAGAAGATTTGAGAGAATGTGTGCAAATAAAAAGAAGACAAGTATCACACAAAAAGCTATTTTGTTTGAGTTAATTGCTTTCATGATAAAGATAAGATTTGATTTTATAAATTAGAATTATTTATTCTAATTTAAGAGTTGTTGATAAAAACAAGTTTGTTTAAATCAATTAACTCAACTTATGATTTTATATGACAAGGAAGATTTTTTTTTAGAAGAAAATGATATAGATAAGAGTGGATGCAATATAAATTAAATAAATAAAATTTATTTAATTTATATGCATCATGAATAAATAAATAAAATATTTAATTTTATTTATTTTTAGAAGAAGGATGCAATAATTAAATAATTTAAAATTATTTAATCATTTGATGGAAAATAGAAGAATAAGGAAATTAATCAAATAAATAGAATTTATTTAATTAATTATGGAGAGGGAAGAAGATTTGATAAGATAAGATTTGATTTGATTTTTTAATAAAAGAGGAAATTAAAGGAGATAAGATAGGATTTAAAAAGAGAGAAAGAGATTTGATTTTTTTTCTTTAAAGGAAATAAATTCTAAAGAGACGAGAGGAATAATAGATGAAATATCTAATTAAATAAATTAATTAGATATGCATGAGTTGCAATTTTAGAAAGAAAGCAAGAAGATATTTTTAGGATTTTATTAATTAAATAAATATTTAATTTATTTAATTAATTTTGGATTGTGATGTGGAAAGATAATTAAATAAAAAAAATTATTTAATTATAGAAGAAGGGATTATGGGATTGAAAGGGAATAAATGGAATTAGTCAAATAAATAAGATTTATTTAACTAATTAGGTGATGATATGGGTACCTAGGGAAAAACATACTAATGACAAGGTGTTGGACATTTTAAGGTGTCTACACATACAAATCCCAAAGCATAGGAGGGAGTAATCGCCACCAATCTTTAGATTATGCTTGGGAACAAACACACAATACACACAAACATAGAAGACACAGAGAAAACATGGCAAATAAGTGATGGAGTGTACCTATTTCTAGGTTCATCACCATCTCAAGCACATTATAGGCACACAGCGACGATTGCACTTTGCCACAACAATCATTGAAGACACGGTTAAGGGTTAGGATAGTCTCAGATCCACTACCCACCTACTCAGAGAACTTTTTGAAAATGATAGGATTGTCCACTCTCCTCGATAAATACACCATCCCCACCTCGTAGGAAGGGCTAAAGATAAAAAAGGATATGCACGATATCCCACCTCCATAGAGGTCTTATGTCATGGCCAGATTTTCCATGTGGTCATGACGTGAAAACCACATGTCATGCGCACATTTTCCTTGTGGTCATGACATCAAAACACAAAAAACTTCTCTATGCAACCCTAAAACCCCATCGCACCAAGGCAGGGAAGGCAGCAAGGTGCAGGATAAGACAACAATGACACCTTGCCAAGGGGAAAACATATAAGGGGAAAAACAATATAAAGCATCGAAACCATAATAAAAAAGAAGGAAGTAAAATAAAACATCCCTTCATCTCTAGCTAAACTGAAACATTTAAAGAAGATACTCAATACAGTATTGATCATTCAAACATACAAGAATTGTGAGGATTTCTAGACATAATAACTAGATTCTATCTCAAAAACATAGCATAGCATTATTAATGAAAGTATGAGGACTTGAACATACAGATTAAACAATAAGGCATAATCAACTACATTTACAACATTATATTCTCCTTTAAAACAAGTACTAGTTTCAAAAATAATGATAATATGATATAGTTACAAGATGAAGGCTACTTCCCTAAACATGGAAGAATTGTGCTTCATGAATAAATTACAAGGGGTAATAATAATACAACATAGATTAAGTAACAATCGAGGTGCTCCAACGCTATTGTGAACCACATGGGTACAACATACTGATAAAGCACAAGGATCTCGCCAAGTCTCCAAAAGATCATCTGAACAGAGACCAATGGGGGATGTAGTGCCCCTCCATTCCCACCTTGGATGTACAGGTGAACTGATCAAGGCGCATGAATATGAAGGTAAAATAATAGGAATAATTATGGTAAGGCTTTGACATTATTTTGCATTCCTATGATTAAGATGTTGATCTTACTACAATTGCTATATGTTATCTAGTGGATCTCATGGACTGATTCTGTTAGATTTATTTGTTATGATAGTATTTCTGAGACTTATTCAATTTCATGCACCTATATGTTCAATGTATGTTCTGTTCAGATAATGAGGTAGATTTGATTTGGTTATGGTTATGTGTTATCTAATCTAGATTGATATGATGTGGAAAGGATGATGTCGTATCACTCACTTGCGAGTGCCCTGCGATATTGTGATTCCTTTTTCACCTAGTGTCAGCTTTTGTGTGTCTATATATGCTTGACTGTGTCATTTGTTGCAGGATGCAGGTATCAGGCATCGACTCCACCTAAATTAACAGGTTTGAGCATGCCCTAAACCCAATGGATAAGTTGTTCCAGAGATAACTTAAGGTCCCACATCTCAAGTCATCATCCTCGATCAGGATGCATGACATGTCTAGTTCAACCTGTCAGTTCTGTCAGTATGTTAGGTCTTGCAACTGATTGATATTTGATGGAGCATGTTGGTTAAGTGCGTGTTTGGCCCTAGCTTGTGAACATGTTTGCTTTGGCCTTTAACGGCTGTCCTACTCAGTGGGTTATGTTGTATGCCTATATTTCATTATATAGTCATACTAATATTTGACCTACTTTAATATTTAATAAGGTCATATAATATTCTTATTCTTATTATTAATATTTAATAAGATTAAATTGGTAATTGATAATTACCTAGTTCAAATAATTATTTAAAGTTGTTTGAATATGAATTATTTTATTACTACTATTAAATTGATTTAATTAAGGGAAGGTCGTTGAATGCTAGTAAACGCACTAACCAGACCCTAGAGTAGAGAGGAGACAGTCCTATCATCCAATTGACGAAGCCTAACAATTGGATCAAGAGTGTATTGATTCAACATTACACTATGGTTACTAATGGATTTGTGATAAAATGATTATGTTCTTGTGTGGGATTTAACCTTGTAACTTTTAAAATGATTTTTAAGTGTTTTTAAGAGGTCTAAGTTGTATTTTATGTTTGGAAAATTGTCTTATGTCCAAGGTACATAGGTAAGAAGTTTATTTTTGTCATTTATAATATTTTAAAAGGTTTTTAGACCCTCCTTTAAGCCCCACTTACAAAAGTGACGAAAATGGGAAGGTGGTTGGTTGAATTAGTTGGGTGGTTGAATTAGTTGGGTGGTTGAGTGAGTTGGGTGGTTGAGTTAGTTTTGGGTAGGAAGTTACTCTTTCCTTCTCTTTAAAAACTCTTCATGGAGTGGGGGTGACTTGCTCATTTTTATGATTTTCATTCAAGGATTCTACCATTAGTGGGATATTGCGATTGAGGTATCATGTTTTCTTTATTAATTAAATATAAATATTATATATTTTTCTTTATTGATTAAATGTAAATTTTATATGTTTTTCTTTATTGATTAAATATAAATATTATATGTTTTTCTTTATTGGTTAAATGTAAATATTGTATATTCTAAATATTATATGTATCCTTTATTTATTAAATGTAAAGGTTGTTTTTCTAAGGGTTGTTGCTTGTGAAATTGGAAAAGCAAACATGTCAATGTAAATCTTGAAAGAAGCATATTTGTTGCCTTATTTGCATGTCATAAACCTAGATCATCATAGCATGAATTATATTTTTGATTTTTACATTAGATCTTCCTATAATTATAAGATAGTAATCACCATATATATTGGCATTAAGGTTTTCATATAATCATATGTTATCTATATATTAGTATTAAGATTTCTATATAATCTTATAATTGTTAAATGTTGGTGTTGGATCTTAGAAACAATGGTTTTTATTTGTTTTAAAAGGGGTTACGAAGTCATCTTGCTAAGGATCTGTTAGTTTGTTCATATCCTCTAATAGATAAACTAATGATGTTCTTTGTGTACGTAAGTATCTTTGAACCTTGTCAAATAGTTCAAGTACCTTGTCCATTAGAGTATTCCTTACTTCTGCCTTCTATTAGATCTAGATGGAAATGTTTTTCTTATGTGCATTAAGGTCTCAAATAAATATGGACTTTGGATCATATAAAACTGCCCACTTTTGCATAGATTCTTCAGGATCCAATTCTTATAGTAGATTGTATTAAACATCTTATTAGCTCTTCATTTAGTCAATTTATATTTTGGGTGTCTTGTTCATTGGTTGTTCAAATCTTCACAGTATTCTGTCAAACAGTCACGTGCATTGTCTATGCTTCCAAATTTTGCATGCATGTCTGCTAGGGTAGTTGCAGCTAGACATCTGACAAAATGCCTCTATCATTTATCCTCTTTGGACATTGATACATTGTTCCAAAGCTCCATTTGTGCATAGGTACATAGGATGCTAGAAAATGTTACGAAGTCTGGTCATACACTTTCCAAAAGCTTTTGCTTGAAAGTTCTTAAAGCCCTCTCCATGTACCAATTTTGAGTGTATCCTACAATCATTGTATTTCATGATAACAACTTGAGAGCTTCATATATGTTCATTCCTTACAAAGTTGTTTAATAGGTGGAGATGAGTTACGAGATTAGGTCTTGAATCTAATGCAAAATATAGTATATCTCTTAGGTGTTATCTCCCTATCTCTGCTTATTTTTACACTTGTTGTTGATGAAAAGATGTAGTTTAAACTTTAAGGCATAAGTGAATTTCATTTTTTACTCTATGAAGAAAGAGCTCCTATACGTTCTTAGGTCCTTAATAATAATTCTAGTATGATTCATGTTTAGGATTTATGAAGACAACTTTCTTTAGGTATTTTATTTAAGAATAGTTAACCAAGGTTAAAGATAGAACTTTTCTCTTGATTAGTGGATTAATATTATGCCATAATGGTAAAGATCATCATTGGATGATTTATCATTACTTATTGCATAAGAAAGGAAAATATTAAATATGTCAATATGCTTACGTTAAACTTAGATGGAAACTTGTTCTTTTAGGCTTGCATCTTATGGGAATTGTAGTAAACCTTTATATGTATTATGATCTTATATCCTTATTATAAGTAGTTAATTGTGGAATTAGTTAAACTAAAGTGATTTGATTATTTCAAATAGATATGTAATTCTTATAGACATTATATTACACTTTTATATTAATTTATTAGCTTGATATATATATATATATATATATATATATATATATATATATATATTGATAATCAGTTTTATAAATTAAATAATTAATTATATACCTTTATGTGCTTTGTGACTACATAAAGAATGTGTCTCATTGGATGATAACATATATATATTATATTAGGGTTTTAGTATAAGAAATGCTTTAATTGGAATTAAATATATTATGTTTTCTTTTGTCAATAACATGAATGCATTATATACAATGTATCCTCTTTAATGAGCTAAGTTTGTTAATTCACTATTTATGTAAGTAAATGGAATAGAACTTCATTAGATAAATTATTACATAGGAAAACTAGTGAAACGAGGTAATGTTTTACTTGATTTTGGGTTAGTAGTGAACCTATCGTTTGTATGGAAAATGTGTTTTAATTGGATTGATAGTTGGCCTTATGTTTTAATGCATTAGTAAGGTGACAATAAGGGGTTTATGTGTGTGTGTTAAAGATAAAATGCATATGGTGGAATATCTTACTAACAACTATCAATTGGGCTTTCAGTTAAGATAGGCATGATTATAAATTATGCATTTATTGGTTATTGAATGATGGTTTCTTAAACATAATTATAATAGTTTTGTTAGTAGAAATATGATATATGGGTTTTGTTTATAAATGTTGTAATTAGAATTTAAGTTATAAGTATTTGTAATTAATATTATCTATGCATTGTTTAGCTTGACGGTTATATGTAATTGATGATTGATTATTATAATAGATAGAATTAATATTAATTAAACTAGACCTAGGTTTTATGAAATTCTTGGTGGAGATATAACTTGAATCCAGTTGCTAATTTGATTAATTAGAATTGCTCTAGTAAGAAGAATTTATGTTGTCAATGAGTTGATTAGTTGAAATTGCTTATTGCAAGCAAAATTTTCATGTGAGTTGGTCTATGTGTAAATTGTCAAGTTTAGGTTCCAGAGGCATAAGGTAATATGATTTGGTTGTATGTATTCTGTTCATAGTTGTCTTGAGATGAAGATGTTGCAAGAACATGATGTCTTTTGTCTATGTATGTTGGTCTTGGTAAACAATAATGTGAGATGATGTACATACTGTGTTGTGAATATATTATGATGGGGTTAAACCTCCTTCATGTATGTGTTGATATCGAGCTTGTGTTTAGTATTGTAATGGGGAGATCTTGGAAATCGTAATGAGAAACTATTTTGTTCATGGTTGAGATTTGCAAGAAAGATGACCCATACCTTGCTCGGGATATGTGTTGTTATGGTTACTGCGATTGATCAACGAAAAGTTTTGGGACAATGAAGTAAAGGTTGGTCATTGTAATTATGTTTAATAAGCAAGAAGGTAATATATTGCATTGTTATGTATACTTATCAGTATGATAGTGATTGTCTTGCTTGATGGTTAGGGTTTCTAGATGCAGGTAGGGGAGTGGCTTTCAATGTGGGGCTGGCACCCAAAGTGGCTGTCAGGATAACCCATTAAAAGTTGTTAATTAAGTGAAAACCTAAAAATGAACTGGGGGGAAAAGGGTAAATTACACATTAACAAGATAGTTGGATTTCCTCTCCCATGCCTGTAGTGCTCGTTTAGACTAAGGATGGGTAGAGAAGGCCTGGTTGGCAAAATCAACTTCCTTGTCCTCACGAAAGGAAGGTTGATTCCGCATGTGTCACCCTATGGGGCCGGTGCCTAGTGAGAGGCTGTCAAGATAACCATAGATGGGGGCCGGCACCTAGTGAGAGGCTGTCAGGATAACCCATGTCAAGACCATGTGATGACACTCTTCCTACTGCAGCCTAGGATTCCCTAGTTGTACTCTCCCCATTCGTCATGTGTTGCCTCTGGACGTGTTACTAAGTTGCTTGTGGTGTTGTCATGTGTTGTGATGGAGTCATGTTTAGTCTTTGTTCCTATTAGGCAATTGTCTACTTGGCTGTATGATGTTTTGGGACCTTATGTTATCTCCTAGCATGGGGGGTGGACCTCAGGGTTCCACATGGTCAGGTGGATGTACTTTATCTCCATTGGTTTTTCCTTGCCTTTGTTCGTGTGCAAGAAGGTTGTAACTCCTATAACAGATTTAGATCTTGTACCAGACTATAAAGACAGTTATTTATGCTCATGTACTGACCTGTGTATCAGATGATTCATTATGTATGTATTCATATGTATTCAGAAGATGATAATGTAACAATGTAATGTTGTATTCATATGGAGGGAGAAATTGTAACTATGTACTAGATCCTGATGAATACTTATATGATGTTATGTAGATGTAAATGTTTATTGATTTAGTGCATTAGGTTTACAATGAGTTACTGATGTTAATTCATGATGTGTGTTAGATTATGTTAATTGTTTTATCAAGTAATGCAACCATGATATCTTAGAGGTCAAGTCATTAGTTTAAATGATGTGTTAATATTACTTTATTATTTCTATCTTTTAAAAAAAAATTGTCCTATTGTATAGAGTTATTGTGTTGTTCTCTAGGGTTTCATGGTGGGGCATTACAGGGGATATTGCCCACCTCCCTATGACATTTATAACCTCCCTACCATATCGCCATCGTCGAATGCACTAGATGTCTATTGTCACTCTAGGTAACCCCAAAGCTATGAAGAGAGGAGATCAAGGAACCACTACTAGAATAGCCAACTCACACCAAAAAGGTCTCAAACAGGATAGCAGGTTCAACCACATCACTACAAAACACAAGTCTCACACACCAAATGAAACACCAAGGGAATTCACAAAATTAACAAGATTCAAGCACTCAAACACACAAGTACTCAACCACACTAATCCAGGTGTAGATTCCCCCATAGAGTTACTCATGTCCCCACAAAATAGGAGAAGGAAAACAAAGGATAAACACAAGAGGCACATCAATAAATTAAATTTCACATTTATCATTTTCTATGCAAGGCACATATTCATGTTGATCCATTGCAAGCAAGAAGAGAGAGAGAGAACACCCAAACCAAAGCACCCCTTCGGCTATTAATACATGCTAAACTAAATTACACCAATATGAGACAACATAGAAAGCAAGGTATAAAGTCATCTTGATGCACCAATATGCCTAAGACAACCAATGATTTGTTAAAAAGTAAAAGGGGTCCTTCAAATAAAAGAACAAGGTACTTAAATATCTATAAAAGAATATATTTATATAAAGGTATAAATTTTTGCATACACGAATTTTCTAAGACCTACCAAAACTATAATGGATTTAACAAGATCTTTGATACCCTTAAAAACTTGATTAAACTTTCCGATACATGACCATACAAGAAAGGTTTTATTTATCTACTTTTAAAAGCATAGAGCCATTAATATGAAATCAGTTCAATTTGAAAGAGAAAGATTTTATTTTAGCCACACCATATTGCAACTAGATGTTAAATCCATTATGAAAATTATTGTTTTCAACAATAGCAACAATTGCCCACTCGAATAATGATGCATATGCCTACATAATAACAAAAGGAAGCAAATGATTGAATTAAAATAAAAATACTCCTTTATGGTGACAACCCTCTAAAATATATATATTTTAATAAATAAATAAATAAAGAACTCAAAGAAATTCTACACATGGAACCTTCTTTCATTTTGGAACTTAAATTGTATTTTTAATAAGTCTTGAGTATATGACCACATAGGCGGCGATCCCCACAACAAAAGACCTAGAGTGAAAGAAAAGTTACCTTTTTTTGGTGTAGTTTGGTGTGCTATTTTCTGAACCTTCCTAAGTTTTAAAACTTGCCATCGTATTTCTTAATCAAGCCCAAAATAAACCTCATCTCACTACTAAATTGTTTAACCTCCTCCCTACTTCCTCCCTAGCAAGTCTAGAGTCTACAAGTCAAGGAGAGAAGTCATGGCAGATGAGGCTTCAAGGGGAGGGTGTGAGTGGTCATATGCTCCTTTTTTTGATAGAGGAAGCAACCTCTTGTGAAGGGCCAGTCTCTTAAGGCTTTAACTACTACTGGAGAGGAGAAGCGACCTAGTAGTAGAGGGGAGAGGTGGCCTACTATTGAGGCCACACCTTTAATAGGCCGTGAGCCTCCACAATCCAAAAAAATAGTTTTAAACTACTCTAAATGTTGAGCTAATTTCTTTATTCTGCTGGTAGTGCTCACTTATGTTTTCTACTCTCTTTTTTTGTAGACAAGGTCTATTTGTTGTGCCCTCTTCTCTCAAAATAAAATGTGTTATCATGTGTCATCTCATTTTTGTTTAAATATCCTCCTCCTATAGTTGTGATATTTGTTTGTTTTTTCCTTCTCCAAACATAATCCACATTGAAGCTCTTACATCTATTTTGAGCCGATACACATAGCCAAGAAATAAGCATTCCCAATCCAAGGCAGAGATTAAAAAAAAATAAATAAATAAATAGGGAAATAGCTCCCCAATACCAAGTAGGAATGAGTGATAAAAAAATTATTTGGTGTACACCTCCTCCCAGCATTATGTTTACTCTCCTCTCTCTCAGGAAGAGCCTCCCCCTACCCCCTACCCCCTTTCCTCCATTTTCCTTTTTCTTTTGTACAGATCCCTTCCCCCATCCAAAATACCCTAAACCCCACTTCCTAATACTCTAAAACAAAATTATTAGAAAAAGGAAGGTATCTCCTCAAAGAAAATACCCTTGAAGTCTTCAAAGATAGTATCATCTGGAATGAGAGATTTTGGACGAACTATCTAAATTCATATAGGATCATGATAATATATATAGAATTTACTTATACTAAGGTATGTTGTAGTATTCTAAAGGCACTATTGAATAGATAATTGTCATAAAAAAAAAAATTTAGCAAGCAAGGTCGACTGTCCAATTTATGTCTCCCCCTAATAGAATTAACAAAAAGACAGCTGCTCAAAAATATAATCAAAGTCTTAACAGATCGTACCACAAGAAAGGAGAGATTCTAATCATTCTATCATATATATATATATATATATATCTGTGTGTGTGTGTGTGTGTGTGGGCTAGGCATAATTTATATATTTGGCTTAGATAAAATTTACTCATACTAAGATATAACATAGTATTTTAACACTCTACTTAAACATCTATATATATATATATCTGTGTGTGTGTGTGTGTGTGTGGGCTAGGCATAATTTATATATTTGGCTTAGATAAAATTTACTCATACTGAGATATAACATAGTATTTTAACACTCTACTTAAACATCATCCACCTCATTTACAACAAAAGTGGTAACTATTTGCTTTTTTTTTATTGGCCAAAATTAACTTTTGAATGTTGAAGTGGATGATATTTAAGAACAACCATATTTTAAGGGTACCTTTTGAAAAGACAACAGTAATAAAAGATTTACTTGGCATGCAAGCTCGACTATCAAATTTTGAGTAGGGGATGTTATGCATTTCCAAATTACGAAAAAGAAAAATCTCTTAACTAATCTAAATTGACATTAAGATAACTAATTTAACTATTTTATTTATTCCCAACTAACTTTTACTCCTAAAAAAAAAAGAAATTCAAGAAGATAACCATTAAAATGCAAAGAATCCCAATATGAAAGTAGATGCACTATTTCAACTACTCATAAAAAAGTGCAAAGCATAAATGCAACACTCCTAGAAAGCATTATGAAAACTCATAAAAAACATTTAAAATGCAAAGTACTGAGCCACAATAGTTGTCAAACTAATTCAATCCCTTATCAAAGATCAAGAAGATTGTTAAAAAACACTCCAATGCAAGCAAATAGAAAAGTCTAAAGAAGTGTAGGAGACTTAAAACCAACTATACTCATGCAAGAACACATCACTTTATGGCTTACACACAAGTTAGGGGTCCACATACATAACAATTTGATCAAAGGCAAAGAAGGATAACACTAGAAATAGTCCTTTATAAAAACAGAGTAAACTGGGTTAAGAGGCCAACCTACCACATGAACACAAGGTCAAACACTTGATTGAAGGACTAGGTAAGGTGAGGTGGCTAAGCAGTTCCTAGTCTCCTCCTCCACATCCATCCATTGGTCAAGCACCTATATACAAATATCCTACACACTCCAATCGAAACATCAAATCCAACAATACAATCACAGCCGAAGAAACATTAATAAACCAATTAGGATGTAAAATCTAGTAAGCCACATATTCTTCCTTAATTTACATCATTTAACAATCAAGATTAATATATAATTTAATCTATTTGCCTAAAATAATAGGGCACATAGAGTCATAGAAGGGAAGGCACTACATCCTCCCCCCTAGGAAGTGACTTACTCATGGAAGTCATCAAGAGGAGGATAAAAGCACCATTCTGGACTTCTGTACAATGGACAAGGTAAGTATAGAAGATAACACATGCAATGAAGACCTCACAAGAATATAAAGCATGGTAAGATCAATGCCATAAAAGAATAATTCTTTCGACAAAACACAATCTATTGATTGAAACTCAACACAAAGAATTTCATGATCATCAATCATTTTCACACATGCGTAGAGGAATTCACACATCATATTTATAAAGAAACCATCAACTCATATGAAAATACATCAAATGTTGATCTTACAACTAAACAACCATTTTCATTCATCCACATCATAGGGATAACAACACAAGGTTCACATATAGGTCCATGGGGATGCAACGCTCTCATCATAGTACTACGTAACCAATAAGCAATGTACAGTAACCAAAGATCCACGAATCAAGTGGATTGATGATCTCGAGGCGATGCACCTGGGGGATCCTCCATACATTTCCACAATTGACCTACCTCTTGCTTGTATAAGGGGATTAGCCTCCAAGAGGTAGCTAGCATAAGAACATAAATCACTAGGAAGGTAAGTGGATGATGACTAGCCCATACTAGCCCACACTTACTCCCATCCTTAAAAGTTTCCTAAGTTTGCTTCCTTATATATACTCAACTAGAAGTTGCTCCATTGACATGGCGAGAAGAAACATCACAACACAAGACCAACACTTGAAAACAGAAAGAACCTAGCTTAGCCAACACACATTATCAAAAATACCAAAAGAAGAAGTTTCTAAAACCAACAATAAAATAAATAAATGTGCACAATTTCAACAATAAATCAACGTAACTAGAAGAGTCACATGAAAAAGAAAGATTCAAAGATTTGTGGCTAAGCTACTTATAGAAAAGATAAAATAACATTACTGGTCATCACAAGAAAGATAAATAAAAGTCACCAATAACTGAAAGAAAGATCACAAACCATGAAATTACACATTACATCACAATGTGACTAACATCAAGTCACCAATAAGGAAGGAGGGAAATCACGGTCACTACATATTCCATGCAAACACAACCAATGCAATAACATCATGTAGGTGAGTAGTATCAAATGCACCTTCATGTACGACTATGTCAAATCATGCCTCCTAAGAGTAACACATCATCAACACCAACACTATGTTGGAACATCAATGTGGTGTGGCATCTCATCCAATCACATCATGTCAAATAGGTGACGATGCATGTAACTACCATAACATAGCATAAGTCTAATGCAACTCAATATATACTCTACTATGATTAAAATTAAACATATAATTCTTGTATAAATGCTACTCTATCGAAATGGCAACTTTTCCAAAATAATACACATCCAACTCAAAATAAGATATCAAAAGTGAGAGCAAACCTGCACCAAGTAACATGGCCTCGAACAATTCACAAGTTCATTCTAAACCATAACCAAGATTCCCAGGTTAGATGCCAATAGTATCGCCAAGGAAACAATGCATGATAAGATAACACTATGAACCTCTCAAAGGTCCATTCACTAAGGAGAATTAGAGGGCACTCTTGCATAGGAAGGTATGGTTAATTGGGTTACCCCCAAACCAATTTCACAACATGTCACCATAGCTCCCTAAGTTCTTCCTCTCCACTACTTAACTCCACACATGGAAGGTCTCCAACTCCAAGGTTGGACCTTACAAGGTGTACAAAAAAGCAACAACACAAACATGACTCCACCATACTTGTAGCTATACACTCAACCAATGGATGGATACCTAGTATCACAAGATCATGTGTACACAAATCATGTACAAGATATTCACAACACATAGCAAGTTCTCTCGTAACATGTATTCACACCCACAAGGGAACACATAACATAATTTCCTTTATAATCAATTACTTAGTGTAGAAGAACAACTTTCATGCTTAATTGCATAACCATTATCATAAGGGTTTCTAAGGAGTCTACCAACATCAACTATGATTAGCCCTTCTAAGACATAAATGAAATCTAACCATAATTTCACATTTAGAGACATTATAATATACACCCCAACCAAGTATACCAACACTAGCATTTGTATACTAGCCTATAATTGAAATAAAACAACATTATTTTAACTCACAAGATGGTGCCTCACAACCCATCACACATCATGGAGTTCTCTATAACCCATATTATTCTACATATGCACTACAAGCAATACATATACTTATGTAACAACCAAGCTCATAAAGTAGAGGAATATCATAAGAAGAATCCAATTGAAATCTCAAGTCCCTAAATTAATATTCTACCATATGATGCCAAACATCTTCTCCACATAAAGTTATGCATAACTTGATATCAAATTCACACAAGATCAAAATTATAAAAAAGCTCAATTCACATTATGGAAGTACTTAACCAATGGTCACCATCATACACATAAATATCTAGACCTCAATAGGAAGGATGATACCACTAGGAATTTCCAATCTAGTCCCAAAGTAACTCCTCCTAGCAATAATTTTCTAATCATGCATCCACTACACATGATAACAAATGATAATGAAATATGTAGTCACCTAGCACACAAGTCACCATGGTAACATTTCAAAAACATATATTATTTCTTAACAATGACCAAGCATATGACTCATTTACACCTCTTTCTTTCTTATTCTTTTACAATTAATATAAAGAAAACACACACATCACGACTTGCATGCATAAAATTTTAAAGAAAGATACACTTCATGCAAGCATTCCTAGTTACCAACCCAAAGGAGACAATGCCAACTTCCACATGATATAAAAAGGTTAAAAATCAAGAAGGTATACTATCCTTACAATATGATATACACACACAGATAACACTAGTAGGATTTAATTAGACAAGCATTAATACTTCACTATTCTTTCAAGGAACCCAAGTATAAAAACACACCATCATCTATTGCACATCCAAAATCATAACACACAACAAGGTGTAACACAAGCCTAACTATTCCCATGATGCTAATCTCTAATCCCAACCTTGCGGAGAGCATACTAGGGAACAACACCACACTCCACCAAATACACAAGGGTGATAGAAAGGCCCAACACAACCTTCAAAATAAGACCAACCTACTCAAGTGGAGAATCAACAAGGAGGACCATAACCTCAACAAAAACACCAGTGGAAGACTTCAATAATCATGTGACCAAGCCACCATTATAACAAGATGAGAGGATAGATCTTCCTCCAAGTTGAAGGTTGGCTTTCAATCCACAACCTCGCTTTCTTGCAACCACACGGAGTAGGACAAGGGTCAAAATAACCTTGAATCTATTCCATGTTGACCCAACAACTCACAAATAACCTGGGCTCTGATACAAAATGTCATGCCCACAATTTCCATGTGGTCATGATGTGAAAACCACATGTCATGCCCACATTTTCCATGTGGTCATGACATGAAAAAATGAAAACTTCTCTACCCAACCCTTATTCCCCATCCCACCAAGGTAGGGAAGGCAGCAAGGTGTGGGATAAGACAACAATGACACCTTGCCAAGGGGAAAACATACCTAGGGAAGAACAACATAAAGCATCGAAACCATAATAAAAAAGAAGAAAGTAAAATAAAACATCCCTTCATCTCTAGCTAAGTTGAAACATTCATAAGAAGATGAGATACAATATTGATCATTCAAACATACATGAATTATGAGAATTTCTAGACATTATAATTAGATTCTATCTCAAAAACATAGCATAGCATCATTAATGAAAGTACTTGGACTTCAACATACATATTAAATAATAAGGCATAATCAACTACATTTACAACATTATATTCTCTTTTAAAACAAGTACTAGTTTCTAAAACAATGATAATATGATATAGTTACAAGATGAAGGCTACTTCCTTAAGCATGGAAGAATCACACTTCATGATTAAATTACAAAGGGTAATAATAATACAACATAGATTAAGTAACAATCGATGTGTTCTTATGCCATCATGAACCACATGAGTACAACATACTAATAAAGCACAAGGATCTCTCCAAGCCTCCAAGAGATCGTCTGAATGGAGACCAATGGGGGATGTTTCCCACCTCCCTACCATATTGCCAACCTCCCTACAATATTGCCATTGTCAAGTGCAATAGATGTCTATTGTCATTCAAGGCAACCCTCAAGTTATAGAGAGAGGAGATCAAGGAACCACTACTAGAATAGCTGAATCACACCAAAAAGGTCTCAAACAGGATAATTGGTTCAACCACATAACTAAAAAACATGAGTCTCACACACCGAACGTATCACCAAGGGAGTCACCAAAATTATCTCACACACAGAATGTATCACCAAGGGAATCACCAAAATTAACAAGATTTAGGCACTCCAATAGGCAAGTACTCACCCACACTAATCTAGGCATAGATTCCCCTACATGGTTACTCATGTGCCCACAAAATAGGAGAAGGAAAAAAAGGATAAACACAAGAGGCACATTAGTAAATTAAATTTCACATTTATCATTTTCTATGCAAGGCACTTATTCATGTTGATCTAGTGCAAGTAAGAAGAGAGAGAGAACACCCAAGCTAGAGCACCTCTTCAGCCATTAATACATGCTAAACTAAATTATACCAATATGAGAAACATAGAAAGAAAGGTATAAAGTCATCTTGATGCACCAACATGCCTAAGACAACCAATGAAATGTTTAAATGTAAAATGGGTCCTTCAAGTAAAAGAACAAGATCTTTAAATCTTTATAAAAGAATATATTTCTATAAAGGTATAAATTTTTGCATACACAAGAGTTTTCTAAGACCTACCAAAACCATAATTGATTTAACAAGATCTTTGATACCTTTAAAAACTTGATTAAACATTCTGATACATAACCATACAAGAAAGGTTTTATTATCTACTTTTAAAAGAATAGAGCCATTAATACAAAATTAGTTCAATTTGAAAGGGCATACTTTTATTTTACCCACAACACATTGCAACCAGACATTAATCTATTATGAAACTTATTGTTTTCAACAATAACAACAATTGCCCACTTGAATAACGATGCATATGTCTACATAATAACAAAAGGAAGCGAGCCCCAAATAATAAGTCTTGAGTATATGACCACACAGGCGGCGAGCCCCACAACACAAAACCTAGAGTGAAAGAAAAGTCTCATTTTTATTATAGTTTGGTGTGCTATTTTCTTGACCTTCCTAAGTTTTAAAACCCGCCATCATATTTCTTAATCAAGCTCAAGATAAATCTCATCTCACTAATAAATTATTTAACCTCCTCCCTACTTCCTCCTTGGCAAGTATACAGTCTACATGTCAAGAAGAGAAGTCATGGCAGAGGAGGCTTCAAGGGGAGGGCATAGGTAGTCATATGCTCTATTTTTTGATAGAGGAAGAAACCTCTTGTGAAGGGTCGACCTCTTAAGGTCGTGACTGCTACTGGAGAGGTGACCTAGTATTGAGGCCACACCTTTAATAGGTTGTGAGCCTCCATAATCCAAAAAAAATAGTTTTAAAGTATTCTAAATGTTGCACCAATTTCTTTATTTCGCTGGTTGTGCTCACTTCTATTTTCTGCTCTCTTTTTTTTAAGACAAGGTCTATTTGTTGTGCCCTCTTCTCTCAAAATAAAATGTGTTATAATGTGTCATCTCATTTTGGTTTAAATCTCCTCCTCCTATAGTTGTGATATTTGTTTGTTTTTTCCTATGCCCAACAGAATCCACATTGAAGCTCTTATGTCCATTTTGAGCCGATGCACACAACTAGGAAATATGAATTCCCAATCCAAGACAGAGATAAAAAAGAACAAAACTAAATAGGGAAATAGCTCCCCAATACCAAGTAGGAATGAATGATAAAAAAAATTCTCTGGTGCATGCCTCCTTCGAGCATTACGTTTACTCCTCTCTCTTAGGTTGAGCCTCCCCCTACCCCCTTTCCTCCATTTTCCTTTTTCCTTTGTGCGGCTCCCTCCCCCTTTCCAAAATACCCTAAATCTCCCTTCATAATACTCTAAAACAAAATTATTAAAAAAAGAAAGGCATCTCCTTAAATAAAATCCCTCGAAGTCTTCAAAGATCTTATCATCTGGAAGGAGAGATTTTGGATGAACTTTCCAAATTTAAATAGGATCATGATAATATATATATATATGGCTTTTATATAATTTACTTATACTAAGGTATGTTGTAGTATTATAAAGGAACTATTGAATAGATAATTGTCACTAAAAAATTGCTTGGTAGGCAAGATCAACTGTCCAACTTATGTCTCCCCCCAACAGAATTAAAAATAAAGGCATCTGCTAAAAAAAATATAATCAAAGTCTTAACATATCGTACCATAAGAAAGGAGAGATTCTAATCATTCTGTCATAATTTAAAATAGAATAAGGATGACTAACATATATATATTTGGCTTAGGCATAATTTTTATATTTGGCTTAGATAAAATTTACTCATACTAAGATATAACATAGTATTTTAACACTCTACTTAAACATCATCCACCTCATTTACAACAAAAGTGGTAAATATTTGCTTTTCTTTTATTAGCCAAAATTAACTTTTGACTATTGAAGTGGATGATATTTAAGAACAATCATATTCTAAGGGCACCTTTTGAAAAGATAATAGTCATAAAAAGATTTACTTGACATACAAGCTCAACTACCAAATTTTGAGTAGGGGATGTTATGCATTTCCAAATTATGAAACAAGAATCTCTTAACTAATCTAAATTGACATTAAGATAACTAATTTAACTATTTTATTTATTCCCAACTAAAATTTACTCCTAAAAAAAATAAATTCAAGAAGACAACCTATGAAATGCAAAGAATCCCACTATAGAAGTAGATGCACTATTTCAACTACTCATAAAAAGTGCAAAGAATAAATGAGACACTCCTAGCAAGCATTACGAAAAGTCATAGCAAAGCATTTAAAATGCAAAGTACTAACCCATGATAGTTGTCAAACTAATTCAATCCCTTATCAAAGATCATCAAGATTGTTAGCAAACACTCCAACGCAAGGAAATAGAAAAGTCCAAAGAAGTGCTGGAGACTTAAAACCAACTATACTTACACAAGAACACATCACTTTACAGTTCACACACAAGTCAAGGGTTCACATACATAACAATTTGATCAAAGGAAAAGAAGGGTAACACTAGAAATAGTCCTTTATCGAAATCGAGTAAATTAGGTTAAGAGGCTAACCTACCACATGAACACAAAGTCAAACACTTGACTGAAGGACTAGGTAAGGTGAGGTGGCCAAGTGGTTCCCTATCTCCTCCTCCACATCCATCCATTGGTCAAGCACCTATATACATATATCCTACACACTCCAATCGAAACATCAAATCTAACAATGCAATCATAGGCGAGACAACATTAATAGACCAATGAGGATGTGAAATCTAGTAAGCCACATATTCTTCCTAAATTTACATCATTTCACAATCAAGATTAATATATCATTTAATCTATTCATCCAAAATAATAGGTCAGATGAGTCATACAAGGGCAGACACTACATCTTAAATGATTGTAATAGATTCAAGATTCACAAACACACGTGCTAGCATCTACATCAGACAACTTACCTTATATATGCCCCCACACTAAGGTGGTTGATGTCATGTACCGTTATCAAGTATGTTAAGGTAGGAAGAAGACACACAAAGGAACACAAGCTGTCACAAATCCCATGCCACCAGAGGTGACATGTACTTTACGATTGCCAAATTTTCCCACAAACACACAATTCCATGCAAGAAAAGGTGTTAGCATCCATATAATCATGATAATCAACAATGCATATGATCATTCACATAAAGAACTAAGGAATCCAAGATTCAAGATTAACAAAGTGCATGGAGTAGTAGTATTGTTATGTTTTGTACATGCGATAAGACAACATCAAGATCACATGGAGTGATTCTACTAGCCAATCGTCAGATAATGTGTAACAACCCCATCATCATGTATGGACTTGGTCTATTTTTTTATTACTCACTAAAGGGACACTAGGTCTACATTAGTATAATATGTTTTTCATCATCTGCCTACTAGATCAAACCATTAGAGGAAGGGAAACAATAAATCAAAAGAGGATAAACAAGTGCCTTAGGGATGCTCACATAGGAGGGTGCCACCAAGTCACCAACTACAATGTTATGTCCATTAGACACAACACACAACAATGAAAATAGAGGAGAAGCAATATAGAAGAATGGTAATACAAATAGAAGAAGGGTCACAATAGAGGCGGTCTCCCAGTATCCTTGACCTTACAAGAGTATCAAGGGTTATCCTTGGAAGCCTAAACAACACATAACACATCACGGGGGAAACACATCACAGAGGTAAAGGGTTAGAAATACTTACCTGCAAGTACAATCATACTAAAATTTGGAACTTGTGAGCCTCTTGGAGAGATGCTCCATCAAGTTTTGTGCAAATCTTGAGTGGTTCTTATGAGAGTCTTATTTATTATTAGGAAGTCCATGTGATGCTTGTTTCTCAATTTCTTGTGTATATGATATATTTCATTTCTTGTGAAGGGGAGAACCACTATTATTTCCAACTGATGATAATCATCTTACTCTTTTCTAATTTTTAGCTACCTTTCTCTATTGAGTTCGTCTATCATAGTGACAAGGACTATCTTGTAATATCTCAATCTTTTCATTTGTCAGAGTCTCTTGCTTCAATTTTCCATTGTACTTTGTGATCCATGTTTTGTATCTCTCAATCCCTGAAGGGATAACATAGGAGGAGCTTCAGAATACATACCTTTTCTTCATGGACTAAGTGATCTTTTAGTGTTTTCCTTATCCACTTCAATTGTAACAACTATCTCATCATAGTCCAAATAATCATCCTCTACCTCCAGTGTGTTTTATTCCATCAAATTATTATCAGTACGCTTAGGGAAAGGATTAGTGAATATCTGTAAGTTCTGATTCAGGGAAGCAACTGACTTATTCCCATTATCATTCACACATGATACCTGTATCACATTCGAGTTAATGAGGTCTTGTATTTCATGTTTAAGACACATAAATCATTAAGTATCATGTCCTTGTGTCCTATGATAATGGAAAAAAGCATTAGCATCAAAATAAGGTCCTTGCATTCTATTAGGATCCAAAGGTTTAATCGAGGGAAGCTTCATGAGATTATTACTCAGAGCTTGATTCATGATAGAATGATAGGATTTAGATATCAAAGTAAACTTTCTTTGTTGATATGGTGGCTTCTTTGGATTAGTGATAGCAGACACTTGTGAAAAATTGTTTGAAATTGGTCCATTAACCTTGATGAAACTCTAATTATTCCTCTTAAAGTTGTTTTGTGATGGCCCACCCATGGATTGACCAACTTGAGCTGATGAGTTCTGGTTTTCATACTGACTAGACAAAAGTTGATAATCACGAAGGGTAGTACATAAATGTTGAAAGGAATTATACTTCATCAAGAGAATCTTATCACAGATTTTAGGTTGTAAATTTTTAATAAACATTTTCTAAACATTCTCATCCTTCATTTGATATTGAATTTGTGCATAGAGAGATTGATACCGACTAATAAACTCATTTAATTTCTCTTTCAAACCTTTTTTGCAATGAACTAAATAAATCAAAGACTTGAGGTACAATATTTTCTTGAAAATGTTGTAAGAATTGATCAACTAAATGTGAAAAAGAATGTATTGAACTCAAAGGTAAAGAGAAAAACTATTCTAGAGCCATATCTTTGAGAGAACATAGGAAATGTTTTGCTAACAAATCCTCTTTGAAGTATAAATCACTACACATAGCCATGAATTCTGCCACATGAGTATTAGGATCACCTTTTCCACCATATTTTTCAAAAAGAGGAGTCTTAAACCTCTCAGGCATAAGGGTTCTTAAGATTGCATAAGATAGAGGGTTACGGGCATGATCAGTTCATATACTATGTAATGCCCCACCATGAAACCCTAGAGATAAGCTTAACCAAGCAATAAAAAGGGTGAATTTTTTTTAATAAGAAGAAAAGATAATGAGGATAAACATAGACTAATAGAAACTGAGTTAAACTATCATCTCTAGGGATTACATAGCTGCATTATAGCAATTTAACAACAATCAACAACATACATGTTTTATTCAATTAAATCAAATGAATGAAACTAACATCTTTGATTACATCATCAGATAAGTACATCAAAATTTTGCAATAAGATTACAGTTACAATATAGTTTAATTTACAAGAGGAAATACATAGTTACATTGTTACAAAAGCTCTTTTTTCGACTACATTAGATTACATAATGAGTTCAACTGATACATAGATCTAAATGCAAGTGGCACAAATAAATGTCTCTATAAATAGGTACAAAGTCTAGAATCCGCTACATGAACCATGACACCAGAAGACCAATGGAAGAATGAACAACCACCTGACCATGTGGAACCCTAAGGTCCACCCTCCATGATAGGTGATAACATAAGGTCCCACAACATAAAATAGTTAGAAAGATAGAAGACTAATAGGTGCAAGGAGTACACATGACTCCAATACAACATGGGTCAATATGAACAACACAAGTAACTCAAACATCACTTCCAAAGGCAATCACACAAATAAAGGGGAAAACACACTTAGGGAATGCTAGGTTGCAGTAGGGAAGAGTATCATCGCATGGTCCTAACATGGGTTATCCTAGAAGCCTCTCACCAAACGTCGGCCCCCATTAATGAGTTATCTTGGTCTTCTAGATGTCAGCGCCCATCTATGGTTATCTTGGAAGTCTCTCACTAGATACTGACCCCATAGGGTGACACATGCGGAACCAACATTCCTTTCGTGACAACAAGGATCATCCCATCCTTAGACTGAACGAGCACTACAGGCATGGGTGAGGCATCCAATTATCTTATTTAGTGTGGAAACTCTCCAACCTTCTAAAATTTATTATTAAGTTATCACTAGATTAAAAACTTCCAATGGGTTATCTTGGTAGCCACTTTGGACACCAACCCCACAATGAAAGCCACTCCCATACCTACATATAGAAGACCCTATCCATGAAGAAAGATAATTACTATCACAATGACAAGTAACATATACAATGCAAGGCATTTATCTTCTTACATACAAACATAATCACAGGGACCAACTTCTTATATCCTTGTCCCAAAACATAAACCAAGCATGAACTATCACATTCTCATCATGATGCATTTACAACACAAAATACACATCATTTCACATCACACAGAGCAAGGCATTATCCATCTTGCATAGTCATCATAACCACATGAATAGGCACATTAAGAAAGGCATTATCCATCTTGCACATGTATCATACCAACATGAATCAGAGGAAACATTTCAAGAATGCATTTTATTCAACTCGCATGATGCACACAGAGCCAACCCCCACACAATCATACCCTCCTAGGCCTCTAGAAACCAATTCCCTAATGACACAAATACTTGACACCATTAAAACTCAAATGTCACTCATCACATTCACTTACCAATGCACATCATAACTAAGATCCCTTTATCAATACTCCAATATGAAACCACAAAAGCAACATATGATCTAGGTATTAAAGAATGTAACCTTAATTCCAATCATGGTCAATCATCCAACAGCCATAAAGTGACTCCATCCCAACAATACCAAACAATAATATTCTAACATTTCAATGCTAACTCAAATATCTTTGAAGATCTACCAAATATTCTATAACAACAAAATTAGTCAAAAAGATAATATCCATTGTTAAACTAAACCCCTTTCTGCACTGATGTATATCTAGACAACTTTGCAAATTATATTCAAAATAATTGTATAAGAAAAACATAAAGGAACATAAAGGATTTTAAAACAAGACATCTGTTTAGTTCCAAGATAATTCTTTAGAAAGAATAAGAGTTAATTGCTAAACATTTTATCACATCAAACCTAACCTCAAATTTCATAACTATATGCAATCCTTAATATAAGTTATCAACAAGATTAGGCTTCATTTTATGACCATCAATTTCTTTAAGGTGAGGGGGAAGCAAGATACACACACACACACATGACTAGTCTTACTAAAACTAAACTAAATATTATCTTCTACCAAAATATATCAAAGATTTTAACATATAACAATCATAAGTTAGATTCATAGACTAACTCTATGTACACTACAAAACCTATCATCATGTATCTATTATATCATTAATATTCTAAAGACAATATTATCATACTATCTATCTATATATATATATGTATACCTTATGTTTTGAACTAAAATAAAAGTAAGCAATGCAAGAGGATGAGTTTAACAAGATTATAACATTAAAATACATTAAGTCTATCATTAGAATTTGCATTAATATGAAACACTATCCACCTAATTTTTAAAAGCCAGCATTCTAATTAGAGACTCTAGAAATATTATTTATATTCTAATATGATTGTGATTCCATTGAACTAGTTTCCATGTTTAAAATCTACAAGCCTCCATTATATTTCACTACTAAAGCATCCTAATTCATACTAAAATTAAAGACTTGACTTTATTTATAATTTGGAATCCTTGCATAAATAACAAATATGATATTAGACTACAATTATCAATAACACAAGATAATTGAGATAAATTCAACACAAGACATAATTGACAAACTAATCACTTAAAACAAAATTTTCTTATGTTAATAGTATTATCTCTCATAAGAACATACCCAAATTCTAGCATTTAAAGTAATTGTCAACCTAGAACATGTTATAGATAATGAGAAGGAAATCTATATGATACCAATTAATTGGTGTTAGAACATTATGTAATACAATTAACTATCTTTAATTAACCATAAATATCACATTTAAAATTCTATAAAAATAATTCATCTATGATAAAGACTTATCTATATTAGGAATCTACCAAAGGCATATAAACTTACGACAAAGGAAGAAGCATAGCTAAAGTTGACATATAGTTTACTATAGCAAGAAAGCAATAAATTATATTAGGTATAATCTTGTAGCCAGTATAAAGTAAGTTTATTTAGAAAGAATGTATACACATTTTGTATAATCATTCAATACTCATAGTTTAATTCAAGTTCCTATAGCCATAATATAGCAATCAAATAAAATTGATACAAGCATAAGGTTTGAGACAGTATCTAAGAAATCGATTCCAGCTAATAGAAAGATTAAATCCTCTTGTGCTAAGAAGATACATGAATCATTTTAAGTTGAATGAAGTCTTTTAGAAATTAAGGATCCTTGAAAGTTGATGAAAGAATTATTTACCTATAAGATTAGTTACAGTATAAGAAAGATATCATAATTGATACAACTATGGTTGACATCAAGGAACGTAACTCTACTGGAATTCTATTTATGGGTAGGGCATTATGAAAGAAAGAATCTTCCAAGGCTTGCTCTACATGCTGACAGAGCCTGAAAACTCAATAAGATAGCAATGGTTCTTTTTAAGTTGAAGCCCAAAATAAGATACACGCCCTAATGATATGATCCAAAGATACCTTATTCGTGAGACAAATCACAACCTTAGAAATAGCACATCAAATATTAACTAGGGATTGAAATAGAAGGGCAATGGTTTCCATTTAAGTTCCAAAGACATTTTCCTTAATCCTGGGTAAGGGAGGAAAAAGAATTATTACTCCATTTATTTTGTGAAAAGTAGGCGATTACATTTGGTTTGCAAGAAGAATAGTTTGGCAAGCAATCGGATTACTAAACCACTCTCAACTTAGGGAGAAATCAAAGACAAGGTGCGTGGATTTCATGACAGCATGCCTCAAATAGATGTCATCTGAGGTAATGCAATGATTGCAGGATGTGTAGAAATGATTTACCATTAGAATTTTAAGAAAAATGAAATTAGCCAGAAGGGTCACAGGTTAATTTATACTAGCGCTTGCACCCATAGGAGGTTCAAAAAATATGCCGATAGGAACAACCGATCAGTTTAGAAAATTTCCTGATGTGAATTCTTTTATGGTGTAAATAAGGCGCTGGAAATAGCGCATAACAAGAAGGAATTAAAGCACAAATAAGGTGCTGGAAATAATAAACAATCATGCTACATTTTTGGGTCCAAAGCAATGTTGTTGAAAGGATCCTAACACAATATTCATATGTGATTTATAAGCTAGATTTCCAAGATGGTTACAAGAAAAGTTTTAATGAGAGCAGTGAATTGTTTTCTTCATCAAATCAGAGGTGACAATAATAGAGGGAGATTTTAATAGATAAGGTAGTGTAAATGCCTCAACATGGCTTCAATACATCTACAATCTGAGCCAAAGATTTGCAAGCATCCTAGTTTGCAATAAGAAAAATAGGAACAAATATAGAGCCAAAATATGCTAATGAAACCCAATCAAGAAGAAACTTAGAATTTTTTTCTTAAATCTAATAACCATTAAAAGGTCTACATTGAATTTACAATAGCAAGCACCTTGATGGAGTATATTACATAGGCCCTTACCCATCTGTGATTATCTATCTAAGAAAACCTTAATGGGATGTATTGAGTTGAACATACCTGGATTGAGACAAAATAGAGAGTGCACACAGAAATGAAAGCCTCATAAGGAAAAATGAGAGATTCTACAATGTAGGTAGCCATAAACCATATCCAAAATTCTTGAGTTCATGTTTGACTTCCATCATGATATCCTCCCGGTTGTTCTTGATTACCCCACAAAAATAGCCAACACTTATCTATTTTAAGAGAGAGAAAATCCCCCAAAAAATCTCCAGAAGAATCCTTACATAGAGGCAATAAATTCTGCTAGAAACATTATCTAACAATTTGCTATTTTTATTATTTACCACCAGCCCAACAATATTTATTTCCTTTACAACAAGACATGAATCATTTTTATTCTTACTTATTTAGTATTTACTATATATGAGTTTTATGACAACTTATTAATGAAATAAATTTATTTTATAATCACTAACAAAATATTATTTGTTTATAAATATTTTCATATTAATTTATCAATTGTATTCATACTTTATTTATTTCATTACTATTGTTATTAATTTATCAAAGTGTCTCTTTAATAATTTTATTATAATAAAACAATTAGCCATAACATTAATCCAACAACTACAACATAAATAAATCAAATGCTAAACAATACCTGATGACAACACACGATCGAACAACAATGACTAACAACATGCCCATACCAACCTTACTAACAAGAAGCAAGATTGAATACTCATCATTCTCAAGGATGGTGACAAGCTAGGGGACCCTATGTTATCTCCATTCAACTTTTTCCATTGGATTTTAAGGCACACTCAAACTTGTCAGTGTAGGTGGAGTCAATGCCTGGTACCTACAACCTGTAACAAACAAACATAGTCAAAGATGTATAACTATATTATCATACAATCAAACATACTATGAAAGGAAGTCACAGTGTAGCAGGGTGCTCATGCATGAGTAATGCGACACTATTCCTTTCACAATAAGCACATCAAATAAGTAACCATGTCACACATAACCTTCAACCAAACAAGATAGGACAATTAGTTTCATAATGATCAATTATGAGTAAATACCAAAATCAGCATCATAACCATAATCATATCATCGTATAATACAGAATCAGTCACATAAAAATCAATTCTAACGTATGACAATCATTGTAAAATCAACATCATAATTACCTAAATGTAAAACAATGTCAGAGTATATAAATTATCAATGTCACCACATAGATTATCGATAAAACATACTAACTTCATCTTCATGCCCCTTAGCCCGACCACCTATACATCCAAGGTGAGAATGGAGGGGCACTACATCCTCCCCCTTAAAACTTGACTTACTCCTCCCCCCTAAAACTTGACTTACTCCTAGAAGTCTCAGACTCACGTGAAAACATAACATATTAGTATTGTAATTTTCTATTACCAACATACGTATCCATATTAAGCAATTGTTCATAAGATAATCACAATCATCCAATAAAGACAAGAAGGACATCAATTCCTTACCTTTAAGGCATATCCTCTGGACTACCAATCATACATATTTTGAGAATTTCATATGATTTACAGAATTGCATTCACACATAAATAAGGAAAAATACATCTCATCTCTTATTTCCACTATGGTTCCAACTAATTACCAAATATGCAAAGTACAATCCTCCGCAGAGTCTTCCCTTGTACATACTATCAGAGGCTTGAAATGAACACAATAGAAACACCACTTAACATGAAAAGGGGCTAACACAACAAACATTCAGAATAGCCATCATAGAAATTAAAAAAATTGCAAACCCAAGTGGGGGAATAATCAAATTCAATCTTAAGTCACAAAATGCTAGCAATTTTCAACAATAAATCAAGTATAAAGAAAAGAGTTTTGGTGACCACTCCTATAATAAGAGATTTCAAGGAAAACAAATTCACTTTTAGCCCACCAAAAACACATGAAACAACTACAAAATTCTAAAACAACCAATATTATAAACAAATCCACATCACGATGTGACTAATTTTAGCCACAAAAAGGGAGTATCTGCTACACAACACTCAAGGACACAAGGTCTAGAATGTGTTAGAGAATGTACACCAAATACATGAACAACTAAGTTTTCTACATCTTCATATCTAAACAAATTTTATACAAGAATTTAAGGCAACACAGTTGCTACATATATACAAACAACTTCTATCTTTAATGCAGTACAATTTTTTTTTTACCAAGCTATGAACATATATAATTTACTTCCTTATGCAAGAAGATATTTAAAGAGGGAATGTATTATGTCACACACAAGAATAATTCAAAACTCTAATTGACTTACAGTATCACATTCACGATCTCATGGGTCCAACACAAGCTTCAATTTGATTTCCTGCATACGGTTCTTACACAAGCATACACAATTATAACTTTTATAAACCACAACAGAACTTCTACATGAGGTCATGGCCAACTAGGAGATAGATATCAGATTATCAAGAAACCACATAAAGATACCCCACACACGACAACACCACATAACCACATGACTCATGATGCATGATGCCACTGAAAGATTAAATCATTCTAATGCTTACACATATAATGCAATTAACATAAATATGTTATGGTGCTTCTACACCCATAGCTAAACATAACCCCCAAGTATAATTACTTCACCAAACTAGGGAACACAAAACACCACAGGCCTTTCACAGCACCCCACATAGAATGGGTATAGGACATTCACATCACTAGAGGGGCAAATACCGCACCCCTAATTACATGCACTAAAAGTAACCATGCTTCTTTCTTCTAAAGCACTAGAGACCACAAGAGGAACTCAAGGACTCAACAAATCAGCAAGCACTATCATTCAGGAAACACATATTGTCAAATATATCATCATATTTCAGAAAAGGATAGATAACACATAGTAGAAACATAATTAAAACAAGGCATAAAGAATTTATTTCTTCCAGAATCAAAGAATAAGTCTGTCATACTAAGGCACATAGGTGAGAGGTACTATTACCAACTCGCTACGAGGAGAAAAATGATTAACCTAGATAAACAACAACAATCCAGAGATCCCAGTGTTGCGAACTTGGGCTCTGATACCAAATGTAATGCCTCACCATGAAACTCTAGAGATAAGTTTAACCAAGCAATAAAAAAGGTTAATTTTTTTTAATAAGAACAAAAGATAATGAGGATAAACATAGACTAATAGCAACTAAGTTAAACTATCATATCTAGGGATTACATAGCTACATTATAGCAATTTAACAACAATCAACTACATACATGTTTTATTCAATTAAATTAAATTAATCAAAACTAACATCTTTGATTACATCATTAGATCAGTACATCAAAATTTTACAATAAGATTACATGTACAATATAGTTTAATTTACAAGAGGAAATACATAGTTACATTGTTACAAAAGCTCTTTTTCTGACTATATCAGATTACATAATGAGTTCCACTAATACATAGATCTAAATGCAAGTGGTACAAATAACTGTCTCTATAAACATGTACAAAGTCTGGAATTTGCTACATGAACCATGACACCAGAAGACCAATGGAAGAATGCACAACCACTCGACCATGTGGAACCCTAAGCTCCACCCCTCGTGCTAGGAGATAATGTAAGGTCCCACAACATAAAACAGTTATAAAGACAGAAGACTAATAGGTGCAGGGACTACACATGACTCCAATACAACATGGGTCAATATGAACAACACAAGTAACTCAAACATCACTTCTAGAAGCAATCAAACAAATAAAGGGGAAAACACACTTAGCGAATGCTAGGCTATAGTAGGGAAGAGCGTCATCGCATGGTCCTAACATGGGTTATCCTGGTAATCTCTCACCGAACACTGGCCCCCATCCATGGGTTATCCTGGTCATCTAGACGCTGGCCCACATATATGGTTATCCTGGCAGTCTCTCACAAGACACCAGCCACATAGGGTCACACATGCGGAACCAACATTCCTTTCGTGAGGAAAAGGAAGTTGTGTTGGAGTCCAGGACAACACTGAGAGGGGGGGTGAATCAGTGTTGTATAAATTTTAACTTTTTGCAAACTTTATCTTTACAAGACAAATAGAGATGAGGACATTAATGATTTGTTGAGTTTATATGCACAAGACTTATAATAAAGAATGTAAAAAAAAACTCATGATAAATGATTAATATGCACACACACAGAGAAAATCAATGAGAAGCATGACACAAGCTTTTTACCGAGTGGAAAACCCTCTGGGGTCAAAAAACCACTCATGAATTGCCTCACTGGCTTAACTTTCAAAAACTTCTTACAAAGCCTCACTGGCTGAATATTATGTCTCATTGATAATTAACAGGTCTCACTGACCTACAAGCCTCATTGGCATACTGTGCCTCACTAGCAACAATGTTTAGAAGCACCAACTTCAAGGAGCACCAACCCCTAATACATACAAACTTAGATTAAAACAAAGAATTCAAAGGGTTTCTCTATTTCAATACAAATCACTTCTTCTTTCACATGTGTTTGTCATATCACCATACTTCTCATCAACTCAAATCACATACAAAACTTATCATCTGAATTTTCTCTTCAAGATGATATTCAAAATATATTCAACCCTATATGTCAATCCACTCAACAACAACTTCAATGTTCTTGCGAAACCATTATATACAAGATGACTTTTCATATTCTATCTTCTCTCCACAATTATTTCAATCCTTGATATTCTTGCATTTGTAAAAATGGTCTCTTCAAATTCTTTGTCCTGCAAATCAATTTCTTTGTGTAATAAACCTTTCATATTCCTCTCTCTGCAAAAGAAATTCAATCACCTGTAACAAAAAAAATCATTTGCAAAAACAAAAGTAAATCTTCAATATGTCATTTATTTTCTTTTTCTCCTCTCTGCAAAATCCCTTCAACTTCTTCCCACAAAAGCAAATCTTCATGAAGACTTTTCTCCTTCTTCATCTCTACAAAAAGAAACATCTCCAAAAAAAATAAAACCTTCAATATCAAACCCCACTCATCTTCTAATCCCTCTTGCAATTTCATATTTATTTTTCCTTGCATCATAAAAAATTTCATGTCTTCCATGTACAAATCCTCTTTGAGAAAAAATTCTCACACAAAACTTTTAAACTTCTCATACCAAATAAAATATTTGGAAAGCCAATAGAATCTCTAAAAAAAAAAACTTCCTCCTTAATATTCTTTCTGCCATGAAGTGGAATCTAAAATAGAATAAAGATCTTAAAAATAATGCCTTTAATATCCATAAAAATCTCCCATAAAAAGAATCTCAAGGAAAGATGCCTTTTAAAAAGCCAATAAACTAGGAGATGAAAAGTTTCTATATTAAAAATAAACCCACTTATATCTTATGCATGTTCCCCATAAAATGTGCAACGAGCTCTCCATTTTCATAAAGCATATTTAATGCTTTTTAAATTCCTTCATAAAACATACTAATTCAAACCAAAATAATTGATGCTCTTTAAAGCATAAAGCTTCTTCATAAAAATCGTTCTCCATATAATATACATTGACCTCCTTATAACATGGTCTTCATATATTTTTATTTTAGAAAGATGTCATTTTATTCATGGTCTTCATTAAACCATTCGATGCTCTTTCAAAACGTAAAAAATCTTTGAATGCTTCATAAACTATGCCCCTCTATTAATACCCTTCGAATATGCTCATTTCAAAAAGAGTACCTTGACCACCGGTGGTGACTAGGAGTTGGGGCTGGTGACCAAACATTGTGCACCACATAATGTTCACTTAAGTGAAACTTACCTGCTATAATAAGTCATCATTTGATGAGCCAAATAATTGACTCATTTAATTATCAATATTTTCATGCTCTGATAAACTTTTAAAAACATATTGGCATATAAATACATATTATTATAATTATACTTGTCTTGAGAATTGATTATGCTTATGTTTTGTTTCCATTATACTTTGATGAAATCTCTTCAATTTTGATACTTGAATGACATTTTCTATGTGCATATCTCATAATTTGTGGTATAAGTTGTGGATGTTAAATAAGGATTGCAGTAGTTAAACTTTAGCTAAACTCCAGATAGCTCTGGAGGCCAATACTTCCTAAGTATCATCCTCCCTTGAGTTGATGACTTCCAGCAAATGCTCTTGGAGACCTTCTATACACATACAACACATCCAAATGAGTGCCTCCATCCTTGCCGCAGCTCTTGATCACATCACCATGTCACTGAACTTGGTGACCCTAATAACTGGTGAAAAACATCAGTTCCAACTATTGTTGCCCCCATTGATTTTGGGAACTCACAACGTTCACCCTACTAATTGCCTTATTTAGATCATGAATCTGGAGTTCCTTGCAAAATGATTGTGTAGTTAAACAAATTAAACAACTGGTTGTTCCAGTTCTAGCTCATAGGAATTAGTTAGTAACTAGATTTTCCTTTCAATAAGCATGCAACTGACTATTCCAGTTCACTGCAATTAAACTCGCAATTAGTATCTCTTTCCAAATAAGGCTCAATTGTCTAAGTAGAACAGCCATCACACCTCTTTAGTTAGTTCCTATTTTTCATCAATTAGTTGTTCATCGTAGTGTGTTTTCAGCAGAAGAAAAACTTCTAACTTTAGGCATCTATGTTCTTTGAATGAGAATCAAATGCAAATGAAGGGAGATTTCTTTTGAAAGGAGTTGTTAAGCAAAGAGGATCGTCTCTAGATAGAAAAGTAGGGCCTGCTTCCCCATCTTCGAGGAGTTCTTGCATTATTTTGTTTGTGTTATTTTTGTCCCTGTTAATTTCTTTGCAGCAAATTGTTGTATGTATTGTTTTCTATGGTCTGTTCTCACCTGCAGGTTTATTCTTAAAAAAATAGAAAATCATAAAAATTAGATTTGTTATATCTTCAAGCACTATAATATTCAAAGTATTGCATGCCTAAGAAGTAACAATAGATTTCATTTCTTCTCATATCTCATTTCTACAAGTGTGTTCATTTCTAGCAACTAGATTAAAACTTTGATTTTAGCACATGTGTTTGTTTCAAGCAATTAGATTAGCTTTTATTTTAGCAAGTGTGTTTATTTCAGAAATGTTAGACGTAGTTTCATTCCAAGCAAGAGTGTTTCTTTTCAAAGAAAATTAAAGTAGTTTGTTTCATGAGCAAGAAGATCAAAACTCTAACTGTGCAAGGGTCCCTAAATTGATCCTTGGCCCTCAATCGTTCCATTCCAAAAACCCCCCCAACAAACAATCTTATCGCAAATCACTCCAGACACCTCCGGATTGATAAAGAGTAAATGATGTTGTATTAACAAAGTATACTCTGACCTCATCATTTTTGGCACCGTTGCTAGGGATACATGTCATTAGGGAGTTGTTGATCTAGTGATAGCAAGTCAAATGAGAAAATTGGTTTGGCAAGTCTTTTTTTAGGTTTATTATTTTAGAAACTCTCCCCCAAAACAATAGATCCAAAGGAAGAGGTTCTTGCATACAAAGGTGATAGCTTTTTTTTAATCTCCTCAACTTGAGGACCATGACTTCAAGCCCTTGCAAGAAAAAATTTATTGTTTGGACACCTTCAAAGTCCAAGGAGGGCTGCCCGATCAGATTTTTGAAGGAAAAAGAGTTGCATCCAGTCATGCATGCAACAAAATGTGAGGAAGGATTGCATGATCTTTCCAATCAGCCTGTGCATCTACTTGAATCATATATTATGGAGAAGGATACCATTTCAAAGGAAAGTGAAGCATCAAAGTTCAAATATCTAGTCATCTTCTCATGGTTTTCATCTTCTTTCAAAATGTTAAATGCATGGATCCATCTTTTGAGAAAAGGATGTTATTTTTCACAACCAATTAATGGTTTTGTGTAACCTATCTCTCCATCAATAAGTAGAGTAGGCTAGAGTAGGTTTCTTTTTTGCAAATAAGTGCTTTGTACATGCTATGTCTTCTTCTCTAAAGCTTAAAAAAATGTATTTCTACATAAAAATTGATCCCAAAAGCTTTTATAGATTTCTTTTGGCATTTGGAGGCATTCTGGATCTCTCCATAGCTATCCATGGGCTCTATTTCCATCATTAGACCATTTTGGATCTCTCCAGAGTTGTTAAAGGAGGAAAAATAGTTAGCTCTGGATAGCTCCGAATTAGCTCTAGAGAGCTCCGGAGAGCCCCAGAGTAACTCAGAACTGACTATGGAGAAAAGATAGCAAGCTCTAGATAGCTCTAGAGTGAATCAGAGCATCTCCAAGGCACCTCTCAGAAAAATCTTTAGAGCAATTGCAATAAAGGTGAAGAAATTGGCTCCAAAAGCTCACTATGAGTTGCAGGAGGACCTACAACACTTCAGGTGTGGGGGAGATGATGAGACAATTTATTGTCTCATCTATTAGCTAAATAAATGCATGTATTTTTCCTAGTTAGTGCCATTGTATGTATTAATGTTATTACATATTTTACCTTGTAATCAACAATCAATAGACTGAAGAATAAATTTAGTCAAGTTGAAATGCCAACAAACTTCCTAAAAAGAAGCACGAAAATAGGGAGTTAAAAATGCAATCTCAGTAAAATAATGATATCTCCCTTGTTTCTCAATGCAATCATGAATTTAAAAATGATCTGGAAATCTAGGAATGAGGGGAACAAAACCTAGAAACCTTTTGAGGAGATTCATCAAAATAAATGCACAGTTTGTGACTGACATTGACTGAAACAAAACATGCATGAAAAAAGGCAGCGAAATTAGATGAAGAGGATTTAGTTTTTCTCCCCAAAAATAGGATCTCATATCCACATTCTTGGTAGATTGATTGAGAATAAGAATTCTATAAATTCATTGTAATCAAGGAGTCAATTGGGAAGAGTTTTTTGAAATAATATAGTTCAACCTTTTAGGAGCTCTGGATTTCTCTAGATAGTTTCATTTCTTAGCAGTCTTTCAATTTTCTATTTTTTACATTTCCAATATTTCCATTTACAAGTTTTTTAGGATAGATTTCATTCCAACAATTTCATTTACAAGCTCTTAGATTAGGTTTGATTCCAGCAATTTATTTTCCAGCAAGTGTGTTTATTTTCAGCAAAGAGTGTTTATTATGTTTGTAGAAAAAGAATGTCATGCAAATGATTTCTTCTCCCTCTTGCATATCGCCATGGACACCGCCTTGGATTGACATTTTTAATTTGCCTTTTGATTTTGAGAATGAAAAAGAATTTGTTAAATGTTACCTTCAAAACTTACCAGATCAGAGGAACCAACTCTGTGAGTTTTTCCAACATGGCCACATTCTGGGCCATGTTGATACTTCTATTCTAAATCTTTATAAGGGGGAACTCCAAATCCAGAGCTATCTGTCCCTATTGAGAAACAACAGATTATGGGAAGACAAAATAGAGGAGTATGAGACTGTTGCTAGGATAATTGGCTTGCTAATGAGGCATGAATGCCCAAAAGCTACATGGTTCAGAAACACTTTTAAAGCAAATGCTTATAGGTGGGGTATCATAGGCCAATATATACAAAATTTGAATTCTTGTATTTTGGATTTATTTGTTGTTGCACATTACCTTCCCAATGCTGCTATGACAAGCTATAGAGTACAGTTTGAGATACTCCCCAATGTACTAAAAATGATAGAACCAGTTTCCCCTGCCAACATATGATGGATGACTACAAAGGTTAGGAAGCTCATTCCAATTATCCGACAAAACCAACAAAATTGGATAGGAATGAGGTTTAGACCTCCACTATTGCTCATGCTAGCACCCAGGGTCAACCATTCTTAAGGTGAGCCAAAGCCTTAGGAAAAGTTTAGTAAATGGCACAACAGGATCCAAGAGAATGATGGATTCCACCCCAAGGGAAGACAGTTGTTCCACTACAATGATGATGACTACAACTACAGCACAATAATAGAGGGGAAAAACATACTTGATGGGGTAGTGTAGTAGAGGCCATGAGGACATGGTAGAGACTAAGTAGGGAGGAGATGATGAGCCAAATAATTGACTCATTTAATTATCCATATTTTCATGCTCTGATAAACTTTTAAAAACATATTGGTATATAAATACATATTATTATAATTATACTTGTCTTGAGAATTGATTATGCTTATATTTTGTTTCCATTATGCTTTGATGAAATCTCTTCAATTTTGATACTTGAATGACATTTTCTATGTGCATATCTCATAATTTGTGGTATAAGTTGTGGATGTTAAATAAGTATTGCAGTAGTTGAACTTCAGCTAAACTTCAGATAGCTCCAGAGGCCAATACTTCATAAGTATCATCCTCCCCTAAGTCGATGACTTCCAACAAACACTCCTAGAGACCCTCTAGACACCTATAACACATCCAAACTAGTGCCTCCATCCTTTCCATGGCTCTTGATCACATCTCCGTGTCACTAAACTTGGTGACCATGATAACCGGTGACAGACATCAGTTCCATCTATCATTGCCCCCACTGATTTGGGGAACTCACGGAGTTCACCCTACTAATCACCTTATTCAGATCGTGAATCTGGAGTTCCTTGCAAACTGATTATGTAGTTAAGCAAATGATATAGCTGGCTGTTCCAGTTCTAGCTCATAGGAATTAGTTAGTAACTAGATTTTCCTTTCAATAAGCATGCAATTGACTATTCCAATTTGCTACAGTTAGACTTGCAATTAGTATCTCTTTCCAAATAAGGCTCAATTGTATAAGTAGAAGAGCCATCACATCATTTTAGTTAGTTCTTGTTTTTCATCAATTAGTTGTTCATCGCAGTTTGTTTTTAGTAGAAGAAAAACTTCTGAGTTTAGGCACGTACGTTCTTTGAATGAGAATCAAATGCAAATGAAGGGAGATTTCTTTTGAAAGGAGTTGTTAAGCAAAGAGGATAATCTCATGTTGGGAAAGTAGGGCCCACTTCCCCATCTTGGAGGAGATCTCTCAGTATTCTATTTGTGTTATTTTTGTCCCTATTAATTTCTTTGCAACAAATTGTTGTATGTGTTGTTTTCTATTATTTGTTCTCACCTACAGGTTTATAAAATAGAAAATCATAAAAATTAGATTTGTTATATCTTCAAGCACTATAATATTCAGAGTATTACATGCCTAAGAAGTAACAATAGATTTCATTTCTTGTTGTCTCTCATTTCTACAAGTTTGTTCATTTCCAACAACTAGATTAAAACTTTCATTTCAGCACATGTGTTTGTTTCAAGCAATTAGATTAGCTTTTATTTCAGCAAGTGTGCTTATTTTAACAATGTTAGATGTAGTTTCATTCCAAGCAAGAGTGTTTCTTTTCAAATCAAATTAAAGTAGTTTGTTTCCTAAGCAAGAAGATCAAAACTCCAACTGTGCAAGGGTCCCTAAATTGATCCTTGGCCCTCAATCATTCCATTCCAAAAAACCCCCCAACAAACAGTCTTATCACACATTGCTCCAGACACCTTCGGATTGATAAAGAGTAAATGATGTTGTATTAACAAAGCCTACTCTAACCTCATCATCATTAATTTAAAACATAAAGTGCACATTACATTTGACAGTCTAGGGAAAGAAATAAACTCTTAGGTTTCAAAGCATAATTAGGATTTAGTAGATGAATTTAGAGATGAATTTAGAGATTTAAAAACCTAATCTTATGACTTCTAACATCTGCAACATGAACCTACATTTACATCTGCATTTGATCAAAAACACCTGTATCTAAATTGTGGAAAATGCTGATAGAGATATCATATCATCCTCTCTGTCTTACATTTGAAACCCCTTTGTAAACTCCAAACATCATGAATGTCTATCAAAGCTTACTCAACTCAACCATGAACAAGTCATAAACCATGAGTAAGTTTGATAAGGTATGAAAAAGCATGAATGCTATGATGAGGCATGAATACCCTTCACATTATCATGTAAAATCAACCTGAGATAACCAAGAAGCTAACTATAAAGATGAAGAGCAAGATAACAACAACCTAATTGTCATGAACATCAAGAACATCTATACCAATGTCAACATCCACATGAAGAACACCATGCAAATCTATCAATAATAAATGATACCTTCTATACATTTGCAAGACATCAACCTATGTCTGTCATCAACAACTCAACAATATGTTCAATCATCGACTCAACCAAGTCTGTAAATCTATTTTCTGCTCTCTACTTTGGTGGAAAACCTATGAACAATATGGCTAACAACCCTTGTTAATCAACCTTGCATAACAAAACATATTCATTGGATTATTCCTGCATTATCATTCCTTCAAACACCACTGCATAAGATCTACAAAAATAAACCAACATAAATAAGAATGAACCAAGAAACATAAACAAGATATGAAATCTATCAAGCATTCTAAAATGAGACCATGAGAATCATGAAGTAAACAACTCTTGAACTGTAATCATGAAACCATGAGCAATCCTATGATGAGGAATTCGAACATCCACTGATCCTGATGACATGAACAACTCCTGTCAATACCAACACCTTTTTGGCATCAATGACAATCTAAATTCATCAAGTTGATCTTATCGACTAGACTTCTCATCCCATCCTTAGCCTAAATAAACACTACAAGCATGGGTGAGGCATCCAATTATCTTATTTAGTGTGAAAAATACCCAACCTTCTAAAATTTATTATTAATTTATCACTAGATTAAAAACTTCCAATGGGTTATCCTGGCAGCCACTTTGGGCACCAACACCACATTGAAATCCACTCCTCTACCTGCATCTCGAAGACCCTATCAATGAAGCAAGACAATTACTATCACAATGACAAGTAACATATATAATGCAAGGCATTTACCTTCTTGCATACAAACATAATCACAGGGACCAACTTCTTATATCCTTGTCCCAAAACATAAACCAAGCATGAACTATCACATTCTCATCATGATGCATTTACAACACAAAATACACATCATTTCACATCACACAGAGTAAGGCATTATCCATCTTGCATAGTCATCATAACCACATGAATAGGTATACTGAGCAAGGCATTGTCCATCTTACACATGTATAATACCAACATGACTAGGAGGCAACATTTCAAGAATGCATTTCATTCAACTCACATGATGCACTCAGAGCCAACCGCCACATAATCATACCCTCCTAGGCCTCTGGAAACCAATTCCCTAATAAAACAAATACTTGAAACTGTTAAACTAAAAGGTCACTCATCACATTCACTTACCAATGCACATCATAACTAAGATCCTTTATCAATACTCTAATATGAAACCACAAAAGCAACATATGGTTTGGGTCTTAAAGAATGTAACCTTAATTCCAATCATGGTCAATCATCCAACAACCATAAAGTGACTCCATCCCAACAATACCGAACAATAATATTCTAACATTTTAATGCTAACTCAAATATCTCTGAAGATCTACCAAATATTCTATAACAAAAAATTAGTCAAAAGATACTATCCATTATTAAACTAAACCACTTTCTGCACTAATGTAGATCTAGACAACTTTACAAATTTCATAACTATACACAATCCTTAATTTAAGTTATCAACAAGATTAGGCTTCATTTTATGACCTATCTCTATCTCTATCTCTATATATAGACACACACACACACACACACACACACACACACACACACACACACTTGACAACTCTTACTAAAACTAAACTAAATATTATCTTCTACCAAAATATATCAAAGATATTTTAAAATATAACAATCATAAGTTAAATTCATAGACTAACTCTATGTACACTACAAGACCTATCATCATGTATCTATTATATCATCAATATTCTAAAGACAATATTATCATACTATATATATATAACTCATGTTTTGAACAAAAGTAAAAGTAAGCAATGCAAAAGGATGAGTTTAACAAGATTATAACATTAAAATACATTAAGTATATCATTAGAATTTGCATTAATATACAACTCTATCCACCTAATTTTAAAAAGCTAGCAATCTAATTAGAGACTCTAGAAATATTATTCATATTCTAATATGATTGTGATTCCATTGAACTAGTTTCCATGTTTAAAATCTACAAGCCTCCATTATATTTCACTACTAAAACATCTTAATTCGTACTAAAATTAAAGACTTAACTTTATTTCTAAATACTTAACTTTATTTCTAATTTGGAATCCTTGCATAAATAACAAATATGATATTAGACTACAATTATCAATAACACAAGATAATTGAGATAAACTAAACAAAAGACATACTTGACAAACCAATCACTTAAAACAAAATTTTCATATGTTAATAGTATTATCTCTCATAAGAATATAACCAAATTCTTGCATTTAAAGGAATGGTCAACCTAGAACATATTATAGATAATGAGAAGGAAATCTATATGATACCAATTAATTGGTGTTAGAACATTATGTACTACAATTAACTATCTTTACTTGACCATAAATATCACATTTAAAATTCTATAAAAAATAATTCATCTATGGTAAAGACTTATACCAGACGTTTGTTCTGTGACAAAGAGTTACTTATATTAGGAATATGCCAAATGCATATAGACTTACGACAAAGGAAGAAGCATAGCTAAAGTTTACATATCGTTTACTATAGCAAGAAAGCAATAAATTATATTAGGTACAATCTTGTAGCTAGTATAAAGGAAGTTTAATTAGAAAAAATGTATACACATTTTGTATAATCATTCAATACTCATAGTTTAATTCAAGTTTCTATAGCCATAATATAGCAATCAAATAAAATCGATACAAGCATAAGATTTGAGATAGTATCTAAGAAATTGATTCCCACTAATATAAAGATCAGATCATCTCGTGCTAAGAACATACAAAAATCATTTTAAATCAAATGAAGTGTTTTAGAAATGAAGGATCCTTGAAAGTTGATAAAAGCATTATTTACCTATAAGATCGGTTACAGTATAAGAAAGATATCATAATTGATACAACTATGGTTGACATCAAGGAACATAACTCTACTGACATTCTATTTATGGGTAGGGCGTTATGAAAGAAAGAATCTTCCAACGCTCACTCTGCATGTTGATGCAGCTTGAAAACTCTATAAGATAGCAACGGTTCTTTTTAAGTTGAACCCAAAATAAGATACACACCCTAATTATATGATCCAAAGATACCTTATTCATGAGACAAATCACAACCTTAGACACAGAATATCAAATTTTAACTAGAAATTGAAATAGAAGGGCAATGGTTTCCATTTAAGTTCCTAAGACATTTTCCTTAATCTATGGTAAGGGACGAAAAAGAATTATTACTCCATTTGTTTTTTGAAAAGTAGGTGATTGCATTTGGTTTGCAAGAAGAATAGTTTGGCAAGGAGTCAAATTACTAAATCGCTCTCTACTTAGGGAGAAATCAAAGACAGGGTGTGTGAATTACTTGATAGCATGCCTCAAAGAGATGTCATTTGAGGGAATGCAATGATTGCAGGATATACAGAAATGATTTAGCATTAAAATTTTAAGAAAAATGAAATCAGCCAGAAGGGTCGTAGGTTAATTTATACTAGCGCTTGCACCCATAGGAGGTTAAAGAAATAGGACAATATGAACAACCAATCAGTTTAGAAAATTTCCTAATGTGAATTCTTTTATGGCATAAATAAGGCACTAGAAATAGCACACAACAAGAACTAATTAAGGCACAAATAAGGTACTGGAAATAATAACCAATCATGCCACATTTTTTGGTTCAAAGTAGTGTCACTAAAAGGATCCTAACACTATATTCATATGCGATATATAAGCCAGATTTCCAAGATGGTTGCAAGAAAAGTTTTAATGAGAGTAGTGAAATGTCTTCTTCATAAAATCAGAGGTGACATTAATAGAGGGAGATTTTAATAGACAAGGTAGTACAAATGCCTCAACATGGCTTTAGTACATCCACAATCTGAACCAAAGATTTGCAAGCATCCTAGTTTGCAATAGGAAAAATAGGACTAGATATAGAGCCAAATATAAAAGGAGAATAGAGCCAAAAAATGACAAAGAAACCTAATCAAGAAGCAACTTAGAATCTGTTTCTTAAATCTAATAAACCTTAAAAGGTCTACATTGATTTTACAACAGTAAGCACCTTGATGGAGTATATTACATAGGCCCTTACCCATCTATGATTATCTATCTAAGAAAACCTTAATGGGATGTATTGATTTGAACATACCTGGATTGAGACAAAATAGAGAGTGAACACAGAAATGAAAGCCTTGTAAGGAAAAATGAGAGATACTATGATGCAGGTAGCCACAAACCATATCCAGATTTCCTAAGTTCATGTTCAAGTTCCATCATGATATCCTCCTAGTTGTTCTTGATTAGCCCCCAAAAATAGTCAATAGTTATCTATTTTAAGAGAGAAAATCCCCCAAAAAGCCTCCAGAACATTCCTCACATAGAGGCAATAAATTCTGCTAGAAAGACTATCTAACAATTTGCTATTTTTATCATTTACCACCAGCCCAACAATATTCATTTCCTTTACAACAAGAAAGGAATCATTTTTATTCTTATTTATTTAGTATTTACTATATATCAGTTTTATGACAACTCATTAATGAAATAAATTTATTTTATAATCACTAATAGAATATTATTTGTTTATAAATATTTTCATATTAATTTATCAATCGTATTCTTACTTTATTTATTTCATTACTATTGTTATTAATTTATCAAAGTGTCTCTTGAATAATTTTATAATGATAAAGCAATTAGCCATAACAATAATCAAACAACTACAACATAAATAAATCAAATGTTGAACAGTACCTGACAACAACACATGATCGAGCAACAGAGACTGACAACATGCCCATACTGACCTTATTGACAAGAAGCAAGATTGAATACTCATCCTTCTCAAGGATGGTGACAAGCTAGGGGACCCTACGTTATATCCATTCAACTTTTTCCGTTGGATTTTAAGGCAATCTCAAACCTGCCAGTGTAGGTGGAGTCAATGACTGGAACTTACAACCTACAGCAAACAAACATAGTCGAAGATGCATAACTATATAATCATATAGTCAAACATACTGTGAAAGGAATTCGCAGTGTAGTAGGGTGCTTATGCATGAGAAATGTGACATAGTTCCTTTCACAATAAGCACATCAAACAAGTAACCATGTCATACATAACCTTCAATCAAACAAGATAGGAAAATTAGTTTCATAATGATCAATTATGAGCAAATACCAAAATCAGCATCATAACCATCATCAGATTAGCCTATAATACAGAATCAGTCACACAAAAATCAATTCTAACATATGACAATCATAGTAAAACCAACATCATAATTACCTAAATGTAAAACAATGTCAGAGCATGTGAATTATCAGTGTCGCAACATAGATTATCGATAAAACATACTAACTTCATCTTTGTGCTCCTTAGCGCGGCCACCTACACATCCAAGGTGATAATGGAGGGGCACTACATACTAGGTTGTGAAGAATTTGTTAAGTTTGTCACCTTTTGTTGTAAATAAGTCATGCCTTGCAATAGTTGGTTTAGGATGACATCATTAGGAGATGTGATTTGTTGTGTAAAATTGGAACCAAAGTGAGGAGGTGATTGAGCCTGAGTAGTGATAAGTGGAGGATATGAATAATTCATTGGTGGTTGGATATATTGATAGGTGGAAGGTGGTTGCGAATAGTTATGTGTAATAGGTGGTTGAGAATAAGTGGGATGGAGGGGTGGCTGAGAGTAATTATTCATAGAAGTCCCCTTCGATACCAAGTTTTAATAGTTAAATCCCATAGATTTGTAACTTTGTGAATTTGTCCTATTAGATACTCCAATACCAGTGGTAGAATTACTACAAGCATTTGCATTAGTGGTTAAAATCATTGATGTAAATGTAGATATTCTTGTAGTCAATATAGGTGCCGATACTTGCATATGAGATGGTTACGACATGGTCTTAATACCATTTGCACATTCAGTCTCCATCATGACATTATGGTGTACTATATGCATTAAACCTTGAATAAAATTAATACCCTCTTGTCCTTCTTTTATCAATTCTCTTATGTGGTGGATCACAGGGACAACTTCTTTCGTTGTCCTTTCATTTCCAACAAATGCTTAAAAATCAGATAAGTCTTTATCAAGTTTACATATTTTCTCATCAGGTACATGTGTGACCACCTCAATAGTGTCATTGACATCATGAAATGTTTATTCTTCCATAGTGATTGTAGAAGGTATATTGTCTTGCATAATTCATGTCTTGCCTTTTGTAAAGAAGGTATTCAATGGATTTTCAAAGGTAGGAATATTGTTTTCTTTAAAAGGACTAGATCCCATTTAAGTCTTCTACTTATTCATAAAGTAATTCTTCTATTAGGGTAGTGGGTTATAAGACTCATGCAAAATCATGCAATGCATATTGCACAAACTAATAGAACAAACCCTAGGGGCAAGATATCTTTAAAATCTAATATGCTTGATTTTTCAAATTTTTTCAATGTAAATCACTAGGAGAAAAGGTCTTGTGAAAATTTTCAAGAGGGATAGTGAATAATATGCCTAATAATAGTCCAATGATGTAGCAATATCTTTCACAACATGCTTTTAATGCAAACCTAGAGTGATGACAACTCAAAACCTAGTGAAAATATGCTAAAATATGCAATTTTCCAATATTTTTTGATGCAAAGGCCTTGTAAAAGGGGTGTTGTAAGGAATTTGAGGAGGGGAAGAAGATAATAACCCTAAGAACATATAGTTAATGCAGAAAAATCCCTTACAACATGTTTGTGATGCAAATTTAGTGAGGCGATAAGACCAAAATCTAGTGAAAATGCAAGGTTTTCAAACCCTGGACATGAAATTTTGCAAGAAGACCAAGTTATGATGCAAAACTGTAAGTAGAAATCAGTCCTAATGACTGTTTGAAAATGGTCATAAAATCTAAAACAAGATTTTGACTACAAACCCTAGTTAATGCAAAACTAGGTTTTATGAATAATGCACAATTTCAAGCATTTTTTGTCAATTTAAGCACAAAAATGTAAGGAAAGTGATTTCTAAATGATGAAATTCTTTGATTTAAATCAGATCTAATGAAAATGACAGAAATTTAATGAAGTTGAATGCCAAATAATTCAAGCTATGCTAAAATGCAAGCCAAAAATTATGATTTTTTCAAAAAAAAATCAATTTTTTTGTAATTTTTTGAATGCAATAAGATGAATGAATGCAAATATATCAAACAACACTTAGAAAGGTGCCAAAAAGTCCAAAAACTTGGGTCCACCAAAAAGTTTTATATTAAAAAGGGGGATGTTGTGTTTCAAGAGTTTATGTGGGATCCTCATTTCACACAAAACATTCCAAGGGTATATTAACCAAGTTGAACCTCCAATTTTTGCAAGAGGATTCACCTATTAGGTTGGGCTGCCACTTGGGAAGGTGTGGATTCTTGGATGTGTCAAACAATATCTCAATTTAATGCTCAATTTCACTTAAAACCCTAAATATGCCAAACAGTAAGCAAATTATCGAATCACGGCAAATCCTTTCAGACTAAGACGAGGGACAAAGATATTTAACTCATTGTTTTTCAAAGTTTGGAAAGTAGAGAGGTCAGGGACATGGGGACTATCTCCCAAGTCCAAGGTACCTATTTCTTTTCTAAATCAGGAAATTCTCCTGACACTAATATGCACTGCAACTTTTGTTTCTACTTCGAAAAAACTGGAGGACACGGGGGCTAGCACCCTAGTCCAGGAAAAGCCCCAATGTCTAGCTTCTTTTCAGATCCTAAATCCTTGATGTCTGCCACTCCCTTTCTGCAACTCCACTCCAAGGAACTCAATACCTATAACTTGCAATCACAAGGAGTCTGGGAGGGGGTTGTTGTGTTTAGAGGCTTGCCTCGATGAAGCCACAAAGAGACATTTAAGTCTTCCAAACACCATTGTTAGATAAGAGTGCATATCCCGGTGGTATAGAGGCTAAAATCTAAGTGATAAATGATTGAAAACACAAGAGATATCACCTTGTAGTGAAGATCTCATGGAAGGAAGATGATCTTCATGCCATGAGGAGATGGATGTCAATTCTGCAAATACAAACACAATAACAACAAAGTACTACTCTATAACACAATGAATGCCTTGAATCACTTTAACATAAGCTTGTAGATAAAAATGCCCATCTAGTTTCCATCTAGTTTGCAAATGAAACCTAATCATGCTTATACATGAAACAAAAAAGATTCCCACTAGGAATTTAGTAATTCAAACTTGAGATGTCGACATAGGAGCTAAATAACGGTTATAAAACCAACATTTAAAATTAGGGCAAGACTAGGGCACTAGTTCCCAAGTCCACCCTACCATTTCTGTTCAGGATTCATCAAAATGTAATCACCTAGGTCCTATTTGTGATAAGACTTCAAGGATTTCTCATCGGGACTTAGAAATAACATGCAAGAAGCTCTAAATGTAGATTAAGGACCCAGGAGCTAAACCTTAAGAGGGAAAAGACCCCAAGGGGACATTTTTTGACATAACACTAGCAAGTGAGATTAACTACCTTAAGATGGGGGCATATATAATGGTACCTATCTGATTACTTTTGACACTAACAAAGTGTGTTTGAAAGCCCTCACCACAAGGCGAGATGGTGTATCTCTTGAGGTAGTGCACATCCTTTTAAAGAAAAAATCCCTCATGTCGAGGTGGGATGGTGTATCTGTTGAGCTAGTGTGCATCCTTTTATACAAAGCCCTCATTGTGAGGTGGGATGGTGTATCTCTTGAGCTAGTGCACATCCTTTTACACAAAGTCTTTGGTGGTTGTGGTAGCATAGCTCAATCGTTACGTGTGTTTGGAGTGTTATATATAGTGGAGTAGTAATGAGCTCCTCCCTATAGATAGTTGAGTAGTAACGAGTTACTTCCTATAGAAAGTGGAGTAGTAATGAGCTCCTCCCTATCACTTGTGTTTGTCTTGTATAAGGTCTGTATAGTGTGTCTATGGTATACTATGTGGCACTCATGTATTTTGTGTGCCTTCCATGTGTTTTACGTGTCTTCATTGCATGTATTCCATGTTTGTGGCATGGTATAAAGTTGTGTGGTGATTAGTCCCTCCCCACACTATATGTTTTTTGTGTGCTTGTGCATGGTCTAAAGTTTTGCAGTGATGAGTCCCTCCCCACATTGTGTGTTTTATTTACTTTAGCTTGCATTATATATTGATATGTAATTTCTTAATCATGTTTTCTCTTCATGTATACTTCATGTATTGCATGACTATGTTCATGTCTTCTCCATGTATTACATGCTTTCATTGTCTTCTTCGTGTATTTCATGATTCCTTATTGTATTCAGTATGTCTTATGTGATTGTTCAGTGTTTTCTTATGTTTGCCTAAGTTTGAGGGCTATAAATAGTCCTTCAAGCTTAGGGTGTGTCTTCATTCTAGTGTTTGATGTGTTTGATGTGTTTTGATATGCTTTGACCATACTTTAATGCATGTGTTGTATCATAGGATTGCAGACACATTAAAGTGAGGGCTAAATGTTATGAAGTAAAAGGTGGACACATGCCTTTTTACCTCCTAGTTTAGCTCCTAGGTCCCCATGTTTACACTCTACATGCAAATTATTCATCCTGATGAGAAATCCCCTGAAACCCATGTCAAGTGGGGACTAGGGGCCCATTTTATGTTTGAGTCCTAACTAAAAAGGCCCCTTGGGACTTGGGTACCCACGCCCAACTCCACCCTAATTGGTCAGGGTAAAATTAAATGTATGTTGGCATAGGACTCTTAAATGGGTCCTCCCTTGTTGGCTCTTTCAATTAATTTATGAATGTTTAATGGGATGGCATATATAAACAAGTGTTTGAATTCATTTGTAGCTAGGTTCTTGATAACAAGGTTATGATATTTTGCAAAGGAGAATTCAAGGCATTCATTCTGTTTGTTGCAAACTTGTGTTAGTATTATTTTTGTTGTAGATTTGGATTCATCATCAACATCCTTATGAGTTGAAGAATCTTCATCCTCCTAAGGACTTCACCACCAAGGTGACATCATCATTATATTTGAATCATTTCGTCTTAATTTTGATTATCTTTAGCCTCTTCCCTACTAGGGAACACTCTCTACCTAACACTAGTGCTAGGAAAGCTTGAATGCTAACCTAGGATTTGACTGAGGCATATCCCTAAACAACACAACCCCAAACCCTTTTGTTCATGTGCGCATGTTATAGGTGCAGGAATTGCAGAAGTGATGCAGTCAAGGTAGGAGGGTTCGGTGGGGGACTATCCAACCTTACAACCTTATACTATTAACAACATGATCAATCAGAGATGCAACATAGGTAAATATTTAACAATAGAAAGAAAGAGACATTTATCTACTCGTGACACAAGATATATCTTGGGAAAACCCTAACAGGAAAAAAACCATCCTTCAAAGCTCATTCTTCTTATATTAAGATCTTAAAACACATTACATATGCCACTCAAGCTTTTATAGACACTACGATGTAGCCCAAGGTTATAAACATTATTATATCAACATTACTTCAAGATTTCTTTCACCAGCTTCTCGATTCTCTGCTTTGCACTCTACTGCACTTCTGCTTCTTCTTTGAATCAAAGCACTTAAGAATTTGCTTCATGTCTTTGCCTACTTGTTCATTATGTCACTGGTGCCTTGTAACAAATCTTTATCCTTCATTTATATCCTCCGCAAGCCTTCAAATCCTTATCAAGTCAACCTAATTGCAACAACTAGTATGAAACATGTGTACATGGGTAGGTCAGACCTAAATTGTTCAGAACTCCTTCACAAATGAATGAAATTGTGTGCAGATCTCAGGACAAGTTGGCCAGGCCCTAAACTTCATTGAATAATGTTCCTTTTAGCTCCGCAAGTCACGGAACTATTCTACAATCCAATTAGACTCCACTGAACACTGTCAGTTCTACTATGTAAAAATAGGTAAAAGGCATGTAATCTTCTGATAGCAATATCTCCTTGAAATCGAGGCCAAATGATCTAAATTTTGGATATGTTGTAGATGACTATGTCTAGATGCTAATTCCAGCTCCACAGGCTCTGATATGTAAATGCTATAAAATGTGGTATTCTCAAAGGTCACCCTCTCGGTACTCTACAACTTCACTGTCAACTGTCTCAATTGTTCTGGATGCTTCCATATGCTCCTGCATCAAACTCTCGGGGTTAATTGAAAAGTGAGCCTCTTCACTTTGGTCTGTATTACATCAAATTCAATGTGATCCCTTAGGATAGGTTTGGTAGTATATTTTCAAGTACGTGCAACTGCCTCACTGTGTGTAGTCTATTCAAGTCCACCCTACAAAACAGCCTTAAGTTCTTCTAAGTTTGACATTCTTGCAAGCCTTGTACTACCTCGATGATCGACTGTCTGAACAAGTCTTCTCTGCAAGCTGCCTCAAGTTCTCCAATTTGCAATGGTATAAGTTCAGCAGTCTGGCTACAAGGTTGTAACTATCTTAGAGTTCAAGGGTCTATTGTCAAACAATTGTAGGTTTACTCAAGATCAATGTTAGCTTCAAACAATAAAGAGTCAATCAATACATACATGCATCCTTTGGAACAATCAGTTAGTTCCCTGATCAAGTCAATAAGTTTCTGATCTCTAGTTCTAGATACATTTCCTTCATACATATCAAAATCTTCCAGTTTTTGCTTTGCATATACTTCCTCTATACTTATCTCTATTTCTTTATCTTTCTTTCCTTTACTTTGGTGTACAAACTTTCTCTTCAGGTAGAATATCTTGTCACTCCCTCTTTCTCTGCCACATGAACTTATCTTTTTCTATTATGCTTCACACTTGTTCACACAACTTCATTTCTCAGATGATTTCACACAAACTTTCTCTTGTTCTGGTTTCTCAAATGTTTAGTCTATAACATAACTCTTCTTAAGATCAATGCTTCACCTTCTTCTAGTTTCTCTATTAAACTCAGTGATTCAATATGTTCTTCTTCTTCCTCTGCATAAATTATCTATGTATCATTTTCTTTTGATTCTTCCATCAAACTTAGTGATTCAATAGGCTCTTCTTCTTCTGCATAAGCTAGCTCTGTATCATTTATTGTTTCCTTGACATTTGTCTCTCTGGTAATAGGTTCTTTGTGACATTCATTGTTAGATTCTTTTTTCTCCAAACTTGAAAATAGGTTCTTCTAAATGGTCTTCTATTAAGTCCTCTTTTTGATCTCTTCTATATCCTTCATTGTGATAAGAACTGTGACTCCTATCATCTCTCCCTCTGTAGTTTGAATTATTGTCCTTGTTCTGCTCCACATAAGGTCTTCTTTCTCTGCATCCAGATCCATATCCTCTTTTCTCTCCAACATGTGAATATTTCCATCTATACAACCTTCTAAACGTATAAGTAACATGTTTCCATTTTGCTCCATTAATCCATCCATAATCCATCTACATACAATCTGTCATAAGCTTTCTTCTTCTCATTTTATTCCAACACATCTTCTCAGAATGATTCCTTAATCCACAAAACTTACAAGGATGTGGATCCCAACACAATTCCTTTTCATGTCCATGTCTATTACAATGTGAACAATACATACCTCTTCTTCCATGATTTGACTTGTTTGAAGTCATAACAATATCCTTACATCTGTCATATCCAAAGCCTTCACTTCTTCATCTTATTACTGGTACAATAGGTTATGTAATTCCTTGTTGACACTTTCCCAATCCTTTTCCTTCATATCCCATTCTTTGCATGATTTTGAAACCAATTCCATCACCAAGAACTGCAAGTTCAGTTACACTATCATTTTCAACCTCATTTTCTAAAGAAGCTTCTACATCATTACACAAATCCTTAGTATCACAAGCAACATCACAAAATTTAGGTTTAGATCCCATACTTTCATTCTCTTTTCTACATTGTACTAGTGACTGCTCTAATTGATTAACTTATTCCTTCAACCTTGATATTTCATTCTTTTTGAAACTATTTTCCTTTCTCAATTCTTCCAAACTGTCTTCTAGATCTCTCTTCCTCTTTTCCACCTTCCCAAACAACTTAAATTCTTCTTCCAATTCTTCAAATCCCTTTTCAACATCCTCAAACAATTTTAGCTCCACCTCTAAATCTTCATTCCTCCTATTTACATTTTTCAATTTTTTTTCAAGATCATCATACTTGTCTTCTCCTAGTTCTTTCATCCTCTCCAACAATTCTAAATTACACTTCTTGATTTCACATAATTCTTCTTCAAAAATATCCCTTTTGCATATCAGATTTTCATTTTCTTTCTTCATCCTTTTTCTAATCTTCCCCATTTAAACAAATTAATTTGAAAAGCTTACCCAAATCCTTCTTGCCTTGATCTTCTTCAGTGATGACTCTTGTTACTTCTAGGGTTTCGTACTTCTTTCAACACTTTCTTCCTTCCCAACAAATTTGCAACCAACTCTGATACCACTGGATGCAGTCAAGGTAAGAGGGTTTAGTGAGGGACTATCTAACCTTGCAGCCTTATACTATTAACAACATGATCAATCAGAGATGCAATAGAAGTAAATAGTTAACAACAGAAAGAAAGAGACATTTATCTACTCATGACATAAGATATATCCTGGGAAAACCTTAACAGGGAAAAACCCAGCCTTCAAAGCTCATTCTTCTTATATTAAGATATCAAAACACATTACATATGCCACTCAAGCTTTTACAGACACTAGGCTGCAGCCCAGGGTTACAAACATTCATATATCAACATTACTTCATGATTTCTTTTGCCAGCTTCTCGATTCTCTTCTCTACAACTTAGTCTATCCTCTACTCTTCACTCTACTTCACTTCTACTTCTTCTTCAGATCAAAACACTTATGAATTTGCTTCATGTCTTCGCCTACTTGTTCATTCCATCATTGGTGCCTTACAGTAACAAATCTTTATCCTTCATTTATATCCTCTGCAAGCCTTGAACAAATCCTTATCAAGTCCGCCTAATTGCAATGGCTAGTATGAAACATATGTAGACGGGTAGGTTAGACCTAATTGTTTAGAACTCCTTCACAAATGAATGAAATTGTGTGTGGATCTTAGGAAAAGTTCACCAGGCCCTAAACTTCATTGAATAATGTTCCTTTTAGCTCCACAAGTCACAGAATTGTTCCTCAAGCTGATTAGACTCCACTGAACATTATCAGCTCTGCTCTCTAAAAATAGGTAAAAGGCAGGTAATCTTCTAATAGCAATATCTCTCCAGAATCGAGCCCAAATGATCTAAATTTTGGATATGTTGTAGGTGACTATGTCTAGATACTAATTCTAGCTCTACAACATCTGATATGCAAATGCAGTAAAATGAGGTATTATCCAAGGTCGCCCTCTTTGTACTCTATAACTTCATTGTTAACTATCTCAATTGTTCTGAATGCTTTCAGATGCTCCTGCATCGGGAAGTGAAGGTACAGGGAAGTTGTTTGAGGGATAAAGATTCTAGATCCAAAAATGAAGTTTAGGAGTTTCACTGTACTAGACTAGGGCATGAGCCCTAATGTCCAACAACATAAATAAACCTTGAAATCAATATTAGAGCATCATTTATGATATTTTTGTAGTTTTGAGTTATCAGAGATCTAGACTCGGGTGCTAGGCCTAGAGTCTTCTAACATTTCAACTTCTAAGGGATAGGTTTGGATATCTCATTGATCATTTTGGCACTCTTAGATCATGATTTTTTGTTTATGTTTCTTTGTTATAAGTTGATTGTCATAGATCTAGGGTTTAGAGCATTGATTGGCCTAGGGTTTGATAAAAGGGTTGATTGAATTACATATTTCCTCTGCAAACAAGAGCTCAAAACTAGCAACTGAGTCATATTTCATCTTGTAGTGTACTTGGCTAGGGTTTGTCCTTGAATGTTAAAGCAAAAGGAGGGTTTGATCTAGTGTGCTAACATACTTTGTATCTTATCCCCTTTTACCGTATAAGAATATGTATATGTACACACACACACACACACATATACACATAATTGATTTTAAGGATGAGCTATAGTAATTGCATTTATACAATTATAATCATCAATATATGTGTGTGCGTGTTTGTATTAGTTGTGCTACACACACACACACATATATGTCTATATATATACTTTATTTATTTTTCTAGAATTCTAATTTATGATAATTGTTAGCTATAATGAGACCATAAGAATTGTATTTAGTATTCAATGTCTAACTATACTAATTATGAACCCCAACCCATATGCAACTATACTAATGTGATTTAGTGTGAGTTGATCCATGGCAGCCTTCGAATATCTAATTCCTTCTCCTTTGTTATGCTCTCTCGTTGAAAGAGATTGTGGTGGATCCCGTCGCAATTAAACATCCATTGAAGTTAGTCAACATCAATTAATAACAATGTATAAACAAGTCATAATCATCCATGAATTATGCAATAACATAACATATCAAAATCCATTTCAAATAATGTGACAGAACAGTTAGCCAAATAGTTCAAAGATAGCATATATCTCTACCATAACATCATATATGTCGTGTGCAATAATACAGTTATATAATATTGTGCCATATACAAAATGGGTTCTGACAGTCAACATATATTTTGAAAATGAAAAACTATAAAATAACTTTTTAGTAAATAAAATAATTCTCAAATAGTTCTAAAGTATAATAAAATAATTGTTAAGTAAATAAAATAACTTAAGATTGTGATATCCCAATGTTTTTTAGATAGATATATTTAAGATGTCTACACTAGTATATAATTCTTTTGCAAGTAAATAACATCCTTCTTTGTATACTTTGTGCATTTGATAATTGGTTATTGAATTTACCTATTCTATACTCTATCATTACGTGGAATGGCATATATGTTTCTCATCATTTTTTTAGTAAAAATATAATAAGCATTTTTTTAAAAAATAAGTCAAATATGATAGAAATTGTTTACTATTTTTTTATAAGAATATACACATAGAAAATGTCACAAACTGTTATTTTACATCATATATAAATTCTTCACCTTAAGCTTGTTATAATCAACAAAATGTGATGTTTTCCGAAAAAACATGTTTTTAGTGACCTTAAATAGCCAAAAAGTAGGAGTGTATGTAATGTCCTAAAAATGCATCAATAAACCCTTAAGGTAGAATTGCCCTCCTTAAGGTAGAATTGCCCTCCTCCTTAGGCTGATTAATGTAGAACAATCCGTAAAGGGGAAGATGAAAGGCTGCCGTCCTTAAAGCATGTACTATTGTGGTGTCGTATAACTGCAAGCTGCAACATAAGAATAAATAAATAAAATTGCGTGGAGATTAGCTGTGAAGATGTCGTGTGTAAGGTGTAAGGTGTCACATAATACATTATATCATCTGTATCTGTAGTCGCTTCCATGCGGCGATGGCGAAGGGCATTATCTCTACTTGTTTCCTCATCTTTTTATTGCTCACTCTCACAACGCCTTCTGCTTCTGGTATTATTTATCGTTCTTCTCTTCAATATTATCATGGATTTTATTTGTTGAAAATAGTTACTGATTAGTAATATGTTCATCATTACAAGGTGCCATCTGTGAAGCCCCGAGCGGTGCATTTCAGGGGGCGTGTGTTCCAGTGATTGACACTGTCGAGTGCAAGAGTGATTGCAGAAATAGAGATGATGCTGATGGCGGAGATTGCAATATTGAATTCAGGTGTATCTGTTCTCGTAATTGTTAGAATAATAATGTCACGAGGTACACTTTCTTCTGTGATGGGAGAATATAGATCCATTAAAATAAACTATTGCAAAAATATTCACATAGACGATCATTATGTTATAGTCCATATTATTGTAACCAGAATTATTATCTTATTATCTGGTTATTAATCTTTGTAAGTGTCAACCAATCAAATGTTATGTTAATCTTTGGAAGAATAAAGCAGATCATACTTGTGACACGTATTCTTATATGAAAAGTGATTACTGTTAATGGAGATCAGTGTGCCACATCTCCAATGGAGGATAATATACAAATAGTCAAGTAATTTAATAATCATGGGATCACCATACTAAGCATGAGATTAAGCATTGAAAAGAAAAATGGCGTTCATATTTTTGGAGTCTAGCAGGATGGTATACAAACAAATTATATTAGTCAAGATTAATATTGATGTAGGAGGTGGAGATTTATGAGCATAAGTTATAATATATTTATGAAAATCGACATAATCAATTGCATGTTTAGTCACTTTTTTGAAATTGAAGTGTTATCCTCTATAGAGAGGTTAAAAGAAATTTTAGGAGGCATAGAGAATACTGTGCTAGATCATTGTAGGGAATCTCATATGGGTCTTTTTTAAAATATTTAAATATCTGGTAGAAGCAATTTGAAGAGGTACATTATTAATTCACAAAAACGATTACAACCATACAACAGTCAAATATAAGTTCTAGGAGCCAACAGTTTTTACATGTAAATTGGGCAAAGATGAAATTTGATATCACCCCATCACTTTTAATGTTGGAGATCCTATTTTATGTTTTTTAAATGCTAACTATCTATAATCACATGGACATAATCAATTTTACAAATATGTCACAAAAGATGTCTATGAATATCAATAAAAATGTTGGTTTTTTAATATTTCTGAATAAGAAAGATATTCATCTTCCATAAATGACTTAGGGATAAGCATGATAAATTGAAAACTAATAACTTTTACTTTTTCGAGGTGGGATAGTTACTAATATACTAGTATAATTTACAAAACATTAAATTTACTATTTTATTCCATTTATTCTATATTTAAATTTTATGTGTAAGAATAAAATAATAAATTTATTGTTTTGTTCTACGAACTAGTAAGTGCTAACAATAGTTACATCGTAGCTTTTTTAGGGGAATTTAGAATGATACAATGTCAACATAGGGGAGTGGTGATAGTTTTGTATGATTTATCCTTCAGAGTGACCAATTTTGATAAGACAGAAGAGAGTGGGGTATTCTAGTTAGGAAGTCATGGAGATGATTTTTAGAGTTTGACAGAGGGATTTATCATATGTAGAAGATGCTCAATAGGATACATGGAAATGATTCTATGGTGGTTAAATTGAGGGATTCTACATGACATCAAGTTACTATTCTAGGTGTATAGGATGTGATCACTGCATCTAATTTTGGGCATATATTGTTGAAAGTTGCTAATGATTTTTTTGGCTTTGACAATGGATTTATTTTGGTGCCAAGCCTATTCTTATTCTCTCAAATAAAAATCTATCTAAGTATAGGTTTAAGAGGAGTGCCAAACAAGCTATCATGTTTGACAATTGCATTGATCTTGCACTAAATTTATTGAAATGCTCTTTTAACAAAGATATAATTTGTCTTGTAATAGAAAATTTAATGTAAATGGGACTAAAGTAGAAGTAGAGGTTTTGTAGATTCATTTCCCCACATGCCTTATTTATTTGAGCCATTTTATTATTAATTGTGCTAAACATTACGTACTCGGAGACTCACACCATCTTGTAGATTGTTATGAATTGAAGAGATGCCCTTTCCATCTATGTTGGGTTAAATGGAATTTCTTACCTATGCCTTCCTTGGACTAGGTCAAATATAAACTTTACAAAGATAACTTATATTTTTTTAAATTTAACTAAATTAGATAAGGTTAAGTTTTAAATTAATGGTACTTTTGCAATGACAACATGTCCTCAAATTTGTATGTAACCTTTTCTTTAAGTTTTTTTTCAAGATGAAATTTTCTTATTTCTTTATTTTGAAAAATTAAATTTTATATAATTAAGTACTAGTATAAATATCTTAAAATACATATATTTAAAAAATGTCTACAAATATCAATCTAGACCTATTTTATCTTATTTAAATTGTTTACTTTATTTTTATTTGAAGAGTTATTTCTATTTACTTAAGATTGATTAGTACCTACCTTTAGGTGTATTCAAAACTCTTTAACTTCTACTTAATCTATACCAAACAAAGGAATTAGGAACCTTTTTTTCTATGAAAGTTCATATTAATTTTTGCTAATGTAAACATACAATTTTTTAATCATGAACACTAAATAAATACTAAATAAACATATTATTTACAATACTATTGGCCAAATACTTTAAGGTCTTATTATTCCATTCACATAAATTAAAAATGCATTCATTAAAATCTATACAAGTGAATATTAGAATATTTAAGTAGTGATGGTACATATTTAAAAATGACTCATTAAATTATATGGGTCATCTACTCTAACATATAAAAACAAATTCTTTATACATTGTGTAGCATCATAAATTATGCTTGCCCACAATTTCATGATCTATTTGGTACTCACAGTAGTGGCCACTCTCTTACTATGCTTACCAAATGTTGATTTGACCCTTTTTTATTATCCTACCTAGATACAACAAAAAGTACCTTAGCCTTGATAATGTCCTAAGTAATCTGGACCCTTTTAAAACTAAATTTGCCTAGACCAAAGCGCTAATCACAGATATCTATGCCATGCACTAGCATCTTGATAACATCATCTAGTTCGTCAACCACTTTTAGAAGGTGCATTTTTACCTATGTGGCACTCCAAGATTTTCCTAATGCCTATCTATGCCCAAACAACTCCTTTTGCATCTTTTTGATCTATTCCCTCTTTTATAAAACCTTTCCACTCAAAGGATGGAATCTTCTATGTAGCAAATCTTTGCCAAAACTATAATCGAATCTTTTTCATAGTGAAGCTTTGCTGAAATTACCACTGAACTATCATCTTGCTTGTATCACTATTATTACATAGTATCCCTTTCTATTGCAAGCTTTTGAGAATCATCCATTGATGTAGTTAACTTTTATTCTTTGTGCTATCTGAGAGGCTCTTGTTCAAGATTACTATCCTTTGGAATGAATCTCATCTTGTTCCCTTATGTAATAGTCTTCCAACAAGAACTTTTTGTAATCTCTTTCTCAACTCTATGTCCATTTATCTAGGTTAGCATTTAGATTGTTATTGAATCATATTTCTTTATTACATTATTGTTTTGTCACTACTCACCATGATTCTAGACACACATGGAAATTTGGAGGACACACACTCCTTTATTAACATTTCAATATCGTGTTGTCATTAAGGTGGAAACACCAAAAATGGTGTTTGACTAAAGCAAACCTCTATACAACCCAACCCTTTTCGCATGTTTGTGATTACATGCTATGTGAGAAAAAGGCTTCGAAAGAACAAGTGTTTGTGCTATATTTTCCCTTCCTTGTTAATCTCATTATTTCATTATTTACCACATCATTCTTGTTTATTCACTTTATCTGTCAATTTTTGTGCACTAATAATCATTTTTACTATCAAGAAGAATTCATCAAAACCCATACAGAGTTGTATAGGTTAGGGTTTCTATCTTTTGAAGTTGTACAAACTACAACACCAACCATTGATGCCCATGCCACATGTTGTCATCTTGGGTAGTGAGGTTGCCCTCCTAGTGCTAGGTTCCCCATGATTTGTAGTTTCCATTTTTATATTCATTTTTGTAAATTACTTCTTCAATCTCTATATTTCTTCTATTTTCTATAGTTTTAGTCAATATCGCTTAATCATTCAATTTTGGTTGCAACAAAAGGACATAGGTTATGTAGTCTTATTCTTCCTAATTGGATAGTAGTACGATAAACACCTTCAGTGGCTAGTGTCCTAATGTTCAATAGGAAGTTGTTCTAATTAAAAGGTAGTTTAATTAGAGAAAAAAATTTCTATTAAACATTTTGGTTAACCCGGCATTCTTGAAACACTTAAAACAAAAATAAAACAAAAAAAAAAAATTCTCTTCTTCTAAAAACCAAAAACTTCCTCTCTCAAAACAATTTCTCTTCTTCTAAATCTTTAAATTTTAGAGTACAGAATGTCCTATTTCTCGTTGTATCTAGATGTAAGTTAGATTTAGTGTGTGGATACTTTCAAAGACTTTGAAGTCAAAAATACATTGTAAATTTGAAATGGCTTTCATATATTAATGAATACAAACATCTAATTGTTGCGTCTATTCCAAAGTGTAATTAGATTTAGGTGTTCTTTGATATATTTCCTTTGATGATTGCAGTTCTATATGTTGATTTGACATATTGTTCTGAAGAAACATACATGAATTTAACTCCTTTGAAGTGTTACAGTTAATCATATTTATGCACATAAGTAGCAAAGAAATGATTCTTACAGAATCAGGTTTTCTAAACCTTATCTTTTGACTTTTCTTATCAAATCTTTAAATAATTAGCATTCATGCAGTTATCTAAAGGAGATTGTCATAGATTCGAATAAAGAATTATGAATTGCAAAGGTATTTAACATCTTCCATATAAATTTGAGGTACAAAATATGTTTTCATTAAAATTCATGCAAATCTTTGTAGAGAAATGGTAAATACACGCAAAGGATCACTAATCATAGTGTAATTTGTGGTTATTTACAAAGTGTAAGTAAAGAAGTCAGTACATATCCTTTAAATCATGTAAGGCCACTTGAACAAACAACTTCACACTGAACTCTAAGTGAATCTAACATAACCATGACCTGGTTAATGTAGACTTGGAATTGAGAACTATTTTAATAATTCTCCATATTCTTCAAGATGAGACAAGATTCTTTGTGAATTTTATCTATTGTTGTTTTTGAATAAAATCATCATCAATAACTAGCACCTATAGGGGACACTGGTGCCAAGAACTAGAGTCCCAAAATTGCATTAGAGTCCTTGTTCTCCATTATTGTCCTATTCTATGCTATGGTCCTTGTTCTCCCTTTTCTTCCATGTGTTCATCTTGACTGTACATGATGCATTTTGGCAATTATGACCACTTTTTTCTTGGGAAGAATGATTTATGTTGTGTCAACTAGTTGTCATGGTTTTTGGTGAAGTTTGTGATTTGCTAGTGGATCCCCTTCTTGAGTAGGTTGTTTTATGTTCTTGGAGGTTGTTTTGTGTTGTGATATGATGGATTTGATATTATTATCACTCTCATATTATTCCTTGTGGTTGTGAGAGTGTGAGAATGTGGATTGGCATATGAACTTCATCATGAATGAGTTCCATTCTCTTGTAAGGTTATCATGGTATCCTTGTCATAGGATTGGTAAGTCTTCCTCTTGTGTCTTGTTGGTGTGGTTGAACCCTGAGTCATCACTATGGTTGTTATCGCATCATGTTTTGGAGTGTTGAAATGGGATATTGCGATGATTCTAGAGTGTGATTGTGTGATAAGACATGTGCATTTCACAACTACATCGCCAAAAATGTGTTCATCCTATTTTTGACTATTAATGTCTTGGTGTAAAATCTAGGGCATTACACCTCACATTCCTTAAAGCATTTAGAAATCTCCCTTGGAGTTCTTGTACAAGCCTAGAATAAATTTTTCCAGCCATGCATGTTTGTGATGCACTAGTAAGTGGTTCTATCTTTGATAAGTTACTCACAAGGTACCTCTAGAAATGGTATAGTAGACCATGTGTGCTCTCCTCTCACACCTTACATTGATCTTGAGGATCAAAAGTTGTTTCTGCCTCATCATGGTCCCTAGTATCCATGCTTAGATCTAGGTATATTTGTGGCCTCACAAGTTTAGACACTCCCACTTGAATAAAATAGGTTGTTGTTGTGTTTGCAAGTGTCTTCCCATTGTGTTAAACCTATACAAAACCCAACATCCAAATAAAAAAAGAACTAAATCCTAATGCAAACAAACATCATGTACACCTAGTTTGACAAGTTAATTAAGTAATATAAAAACCCCTTTGAAAATGATGATGATAGCCTTGTGTATTAAGATGAATGTAATGATAGTGCCCAAGTTTATCCATATCCAACCCTTGACAACATCATTATGAGAAAGATTTCCATAGGATTTAATTAATAATCCATGAATAATCAATAGCATCTAGACTAAGAGTCCTAGCACTAGCTATCCATCAAATCCAAATAAAATATTTATTAGTCATCCCCATGGTAATTTTGACAAGGGAAACACAATTCTACGACAAGCACCTCAAAACAAATTTATGTCTGAATTCTAAACCTTCAAAAAGAAAATAAAAGCATCATTGACAAGGGTCATTTTACCTTGCAGTTAATTAGAATGATTATCTAATTTTTCAAATCTAGGGTAGTGACCATGGCAATCTATAGTAGAAATTGCTAATCAATAGTCCCAAAACTACTTCCTAGAAACCAAGACCTACTCATCTATTCACAATCTTGCATTTAGCCAGTTTCTTGAAAGAAATATTATCTAAGAATATAAAGGTTTACAATTGTTGAAAAAAACCTACTTTATCATAGATCTAATAAAATAGTAAATGAAATGAAGCAATAAATTCATCTAAAGACTATCAAAGCAGTTAACTTAACTAAGCAATTCAAAATTTAATAAAGCAGGAAAACTAATCACTAAATACCAATCTCTACTCCTTTGGTGGGAGTGGGCCCTTGCTCCACACCTCTGGAGGAAAGACCAAATTAATGCTTCAAACCATAAATATAGAATTGTCTACCTTTTATTTTCAATCCTTCAAAAATAGAGTATCTCCTACCTTTTCTAAAATCAATCTATATCCTATTCTATAGCTTCCATCCATATATATATCAAATATATTTCTCTGATAAAAATATCTCCAGACTTATTCTTGTACTCCTAGTTATGTATCAAATACAAAAATCTATATTCAACACCTTTAACATGCAACTGTGACTTCTAAAAAGAGTTATGAAAAACTAAAATAAATTATTAAAGTGACAGTAAAGGTGGCACTTAAAATAAGAGTTCAACTTTGAATTCAAACAGTCTGTGGAGGCTATTGATAAAAAGGAAATAACTTAAACAATAATTTAACGAAGATTATGTAATTCATGCAGGAGTAGTCGACTAGTGGTCTCTCTTCTTCAACTGGGTCAGTCGTGTCAGAAATAGGACTCATCCTATCTCTTGAGAACTTAGGTGGGATATAATCTAGCATACTACACTACAGTATCACCTAGAATCTTCAGTATCCTCTGCAAAACTCTAGAGAATTAGAGCATCTCTAGAGCTTCTGTAATTGTTCTGTTACGGAGCTTCGGAGTTGATAGAAGCATCCTCCTGAAGACCTCATTCTTTATATTGAATGGATACCTGCACTCTAAAATTTGTTCCTACATATTTATATTAGTCAAAACTCATTTCGTGAAACCATTTAATCCAATAGTTTTTGTAGTATTACATATGCATTTAACACAATTAAATAATGTTTTTAACAATCCTTATGGTACAAATCAAGGAATGCAATGGTTTTTAAGATAGGAAAGAGAGATATAATTGTATGTTTTGGTGAACTCTACTTGGCACTCATCACTCATTCTCCTATGTATGTCCTCCATCATCCAAACCCTCATGAATAAACAAACAATCTAATTAGAAATCTTATCAATCATCTAATCCTACCTTATCCAAATAATATACAGAGGATTTTATCAAAGGACTACTAGTAAAGCATCATAAGAAAAATAGAAAGAGCAAAGATAAGGAGTTATGAAACACCTCCAATCCAATTCCATCATTATTTGACAAATATAGATACATTAATGGGGAAACAGCTATGGATTTAAGGCCTATTTGGATTGTTCAAGATCTCCCTAGTACCACTCTCACCCAATGTCAACTTTCAAGTGTTATGATGAAAAATATTATCATTCCAAATCTTTTTAAGCATGATCAAGATCCCTTAGAGCTACCATCCCAACAATCCAACCCATGCGGGAAGGTAAATAAAGACAATCCATAAGATCCCAAATCAATAAGATCCATTAAACCCATAAGAGGCAAAAGGACCCCACCAATTAATGCATATGTCTAGGATCATATATCCATAATCTAACCCACAAAAGGAACTTTGAAGTGAGATAAATTGCAATCATCTTGTTAAAGAAGTAATTGAAGCTATGTCGATAGCTCATTCTAAAGCATGATCAACCTCTCCCATCACCAAATCAAAGTCAAAACAACCAAGTCAATTCCATCCATCCTATCACAAGCTCCAAAGACCAAGAAAATCAAACTAATCCTACTTACCATCTCTCAACTCCCTCTTCCCATGAGGAGATTGTTGACCCCATCAAACACATAGAAAATGAATGTACTCACAATGATCATATTGGCAATCAAGTTGTAAATGATATTGATCACATCAAGTATGAGGATAAGAAATTCATCATGGGTCACATTGGGAATACAATTAATCAAGAAACTACAATCGTGAATGATGAGATGGCTCAAATATCCTATAAAATTGGTCTGACCACCTTCATTTAATTTGATATTCTCATAGGTGACCAAATTGAAAGTTCTAATGGCTCCTAGTGATACACTAATGGGATAGCATCATGTTTCCAAAGTGACAAGTATCCTATTACAAATAAAATATGTCAAATCATTGGCTATAAAGGAAAGGGATTGGTCCTTCATGAGAAAGTATTCCTAGAATTTGTACATGTTTGTGTAAATCATGGTTATCAGGGCATTAGATACCAAATTTCTAAGAACTGTAATGATGTTATTGATGCTTTAATGATCATTGGACCAACTTCATCCAATGAAAACATTGAAAGAGAGGTCATTCATAGAATCTTTAATAATCTTGGTGCCACTAATCGTTTCACTACCACCTCTATCCATACCATCAACCTCCATCTCCATCATCCTAAACCCATTTATTTAGACCAACAATATCATATATCATACAAATAAAGGAATTGAAATGAAGCAAAGGATTAAAATCAAGCACCAAATCAAAAAAATTTACAACATCAAAATTAAAATGAATATTAAATGTGGCATGAATCCAAAAAATAAAAGGGAAGCCAAAAAGTGGTATGGATCCCAAAGAAAAGTGAACCAGTAAATCCAATCAAAATAAAATATCGAAAGGAAGCAATCAATCCCAATATATGGAAAAATTAAAAGATGCACTTTTCTTACAATAGATGTGTGGACCTTCATAATTATTATCAATCTTGGCATATGTGGTTTCATGATCCAATAAGATTGTTGGTCCTAATCCTAATCCCAAGTCCAAATCCACACCCCCAAAATTCAACTCCACCTTCAAATCCAAGCATCCCTCATCATAATTCAAATATCCAAATCTTAAATCCCAAACAAATCAGAAATCTAATTTCAAGCATCCTAATCAAAAATCCAAAAACCCAAAATCCAAAATCCATTGTATCTTGCTAGCAACACTTTAAGATAAGGGCTATGATGGCACCATATTGAGATATTTGCACTCAAATAAATCCAACCTAGCTAACAAAGAGCATCACAACACATGTGAATTGTACATCAATGTCATGCTCCTATCAAATAAATTACTCAAGGTTGGATTCTATTAACACATCATGATTGGAGCATATAAGTTGGCTACATCAAATAGATAGGAACTTGATACCTAAAGTAGTAGAAATTAAAAGTTATCCAAAAGTTAGAAAAATATAAAATATTTTAAAATATTTTTTAAAATTCATCTAATAGTGAAAACCATTCTCATGGCACTGTGGGAATGTACCATGATAAAAAATCATTCAAGGGAATAATGTGTAAATCAGTTGTATATGTGAAACTTACACTTGAAGGAAAGATTCTTCCATCCATTCATCCCATTAATTCTTTGTTAGTCCTAGCCATCCAAAGATACTATCTCATCATATCTACATAACAATTTAATCAAACCTATCTATTCTCCCTTCCCACTTTTTACCTTGACAAGGAAAATGGAAAAATGCCAAAACATGATTTGGAAACTTCTTGATATTATCCAATATTCTATATAAAATACTATACCATATCATCCTAGCTTATGAAGTGAGTTGATACCTTCTTTAGTAAGTATTACAACACATAATCATGAATGACATATATCGCATAGAGGCATATTATTCCTATGTGATGTGGTCCTTAGAGATCACATCTTAAATACCTCCATTGATCCATCGCCCATCCATCCCATCCTAAATCCTAATCATTCCATTTAATCTACCATTTATCCTTGTCCCTAGACTTGGTTTTCCCTTGTCAATGGTTATATAATTAAGATAGTAATCCAATCTAGAAGAACAAGAAAAAGACTACCTAAGACTAATCCATCCAAACACAAGTAATCCAAATCCATATCAAACATAACTATCCTAGCACTATAATTAAAACATAGTAGCAAAGAAAACTAATCAAACCTAATGTAGCAAGCAATCTAGCACCCATTCGAACAAATCCATAAGTGTTGTTCCTCATCTTTCTACAAGCCTTGTTTATTCATAAACAAATCATTACATTGTTATCAATATATATCATTCCAAATCCTTACATTGTTTCTATGATATATAATCCCTAAATCAACAACACTATCATCATCATCCATCCATATTTAGCTTTTATCTTAACCATGAATAGAGTAGTGTTTGTTCTTTGGCTTATTTCTTTATTTCTTGCTTGTGTGTTTTCTTATTTTTCTTGAATTTGTGTAGTCCTTGGGGCATTTCATGCAGATGACATCACGGTATTTCATATCATGATGCCATATGTCATATTCTTGATTGTGACTTTTTCTTTTAGGTTTGTCCCACAACATATGGTAACACCACTATCATAGTTTTCCATACCATGATGCATCTTGTCATATGCTAAAGAAAATACTAGGTTGCTCAAAATAGTTAGCATCTTGTGAGAGATTTATAGCATGTATCTCCAAAATCCAAACCATTCACCCTACATCATATCCATTCCACCTAGCTTTTCATCATGTCTACCCCTTTATCATCAACATTCATCATCCATTTTCCCTATTCATATTTCATTTGCATAGCTCTCCCACCCTTTCATCTACTAATTTGAATATCCTTCACCCACACTTAACTATCTCTTTTTGTCATCACCAATCCCCTCCATCATTCACACACAACTCTCTTAACATCAATAATTTCATTTATCCTTAATTTTTTTGCTAATTATAATTTTCAATCATTTGGAGAGAACACCTATGTTATTCAAACTTGCATGTCCTCTCAAGGGGACATCCCTACATCTAATCATATGTACAAAAACAAAATTGATATTTGAAATAAAAATTCCCTCCAAGCGTTGAAGTATCAAACCAATCATAACCATCCAATCCAATCATCAGTCGTCATTCCATCAACCCACTCAATCAACATCAATCAAGGCAAACAATTAAATCGTAAAATCTATTAGAATTAGGGATGACAACGGAGAGCGAGGGTGAATCAGTTGTCTTAAACTTTAATACTTGTTGCAGTTAATTATTCTTTACCTCTTCTTAACAAATTAATAATATAAGCAAGAATCAATAACACATGAGCAGAAACATAACACACTTGACACCAGGATTTTTAATGTGGAAACCCAATTAAGGGAAAAACCATGGTGGGGGTTAACCCATAAAGATTATACTTTGTTAAAAGTATTACAAAAGGGGAATGCACATGCATTCAAGCTCACTGCCCAGAGCTCACTGCTCAAAGGAAGGCTCACTGCCTACAAAAAGAAGATTACAATGTGTTTGAACTGATAATTAGCATCTATCAATGCAAAGATTCAGTTCTGGTTAAGCACATAATACTGACTTGATACACTTCATCTTTATTCTACCCTGTTTCAGTCCTTTGTCATAATCTGAGCTTAGATCTTCACCTTCACACTTATCTCTACCTTTATTTTCACTTATTCCATTGTCACATCTCTACTACACACAAATCACTCAAATCTATCGGCTATATATATCTGCATCATGAATTTCAATAATTTTTCAGTCGGCTTCAAGAACACTTAGAACTTTTATTGAAGACTCTGCTTTGTCAGCCAAATCCATGCACAACTTGTAACGTGGACCAAAAACTTGTATCCACAAATCATCAATCATATCGGCCACTATCACTGATCATCACTAATTGCCCAGCTAACAACTTTCATGTATCCAGAACCAAGATCAATTACAAAGTTAGTCTATTCTTCTTTTGTCTGCACTGACAAACTAGAACCCGATACTCAGATTATAATAACTTTTGTATCCTTCATCATCAGAGGCTAAAATTCTTGATTTAGATTGTCTTGACAATCCTTATGACTCCCTCAGATCTGTGGCACACTATGATTTACCACTGGAGAGATTCAGACCAAAATACCAGACCCTATCTCTGGCTACCTGGACTTATATAAATAATTATTCTAACTTCTGGTATAATCAAGTTATGTTATGTGAATGTGTGGAATTGGTTTAGTTGCCATCAATGAGAACACCTATCATGCATAGTAGTGTCTCTTGCCAACAATCTCCCCCTTTCGCATTGATGGAAACATTTAGTGAAAAATGACTAAGTGTCGGAGCTACTCCCCCTTACTCTGTACAGTTGTGCTCTCCACTATTTCCAAAGCTCCCCCTTTGTTGAATTCTTCATTTTTCACTTCTCTTCACTCTCCCTTTGACATCAATGGCAAATGATGGAATCCGTAAACCAAAATTCGCCCAAAAATTTTGTATACAATGCCACATTTGCACAACCAATCCTTAAGTTATATTTACATATACTTAAGTACATCTCCAAAAATATTCTTCAGCGGGGCCAAATCTGTATCCCAACTCTTCTGCATACTATTCAAAGTTGAAATGTGGCCATTGAATAAAAATGCTTGTGCTTCAGTCTTCTAAAGATCAATGGGATCACCTGTTTGTATAGCAGTTTGGGCTTCTGATACAGCATTGAACATTGCTTCTGTCTTAGGGGAAATCAATCCCCAGAGCTCACCCATTCTTGCTTCAATGTTCTCCTTTTCTCTTGTCACTTTCTTTATTTCTTCTATCAAGCTAATTACTTGACACTCCTTACTTGCCACCGATACTGTCAATGGATCAAAATCTTGGGACATACTTGACAATTTCTATTTGGAGTCTTTTATTTAATATTCTATATCCTCTATGACTTTAGGAGTAGATAAATAAAACTTATATATACTGCCTCCTTCTGAAAGAGCATTTTGAATACTCTTTATACTATTATCTAGCACTAATTTTTCTATCCCAATCATACCTTTAAGTGCATCAAATCTTTTGCTATTAAATTCATTCTAAACTTTAACTTCTATAAATTTTTTAAAGGACTCAAAGTGAGTACTTAAAGAATTTACAGGGCTCTTTAGATTTCTAGAGGGAGAATCAAATGGATTCTTCTAGAACATTGGAATTAACTTCTCCAATATACCAAATGCAAGGTCTAAAAGCTCACTGTCCTCTTTGTGAGATTTCAATATCTTTTCTCTTGCCTTGGCTTGTGTGAAAGATCTTATCTTCATCATTTGGACTGGAGAGAGAGTATCCAGGTTGAGTGGTCCTTGAATCAATTTAGGTTCATCAAACTTGTTGTGATGTTCACAACATGCTCCATTTTACTCCTTAGCAAAATGAGGACCCCTACTGTGGCTTGTTCCTTTTTGCTTGTGTGTGTTGTTCTGTTTGGTGGTAAAGGGAAAAAGAGAGTGAAAATTGCAAACTTTGTTAAAACTAGAGAAAAAATGCATTTTAGTACTAGAGTACAATATGGGTGAATTCCTTGTGAAAAATGAGCTAGGGTTGCTTTTTGAACCATCTTAAAATTCCAAGTATTTTGCAAATTATGAGTATTTTGGTAAAATGTACAAGGGAAGGGTTTGTTGTTGCATATACAAAGTCCTTTTGTATATCGCTCTCTATATACAAATTCGTTTGTATATGCAAAATCATTTTATACTTAGTCACATGTATAGTTGGGTTTGCATATTGCTCATATACAAGGCCGTTTGTATTTCGGGTCATTTGCATGTTGCATACAATGCCCTTTGTATATTGGGTTGTATATACAAGGCCCTTTGTATACAAGTTCACTTGTATACAAAGTCCTTTGTATATCACTTTCCATATACAAAGTTGATTGTATATCCTTTTCCTTGTATGCATTTTTTATAAAGTTCTATGTATACATACAAGGTGGACCCAAAATAGTTAAGAGTTGAATTGGATAAATGGTCATGTCCATTGCATGTATCTTATATTTGTATGTTTGGCAGGGAGAAGCATACAAGGCAAATATACAAATGCTTTATACATTGCGCGGAATCCAAAAGTTATGAAACACAGTTAAGTCCTTGTATGTTTGCGGGCTTGTATGTTTTGGAACATACAAGTGAGATATACAAAGGGCTACATACAAGCCACGGAGCTGAAAAAAGTTTTAAAGTTGATTTAATCGATGTATGTTTCAAGGTTTGTATATGCTATCAACAACATACAAGCAAAATGTACATGGCGCGGAACTGAAAGTTTATCAAGGTTGGGTAAGGCCATGTATATTTTAGGCTTGTATACAAAGGTTACATACAACAATACATGCAAGTAACAGAATGGAAAGATTATTAAACAGACTTAAATTGTTGTATATTCGGTCCTTTGTATGTATGTTTCAGAGATATGCATTTCATTATACATACAAGCACCAGAATTCAAAAGGGATTAAAATTTGGTTAATGTGGTGTATCCTTGCTAAATGTCTTTCCAAAGATACATTGCACTATATGCATGCAGCGGAATTAAAGAGTTTATAAAATGAGATACAATGCTTGTATGTCTCGCGCTTTGTATGTTTTGGTGACATATATTGGGAAACATACACTTGGGCGGAATCCAAAAAGATTTAGATACAGTATAAAGCATGTATCTCACCCGATTGTATATTGGAAGATACATTGCATCACATACAGGTCAGAGCCGAAAGGTGAATAAACTCCGGTTTATAAAAACTTGAAGTCCGAAAGGGGACATACAAAGGCGTTTGTATGTATCTTACATACAAGCTGATATACAAAGCATTATATACATGTCCCAAAGCTGAAAGAAAGTAAAACACGGTTTATAAAGAGTGATAGGTCCACCGAATGTATATTGGTGTTTGTATGTTGCAATATACAAGCTGAATTTCAATGGAAAGTTCAAAATAGAAAAATCTTTGTATGTTATGTGTTTGTATGTATTGAGGTAACATACATTGTCTGATATACAAGGAATTGAATATGCATTCTCGAGATGCAAGGAAAAGGGCGAGAAAATGAAGCAATAAGATTTTGAAGTTATTTTGGAGCCCGATAGCATGTTTTTAGTCAACGATGTTTGACCTGACCATTTTTAATGCTATGTATGCATTTAGATATGTGATTGATCACTGTTTCAGGACACGATATCTGTGTTTACGCTTTTAGCCTGATTCAATGTAATGTCTAGTTTTTTCCTGCTAGTTTATTAAATGATGATGCTTAATTCTTATCTGTTTGCAGTTGCACAGGTGGATATAAAGGTAGAGCTTTAATGCCCATCTAACTTTCTGACCAGGTAATAAATTGACAAAGCAACTTGATATAGTTTTAATCTTTTTTTGTGTCTATTTGTAGGCTTGCAGATGTCTGGAAGGTGGAACTTAATGGCGATGACATCACAGAAAAGGAAATCAGATCTCAGAGGAAGCGAAAGGAGATAACAAGGGAGCGCAAGAGGTCAAGGCTTTCAATGATAAAGACAAGATGCAGATGGAAACATTATTACAACAGACAACAAAGGACATTTTGAGCTGTTAGGGTTTCCAAAGGGGCATATTACACCCAGTTTTAGTGTATGCTGCTCAAAGATATTTTTTGGGTGGGATTTTTCCACTGTTGATGCTGCAACTTGAGGTGTGAACCATTGATTAACAAGGGTTTTGGGGTTGTAATGGGGACAGTCAAATCTATATGTTGTGCCCCTTTACACTGTAATACTTTACACAAGGATTTTTTAGGAAATAGCTAGCAGTTGTAATTTATCCTAGCATTTAGAATAGAGGGGCCTTTTAGTTTAGAAGTAGAACGAGGTCGCCTATGTCTACAATAAGGAAAGTGTGGAACATCCTGCTTCCTTATTGTATCTGTAAAGCTTTGTAAGTTTTCTGTAATTTGATTAATGAAGCTAAGAGTCATTCATACATTGTAAATCATAAATGACTGTGTGTTTTGAATACAAATGAATCTAGAATTTTGCATCTATTTTCTGAGTGTCTTATGGCTCTTCTTTGTACTTGAAACAATATCTCTTAAATCTTACAATCTTGGATGTATGTTTGTGAAAATACTCAGAACTTACATTTAATGTTTAATCTATGGATTTAATGAATTTGCTGCATTATTTACAAAGTGCATAATAGAACATTTAGATCCTATAGTAAGAATGAAGTTTAGTTTAAATTTCTCTAACTTTTCCCAACCCATCTGAAATACTTAGCTTAAATGCAAAAATTTAAAGGAAATTATCTCGTACTTGAAAAAGCACGAACAACTGAGTTGATAGTAGACAGTTTTCATAATATTTGAAAGAAAAATCTTGTAATAATATAAATCATATAGAACTTTGTAATACAGTAACAAGTTTATGCAAAAGAATGAACAACATGCTGATATTTATGATCTTTTGCATAGTTTGAGTCCAGTAAATCATCAAGAAACCCTAAATCACATAAGGCCCCTTGCATATTACAACTTCACATCAACCTACTAAATTTGCCTGATAGGTCAAGACCTAACCATATTAAACTTGGGATTAAGCAAATCTTAATCAATTTCTTCATATCTTTCAAGTCAGTTAGGTTCATTTTTGTGAATTTTAATATTGTTATGACTGTGTAAAAACAATCATCAACAGTTTTTGGTGCTAGAAGGAGGGACCGATTGGAGTTAGGGTTTTTTTCAAGTAGAGCATGCTCATAACAGTGATAGAGTGACTAGGTCTAGATCTAGTTCAAAAGACATATTTGTGCAATTACCGGATAAGAGGTGAAGTAAGAGTCCTTTGATTTGGAATCCTAAAATATCACACGCAGGAAATTCATCTGAAACACCTCCTAGATCACCTTTTAGCATCCATAACATTGTGAGTCTTGACATTTTTCATTCAGATCTTTAAATCTTGGTTCAGGTACTCTAAGAAACCCTAATCCTCCAAGAAATCTAGGTATTCCCCAAGGTGCAGGCCAAGCACAAGTACCTACAATGGCTTACTTTAATTCTAATTCTCCCACAACATTCAATGATTATCATGAGATGCCAAAGAATGCTAAAAAGATATGTCCTAAATACCAATTACGTTAGGATCCAGAAGATCATATTAGAATATTCAAAGAGGCATGCTTTAGAGCCAAGTTAGAATATGAAGATGTTGTGTGTAGATTATTTCCCTACACCTTCAATGAGCAGGCTTCCAATTGGTATGTTAACTTGCCCAATGGTTATATTTCTTCTTGGGCACTTATGGAAGAGGCTTTTTTGTCTAGATTTAGAGGACCCATTGATCCTTCCACCTTATATCACAAATTGGCTACAATAAAAAGAGATGAAGGAGAGTTGATTGATAATTTTAATGATAGATTTCAAAAGGGCTATTCTAGGTTGGTAGATCCTTACACAGTGAATGATGATACCTTGTTAGCCATGTACTATGTTGCCTTGGATTCATTAACTGCTATGTTTCTCAAAAGAAAGCCTGACATAGATACAATATATAAAGCCTATAAGGAGACAGCCTCTGTAAATTAGGAGATGAGTCAAACAACTTATAGTCCTTTTCTTAATGGAGGAAATTTTGGGATACAAAATCAAGCACAACTGTGGAATGGAGTCCCTATGCATCACACTCCATTATTAAATCCAGTTCCTACATACACACCTATGTATAGTCCTGCCCTAATCCAAGCCATAGCCACTTATACTAGTAACACTGCCAATAACAATCAAAGTAGTGGTTAGCCTTTCTTCAAACCTCCTAGGGATATAGTTGTGGCAAAAGCATAGAAAGAAAGAGAAGAAATCAAAGAAATCACTAAACACTTAAAAAGATTGACCATTGAAGTAACACAATTAAGAAATGAGAATCTCTATGGTAGAGGCAACCAAGGATATAGTCAAAATCACAACCAAGGCTATAATCAGAACTTCAATCAAAGCCATAACCAGAATAACAACCAAGGTCAAAGTTCAAATTAGAACTAGAACTATAATCAGCATCAAGGTCATAACCTAGGGCAATCAATGCAAAATAGAAGACCTGTGGTAGATAACCGGGCCTAGGGTAATAATAACAGAAATCAAAATCAGCCTAGGCCACCTAAGACATGGAACACAGGGCCAAAAAATGGCACTCTATCTTCTCCTTTTGAGAATATAGATAATTAGGATACAAAGCAAACAATTGGCATCCAAATGGCCAGTACAGCACTAAAAAATTGGTGTAGGTTTCACAACACCAGTGCCCATGCCAAGCTGGATTGTCCTCAATTCCATTTAGTAGCCAGCATTTTTAATGTGGATGTGCAGCCTCCCACTTCTGAGTTTCTCATTCCCAAAGGTAATGAAGTAGTGCCCTCGGGGTATGATACAGTTTTAGTCTTAGAAACTTTTACCTTTGCAACTACAAAAGAGGAGGATTAATTGTTAGAGGGTGAACCTTATTGTTGTGAAAATCTATATCCTGAATCAGCCTTTGTACTAAATGCATTTTAGTTTCCATTTGAAATTGAAAATGAGTGTTAAATGAAACAGAAGAGGTGCACGCTTTTCAACAGGCAAACAAGAACCACACCTACAACTTGAGGAATAACACTAGGCCAGGAGGTCCTTTCACTACTTCCACTCCTAACAATTTTAGTACTCCCCTAGATCAGAATGCTAGCAACAATCCTGCCATACTGAAAGCTAATCAGCATGCAAAGAATGTAACAATAGCACAAAAGGTCTAGATGAGTAAAATAGAAACAGTAGAGACAATAAGATTGATGAGTTACTTGTCAGAAGAGATAAAGAAAATCAAGGTCAGTATACCTCTGTGTGAATTATTAAAAACTCTAGGGATCAGAAATGCTTTTATAAAATCCTTGGATACATCTATGAAAGATGAGGTTTCTGCTGGTATGAGTGTTCCTAATAAAGATTCACAACCTAAAGAAAAAAGTAAGAAAGTTGAGCAGCCTTCCAACACAAATGTGGTAATGTATGCTGATAAGAGGGATGCTCCTCCTTTCTTGTTAACTATTAGAATGTGTGGAAAGAACATACATAATTGTATGGTAGATTTTGGTGCATCAGCCAATGTAATGCCCTTAGGAATATGCAAAACCTTAGGGTTGACTCCCACTAAATCTACCAAAGTTGTTACACAGTTAGATAAAACTGAGGTTAGTGTGATAGGAGAACTGATGAGCATTCAAATGTAGTCTCAGACCCTAGAGTCAGCCAATTCATTGACATTCAAATAGTGGATATACCCATGAATTATGGAATGTTGTTAAGTAGAGACTGGTCCAAAACACTGAATGGATATATGGCCACTAATTTTTCACATATGTGGTTACCTTGGAGAAGCGTCCCAAATCAGATTAGGATAGAGGTAGAACCTAGGATGAAACACATGATAACAAAGTATAATAGGACTAACGAAATATTATATGCTATTGTTGAGCCTGGTGTTTATAGGATAGCTGACAAGGGAGTACAAATTGAGGAAATCTTGATGTTAAATTTTAGAGAAAAACATGTCAGCAAGGAAACAATATTATTCATTGAGTTTGATGGAGATTCTTCTAATGAAGAAAATAATGCAATGAATAATTTTGTTCATGCCATTAGACAAGAGATAGAAAAGTGCATTGAACAAAATCTGCCAATTCAATGCAAATTGTATAAGGACATGTGCAAAGTTCATAATAGGCCACATTCTGAGGAAAGTTGTGGAATGTGCAGGGACATTATTGAATATCAATACACAAAATGTATAAAGAGAGTAGGGCTACAAGAGGGAGGGGTCAATCCTAATCTACCAAAGAGGTACTTTTAGAACAACATAGGTACATTGATCCTGGAATTAAAAGAAGGAACAAAGGACAAGGGTAGTTGTCTTTCTAATTTACAAACTAAAAATATAAATATACAAGTTGATCAACATGAGTTGCCTATGAATAAACATGATAGCACCCCACATGTGATAGAAGAAGCGAAACATGCCAAAGTAAAGGGCCAAAAGAATAAAGATGGCATGTGGACACTAAAATGTGATGGATCTAAATCAAAACAAGGTGCAGGTGCAGGCATAGAGCTTATAGATCCTCAGGGTAGGTCATATCTAGCAGCATATAGGCTACGGTTTGCTTGTACTAACAATGTTGCAGAATATGAAGCTTTGGTTTACGGACTTGTTATGGCTACCAAGAAGAAAGTAAAAATGATCAGGGTATTTTCAGACTTTGAACTAGTAGTCAGGCAAGTAAGAAAATTGTATGCATGCAACTACAAGAAAATGATTTGTTACAGGCATAGGGTGTGGGATTTAATTGATTCATTTGATGCTTTCAACATAGAGCATATCCCTAGAGAATTGAACCATAGACTAGATGCACTGGCAGTTGCTACTAGCACATTAGAGCCCTTGACACTGTCAGGATTGAAACAATTTGCTATTGAATTAGTTAATGTTCCCAATATCCTAGATAACATTACACATTTTTAGGTATTTGGAGGGGATCAACAAATTGTAGATTTTCTAACCTGTAATGAGGTATTTGAGGCTCAAATCATTGATGACCAAGAAAGGCCTGAGGTAACATGGGATAAAGAAGATATAACCAACTTGAAAAGAAACTTCTTACCCAAGGGAGTAATTGAGCTGGAACGTATTTTTGACTTTGATGAGGTAGTAAGACAGAAAGAATTACCCAAAACTGAGGGGGGAAGGTGTGATCCATACAACTTAGGAACAAAGCAAAGTCCACAGAATGTGCTGATTGGAAAGGCTTGCTCTAAGAAATTGAGAAAAGAAATTATAGATGTTCTGAAAGAATACAAACACATAATAGCATGGACGTATGAAGACTTGAAAACATATGATATGTCCATCATAACTCATGTGATACCTTTGAGACCGAATCTTAAACCATTTAGATAGAAACAAAGGCCTGTGAACGCCATTTTAGAGCCTTTAATCTTTGAAGAAATGAGAAAATTGCTGTCTGCTGGGATAATTTTCCCAGTCAGACATTCAACCTAGGTAGCTAACTTAGTACCTGTGAGAAAGAAAAGTGGGGACATCAGGTTATGTGTAGATTTTAGAAACTTGAATAAAGCATCTGAAAAGAAAGTTATCCTCTGCCTCCAATAGACAAATTGCTGCAAGCAGTGAATGGGGCAAAGATGATGTCTTTCTTAGATGGTTTCTCAGGATATAACCAGGTCTTAATAGATAGAGAGGATAGATTAAAGATCACTTTCACTTGTAAATGGGGAAATTATGCATATAGGAGAATGCCTTTTGGTCTGATCAATGCAAGTTCTACTTTTCAGAGAGCCATGGACATTGCATTCTGTGGATTATTAGGTAAGTGCATTGTTGTTTATATGGATCTAAGAAAGACATCATTTGGAGTAACAGAAAAATACATAAAGACAAATACTTAAACAATGTGAGAGGTACAGGATTTCTCTTAACCCTAGGAAATGTTTCATTTGGAGTAACAGAAGGTAAATTATTAGGACATGACATTTCTAAAAATAGAATATCTATTGATCCTGATAGAATAGAAGGAATAAAGAAATTACAATTACCAATTAGTAAGAAAGAATTGAAATTTTTTGGTAAGATTAACTTTGTTAGGAAGTTCAATACAGGGTTTGCAGAAATTGTGCAACCATTGAATGCCATGTTGAAGAAGGATGCGAAGATAGAGTGGACGCCAGTGGCTAAAGCTGTGTTTGAAGATATTAAGGAGGCCATTTTTGATGCTCCTATGCTGACAAGTCTAGACTACACAAAGCCATTTTACATATATTCCTTTGCATCCTCCCATTCAATTCCAGCTGCCTTGACACAAAAGGGTGAAGACAATGAAGAAAAGCCCATAGCTTTTATGAGCACACCACTGAAGGATGCACAACCGAGATACCTTGATATGGAAAGATAGACATTTGCACTGATGGGAGCTATAAAAAAATTTAGACATTATATCTTGTGTAGCCAGGTCAAAGCCATAGTACCAGACATAGTAGTAAAGATGCTGCTGATGCAGAATGAGCCTAGAGAAAAAAGGGCCAAATGGATCACCACATTGCAAGAGTTTCATATGGAAATTATTCCAATGAAGTTAGTCAGAGGACAAGCACTAGTATAGACCATAGCAAACACAAACCCAGATTTGATAAAATAGCAGTATGTGTTGAATTCTTGTGACGCATCAGGCTGGTATGATGATTTAAATACTTTTATAATATCAGGGAAGTACCCAAGTAAGATGAAATCTTATTAGAGGAGAGCTTTGAAGATTAAAGCACAGAAATATATGGTACAAGGAGGTCTTCTATTCAAGAAGAACCATGAAGGAATTTATTTGAGATGTTTAAATAGAGTTGAAGTGGATAAGGTGTTGACAGAATTGCATGATAAGTACGGAACTGGCCATGGTTCTCATCTAGCCACAACGCACAAGATATTGAGGGCAAGATATTATTGGCCTACAATGTTCAAAGATACAGAGAGTCACATTAAAAGTTGCCACACCTGTCAGGCTATAGCAGATAAGGGAAGAAATCAGGCTAGTCCATTACAGCTAGTGATTGAGTCTAGACCATTTGCACAATGGGGCTTGGATTTCATAGGAGTCATCAACCCTCCATCTTCTACAGGACACAAGTTTATACTAACAGTGACGGACTACTGTACAAGGTGGACTGAAGCCACATTTTGTAAGTTCTCTACGACTAAGGTAATCATCAAGTTCCTTGAAGAAAACATCATAACCAGGTTTGGAACTCCCTATCCATTGGTATGTGATAATGGCCCTGCTTTTTCTTCTTTGAAATTTTCTAAATGGGCATTTGAATATGGGATAGTTTTAAAGTTTTCTTCAAATTATTATCCTCAGGGGAATGGATTAGCAGAGTCTACAAACAAAATTTTATTAGATATAATGAAGAAGCTAATTGAAAAGAATCCTAGATAGTGGAATACATTGTTGAAATATGCACTGTGGGTAGATAGGACTAAGTTTAAGTAGGCCTTAGGCAATGCACCTTATCACTTAGTTGATGGGATTGACCCCATACTTCCAGTGAATTTAACAATACTAATCTGGAAGTTTGCTAATGAGTATTTAGGCTTTGATGATCATAGAGAAGCCAGAATAGTACAAATGTTACAATTAGATGAGAAAAGGGATCAGGCCATTAAAAAATTTGTCAAACATCAAGTAGTGGTTAAGAGATGGTTTGATAAAAGAGCAAGAGTCAAGATGTTTAGGATATCAGACTTAGTGCTATGCTGGGATAAAGCACATGAAAAGAAAGGGCATCATGGAAAATTTGACAAATTATGGTTAGGCCCATTACAGGTCTCAGAAATAATAGGAGACAATACATTTAGACTCAAGACCTTGACTGGGGAAGATGTACCATTACCAGTTAATGGCCAACATTTGAAATATTACTTTCAGGCTTGAGGTAAGGGCAGTCAGTTTCTGTGTGTCAGTGTAAATAATGTACAGTTTTTCTTTTTGCTTTGTTTTCTATTTTTTCTTTTTTGCTTTGTTTTCTATTTTTTTCTTTTTTTCTTTGTTTCCTTTTGTAGGTTAGTTGTTTGTACAGTCTTCTTGTTTTGTTTCCTTGTTGTTTCCTCAACAAGGATGTTTGTTTTTCTTTGGAGTATGAAGGAGCAGACCAATAACCATTGAAAATAGTAGGAAATTCAAAACATTTAGGTTAAATATTTGCAATTTATGCACAACTTGTTGTGACTATCATGAATGTAGAAAGTTGTTTTACTTGTTAAATTTTGTATTCAATAATAGTGAGTTGAGTATTCAAGGAAAGTTTCTCACAATGACACACCTAAAATCCTTAGGTTTGTTGAACCTACCAGTGTAGATATTAGGTGAAAAATCAGAGGTCAGCCTTGCTACCATTACAATTCTCAGCTTAATTCTAGTAAGCGACCAGTCCTTGCATCATGAAGTTACAACTGCAATATCTTATGAAATCTCTTTCAAATATCAGAAAATATAAAAATATAAAAATGAATAAAATAGATTATACTAAAAATCTAGATTAAGTCATCTAAGTAACTCTACCAGGGCTATAGACACTCACTGGTAGTGGGACTCTACTTAGGAGAATTGTAACGATAACCTTGCCAGGGCTATGGACGCTTGCTGGCAGTAAGGCTCTATCCGGTTGGCTATGAGGGAAAGACCTCACCTACGTAGGCTAATATCAGTCACTGGTTTGTTCAACCAATCTTCAAGATGAGGATAATTAATCACGTGCACGCACTTAAACTGAATGTGAAAATTTATGCACCCTTATTGAATACCTTAGGTCTCAAGTTGAATAATGATTTAGAAGAAAGATAGTCAGAAGTTATGAATTTATTTCATTTTAGTTTTCTTTCATGGTTTGAATTTAATTGTTTTGTTTGGTTTCTAGTTGTTGTGATGTTCACAACACACCCCATTTTACTCCTTAGCAAAATGAGGACCCCTGCTGTGGCTTGTTGCTTTTTGCTTGTGTGTGTTGTTCTATTTAGTGGTAAAGGGAAAAAGAGAGTGAAAATTGTAAACCTTGTTAAAACTAGAGAAAAAATGCATTTCAATACTAGGGCAGAATATGGGTGAATTCCATGTGAAAAATGAGCTAGGGTTGCTTTTTGAACCATCTTAAAATTCCAAGTATTTTGCAAGTTATGAGTATTTTGGTAAAATGTACAAGGGAAGGGTTTGCTATTGCATATACAAAGTCCTTTGTATATCACTTTATATATACAAAGTCATTTGTATATGCAAAATTGTTTTATACTTAGTCACATGGGCAGTTGGGTTTGCATATCGCTCATATACAAGGCTGTTTGTATTTCAAGTCATTTGCATGTTGCATACAATGCCCTTTGTATATCAGATTGCATATACAAGGCCCTTTGTATACAAGTTCTCTTGTGTACAAAGTCCTTGTATGCATTTTTGATAAAGTTCTATGTATACATACAAGGTGGACCTGAAACAGTTAAGAGTTGAATTGGATAAACGGTTATGTCCATTGCATGTATCTTATATTTGTATGTTTGGTAGGACAAAGAATGCAAGGCAAATATACAAATGCTTTATACATTAAGTGGAACCCAAAAGTTATGAAACATAGTTAAGTCCTTGTATGTTTGCGAGCTTGTATGTTTCGGAACATACAAGTGAGATATACAAAGGGCTACATACAAGCCACAAAGCTAAAAAAAGTTTTCAAGTTGATTTAATCGATGTATGTTTCAAGGTTTGTATATGCTATCGGCAACATACAAGTGAAATGTACATGGCGCGGAACTGAAAGTTTATCAAGATTGGTTAAGTTCATGTATATTTCGAGCTTGTATACAAAGGTTACATACAACAATAAATGCAAGTAACAGAACCAAAAAATTATTAAACAGAGTTAAATCGTTGTATATTCAGTGCTTTGTATGTATGTTTCAGATATATGCATTTCATTATACATACAAGTGCCGGAATTCAAAAGGGATTAAAATCTGGTTAATGTGATGTATCCTTACTAAATGTCTATCCAAAGATACATTACACTATATGCATGCAGCAGAATTAAAGAGTTTATAAAATGAGATACAATGCTTGTATGTCTCGCGCTTTGTATGTTTTGGTGACATACACTGGGAAACATACAAGGGTGGAATCCAAAAAGATTTAAATATGGTATAAAGCATGTATCTCGCCCGATTGTATATTGGAAGATACATTGCATCACATACAAGTTGGAGCCAAAAGGTGAATAAACTCTGGTATATAAAAACTTGAAGTCCCAAAGGGGACATACAAAGGCATTTGTATGTATCTTACATACAAGCCAATATACAAAGCATTATATAATGTCCTGGAGCTGAAAGAAAGTAAAACATGGTTTATAAAGAGCGATAGGTCCGCCAAATGTATATTGGTGTTTGTATGTTGCGATATACAAGCCGATATGCAAAACAATGTACAAGCCAAATTTCAATGGAAAGTTCAAAATAGAAAAATATTTGTATGTTATGTGTTTGTATGTATTGAGCTAACATACATTGCCCGATATACAAGGAATTGAATATGCATTCTCGAGATGCAAGGAAAAGGGCGGGAAAGCGAAGCGATAAGATTTTGAAGTTATAGCATGTTTTTGGTCAACAATAGTTGACCCAACCATTTTTAACGTTGTGTATGCATTTAGATATGCGATTGATCACTGTTTCAGGACCTGATATATGTGTTTACGCTTTTAGCCTGATTTAATGTAATGTTTACTTTTTTCCTGCTTGTTTCTTAAACAATGATGCTTAATTCTTGTCTTTTTGCAGGCGCGTAGGTGGATATAAAGGTGGAGCTTTAATGCCCATCTAACTTTTTGACCAGGTAATAAATTGACGAAGCAACTTGATATAGTTTTAATCCATTTTTTCTCTATTTGCAGGGTTGCATATATCTGGAAGGTGGAACTTCATGGTGATGACATCACAAAAAAGGAAATCAGATCTTAGAGGAAGCGAAAGGAGATAAGGAGGGAGCGCAAGATGTCAAGGCTTTCAATGATAAAGATAAAATACAGATGGAAACATTATTACAATAGACAACAAAGGACATTTTGAGCTGTTAGGGTTTCCAAAGGGGCATATTATGCCTAGTTTTGTGTATGTTGCTCAAAGATATTTTTGGGTGGGATTTTTCCACCGTTGATGCTGTAGCTTGAGGTGTGAACCATTGATTAACTAGGGTTTTGGGGCTGTATTGGGGACAGTCAAATCTATATATTGTGCCCCTTTACATTGTAATACTTTACACAGGGATTTTTTAGAAAATAGCTAGCAGTTGTAATTTATCTTAGCATTTAGAATAGAGGGACCTTTTAGTTTAGAAGTAGAAGGAGGTTGCTTGTGTCTGCAATAAGGAACATGTGGAACATCTTGCTTCCTGTATCTGTAAAGATTTGTAAGTTTTCTATAATTTGATTAATGAAGCTAAGAGCCATTCATACATTGTAAATCATATATGATTGTGTGTTTTGAATACAAATGAATCTAGAATTCTGCATCTATTTTCTGAGTGTCTTCTGGCTCTTCTTTGTACTTGAAACAATATCTCTTAAAGCTTGCAATCTTGGATGTATGTTTGTGAAAATACTCAGAACTTACATTTAAGGTTTAATCTATGGATTTAATCAATTTGCTGCATTATTTACAAAGTGCATAACAGAACATTTAGATCCTGTAGTAAGAATGAAGTTTAGTTTAAATTTCTTTAACTTTTCCCAACCCATCTGATATACTTAGCTTAAATGCAGAAATTTAAAGAAAATTGTCTCATACTTGAAAAAGCACTAACAACTGAGTTGATAGTAGACAGTTTTCATAATATTTGAAAGAAAAATCTTGTAATAATATAAATCATATAGAGCTTTGTAATACAATAACAAATTTATGCAAAAGAATGAACAACATGCTGATATTTATGATCTTTTGCATAGTTTGAGTCCAGTAAATCATCAAGAAACCCCAAATCATGTAAGGCCCCTTGCATATTATAGCTTCACATCAACCTACTGAATTTGCCCAGCAGGTCAAGACCTAACCGTATTAAACTTGGGATTAAGCAAATCTTAATCGATTTCTTCATATCTTTCAAGTCAGTTAGGTTCATTTTTGTGAATTTTAACTATTGTTATGACTATGTAAAAACAATCATCAACAAAACTCTAGTATCTCTTTACTCAGAAAAGTCTTCACTACATCTGTAGTGTCTCTTGCCATAATTTTTGGACCACCTTCCTTTCCTTGAGTTTCCTCAGTATCAGGACTATTTTGTTTGGGTGCATTAACATTTGCACCATCTTCTTATGCTTTATCTTCCTTACCTTTAACTTCTTCTTCTTTCTTTGCTTGACCTTTCTCTGTGTCATCTGCAGGGGGATTCTTTCCTTTGTCCTCACCATTTGTAATCTGTTCTAGAGGATCTTGTGTAGCAGTAGTATTCTCAACATTGTTTACTTTTTCAGATTGATCAAGAGGAGTTAGAGTATCTCCTGCATCATCATTTTTATCCACCATCTCTATATCTTCCTTGTTTATTTTCTCCATTTTCAGAATAGAGGATTCATCAACCTTGATATGTTGCTCATCAGTTTTCATTTCTTCAATATCCAAGATTGATGAATCAATCCCATCATTAGTCTCCTCCTCAACAAATGGTAAATTGTGTCTCTTCGATGCACTTAGAAGTATTTCATGTGTTTCTTTAACTATTTTGTCTAATTCTCCAAGCATCAATTTGTTCATTCTCTTATTGCTCCTGAATTCATCCTTCACTTCTTTGAATATCATATTCATTTGAACTTGAGTGATCTGAGGGCATAGTTTTATCAATACATGTTCTCTAAGCTCTAAATCCTTGCTTTTTGCATTTTCTTTCCTCAACTCCAAAATGTCTACAAGAATTTGAGGGATCTTAGAAGTTATTTCAATCAAGGCCTTATTATAGATATTCAGATATCTAATAGTTGCCTCCTCTAACACCCTCTTATCTGTATCATTGTATTCATCATAAAATTTAGTCATGGGTTTCAAATTTCCATCCATATTGACTGATTTTATTACATCTTCCACAAAAAGTGTGGACTTCTCAACATATGTATCTATGTTCTACCTTTTACTTGCCTTTTTGCTTCTAGAGGGCTTCTCCTTAGTCACCTTGGCAGCTTTTGTTCTAGAGGCTTTCAACTCCTTTACCTCAGCATCTGAATCAGTTTCTTCTTCATCAACTTTTGTGCTCTCATAGGTTCTTGTGGCCTTTGTTTTCTTTCTCTTTCCTTCTTGACCAGATGGTGTGGCTTCCAGTGTCTCAGTGGGAATGGATTTGGATTGCTCAGAGATAGTTGCAGAACTTATTATTTTTGTTGATGAGCTAGGTGTGACTTCCAGAGCGGCTACTGGTTCACTTTTTGTCCTCTCTTCTGAAGCTTGCTCAGTTCTTTTTTCAATTCTTTCTTTGTTCTTTCTTATAACTTCTTTTGTGATGCCAATGCTTTTAGCATACATTTCAACTTACCTCTGAGATTTTCTCTTGGTTTCTAGTTTCCTGAGCTCAACATGTAATTTTAAACTTAGCTCCTTATATGTTCCAAACCTTTCAATAGAGGTGTCTTTTGATTTTCTCAAGAGATGTTGAGCATACATGTCCAAGATCTTTTCATCAACCTCATAGCCCATAGACATAATCCATACAATTTTGGGTTCCACATCCTCCATTAGGCACTAATTAGTGTCTACCATAAAGTAGATTTCATCCTCGTACTTCTCAACTATTGAGTTGGGGATTCTTTCCCTTGAGTGCATCATACTCAAACTTTTTAAAGTACCCCCAGATTATAGTTTTTTGTGCCTTAGAATCTCCAATATTGTGTAGATGATCTCTTATATGTATTGTAACTAGTCTGGTACTAGCCCATTCTACACCTTTTACTCCATACACTTCATTCATGATGTAGATGAATAAACATATGATCATAGAACCATATTTGAAGGTGTTTTTCTTGTCCTTCTTAATTTTTCTCAAGTTCTCAATTAGTTGATTCTGTAATAGCTCACATAGGTCATAATTTGCATTTTCTTTCAACATTTGATATGCTACATATATGGCAGTTCTAGAGATAGAGTTCTCCCTGCTAGAGTGATAAATATTGTAACCAATCACCATAGAGGCAAACATAACATCTAGTTCAATAATGTCATTGATGGTCATTGCCCTTTTGTCAAACTTCGCACTAGTTGCATCAGTAACAGTCTAGTTTTTTACAGATTTCAACATGGGTAATCCACCGATTGAATTTAACCCAGTCACATTTCTGATAACATCCTTTGTAATCTTGAAAGGTTTCAATAGCCATATGAACTCATCATGCATTCGGCTCAAGATGTAATGAACCCACTCACTCTCATCAAATATTGGCAATTCAATGACTTGTAGAAAATGTTTGTGTTATGGGTAAAAGTGGATAATAATCAAAATGAATTATAAACCTAATAACCTAGATCCTAAAGACATAATGATGATCAAGATTATAGTGATCCTTCACTACCCATTATTAACCAAGCTACAAATCTGTCATCATATATCCTTGGGCTTACTACCTACATGCATGAATGTTCTTCCTTTGAACACCAACAACCATTATCTGCTATCTCACCTTCTCCATCCAATAAGGAACTTGTGTCTAGTGTTCCACCTATACATAATCCCACTGTCCATCGCATACTCCAGAATATGAACTATCAAGGTAAAGTCTTAGGCCTTCATGAACAAGGTATTTTGGAACCTATCCATGTCAAGGTTCCTCCACCCTCATATGGCCTTGGATACATACCCCATGGTGAACAATCTCAAGATGTTGATACTTCCTGCACTCCTCTTAAATCCACCACTTTCCATCACAAACTCTATCATATCCCTAAAACATATGTGGCCATTCCACCTCCATCATCCTACAATTGTCAAGAGCATGTGACCATACATCTTCCACCATCCAATCTACCTCCTCTACTTCCAACTCCTAATATCCCTCCATGCATTTTACCACCACTTCTTCCAACACCTTATCCATCCATCTATAAATCCTCTAAATATCCCAATCATGGCCAACAAATGTACATGTTGTCTAAACAACAAGCTTACACCAACCTCACTTCCACCATCCCTAGGGGATTCAAAAGCACAAATCTGGATGCCTCTACCTATAAAGTCAAAAATCCTAAGAGTCCTCATGACCTAGGATACAAAAGCCAAAAATCCAAGACACAAAAGCTGCATATACCAAAGCCAATACCTCCATAGGTACAATCTACAAGAAAAATGGTTTGGGTACCCAAGAAAAAAGCCATGAAGTCAAATAAGACATCCACCTCTCAAGCATCCCAACCATCCACTTTCTCCCATGCCATCCACATGAATCAAATCCTTCAATCCCACATGACAAACAAAAATCAGAAGTATACTAAGTCTATGTGGGTCCCTAAAGGCCTACATCACTCATCCACCAGGAAAAAATCTCCATTGCTTCCTACACCACCTTCCCATTATAAGATTCAATGTTTATCATGGTGTGTGCAACTGTTGGTCATGGTTCCCTTCCATTCCACAACACTTACACATAACTCCATCTCCCCTTTCTTCCACTATTATCCTACTTATCTACCAGATCACTTCCCTATGGTCTATGATTTTCCATAAGCCCTCCCTCCATCCTTGCATAAGTCCTCCATATTCTACATCATAATCCACTATAACACCTTCCATTATCCAATATCTACCTTCTGCATATCTCACTTTCATGCAATCCCCTACCAACATGTATGAGAACACTTGACTTGGTCCATGTGATGACATCCATTGAGACTACCACCTTTCAAGGAACTAGATGCTCGAGTCCTTCCATATCCATCTTCTTCCATCCAAATATTAAAAAAAAAAGCCCTCAAGAAGCGCACTTCCTTGCTCCGTTCTTCAAGATGGCGATGGAGAAATGGCTACGATACTTTATTTCAATAAAGATGAGCTTCAAATGCAATGAGGATGATCTCAAACAAAATGGATATCAAGGTGCCAAAGGCACGCTGGTAATTCGACGGAGTAATATTACTTGAAAGCATCATGATGTAAAAATGGAAGTATAGGGTTTAATTTATAAACTTGGAAGAAGGAAGATCAGCGATTGAGAATAGTTGAGGAACGTGCAATGAATAAGAAGACATGTGTCTTGCTTTCTTTTTCATGAGAAGATTTGCTAAGAATAGAAGAATGAGTTAAATCAATTAAAAGAATATAATAATCAGTTAAGTGATTTAAAAGAAGAAGGGATTTGCATGAGAATAAGAAGATATTTTGCTTTATTAAAAATTAGGAATATTTAATTGCATGTGCACAAAGATTGAATTATATTTAGAGATAACTCAATTTAGAAGAAATAGATAACTTAAAAAAATATTTGATTTATTTAAATTTAGAGAAGATATTATTGGAAGAAACAATTAAATAATCAGTATTATTTAATTTAGAATGAATTTGGGAGAATGAATAAAATATTTGATTATATTTTATTTTTAGAGATTAAGAGGATTTAAAAAAATTTGATTTGATTTATTTAAATTTGGAAGAATGATTTGATTTAATTAAATAATAAAGAATTATTTAATTGTTTGGAAGAATTTAATTAAATAAAAAATTTTATTTAATTTTGACTTTAGAAGAGGTAATTAAATATTTTGATATTTAATTAATTTAGAGGAATGTGAATTGAATAAATAAATTTGTTTATTTATTTATTGATAGAAGAATTAGACTTAAATAAATATTAAGAATATTTATTTAGTCTGAATCGTGTTATTTTTAGGCGTATACATTTTGCCCCTCTTTAATGGAATGCAGTTTACAATGTTGCTTCAAAGAAATCAATTGCTGGATAATGATACATGCCCCAGTTTGCCCCTAGTATAGGTTATGACGATAGGATGCCCCCTCGGGAGATTGGATGGGAAGAAGGTAGAAGGCATGAGACAGACAATCTCATGAAGATGAAGGGAAACTAGGTTAGGTTTGAAGAAAATAGGACGCGTTTCAGAGAAACAGGAAGAAAACTAGAAGAAACAGGTGCAGGAAGTAGTCGTAGTCACCACATAGCCAGATTAGGGTTTACATGCTATATATAGGAGTTGGGTCCACAAGACAATTCATTTGCACATTTGTCTTAGTTTGATTTCCTTTGGAGAGCTTAGGAGAGCATAAAGCACAGAGCAGTCAGTAGGAGGATAGACATTCCATGCGAGGAGCATCGATTTGAGCGCGTCTGTCGATTTGACTGGCCAGTAGAGGCAGGACCCCCAGTATGTATCTCAAAAAATTTCTCCTAGGGTTGAGTTTGATAGCAATAAATGCTAGGAGAAAAACTAGGTAGACAAATCCGCTGGAATGTAGAGTGGCGCATACGCCATGAAAAACTGCACATACATAGTTTTGCAGTGCATGTAGGATATAAAACGGTGCATATACTCAAGCAACGAATGCATGAGTTTTGGAGACACGTGCATAAATCTGCAGCGCGTTTATGGTATGTAATAGTGCTTTTGACTGGACAGCGCATATATGGTATAGGACGGTGTATGCATGGAATCTTGTGGCGCACTTGTCAGAAGTAGTGCATATGTAAAGAAATGGCACATTTACTAGGAAATGGTGCATATACCACCTGTTATGGTGCATATGAAATAGATAGGCAGTTTACTTAACAAAATTGACTCAATTGGCATCTTGCTTGATGCATCAATCGATAAGCTATCTCCAAGATTGCAGGAATCTAGTCAAGAGATGTAGTGTGTTGTTTTGATCAATTTGAAATGCTCAGTTAGTTGATATGTTTCTATAGATATGTTGAGTATAGTACTTGCAGCTTTAGGTTGACTCCTTGCTTTGCATGCTTGCAGGAGGACATATGAGATACATTTCAGTCGAGGGAGCAATTCCCCATGCCTATGTTGCATAGATACATGTTGACTGAGATGGATAGAGAGGTGCTTAGCGCGATGGGACTTTATTATGTTTGCTTCATGCCCGAGGCTCAGGTGAACTGCAGGTTGCTGACTGCTGCAGTGGAGAGGTTCCACAGTGAGGACGAGACCTTCCACTTCCCTACTGGTGAGATGACTGTTACTTTGGAGGATGTGTACAGGATTCTCCATTTGCCCATTCAAGGAGAGCTTGTGGAGTACGATCCATAGAGTGATGCAGGACTAGCTAAGTATAGGCGAGTATTCGATGACCCCGAGCTGGTCGGATAGGTCATCTCTTGGCAGGATATCCATGACTATTACGACTACTTCCTAGGGATTGTAGTAGGACTGATCAGAGGCGTTGTATGCCCCGATAGGAGATCACACAGGTTCCCCATTGGATGGGGTCGGATCATAGAGAGGATGGTGACAGAGGGCACCTAGTATGCTTGGGGTGTCTGTGTACTAGTGTACCTATACCACAACATGCATCAGGTGGTATATCACAGGGGTGCAAGCCTATCTACAAGCATGTCTTTGCTACAGTTTTGGCTATGGGAGCACATAGCGATCACCAGACCGATATGTGTTTTTTACAGGCAGAGAGGAGAGCCATATAGCTATGGCTATGTAGGAGTGACTTCTCAACGTAGGCTGGGGAAACTCGAGTATTGGTGACATGCTTTGGATGGAGTAGATGTGGTTGACTGGTGGCCATACCTAGACTATGAGCCTTAGGAGGATGAGGTAGATGAGCTACCTTACTGCTATCAAACACGGTGGTTGATAGGGCAGACATGGTTTATCTTGGAGCGGCAGATTGTCAATCAGGTACAGAGACAGTTTGGGAGGAGGCAGTGCATGCCACAAGGGTAGGCCCGATTTGCGAGGACTCATGTTGAGAGGCTCAGATGGGAACCAATGGCATCTTATGAGGAGGCACTGGTAGAGTTTTGATAGATGCCTTACGTCACCTGGGATATGAGGAGGGGGATTGCAGACACTGGGATGACCCAGGACTATGAGGATTGGTTCACTGCCAAGCTATTTTTGAGATATTCAAGGCCTGGAGAGCTGGTGCCTCGGATAGATGAGGCAAACTGAAATGATGAGGGCCAAGTTGGCTGGAGAGGGAGGAGGAGGAGGAGAGGTGGATGGGGAGGTGACAGAGACGGGGGAGATGATGGAGGAGGAGGGGGTGGTGGAGATGATGGAGGCAGGCCTAGACATAGGTGGAGAGGTGGGGAGGGACCTTCCCACACTCAGCATGTCATGCCCACATTTCACATGCAGTCACAACACGCATACACACGTGTCATGTCCACATGCGACATGTGGTCATGATATGAACTATCAAAAATTTTCCTTTACTACTTGAAATTTTCCCCCTTGCACGCGTAAGCGTGCTTGGTTGCGTATGTTTAAGTCGTCAAGTGACTATTTCTACAGAATATTCTACACATGTGTGCATATTGATATCGAGCACTATGTTTATGTTAGTTTAATTTGTAATGTTTAGGATTCCCTTGGTAGGCGGTTGACCTTTAATTGGTTATCTCAGTTTATTTCAATACTGGCTCACGTATCTACTTTTTTTAACATTCCTTTGTCTATTTATCTAATTAACTATTTATTTCAATAAATTGTCTCATTTTCATAGTCTACCATTTGGTAATAATTAACTTGAGATCATGGTTTCTATTACAGATCGATCTATTGAATTTTAAATATTTAAATGTCAAAATAAATCATCTCATTAATTCTTTAAATATATATATATATATATATATATATATATATATATATATATATATATATATATATATATATATATTATTTTTCTTTTAATATATATATTTCATTTTAAAATCCCCCTTTCACATTGAAATAATGATTAATTATATATTTACATTTTTAATTACTTTACAATTATTTAATTACACACACACACACACACACATATATTTATATAATTATTCATAAAATTATCACTAATGAAATAGATTTTTTTTTTCTTTTTTTTATTGAAACCCCACATTTTTTAACAAATATCATATATAAATGTATATATCTATATATATATGCACTCTCTCTCTCTCTCTCTCTCTCTCTCTCTCTCTCTCTCTCTCTCTCTCTCTCTCACACACACACACACACACACACACATATATTCATTTATTTTTATTTAAAAATATTTCAAGCCATGCTTGTGGAGACTCCACTCATATTTTAAAACCTTTTATTATGTATTACCAACTCATAGCCATGGGTTAAATAACCCTAATTTTTTTATTGATGTTTGTGATTGTATGTTGCAGGTGGGAAAGGCATCGGCGGCAGCCATGGGACGGGTCGCAGGGAGCTGCAGACAGGGAAGAGACGGAGTGGAGGTGACGGTGAGGAGGGCTGCAGGGAGCTGCAGATAGAGGGCGGTGCACAAGCCGCAGAAGGTGGCGGCGGAGGGACGCTGAGGGGAAGTCCGCACAGTTAGTGGAGGCGGGGTTATGGACCATGAGGCCTACGTGGTATCTTGGCGAAGGGTGTGGTTTAAAGCCATGGTGGGGGTGTGGGGAGGGGCGGAGTGGGTTGTGGGTGGGGCTCCGCCCCTCCCCACACCCTTTTGTTGTATTGCATATCGGTGGGGGTTTAAACCCCCACCCTATTTCTTGTGACTTTTGGCTGTGTTAAACAGCGAACAAGCACAGTCTATTTTATTTTGCAATTTTTTTGTAATTTAAAATTAATATTAATAAAACGTATATATATATCATTTTCATTTAAAATTAATATTAATAATATATATATAGCTCGTTTTCACAACTTCATTTAATTTAACTATTTAAGTATACATATTTATATAGATGTATATACCAGTTTACCAAATTTTCAAAATTTCATTTAATAAATAAAATATATATACATATATATATATATATATATATATATATATATGTGTGTGTGTGTGTGTGTGTGTGTGTGTATATATATGTACATATATATATATATATATATATATATGTGTGTGTGTGTGTGTGTGTGTGTGTGTGTGTGTGTATACAAGTATTTCACACTATCTTCACATTTTTAATTTTCAATATAACAATTATTTAAGTGGAACAGAAAGCACAAACCTTTTAAATATGTATTTATCAACTAAAATTTAATCTATCAAATATACATACCATTTCAAATAAATTTAAGTATTGAGAGTAAATACAGGAATTAATAGATCTTTCACTTCAATAACCCAACTAACGAACAAGTAAATCGATTTAGATTATTTTCCATTGCATACTTAACTCTTGTTTTAATTTTGTTTTCAAGGGCAAATTTACAACTTTCATATTACTGTAAATGTAACTTGTTCACTAGGTAGCACAAGAGATAAATTTTATCAACTGGTCTAAATCAACAACTAATCTCACAACTGTACAATTTTAATAAACAATAATAACAACTGTAAGATCCCACATCTCACAAACATCCTAAGGGAGGAATTACTTTCCTATCCCAATATAGTTCTTCTACAACTTTCAGAGGGAGCAATCTCCCCTCTTCAAAGAAACTTATCCATGAAGAAATTAAAGAGACCAAGTTCTCATTACAAATAGGAAGATAGAACATTTTCTCTAACAAGGTAAAACTCCAATCCTCTTACATGCTCCAACAGAAACCTGCATGACAACAAGGAAGGAAACACCAACCAACTAGCTCTCCTCCCTACCATAGACCTGCAAGAGGGTCACCCTTGAGCTAGGGAGATCATCCACACACCCAGGGTACAATAGACCAACCACACTTCACAACATTGAGTAACAACAATCAAAGCAATCAACACACACTCTCCCATGATTTTACTCATAATACATTAACTCAACTGAGGTGAGTTTAAGGAGGGTAGGGAAGTAGACTCTCTCAACTCAAGGTGTCATTCTTCACAACAATTAATCATAACTTATCACATGGCCTCAAGCCAACAAAATTACTCTTTCTCATGGCCTCAAGCCATCCAATTAATCAAACTTCCAAGGATTCCCAAATAGGCTCTCAAGCCTTTAAGCCCTCTTGGCTCAAAATAACCAACATGCCCTCAAGGCTTCCATATAACAAGAACAAGAATACACCCAAGGAGGTTCACACCTTCCCTTCCCTATACATGATGAGCATTGCCACTAGAAGGAGCTCTTTCAACTCCCAACACAAACCCAAAAACAAAAGAAAAAACACATAGACAACATTTGCATTTCTCATTCATCAATCAAGAACAAAACACACATAACAAGCAATAGATCATACAAGGTGAGTAGTCATGTTCACTAACCTTCACAAGCCCTATTATGGATGAAATTTGAAGAAGAGCTCCACCCTTAGTCTCCTCCTCCAAGTTCTCCTTCTTTCCACAATAATCCAACCCCCTACTCTCCTCCTCCTCTCTCTTTTAAAAACTAATTCCCTCTATTTTACTTATTTCCCAAGTGGCATTAAAAAACTAAGCCCACTCCTCCTCCATTATCCTAGTGGACTTAAAACAATTAACCCCACTCAAGAGGTCCCCCACTATAGTCCTTTTACAACACATGGAGAAATAAAATACAATAGGTAAAATAAATATAAAAAGGGAGTGGATGACACACCACCCTTATTAAGGGGAACCCCACCAAAAGAGAGGCACAAAGAGACAAGCAATCTATTATTAGGGGATCATGGAGTTATTCCATGACTTGGAAGTGGGCTTGAGTGTGGATTCTACTCATCCCATTATCCCCATGCTTCCAAATTCGTCACTTGACTTCACTGTGAAGTTAGAGTGTCCATATGGAGGTTACCCCAAGGTTAACCTAGTCAAAAGGGTCCCTAAACCCATGGGGTATAACCCAAGGTTGATTTTTCCCTAGTTTGGACTCCCAGAGTCAAATAAAAACACAAGAAAAAGGTCTAAAAGAAATAAAATTTAAACAAGATACAAAACAACATTTCTTACAACACTTATCACAATATAAGTAAATCAAAAGGTAGCCTTAATTCCTTTGACCTCATGAAACATTACAACCTTACAACATTACAACATTTCACCAAACACGAGGTTGATCTTAGTTTCTTGTGGAACTAGATTGGCTCACAAGGGATACAACATAGGGTATGGAATGATCTCCTGTATTTGTGGTTTCGTTAGTAATACCTGCACACTCAAACTCCAAGTTAATAACACATAAAGATATCATAGCCAAAGCAATTTAAATACATGCATACCTAAACATTCTACCATATTATCATACTGAAATCACATTAAAGTTCCGTATCCATTTAAAAGAAACATCTAATTATCATTGCACAATTATTTCCTTAAAAACCAATTAGGTTTAATAACAATATTTCAGGATCAATAGTTTCTCAACATAAACATAATAGAAATAGCACTGCAAATAGTCTCATGCATAGTAGTGTAAAAAGTAGGCCTCACATCCTCCCCCCCTAAGATTGTACTTCCTCCTGGAAGTCATCAAAGAGGTGAGGGTAAAGTGTCTTCAGCCTCATTGCATCTTCCCATGTTGTAGTGACGTCATCATACATATCCCACTGGACCCTAACCTGGTCTAGCTCTCAACCTCGAAGGCCCAGCATCTGACAAGCCAATATGTGTATTGGCTCCAAAGCTAGCTGTTTGTCTACCTCTACCTGAAGAGCACTCCAATCCAATACATGAGACAAGTCAGATATATAATGACGAAAAATTGAAACATGAAAGACATCGTGGATACGAGATAGGCTAGGTGGCAAGGCTAAACGATAGGCTACAGGTCCTATCCTCTCTAGAATCTCAAAAGGTCCTACAAACTGGGGTATGAGCTTAGAGCCTTTTTCCGTAATGGATTGGACTCTTATGCGGTCGCACTCTCAAGAATACCCTGTCACCCACTGAGAAGCTTCGATCTGTTCTCTTCGCATCTGCATACTTCTTCTGTCTATCCTGAGCTTCCTGCAGTCTCTGTCTAATCAAAGCGACCTACTGTTCCATATCCTAGATTATTTCAGGTCCAATGGTGACTCGGTCCTCTAACCGATCCCAACTCAAAGGCGTTCTGCAAGGTCTGCCGTATAAAGCTTGGTAAGGAGGCATACCCAACGAGCTATGATATCCATTATTGTAGGCAAACTCAACCAGATACAGGTACTCCTCCCATTTAGATTGATGATCCATAACATACATGTGGAGCATGTCCTCTAACACCTAATTAACTCTTTCTGTCTGGTTATCGGTCTCAAGATGATAAGTGGAACTGAAGTTGAGCTGTGTGCCCAATGCCTGATGTAAGGCTCTCCAAAATGATGATGTGAAAATGGAGTCTCTATCAGATATGATGCGATGAGGTACTCCATGTAGTCTGACAATCTAATCTAGAAACACTCTTGCCACCGATGGTGCATTATACGTTGTGCGTACCAGTGAGAAATGTGCCACCTTGGTCAACTTGTCAACTGTCACCATGATTGCATCATGGTGTCACGATGACATAGGTAGACCAACAATAAAGTCCATGGAAATGGTGTCCCATTTCCACTCAGGTATCTCGTGAGGGTATAAAAGTCCTACTGGATGCTGATGCTCAGCCTTGACCCTTTGACACTCAAGGCATCAAGCAACAAACTCTGCAATATCACATCTCATCCCAGCCCAATGATATAACTGCCGCAAATCTGCATGCATCTTCTTCACTCCTGAATGAGCTACATAGGATGCTCTATGAGCCTAAGAGAGTATCACTATACGTAGATCACCTGTACGGGGTACATAGATGCACTTTCTATGTCTAAGTAATCCATCTGACTCCAGGGAATATCCTATGAATTTACCCTTTAGGACCCTTTGATTCTAGATTTCCTGTTGCACCTCAAGAAACCACTCGTCCTCAGGCAGAAGTTGTAAAATACGTTCTCTCAAATCCACCTTCAAAGTTAGGGTCAGGATCTCATGGCGCCTTTGACTCAAAGCATCGGCGACCACGTTCTCCTTCCTTTTGATGTAGTGGACATCAAAGTTGTATTCACATAAGAACTCCATCCAACGCCATTGTCGGGTGTTCAAATTAGGCTGAGTGAAGATATACTGTAAGCTATGATGATCTGAATGGAGCTCAAAATGTCAGCCTAAGAGAAAGTGTCTCCAACGAACAAAAGCATGAATAATGGCTGCGAGCTCTAGATCATGAGTAGGGTAGTTTAGCTTATGTGTTTTAAGTTTTCGTGATTCATAAGCAATCGCTCTACCACCCTGCATAAGCACAGCTCCAAAACCCTCTAATGATCCATCCGTGCAAACAACAAAATCTTTTGCCGAATCAAGAACAACTAATATGGGAGCACTGGTAAGACGTTCCTTAAGGATTCCAAAGGCCTTCTCACATTGCTCAGTCCAAGTGAATCATTTCCCTTTTCACTAAAGGGAAGTGATCGGATGGGCTATCCTGGAGAAGCCTTCAAAAAACCTATGGTAATAACTGGCTAGTCCCATAAAGCTCCTTACTTCTGTTACACTAGTGGGTGCTAGCCAATCCTGAATTGCTCTAATCTTTGATGGATCTACGGAGATGCCATCGCTTGATAAAATGTTCCCCAAATACTGCACCTCTATCCTGAAGAAGGCACATTTTGCCAGGTTGCTATAAAGCTGATGCTCACATAAACACTGCAATACCTGACGCAAATGGTCCACATGTTCCTCCTTGGTCCGTGAATAGATCAAAATGTCATCTAGAAAAATGATCACAAACTGATCCAAGTGAGTGCGGAACACCCCATTCATGAGACTCATTAACACTGTAGGGGCATTCATCAATCCGAAAGGCACTACTGTAAATTCATAATGACCATATCTAGTTCAGAAAGTAGTTTTGTGAATATCTACCTCTGTGATTCGTAATTGGTGATACCTAGATTTTAAATTAATCTTTGAAAACACTCTGGCTCCTTGCATTTGGTCAAAGAGATTGTCAATCCTCGGTAGAGGATATCAGTTCCTCACCGTCACTTTGTTCAACTGCCTGTAGTCCATGCATAGTCGAAGAGATCCATCCTTCTTCTTTATGAAGATAACTGGTGCACCCCATGGTGAAAGGCTAGGTCAGATGTGTGCCTTCTCTAATAATTCTTCTAACTACAGTTTAAGCTCTGTAAGCTCATGTGTAGTCATTCTATAAGGTGCCTGAGACACTGGTTCTGCCCCTGGTACCAAATCGATGTGGAAGTCAACTTCTCTACATGGAGACATACCAGGTAACTCTGGTGGAAAGACATTTCCAAATTCTCTCAGGATGGGGTGATCATCTAATGTAGTCTCAGGCTCATCTTTTGATCTATCACTGACTGTGATAGCAAACATCTGACAACCCTTCTGCATGCAGCACTTAAGTTGCTGAGCGGATATCGTTTGAGCAGTCGTGGGCTTCTATATGCCCACTATCTCGACCAATGTGCCATGATCATCTATACAACTAATCATCCTCTGGCGGCAATCTAGCTTGGCTCTATGAGCCACAAGCCAGTCCATGCCAAGAACTACACCATAGGATCCTAATTGCATAATCCTAAGATCCCAAGTTGTAATGAAAGAGCCCAAAGAAATCTCACAATTTTTAACAACAGTATCAACTGACATCTTGGCCCCAAAGGCCAACTCGACCTCCCACCTAATGTCCTGCCTAGAAGCCATCAGCCTGCAATGTCCCACTAACGATGTAGATATAAAAGAGTCGGTAGCTCCAGAGTAAAAAATGATAGAGATGGGAGATTCTGCAATCATACCTACTGTCTCAATAACTAAAGCCTAAAAATCATCCTAGCAATTGTTAACCACTACAAACATATGGTGGGATTTACCCACATCACCCACAGTCTGCTCAGAAGCTCTTGCACGATGTTGTCCCCCTACTGTAAAACCCTGTGGACACTCTCTAGCTAGGTGTCCAGCTTCACTGCAAACATAACAAGGGCCTCTAACCTGTACCTATACAGTCTAAGTCCTACTTGACTACTACTGCCCTGATCTGCCAGTAGACCCCTGTGAGTCCCTATACAACTGTTGTGGCCTCACGGGTCCCGCAGGTGGTCCCTGCTGGCTCTTATCTCTGTGCGGGCCTTGCTGCTGCCAACCTCTATTGTTTCTCCCATGTGACCTCTATTGTGTTTTAGCTTTTTGTTGCTGCTATGACTGCTGTTGTTGTGGGGGCCTAGGAGGTAATGGTGCTGAACTATATCCTCCTCTAGGGGGTGGTTGTGTTGGCCTACAGAAACTCTGTTGATGCTGCTACTATCCCTGATCTTAGAACTGAGGGGGGGAACTCTGTCCCCATCCCTGAATCTCCTTAGCAATATACGCCTTCTCGGTAGCATCACTCAAAGTTTGGGGATCTGCCATCCAAACAGGTCCTGCTATACTGTGGTTTAGTCCTTTGATAAACTTATGCACCAGGAGTTTCTTGTCATGGAGATACTCCGCATATCTAGATAACTCTGTAAACTTACTCTCATACTGTGCCACTAAGAGTCCCCTTTGCTGAAGGTTATGAAACTCATCTATACAATGCTGTCTGTAATGGTCTGATAGATATCGCACGTTGAAGTGCTCAATAAAGGTCTCCCATGTGAGGGTATATAAGGAAAGGTGACGCTTGCACTCCTCAGTGCACCACCAGGTAGTTGTTGCATCTTTTAATAAGTGTATTGCCACACGAGCCTTTGTGTTGCTTGCGTATGGATGCAACGTGAAGCACCTGTCCAAATTGATAAGTCAAGCCTCTGCCTTAGCTTCCTCTATGGTTTCAATGAAAGTAGGAGGGTTCAACCTCAATATGTCCCTAATGGGATCTCCTCTATCACTGCGCCCCCTGAAAGACTCATCTGCATGATAATCATAAGGCCTGGGACCAAATTTCTTTATTCTCACTGTCTCATCATGCCTAGCATGATGTGTGGGGCTCCTACTACGGGCCCTGTCGACTGAACTAACCTCCTCTGTATCTGGCAACTCGACATAAGGCTCCACACGTGGTACCCCCTGTGGCTCTACGCGGGGTTCCACACGTGGCTCAACATGAGACTTAGCTCATGGCTCCACACGTGGCTCCTCTCGTGGAACATTGCGGGGCTCGTCATGGGGCTCTACGTGCGGCTCAACTACAGCTGGTGGAAGCCTATCTAAGATAGCCTGTAAGGCCTATAATATTTGTGGTCCCATATCTGGTGGGGCTAGTGGTGCTTGCGGTGTCTGAGGAACTGATTGTGCCTGTAGAACTGGCTAAACCTAGGGAATTGGCTGTTCTGGTGGGACTGGCTGATCCGGTCCCACAACTGAAGAATCAGTGCGCACCTCAATGGGTGGAGTACAGCGGGGCACAATTCACCGAACTCGTCTGGGAGGCATCCTACAAAACAAGGTAATCTCTAGTCAGTTTGGTCGCAGAAGTGATAATGTGCCTAAACAAGCCCAGTGTTTTAAGCAACTTAGCTCTGATACTAAATGTCATGCCCACATTTCACATGCAATCACAACACGCATACGCGCGTGTCATGTCCACATGCGACATGTGGTCATGATACGAACTGTCAAAAATTTTCCTTTACTACTTGAAATTTCCCCCCTCGCACACGTAAGCGTGCTTGGTTGCATATGTTTAAGTCGTCAAGTGATTGTTGCAATAGAATATTCTACACACGTGTGCATATTGATATCGAGCACTATGTTTATGTCGGTTTAATTTGCAATGTTTAGGATTCCCTTGGTAGGTGGTTGACCTTTAATTGGTTATCTCAGTTTATTTCAATACTGGCTCGCATATCTACTTTTTTTAACATTCCTTTGTCTATTTATCTAATTAACTATTTATTTCAATAAATTGTCTCATTTTCATAGTCTACCATTTGGTAATAATTAACTTGAGATTGCGGTTTCTATTACAGATCGATCTGTTGAATTTTAAATATTTAAATGTCAAAATAAATTGTCTCATTAATTCTTTATATATATATATATATATATATATATATATATATATATATAATTTTTCTTTTAATATAGATATTTCATTTTAAAATCACCCTTTTACATTGAAATAACGATTAATTATATATTTACATTTTTAATTACTTTATAGTTATTTAATTACACACACACACACACACACACACACACACACACACACACACACACACACACACACACACATATATAATTATTCATAAAATTATCACTAATGAAATAGATTTTTTTTCTCTTTTTTTTTATTGAAACCCCACATTATTTAACAAATATCATATATAAATGTATATATATCTATATATATATATGCATTCACACACACACACAGATATATATATATATATATTCATTTATTTTTATTTAAAAATATTTCAAGCCATGCTTGTGGAGACTCCACTCATATTTTAAAACCTTTTATTGTGTATTACCAACTCATAGCCATGGGTTAAATAACCCTAATTTTTTTTTGTTGATGTTTGTGATTGTATGTTGCAGGTGGGAAAGGCATCAGTGGCGGCCATGGGACGGGTTGTAGGGAGCTGTAGAAAGGGGAGAGGCAGAGTGGAGTTGGCGGTGAGGAGAGTTGTAGGGAGCTGCGGATGGAGGGTGGTGCACAGGCCGCAAAGGGTGGCGGCAAAGGGACGCTGAGGGGAAGTCTGCGCAGTCAGTGGAGGCGGGGTTATGGGCCGCGAGGCCTACGTGGTATCTTGGCAGAGGATGTGGTTTAAAGCCACGGTGGGGGTGTGGGGAGGGGTAGAGCCCCACCCACACCCCATGGTTGTGGGTGGGGCTCCACCCCTCCCCACACCCTTTTGTTGTATTGCATATCGGTGGGGGTTTAAACCCCCACCCCATTTCTTGTGACTTTCAATTGTGTTAAACAGCGAACAAACACAGTCTATTTAATATTGCAATTTTTTTGTAATTTAAAATTAATATTAATAAAATGTATATATATATATATATCTCGTTTTCATTTAAAATTAATATTAATAAAATATATATATAGCTCGTTTTCACAACTTCATTTAATTTAACTATTTAAGTATACAGATATATATATATCTGTATACTTAAATAGTTAAATTAAATGAAGTTGTGAAAACGAGCTATATATATATTTTATTAATATTAATTTTAAATGAAAACGAGATATATATATATCATTTTCATTTAAAATTAATATTAATAAAATATATATATAGCTCGTTTTCACAACTTCATTTAATTTAACTATTTAAGTATATATATATATATACTAGTTTACCAAATTTTCACAATTTCATTTAATAAATAAAATATATATACATATATATATGTGTGTGTGTGTATACAAGTATATCAACTTTTCACAACTACATTAAATATATATATATATATATATATATATATATATATATATATATATATATATATATATATATATATATATATATATAGTTCATAACAAAGTTTCATAGTAAATCCATTTCACACTATCTTCACATTTTTAATTTTCAATATAACAATTATTTAAGTGGAACAGAAAGCACTAACCTTTTAAATATGTATTTATCAACTAAAATTTAATCTATCAAATATACATACCATTTCAAATAAATTTAAGTATTGAGAGTAAATACATGAACTAATAGATCTTTCACTTCAATTACCCAACTAACAGACAAGTAAATCAATTTAGATTATTTTCCATTGCATACTTAACTCTGGTTTCAATTTTGTTTTCAAGGTCAAATTTACAACTTTCATATTACTGTAAATGTAACTTTTTCACTAGGTAGCACAAGAGATAAATTTTATCAACTGGTCTAAATAAACAACTAATCTCACAACTGTACAATTTTAATAAAGAATAATAACAACTATAAGATCCCACATCTCACAAACATCCTAAGGGAGGAATTACTTTCCTCTCCCAATACAGTTCTTCTACAACTTATAGAGGGAGCAATCTCCCCTCTTCAAAGAAAATTATCCAGGAAGAAATTTAAAGAGACCAAGTTCTCATTACAAATAGGAAGATAGAACATTTTCTCTAACAAGGCAAAACTCTTCCAATCCTCTTACATGTTCCAACAGAAACCTGCATGACAACAAGGAAGGAAACACCAACCAACTAGCTCTCCTCCCTACCATAGACCTGCAAAAGGGTCACCCCTGAGCTAGGGAGATCATCCACACACCCAAGGTAGAATAGACCAACCACACTTCACAACATTGAGTAAGAACAATCAAAGCAATCAACACACACTCTCCCATGGTTTTACTCACAATACATTAACTCAACTGAGGTGTCATTCTTCACAACAATTAATCATAACTTATCACATGGCCTCAAGCCAACAAAATTACTCTTTTGCATGGCCTGAAGCCATCCAATTAATCAAACTTCTAGGGATTCCCAAATAGGCTCTCAAGCCTTTAAGCCCTCTTGGCTCAAAATAACCAACATGCCCTCAAGGCTTCCATATAACAAGAATAAGAATACACCTGAGGAGGTTCACACCTTCCCTTCCCCATACATGATGAGCATTCCCTTCCAACTAGAAGGAGCTCTTTCAACACCCAACACAAACCTAAAAACAAAAGAAAAAATACATAGACAACATTTGCAATCCTCATTCATCAATCAAGAACAAAACATACATAACAAGTAACAGATCATACAAGGTGAGTAGTCATGTTCACTAACCTTCACAAGCCCTATTATGGATGAAATTTGAAGAAGAGCTCCACCCTTAGTCTCCTCCTCCAAGTTCTCCTTCTTTCCACAATAATCCAACCCCCCTACTCTCCTCCTCCTCTCTCTTTTAAAAACTAATTCCCTCTATTTTCCTTATTTCCCAAGTGGCATTAAAAAACTAAACCCACTCCTCCTCCATTATCCTAGTGGACTTAAAACAATTAACCCCACTCAAGAGGTCCCCCACTATAGTAAAATAAAAATAAAAAGGGAGTGGATGACACACCACCCTTATTAAGGGGAACCCCACCAAAAGAGAGGCATAAAGAGACAAGCACTCTATTATTAGGGGATCATGGAGTTATTCCATGACTTGGAAGTGGGCCTGAGTGTAGATTCCACTTATCCCATTATCCCCATGCTTCCAAATACGTCACTTGACTTCACTGTGTAGTTAGAGTGACCATATGGAGGTTACCCCAAGGTTAACCTAGTCAAAAGGGTCCCTAGACCCATAGGGTATAACCCAGGGTTGATTTTTACCTAGTTCGGACTCCCAAAGTCAAATAAAAACACAAGAAAAGGATCTAAAAGAAATAAAATTTAAACAAGATACAAAACAACATTTCTTACAACACTTATCACAATATAAGTAAATCAGAAGGTAGCCTTAATTCCTTTGACCTCATGAAACATTACAACCTTACAACATTACAACATTTCACCAAACACGAGGTTGATCTTAGTTCCTCATGGAACTAGATTGGCTCACAAGGGATACAACATAGGGTATGGAATGATCTCATGTATTTGTGGTTTCATTAGTAATACCTGCACACTCAAACTCGAAGTTAATAACACATAAAGATATCATAGCCAAAGCAATTTAAATACATGCATACCTAAACATTCTACCATACTATCATACTGAAATCACATTAAAGTTCCATATCCATTTAAAAGCAACATCTAATTATGATTGTGCTATTATTTCCTTAGAAATCAATTAGGTTTAATAACAAGATTCCAAGATCAATAGTTTCTCAACATAAACATAATAGAAATAGCACTACAAATAGTCTCATGCACAGTAGTGTAAAAAGTAGGCCTCACACAGCAGGCAGTGCCACCACAGGTTGCATAGCTAGCACCATAGCAGGCATTGTAGGTACAGATGCCGCCACCTCGGTAGGTGGCACAGCAGCACGAACCCCAGTCACAAGCACAGTAGGGTCCAGCACAAGCAGACATCCACGAGAGGGCCATAGCCACACTAAGAGGATAGGTTAGGCGGCTATGGGCATAACTTAGGATGGTTGATCCCCGGTGAGAGATAGATGCAGAGGTTATTGCGGGGCTCACTAGAGAAAGAGATATGGCAGAGGTGTGGATGTGAGTTATCCAAACAAAGCAGGATACCACAATGGCAGCCCTTGGGATAGACGTGACAAGCAGTTTTTTGGTTGGGCAGGTGCACCAAGCGCAGGCACAGCTAGTGCAAGCACAGACACAGCTAGTGCAGGTGCAGGGTGAGCTTGCCACAGTGTAGGCTCAGGCACAGTACTATCGGGGTTTATACCATGGTGTCGTGCCAGCTAGTCAAAGAGCTTCGAGCTATAGAAGCCAATCTATGGCTTCCCCGAGAGTAAGTGGATTGAGGTCAGGAGCCTCCGTGATGGGCCCACAATAATCTGAGGATAGCAGTGGAGGAGGAGGAGACACTTCTAGTAGTACCTTTGTGATGGCTCGGATAGCCAAATACACCGATGTACTATTTTTTGTATTTTTGAGACATGTATCACCATCCTTGGGATGTATTTATTGTATATGACATTGACTCAGAGATGGACCACTTGATATTTGTACATTTGGACACATTTTTATGATATTTATATGATGATGTAGCTATTTGATTCTCTCTATATGTATGAGTTATGATGCATTTCTATTGTATGATGCGATATATGTGTTTATCTAATCCAGACTTAGATGTTTACTTGATGCTATGTGATGTTATCTAATGTAGATTTTCATATGATGCTATGTGATGCTATATGACCTAATGCAAACTTGGATGCTTTACTTGATAAAATGTGAATGGTATCTATATGATTATGCAATTTATGTGATGTACTTATCTATGTTTTTTATTTTTTTCTGTTTTGACACTATGTGATGATTTGCAAAGAATGTATATGGATGACCTAATGCACATTATTATGTATGCAACTGATTTAATCATGTAAATGACTATCTCATGTGATATGATATGCAGCTATATGCCATGTTTTTGTGATGTCCAAATGTACTCTATCGACACAAAAATGACAGAATGATAGGTAGAAGATTGATTGAAAGAATGACTCGATAGAAAGATTCACAAACTTGACTTTGTAGTGTTACTCTGTATTGTTTGGATCTTTTATTGCATGGGATACGAATGTATGGATGTATAACTAGATGTATGATGGATGCTTTGATTTTGACACTTTGATGGTGCAAGTATTTTGAAGTGCTTATTTCATCATTGGACAATTTTTTTTGGTACTTTTTCCAAATATTGTAAGTTAATACAAGCATCTAGGTATAATTGAACTAAGATGACCTGAGCATTGCTTATATGGATTTTGATTTAGCAAGCTAATACAAGCATCGAGATATAATTGAACTGAGATGACCTAAGTATTTCTTGTGTATCAACAGTCAAGGATTGCCCCCGTTCATGTTAGACCTTTGATGTCCTCAATGATCTTTTGCCAATCATATCTTTAGACAAGGCTTCATATTAGTAAAGTTTAATCCACAAACAACAAACAAAGAAAATAATCATGCCCCCATCATAGCATCTCTAGCTTTTGGCATCCTCGAGTAGCATAGAAAGGCATGAGAGCAAAAATCAAGACTTTGTATTTTAACCATGTTTCCAATCCACAAAACATTATTGTATTTAGATGTGTTTGTTTCTTGCCATGATTTTGTGTAAAATCATTTAGAAGGCCTTAGGAGTTTGTTTGCTTTGCTTTGGATAGGTTAAAGTCTTGCATCAAGATTTTTGCTTGAAAAGAGTGGGTTTTGTTTTTTGTTTGCTTGCCTAGTGAGAAGATTCCACAATCTTTATTGGTGAGATGGACCCTAAGGGACTGACCTAGTGCCTTGGGGGCTCATTGCTAAATGGTCTTGCCTACATGATGATACAGAGGCAACGTAGTTCGGGGTAAACCCTAACAGACCTAAGACCTAGGCGGTAGAAAGTGGTGTGAACTCAGATAGATAGACGTACTAGACATGGGACGGATGGGACCGTGGGAGCCTCAGGGGCGCATAAAAATATGGCCTTGCCTATGTCACAACACAGAGGCAACGTAGTTCATGGAATTGGACCATGGATACCAACAAGAGACACTATGCTAGGCTAACACTACAAATAGGATATGGAATAAAACCTTGGATGGCAAGGCAACAAAGAGATACAGTATCAAGCCATGATAGGTTATCATTAGGTTTTTATTATGGAACAGATATGGATCGAATGGGACATGAAGAAGAATGGACACAAGGTGATTAGTTTCCCAAAGATGGAGGAAGCGGTTTATCACAAGTAATGCCTATTTACCAGGTTTTCACCACTTGATTTTATTTGCACAAAAGCTAGAAAGTAAACATGATGCCTGTTTGCCAGGTTTTCATAATGATACCTATCCAAGGGGCCTGTTTGCCAGGTTTTCACCAAAGGACGATTTTTTTTGTATTTTTCTAATTTTTTTATTTCTTTGTATTTTTTGATTTTTTGATTTTTTTTGTATTTTTCTTATTTTTTTTATTTTTTTGTATTTTTATGCCCCCCGTACATTGGGGTTCTCCTCGGTATAGAACCAGTGAAGATGCATGTTGTTGATTGGGTCATCTAACAGCTCACCCTTTGATGTTGCTAACTAATATGCCCCTGATCCATAAGCAGCTACGATCACATAAGGCCCAAGCCAGTTGGGTTCAAACTTGCCTTTCTTTTCCCTATCTTGTTGATTGCGGGGATTCTCCTTAAGTACTAGATCTCCAACTTTAAAGATTCTTGGGTGAACTTTGTGGTTATAGATTTGTGACATCATTTGTTGATATGCTTTGAGATGGTCAAAGGCTTTCTGTCTCCTTTCCTCTAACAACTCTAGTTCTTGCAATCTAGAGACTCTGTATTCTTCATCTAATATGAGACCTTTTAACAACACCCTGAGAGATGGTAACTCGACCTCAATGGGGAGGATAGCTTCTGAGCCATAGACAAGGGCATAAGGGGTAGCACCTATGGGAGTGTGTATACTAGTTCTGTAGGCCCACAGAGCAGGATTGAGTTAGATGTTCCAATCACGGCCAGCATCATTGATTGTCTTCTTAAGGAGTTTCAATATGGTCTTATTGGATGCTTCAGCTTGACCATTGTCTTGGGGGTAATAGGGTGTGGAGAAACAGTGTTAGATTTTGAATTGGTCATACAGTTCTTGGACATCCTAGTTTTTGAAGGGTCTTCCATTATCCATTATAATGGATGAGGGAATTCTGTATCTGCAGATGAGGTAGTTCAGGATGAATGAGGAGATTTGTTTACCTATGACAGTGGTGAGGGGAATGGTTTCAATCCACTCGGTAAAGTACTCAGTGGTGGTTATGATAAATTTGTGGCTGTTGGATGAGGGTGGATGGATTTTTCCCACAAGATTAAGTCCCCATTGGTAAAAGGGCCAAGATGTCGTTAAAGGTCTCAACTCTTGAGTTGGTGCATGTATCAGGTTCCCATGTATTTGGCACTACTTGCATTTCTTCACAAACTGATATGAATCTATTTCCATGTTCAGCCAGTAATAACCCAAATGCATGAGTTTCTTAGCTAAGGAAGCACTGCTAGAGTGTGTTCTGCAAATCCCTTCATGTATGTCTTGTAATGTGGTTAGGGATTCTTCTCGTTCTAAACAATAGAGTAAAGTACCATCTAGACCACGTCAGTATAGGGTGTCAGAAATAATGGTATAGCGAGAGGTTTGGCATATAAAGGTTCATTGTTGGTTTGAAGATAAGTTAGGTGGGAGGGTGTTGTCCTTGAGGTAAGTGTAAATTTTATCGTACCAAGGTGAATCAGATCCAACTAAAAGGCATATGGAATGGGTCTCAAGAAGATCATAAGCTGGTTGCTGAATGGTTTCCACTAAGAATTCATACCATGACTCATTCTCTGGTATCTCGAGAAGGGAGCAATGGTTGCCATGGCATCTGCTGCTTTGTTTTCAATCTGAGGTATCTGCTCAAAAGAGATGATCACAAAGTGTCCGTTATATCCTCAACCATCCTCTTGTATGGGATAAGCTTCTGATATTTGGTTTGGTAATCGTCATTGACCTAATTGATCACTAGTTGAGAATCACCATAGACATGTAACTCTTTTATTTTCCACTCTATTGCCTTCTTGAGACCAATGACTAAGGCTTCATATTTTGCTATGTTGTTGGTGCATGGGAATAATAGACGGTAAGACTTTGGTATGGTGTCACCATGTGGAGTTACAAACAAGATTCCTGCCCATGATCCATGGTTTGTGTAGGACCCATCAAAGTAGAGTTTCTAGGAATGTGTTGATATATTGAACAAAGATTCATCTGGAAACTCAAATTGCATTGGTCTGGTGTCCTGTAGTGGTGCATCCACTAGCTGGTCAGCAATGACTTGCCCTTTGATAGCCTTTCTATCTACATACTCAATGTCGTATTCACTTAGGAGCTATCACTTTTCTAGTGGGACTATCACCTTTCATGGAACTTGGCCATTGAGGACCTCTCGTCCATTCTACCTATCCTATCCAAATGTCCAAAAAAAATTAAAAAAAAAAGGTAAAGAAAAATCCTTTCGTCTAATGGTGAAAACTTGGCAAACAAGTGCTTTGGATAAGTACCATGATGAAAACCTGGCAAACAGGCATCATGTGTAAGTTGATCTCCTACGTCACCTACACTTGGGGGCACCTTGCCATCCACTTTCTCCCATGCCATCCACATGTATCAAATCATTCCATCCAACATGACAAATAAAAATCAGAAGTATACTAAGTCTATGTAGGTCCCTAAAGGCCTACATCACTCATCCACCAGGCAAAAATCTCCATTGCTTCCTACACCACCTTCCCATCATAAGATTCAATGTTTATCACGGTGTGTGCAACCATTGGTCATGGTTCCCTTCCATTCCACGACACTTACACATAACTCCATCTCCCCTTTCTTCCACTATTATCCTACATCTCTACCACATCACTTCCCTATGGTCTATGCTTTTGCATAAGCCCTCCCTCCATCCTTGCATAAGTCCTCCATATTATGTATCATAATCCACTATAACACCTTCCATTATCCAATATCTACCTTCTCCATATCTCACTTTCATGCAATCCCCTACCAACATCTATGAGAACACTTGACTTGGTCCATGTGATGACATCCATTGAGACTATCACCTTTCAAGGAACAAGATGCTCGAGTCCTTTTGTATCCACCTTCTTCCATCCAAATATTCAAAAAAAAATGCCCTCAAGAAGTGTACTTCCTTGCTTCGTTCTTCAAGATGGTGATGGAGAAATGGCTACGATACTTTATTACAATAAAGATGAGCTTCAAATGCAATGAGGATGATCTCAAGCAAAATGGATATGGGGGTGCCAAAGGCGTGCTGGTAATTCAACAGAGTAATATTACTTGAAAGCATCAAGATGTAGAAATGAAAGAATAGGGTTTAATTTATAGACTTGGAAGAATGAAGATCAATGATATAGAGAGAATGAGAAGATCAATGATTGAGAACAGTTGAGGAACGTGCAATGAATAAGAAGAAGACATGTGTCTTTCTTTCTTTTACATTATAAGATTTTCTAAGAATAGAAGAATGAGTTAAACCAATTAAAAGAATATAATAATCAATTAAGTGATCTAAAACAAGAAGAAGGGATTTGCATGAGAATAAGAAGATATTTTGCTTTATTAAATATTAGGAATATTTAATTGCGTGTGCACAAAGATTGAATTATATTTAGAGATAACTCAATTTAGAAGAAATAGATAACTTAAATAAATATTTGATTTATTTAAATTTAGAGAAGATATTATTGCAAGAAACAATTAAATAATTGGTATTATTTAATTTAGAATTAATTTGGGAGAATCGATAAAATATTTGATTATATTTTATTTTTAGAGATTAAGAGGATTTAAATAAATTTGATTTGATTTATTTAAATTTGGAAGAATGATTTGATTTGATTAAATAATTAAGAATTATTTAATTGTTTGGAAGAATTTAATTAAATAAAGGATTTTATTTAATTTTGACTTTAGAAGAGGTAATTAAATATTTTGATATTTAATTAATTTAGAGGAATGTGAATTGAATAAATAAATTTGTTTATTTATTTATTGATAGAAGAATTAGACTTAAATAAATATTAAGAATATTTATTCAGTCTAAATCGTGTCATTTTTAGGTGTATACAATTTGCTCTCTAGGGTTTTGAATTCTGATTTCAAATCATGGTTATCATCCTTTAGATGGTTCACAAACAATTCCAACAATCTCTAATTTCCAAATTCATCCACATTGCAATGAATGTATGCCCTACTATCTTCTACATGTAGTACTCCATATGGGACACCAGAAAATGTACCTAACGGTTCAACTTCGACTTACTTGTAAGGATGCTTCTTAAATTTTGGGTGAGGACTTTTAGTAATATCAACAACAAGAGTAGCCATCTCAAAATATTACAGATTCAAAGCTTCACAGAAAAGTACCTTTTTCTTCCGTAGTGTTAGGGTTGATCAATTTCTAGTTGAATTCGTTCTTCGTGCTTCAATTTGTAGATTTTTTGTTCAAATGCTCTTCTGCTTGTTCTCATCAAAAGCAAAGTGATTCAAATGCTTGAGTGAGAGACTTTTTATCCTCTTCAAAACCTAATTTGTTATTGTAATAAACGTGTTACCCTAACTTCATCCGATTACTCTGTTTCTTGATGCAGTTACTTATGAATCGCTTTGAAAATTGTTATATCCACTTCTTTTCTCTCAAAAATTCTTTTAAATGATCTGTAGTAACCCAAATCATCTTTTCTCATCATTCCAAATTCAGGCACCCACTTACTGGCTAGGGGAATTTGATTTTCAATGTAGTTCCCCGTAATCCAAAACTCCTGACTCAATTCTTGAAGGAACTATCAGCACTAGATTCCGGTGTGGTCCCATCACCATTGTTCATTGCATCTTTCTTCACCCATGTCTTGTTCATTTCATTCTAGATCTCATTCACATCAACTTTACCCTTACCTTTGTCTTGTCTCTTCTCATCTAGATTTCTATTTACTAGACCTCTTCTTTCATTTTTCCTACTTCTACAGAATCTTATAATATGACCAGATCTATTGCAATTAAAGCATACAACATTTTTTTGTTGATTCACTCTTTATCTATATTGATTGACCATGTGTCCAAATCCATTGCATGCAAATCAATAGCCATTAAAAGAATTGCTATTTCCTTTATTGTTAGGATTATTAATTATCATACTTTTGCATTCATTGGATCTATGACCATACCTCTTACAATTGAAGCATTGATTGGAGAAGGATGGACTACTTTGATTCACTCTACTTCTCTATTGAATAGCTCTACAACCAAATTTATTGCACTTGAAACAATTTCCATTGAAATATGAATACCTTTGAGCATTTGGTTGTCTTATCAGAGGTCTTCTAGGTCTATTTCTCACATTCCTTGGTTGAAAATTTCTTTGTCCAGATCCAAAGATTTCATCTTTCTCATAGCCAAGACCTGTTACAAGTATGGGTTAAACCGGTGTTGTCATTGATGTCAACATACTCATGTTGCATTAATGAGAAGGATTGGGTGAGCTGTGTGCTGAGGATATTGAGAAAATTAGTCTCAATCAGGAACAGTGAAGAACAGTGATGATAACAAGGTAAAAGTCCAAGATAGGTTGAGGATCAGAGGATGTGGTTTAAAGGGTTTGTAGATATAAGTCTTGAGATGCTCCAGTCGAGTTTTTAGGGATCCACATGAAGATCTGAAGAAGTTATGGTCGCTCAAGTAGAACTGGTTTAGACAAGTACTCAGTGGTGACAGAGTGAGACAGATAGGTCTGGTGAGGTCCGGTAATGCATTATCCCACTCTACAGATTTGAGGAAGTGTTTAGAACATCCTTGTGAAGTGTCAAGTAGATCGGTTTGTGGTTTGAAGGTCTGGAAGAACCTATTCCTTTGTGATAGTGATAACAGACTGTGTTCTTGAGGTTTCAGATGTAGGAGAGAAGGATTTCAGTACATAGAGGAAGTGCAGATGTTCCTGGTGATTTAGGAAAGCTTATTAAGGTCCTTGGATCATGCTTAATTCATGTTGATGGTCCACATTAGAATTGAAGCTATAATTGAAGAAATACTTCTAGATGAAGGTGTTCTTTCTATGACTGGCCGACCGGATGAATTATACACCTTGCGAATGTTCTTGTGGTTGCTTGCCGACATAGATGTTTGTTCCTAAGTTGATGCCGTGTATAAATAAAGGTTTGTGATGTCATTTCAAGTGTGTACTTGTGGAGATGAGTGTGTGGTAGCAAGGAGAAGAGCGAAAGGAAGAGCAGAAGGATTTGGGCTTTAATGAAACTGATTCAAGCATGGTGATGATGCTATTTACCAGTTCAAGTATGTAATACTCATTTATTGTAGACAGTGTGTGTCTTGTAGGCAGTGAGCCTCTTATGAGTAGTGTGCTTGGGCAGTGAGCCCTAATTGGCATGTGCCATCTTATTCTTTCTATTCTTCTAACAGAGAATAAGTTCTTGGGTTAGTCACCTCGTGGTTTTTCCCTTAACCGAGTTTTCCACGTCAAAATCTTGGTGTCTCATGTGTAGATGTGTTTTTTGCTCTTGGTTAATTACATTAAGTTTTCATGATTGATTTATTGTTAATGCAAAGTGAATGCAAGTGTTGAAAGAAGAAAAGTTTTGGACAACTGATTCAACCCCCCCTCTCAGTTGTTTGCCCTAAATCTAACAATTGGTATCAGAGCCATGTTCCTCTAAAAGGAGCTTAACCGCTTGAGGAGATCCAGGATGTCGTCCTATAAGAAGGATAGTCCAAAGTTTGATGGAACTAACTTTGCTCTTTGGAAAGGTCGCATGGAATGTCACTTGCAATGCATGGGATTCGCATACTGGTCCATGGTGACTAAGGCCTATGTACCTCCACATGGTAGTCTGACAACCCTAAATGAAATCACAGATGCTGAAAACGATCTGCGGACCAAAGAGGCTCTTTTAAGCGCATTATCTAACTCAGAACTCTCTAATGTTATTCATCTACCGACTACCTTTGAGATTTGGAAGAAATTGGAACTTTTGCATGAAGGAGACCAGTTTGTTAAATGTGCAAGATTACAGAGTCTAAAAGGGAAATCTAAAAGACTGAAAATGAGAAATGATGAAAATATTACCTCTTTTATGCCAAGAGTGAATGAGCTAGTTTGTGGAATCAGAAATGCAGGTAGAACACTCAGTGAAGACGAGATCATTAGCAAAGTTCTCAGATCCCTTCCTAAGTCTTATAAAATCAAAGCTTTTGCAATCGAAGAATTCAGAGCTCACACAACAGTCACAAGGGATCAATTGGTTGGTAAGCTAGCTACTTTTGAAATGGCCAAGTTTGGAGATGATCCTCCAAAGACTGAATCTACATTCAAAGCAAGTGCCTTGGTAAAAGGAAAACAAAGGTTTGATCTGGGAGAAAACTCTTCAAGGAAATCATCATGGTATGAAAATGCAAGAAAAGACTTGGAAGAAGAAGAAGTTGAAACTACTCATCTTGAAGCTCTTATTGCAAAAAGACTACCAAGAGGATCTGGTAAGTATGAGGGAAAATTGCCTTTTAAGTGTTTTAATTACAATAAGATTGGTCATTTTGCATCAATATGTCTAGAAAGAATTTCTAGGCCAAATAGTAATAGACCATGATTCCAGAAGAATTGTTACTATGCTCATGAAGGAGATGATGGAGTAACAGATGATGAATCAGAGAAAGAAGACAAATCCAGAAGTGACTGGGTGTTCATTGCCATCAAGGAAGAAGATCCAATACCCTCTGAATCCGTAAATCATAAAGCCCTGGCTGCCCAAGTTGAAGAAAAGGATGATTGGATTATTGACAGTGGCTGCTCTCACCACATGATAGGTGACAAAAACAAGTTCATAGATTTGGAAAGGTATGAAGGAGGAGTGGTAAAGTTTGGTGATAACTCTACAGGTAGAATCAGAGGTAGAGGAACTATTTCTTTTGATGGAAAGAATAAAACCGGTAATGTACTATATGTTGAAGGATTGAAACACAATCTTCTCAATGTGGGACAGTTGGTGGACAAAGGCTATGATCTCAAATTCAAGAATGGAAAGTGCAAAATCTTTGAAATTTCTAGAACAGAGATTGCATCCAGTACCCAAACAAAAGGTAACACCTTTCACTTAGCTAGTACTGGTAAAAGTTGCTTATTTGTTCAAATTGATCAGAGTTCGTTATGGCATAGAAGAATGTGTCATGTGAACTTTGATAATATCATCAAGATAAGTAATACTCAGGCTGTAAGAGATCTTCCAAGATTGGTAAAACCTACAAATAGTTTGTACAAAGAATGTCAGTTGGAAAAACAAAGAAAAATCTCATTCAAAAGAAAGGAACAATCTTCTACTGGATTATTAGACTTGGTTCACACTAACTTATGTGGTCCGACAAGAATCAGGAGTGTGCAAGGTGATAGATACTTCATGTTGCTAATTGATGACTATTCCCAGATGATGTGGGTAACCTTTCTGAAAGAGAAATTAGAAGCTCTTGAGAAATTCAAAATATTAAAGGCTATGGTGGAAAATGAGACCGGATTAAAATTAAAGAGATAGTTGTCTGCCCCTAGAACTCCACAGCAGAATGGAGTTATTAAGAGAAAGAACCAAACCATCCAAGAAGCATCCAGGACCATAATGATGGAAGCAAATGTTCCTCAGATCTATTGGAGAGAAGCTATCAGCACTGCAATCTACACTCTCAACTGAGTTCAAATTAGAAACTATACCAGTAAGACTCCTTATGAGCTCTGGTTTGGCATTACTCCCACTGTAAGATACTTCAAAGTTTTTGGTAGTAGATGTTACATTAAAAGGGATGAAGATCTAAGAAAGTTTGATGCTAGAAGTGATGAAGGAATATTCTTGGGTTATTCCACTCAAAGCAAAGCATACCGATCTTACAACAAGAGACTGAGAAAGATTGTCGAAAGTATAAATGTGAAGGTTGATGAAGAAATTGAAAGACCCTCAAGAATTCTTAAACATGATGAAGATGATCAGAATGGTGTTCAAATTCAAGGTATCCAAGTCTCTTTTGAGAAACAAAGTCAAGTTGATCCGGTAAGACAAGAAGAAGAGATAAGTCTCAATGAGACTGATCAAGAGTTAGAAGTGCCTGAGACTCCCAAAATTCCAAGGTATGTAACTCTAAACCACTCTAAAGATCAGATCATAGGTGACAAAAGCAAAGGGGTGCAAACAAGGAGGAGAATTGCTCAAAATTTAGATGAGTATTGTCTAATTTCAAAGATTGAACCTAAGACAGTAAATGAAGCCTGCAATGATGAAAACTGGACTAAGGCAATGGAGGAAGAACTAAGGCAAATTGAGAAGAATCACACTTGGGATCTTGTTCCCAGACCAAGAAACAAAAATGTGATTGGAACCAAATGGGTCTTCCAGAACAAATTGAATGAAGCCGGTGAAGTAATCAAAAACAAGGCTAGATTAGTTTGCAAAGGTTACTCTCAAATAGAAGGGGTTGATTTTGAAGAAACTTTTGCTCTGGTGGCAAGAATTGAAGTAGTCAGATTATTTCTTGTACTTGCTACCTTCAAGGATTTCAAGGTGTATCAGATGGATGTCAAATCTGCCTTCCTAAATGGTAATTTGGAAGAAGAAGTATATATTGAGCAACTGGATCGATTTCAATTGTCTGATCATAGTGACATAGTCTGTAAATTAAAAAAGGCATTGTATGGACTGAAGCAAGCCCCAAGAGCCTGGTATGAAAGATTGGATAAGCATCTCTTGAAAATTGGTTTCAATAAAGGTACTGCTGATAGTAATTTGTATTTCAAAATTGATCATGAAAATATTTTAATTGTTGAACTATTTGTTGATGATATCATTTTTGGAGGAAGAGACAGTATGTGTAAAACTTTTGCAAGTTAAATGAAAAGTGAGTTTGAGATGTCAATGCTTGGAGAAATGAATTTATTTTTGGGTCTACAAATTACTCAAACAAAGAAAGGAATCTTCATCTCTCAGTCAAAATATGTGAAAGAATTGTTGAGGAAATTTGGGATGGAAGACTCAAAGCCAATGAACACTCCAGTGGCAACCGGATGTAAGTTGAGCAAAGATGATGACTCTCCCAAGGTTGATCAGACAAAATATAGGTCAATAATTGGAGGACTGTTGTATCTCACTCAAACTAGACCAGATATTATGCAGGTTGTTGGACTTGTTGCTAGATTCCAAGCTGATCCTAGAGAATCTCGTGTTATGGCAATCAAGAGGATTTTTAGATATTTAAAGGGGATAGTTGAGTATGGTCTATGGTATCCTAGAGATCATGATTTCTCTCTTCATGCATATACAGATGCAGATTGGGCAGGAGATGTGGATGACCGAAAGAGTACCAGTGGTGGAGCATTCTTTTTGGGAAAAAGATTGGTTTCTTGGCTAAGCAAGAAACAAGAGGCAATATCTCTGTCTACAACTAAAGCAGAATACATTGCAGTAGTAGGTATTTGCACTCAAATCTTATGGATGAAGCAGATGCTAAGAGACATTAAAATAGAATATGAGGAGCCTATCATAATTTTCTGTGATAATTCAAGTGCAATAAATATTTCTAAGAATCTGGTGTTACATTCTAAGACCAAGAACATATCTATCAAGTTTCACTTTCTGAGAGAGCAAGTGAACAAGGATGAAGTCAGATTAGAGTATGTGCCCTCTAAGGATCAAATTGTAGATATCTTTACTAAACCTCTTCCCAAGGACTCTTTTGAGTATCTCAGGGAGAAGTTAGGGGTTATTGCCCCTCTGGTGATGAACTAGGATGCACTAATGTGCATCATTCTGGTGGATATCACAGTCATATCTTATGGTCTGGATTGGTGTTGGAGAGCTTCTACTCAGGGGGAGTAGCAGGTGTGATTATAAAGTTGCAAGTTTGGGCCCTTTGCCATTGATGTCAAAGGGGGAGAGAAGACATGTGAAAAACAAGTGGTTGATGATCAAATGGGGAGCAGTACAGGAAGAGAAGACATGTGAATAGTTGTTGTTGATAGGGGGAGCTATAACAGTAAGGAGAAGTTCTTGTCTTGATGGTTTTTCACATAATATGTTGCCATCAATGACAAAGGGGGAGATTGTTGCAAGTATGGATTAAACTGGTGTTGTCATTGATGTCAACATACTCATGTTTCATTAATGAGAAGGATTGGGTGAGCTGTGTACTGAGGATATTAAGAAAATTAGTCTCAATCAGGAATAGTGAAGAACAGTGATGATAACAAGGTAAAATTCCAAGATAGGTTGAGGATCAGAGGATGCAGTTTAAAGGGTTTGTAGATATAAGTCTTGAGATGCTCCAATCAAGTTTTCAGGGAGCCGCATGAAGATCTGAAGAAGTTATGGTTGATTAAGTAGAACCAGTTTAGACAAGTGCTTAGTGGTGATAGAGTGGGACAGATAGGTTCGGTGAGGTCCAGTAATGCATTATCCCACTCTACGGATTAGAGGAAGTGTTTAGAATGTCCTTGTGAAGTGTCAAGCAGATCGGTTTGTGGTTTGAAGGTCCGGAAGAACCTATTCCTTTGTGACAATGATAACAGACTGTGTTCTTGAGGTTCTAGATGTAGGAGAGAAGGATTTTGTTGTGTGGTTACACAACACGCCCCATTTTGACTTGGCAAAACAAGGACCCAATTTTTGGTTTGGCTTGTGCGTCTGCTTCCAGGCGGTTTGGTAAAAGTAAGTCGAGTGCATCATCATGCAAAACCATGATGAGGTAAGTCACCATGAGGTTAGTTTGTGAAAGTTTGTATTTCATCTCTACGACCTCATATTTTGAAAGAGCATTGAAATTAAAGCAGGTTTGCCTTTTACATCACCTTGATATTCATCAGGATATAAGAGTTATGAACAGTCAAAGTTTCGGTCAAACCTGATATTCATAAGAGGAAGGTCATATAGTTGAAGTTTATCATCATATTTGAAACATTCCCTCCGATATGTCATGCGGTTCAAATATCCGGACGTCAACTTTAAATGGTAGCAAACTCTCCCCGTCAAACAGTTTTATCTATCGCGAGCGTCATACTTCGCATATAACCCGATGTGTCTTTATATCCTCCTGACACAAATATCACCCTTAGCAAATATCTTGATGACATCATCCGAATATGATAAACAGAGGAACATACATCCTGATGACATCATCATCACATTTACATTACCGCAGGATTTTCTCTAAAACATGATCATGTTAGCCTAATATGATGATGACGTCATGATGCACTTCTGATACGGAGAGCGAATATCAGGATGATGTCATCCCGATATTCCAAAAGAGAGAAACATGTAAGTTTGTCTTGTCATCATCATATTTTTTGAAACATCACCCGATACCCCGAAATATCCTCCTGATGTACTACGCAGCAATAAAAGTGCTTTTGTCACCCGAATCTTTTCGCGATAACAATGTCAATATGAGGGAGGATGAAATTGAAACTCAACCTGATATTTGCGAATATCATCTTGCCTGCATCATATCCTGTCATAGGGATATTCCCTGCTCCCGTTGCTGCCATTATCATTTAATGTGCGCAGACGTGGTAGGTAGTTCCCACCGACCCCGGAACCCAATGAAACACCTGGCGAGATCCTGCATTTTTGCATGGATAATCAAGGAACATGATCTAATCAGTTAGAGTTGCCCTAAATACACCCTAAATGTGAGGTTAAAAGGTAATTCAACTGCCATTTTTGCATTTACCTTGTGATAAACTTATTTTACAGAGCACCAGCTTCCATATCTGCATACCAGCTACCTTTGCACGATTTGAGCTCACGGGCAGAATCGAAGAGGTGATCATCAGCTGAATTAAGAATGTCTCAGCAATCTACTGGTATAAAAGGGAAATTTGCACAACCAGGTAAGTGAATAAAACCCTCATCATATTGTTTCTGTTCTGGTACAATGATGTAAGTTCTGGTTTATGCACCTGTGTGATTAAGTAATGTTGGAATTCATACAGTAGGCATAATGATTTATAAAGTCAACTGCAGTATGCGTGCATATATGTACCTATTGTGAGATAGAATTGTCGTTAATTGTAGGCACTCATGGCTGAGAAGCGATTGGTCAAGTGTCAGGAAGAATTCAGCAAGCCCATGTTCTCTGCTCAGAGGGGGGTCTTGTTTAAATATGGAGCAATCACCGACACCCATCAGGGAAGCACTAATTTGGAAGCCTGGTCAGCCAAGCTAAACAATGGACATGACAAGAGTCCTATCCTTGACGCAGTGTTCATATCAGGATTGTCGAATGCCGCTAGTTTTCCATACTCTATGGAATCTCCGGAGCTCATCATTGAGTGTGCCCGGAATTACAACCCTCAAACCAGGCAAGTAGTGAAGCATGGGAGGATATATTCAGACCTCTCCATCAAAGGTCTCTCCAAGACATTTGGATTGCCACTGGGCAGTAAGGTCAAAAGTATAGACTTGAAGAAGTCTGAAAGGGAGTATGAAGCCAATAAGAAATCAGCCAGGAAGAACATGTATCAGTTGCAAGCTGAGAACAGCACCTATAATGCAGCTGCCAAGCTTCCTATGCACCTATTCAAGTATGATTTCAGTGAGGAGTACCAGTACATGATCGCACTCCTGAATAGAGTAACTGGCCAACCTAATACTGGCAGTTTCAGGGACTGGATGTACGGGATAATAATGATGTGTCTATATTAAGACACCAAGCCACTGTGGGGCCAAATTATAAGTGATGCTCTGCATGAGCAACTGATGAACCTGGGAGGTTCGAATTGTTCATTTTACATGTCATCATATATTGTTTATTCTTGTGCCTATAGAGGTACTTTTGATTCCTTGGTTACAGATGGGAAGCTCACAAGCACAAATGCTGCATATATCTGGGATCATCATCCCCAGCTGTAGAGAACCAACTACCTAAAAGATTACAAACTGGTCAATGATGCATTCTCTATGCATCTGGTAAGGACCATGGAAGAAGATAGAACAAAGAGATTGAGCATGGAGGCTCAAGAGGCAGTCTACAGGCATGGGGCCTAGTACATACAATTTGCAACCTTTTCTTATATAAGGGTTGAAGGTTTCGAGGGACATCCCCTGATGCTGCCAAGTTATCCTACCGACGCCATGGTACTAATGGAATTTATCAGGCAAGGCTCCACCATGATACAGATGTACAAGGATGCCAAGAAGCTGCCACCAATTTTGTTCCCAGTCAGCATTGGCAATTATATGTGCCCTGACTCTTATAATATCAAGAAGGTGATGGTCACCCTGAATAAGTTGAATCTGCAGCCGTTTCCAATAACAAGACCATATGATCCTTACGGCAGGATACAGAAGGTGCTAGGAAAGCCTATTCACCAAAGGCACCTAGAAGATTTCTGGGCTAATTGTGAGGATGAGGCAGAAGCCAGGAGAAGGAGGTATCAGAGGTTAACTCTGAACCAAGTTAGAACGTTTGATTGCATCTCCCTTCCTCAACAATTAAAGAAGGATGATGGCAGGACAATGGTAGACGAATATGAACAGAAAAGGATATATAACGACACCATCTCTGCACCTGACCTCACTATGTAGGAGGACATATCCTTGGACCCATTCATTGCCAGGACCCTACGCCTAACCCAAGCTTGGGTTGATGCACAAATAGAGGAATTGAAGAAGAAGGGTGTTACCATTATGGTGGACAATAAGAAGAAAGGGTAGGATATCCTCGCAGATGAATATGATGACTTCCTGTTGGAGAAGAGGAAGACCAAGGGAGATAGAGTCCCTCCACCACAACAGTAGAGCAAAAGACCCCCAAGGGGCAAGAAGGTGGAACAGGGACCAAAGGGGTTTTAATTGAAAGGGCAGTGTTTGCAGCTGAGCAGGCGACAGGGTCAGGATCAGAATCAGCATCCCCTCCAGAGAAGGAAAGGCCCAAGAAAAGTAAGACAGCAGAGGCTGGAATCACTAAGACCCAAGAAGTGGGTCAATCCTCTAAACAACCAGGAGGAGAGGGTACCCTTATAGAGGAAGAACCTGAGGAGGAGGAGGCTCCATTGATAATAAGAAGGAAGAGGAGAGCTCCACAGGTGCTGGTGTCTTCCCCACCAAAGAAACAAAGAACCTCCATGAGAGGTGGAATAAGCCAACCCCCTACTTCATTACAAGGGGAAGGTAGTGAAGTGCACAAGGAACTTCAACATAATGTTCCACTTCCTACTATTGTCAAGTTCAAGACAGAACTTGCTGAGGAGTAGCTGAAAGAAACCTCCCAGACACAAGCAGAAGGGCATGTCTCGCTAGACGAGACAATAAATTTGTCTGATAATGAGGTGGTGCAGGATGTGGCTACACAAGAGATGGAAACACTTGCTGGTGATGTAAGTATGACTCCTCACAAGCCTCCAACGGTTCAAACAGTGCTTGAGGAGATGAAACAAGCAGAAGAAGAGCAAGAAAAGAGCCCAGAGCAAGTAGCTCAGGAAATAGGGCTAGACACATTGATCACAGAGGTGACCAGTCCAGTAGTGGTGGATCTGACAGAGAAACAGGAGGCAAGTCCTGAATAGCCAGCAGGATCACCTGATAAAGGCCAACTAACAGAAGAGATAGAGATGGCAGAGTTAGAAGGCCATGCTCTTGAAACCAGCCAACAAAGTCCACCGGATACAATAGAAGAACCTTCTATAGTAGAGGTTCGGGAAGCGAAGGCTGGTGAGAAAGAAGCACTAGAGGATCCAGCTACCAAAGTACAAGAAGTGGATGGTGCAGGCTTGGAAGAAGTAGTAGCTGCAGAGCAATCTCCACCACATCAGGTCGAGTCCCCAATATCTGGTGCAGTGGATAAACCACAAGAAGAAGAAGAAGTGGGAACAGATGAAATAATGACAGAGGCAGGTCATGATCATCATGATCAGCATATAGCTGCACCTCAAGGTTCCCCACAGCATATAGATGCCCCTCAGAGGTCCCCACAGCATGAAGATGCTCCTCCGGAGAAGGAAATCCCTCAACAGGAGGAGGTGCCGCAAGATCAACAACAAAGGGAACATCAAGAAGAAGAACTGAGAAAGTCACCATCTCCACAACACTTGTTGACAGAAATGGGAGATATAGGTGAACATCAGGATGATGTTGAAAAACATGATCAGGTGCCTCCGTGGTTGGCAAAAGAGGTAAGTGCTGAGGAGGAGCTTGAAATTCAGGAATTCGACGTCTCCACCCTGTTCTCTGTGGACATAATGAAGCCAAGAAGGAAGGCTAGAATGACTTCGACATCAAGAGAGATCCGGCAACAGGGAGAAGGACCGCGCAGATTGCCATACCTGTGGTGGAGAAGGAAAAAGGTAAAATCACTGTCGATGAATTTTAGATCAGCACAGTAGATTTGGGCTTTGCCAATGAGGACCAAGAAGGTCAAGAGGGCAATGATATCATTGACTCTCTAATTCAAAAAGTGAAAAGAGAGAAGGAGAAAAATAAGCAACATAAAGAGCACATTGCTCAGTTGCATGCCTATATCAAAGGGCTGACCAATCCTGATGATACCGCAACTAAACATGCAGTCCCATTGATTGCCATTTCTCAAGAGGAGGTAAATAAATTGGACATCATGAAGCATGAGGCGTCCGTAATAAGGAGATGGATGTCATCCACATTGGATGACGCTGTAGAAATAATGAAGGCCTCTTTGAAGAGGTGGAGCACCCTAAGTGACTCCAAGGCCAAAGTGGATAAATTGCAGATGCAGACTGGGAAGAAGTCTTACAAGCTGGAAAGAGTCCTGACCCTGTTAGGGGAAATAAGAAATATAAATCCAATACTGCTTATCAGTAAGCAGGTACTGAATAATAATACTGCATTATTAATTGATATTTGGTATAAAGACACTCAGTTTGAGTGCGCAGTCCTCAAAAGGTGTAATAATAAGCTGAGGGATATCAGCATGAGGCTGCGAGATTTAATGGCTGAAGAAGCAGTAATACTGGAGGCTTTGGAAGGCAAGGTGGAAGGAAAAATAGAGAATCAAGATGAAGAGTCCGCCATTAAAGCTATACACAGCAACTTCCAAGCAGAGACAGATGGTCCACCTGTCCCTTTGACAGAGGAATTGATAGATAAAATAATGAGGATCAAGGTCCAGATGGAGAAATACAAAGAAACACTGCAGGACAGGAAAAATATGCTTGACAACAGCAGAGACAAATATGAAGCACACAAGCATGCCATAGTCAAAGCAAAGACTCAAGATGGAAGAGGGATAGATCAAGTTGTGCATTCATACAAGCAGGTCCGCAGTAGTATGCAGCCCCATATGCAGCCGCGTCATCATCAGGATAGTGAAAGTTCAGAAAGTGAGGCACATGATGATGACCCGCATGAATCAGCTGAAGAGCATGATGAAGATACATCATGAAGGGGATAATAACATAAGTAGTATAGATAGTTGCCAGCTGGCAACTTGTGCCATTTTGTAAAGATTGACAAAATCAAATGAATCAGGACCGTAGATTTGTATTGATAAATCTAGATCGTAGATCTTTTTGTAATGGATTCCTCACCTTATTCTATAAAAGGTGGTGGGATGCCTTGTTAAAAGATTCGAAACTTAATCGAAATCTGTTTGCTGAAGTATTCAGGGATTATTTCAAAGTTATTGCATATGTACATGTCTTTTGCATACTTAATGAAAGAGAAGAGTATTTCGATTACAAATCTTCATAAATCTTGAGTAATCTGTGTTTGAATTCTGGATATGTGCTTTGATTTGCTGCGTCCCTTGGAGTGCTCATCATGTTGCATGTATTGTTTTCATTCATCATCCTCTGAAGTTTGCATCAACTATATCTAGCTGTGGAATATCCTGGTGAACATATGGTTTGATTTCTTCTCATCATGACAGTATCGAGTATGTATGTGGATCAATAGCTGAAGATTCAACTTTAAATTGTAGTATTCCTTTAATTTCTTTCAATTTCAGAACATTTCATTATCACAATGGCGAATAATTGATAATCTTAAGTGAATAACGCAAATATGCAGACATCTCGTAGGTAATCGCAAATATTTAGCATATTTGAATGCAAAGCATGCATAATCAAAAAATATCATGCAAAGATTGAGGTATCTTTACATCTTTTCATCTAATAACTGCATAATATGACTTCTCTATAAAGAATTTCTACAGGAATGTCATGATGATGGCACAATTTCACGTAAGGCCCCAAAATGGAAATAGCAACACACATTAACCTCTGAGTAACGTCAGACGATTAAGACCTAATCACCGGAGACTTGGGATCCTGAATTCCTTGAATTCACAGTATCTTTCAAGATGAATAAAGGTTAATGTGTACTTTTATTCTATGCTTGTTTATGATGAACATCATGACCAACATAAATTGGCGCTAGAAGGAGGGCAGTACAGAAGACCGCACGCATCCTCATTATTTTTAGGTTCTATGATGTAGAGAGTAAGGTAACCTCAGATCATCTGTGAATTTTAAATAATACGTAAATATTTACTGTAAGAAGCTCATATATGCTCATTTCGTGTGAAGATTTCCAGATCTTACATAAATATTGCACGCTTTACAGTAGATCATTCTGAATTCACTAATATTGGCAAAAGATTCGTAAATCTGTTCGAACTTTGAAGAGTTTAAACTGTAGATACTTGAGATCTCGTGCTAGGGTCATTATACCCCAAATATCCTATCATACTTGCAGTATCTTCACAAATATTTTGTAAATATCTAGTTTGATTAGCCATCTGACTGCAAATATCACCTCATCCGGTGAAATCCAGCCAATATTTGCAAAGTTTCAGCCAATTTGCCTCAAAATTGAGAAATCCTAGCTCACATGATAAATACCAGGTCTAGATCTAGTGGAATCTTCGAGGAACTACCTGTTAGAGGTTTTAGACCTAGAATCGTAGACATTCATCATCCTCCAGGGTCTAGTGCGTCAGGAGAGGTATTTGTAAACCAACGGGAGTTATAGGAGGAGCTTCACCAGAACCTCCTCCTATAACTCCCGTTGGTTTACAAATACCTTCAGGGATATTTGTGACACCTTCTGTTCAGCCTCAGGGTGTACCTTTGGTTCAACCCCAGCCAGCTGCAACATCAGCTCAACCTCCTCTGGTTGCAATGTCTTTCTTTGTAGCGGAGTCACCTTTGACCTTTAATGCATATCATGAGCTACCAAAGAATCCGGACAAACTGTGTCCAAAATATCATCCTTATCAAGATGCTGATGATCATATCAGGACATTTAAGGAAGCTTGCTGCAGAGCCAGAATAGAACATCAAGATGTGGTGTGCAGGTTATTTCCTTTTTCCTTAGGGGAAGATGCTTACAATTGGTTCATTAGTCTTGGCCAAGCCTCTGTTAGTTCATGGGCTGTCTTAGAGAAAGCCTTTCTTGACAGGTTCAAGGTTCCTATTGATCCATCTATGAATTACCATATGTTTGCCACGATCAAAAGATTTGAGCATGAACCTATCGTCAATTTCAATGCTGAGTTTCAGAAAATGTTGTCCAAGTTAGTTGCCCCATATGTAGTATATGATGCCTCTGCCTGGAGTATCTATTATTCAGCTCTGGATCCATTAACTTCTATGTTGATCAGGAGAACACATCCTGAGATCACTACATTGACAGGGGCTTTTCAAGAAGCTATCAAAGTGAATCAGCAGTTGATACCTGCTCCTACTCCAAATATAGTGTTTCCTACCTTGCCTGGCATGCATTCACAATATCCCGCATCATATCCTGCAACATATTCTCCGCAGTATCCTGCATAGTATCCTAATGGAACAGTGATACCTCCAGCAGTCATGCCTGCCCCTTTGCAAATACCTCCACTCAGCATCATGCCCCCTCCTAATGGAAATAGCCAAGTGCCACAATACCCTACACAAGCCCAGATACCTCAGGGTGCTGATCTATCCAGTAATAACCATGGATCCTCTTTCTTCAAGCCTCAGACTGAAAATGTAGTGGCCAAAGCTCAAGAAGAAAAGGAGGAAATCAAAGAAATTTTTGCTCAATTAAGAAAACTCACCACAGAAGTGACACACTTGAGAAATCAGGGTTTTTATTCCCAGTCAAGTTAGAAAGGAAATTATTCCAGTGACAGACCAAATTATCTTGATAGAGGATATAACAACAATAATTTCAACAATAATGGTGGAAATAACAATAATCCACCTAGATAGCCCAGAGTATGGAAATCTAGGCCAAATAATGGTTCATTGCCATCACCCCTACACAATCAGCCTCCTGGTGAAGCCAAATAGACTACTAGAGTCAATCTTGCTGAGGCAGCTCTTACTAATTGGTGCAGGATCCACAATACTAATGCACATGTAGAATTAGACTGTCCACAATTTAGAATTGCTGCTAGCATCTTTCAGACTGAAGTGTCTAACACTTCTAGAAATCCACCTCATGCAAAAGGAAATGAGATTGTTCCTTGTGGATACGACTCAGCTTTTGTGCTAGAAGCCTACACAAATAAACCTCGTCAGAATTATAACTAGGCATATGAAGAATCGGCCTTAGATTTTGAAACAAACTATGTTTTCCCCTTTGAAGATGAAAATGAGCCTGCAAGGGAACGTGAAGAAGTACATGCATATCAGCAGCAATATCCTGGTAAGCACAATTATAACTTGAGGAGCAATGCCAACAGACCTGCTGGTCCATTGACATCATCTCTACCTCCAAACAACTTCAATACACCTCCTGATCCTAAGGCTAGCAATAACCCAGGGTTCCCTAAGGTGAATGCTCAGTACTTGTCACCTCAAAACACAGTATCAAAGATTGTGAACACCCCTCATGAATCTAACAAGTTGGTCAGCTATCTCGCTGATGAAATGAAGAAAATTAAGATCAGCCTGTCCCTGTCTAAGTTACTGAAAACCCCTGCCATCAAAAGGGCATTCATGAAGTCCTTAGATGATCCTGCCCCCAAAGAGGATAGCCATTTTTCGAATCAATCCAGTGGCAAGGATCATGCTGTTAAGGATAATATTATCAAGCCTAAAGTGTTAGCTACAGTCTAAGCTGTAGAAACCTCCCACATGACCTTGTATAGGGATAAAACCGAATCACCTTCATTCCTCCTTACCATAAGAATGTTCAGCAAGAACCTACACAACTGTCTGGTAGATTCAGGAGCCTCAACGAATGTTATGCCCTTGTCAATATGCAATGCCTTAGGACTACATCCTGCTAAATCCTTAAAGAAAGTCACACAGTTGGAAAAAATAGAAGTAAGTGTAGTAGGAGAATTAACTCATATCCACATGCAGCTAGCATCTGATCCTAGGATCCAGTATTACATTGATATTCAAGTAGTTGACATACTTGATACGTATGGGATGTTGCTCAGCCGCGATTGGTCTAAAACGCTTAACGGATATATGTCTACAGATTTCAGTCACATGTGGCTACCATGGAAGGGTATACCTAATCAGATCAGGATTGATGCTGAACCAAGAATGAAACATATGATAACTGAATACAACAGAACAAATGAGATCATGTACGTAAACGTAGAACCTGGAGTTTATTGCTTCAGGCCGCAGACCGTCAAAATAGAAGAGATCATGATGCTTAAGCTGCATCATCATCATGATGATGATGATCAGGAGGACATGCCAGTCATAGAAACTGACAATTATCCTGATAATGAGAATGAAATAGATCGCTTCAGAGATTTTGAGATACATCTGTCTAGACAGGTAAAACGTTGTCAATTGTTAAATATACCAGCTAATGATATTTTGATTGACAGATGGTGCAGGTTACACAACGAAGCACACTTAGAGAAGACATGTGAAACATGCTTAGAGATGATGATGCTAGAACAAACATACAGCGAGGCATCATCATCATATTCCGAGGTAAATGTTACATTTGATGATGATTACAATAATAATTCTTATTTGTCTTTTGTAGGAACTGAAGAACCGACAGATCCTGATGAGCATCCTATCCTGGAAACGGAGGAAATTTTAGTCTCTCTCCAAGTAAATAATGAAATGAAAGAAAAGATCACCCTAGGGAGTGATTGCTTTATGGAAGCAGATTATGAATTATCTGATGAGGACAAAGGTAGTGACCTGATGAAGTTCAAAGAATTTTTGGAAAAGGAAATAGAGAAGGTGATATGGCAGCATAAATCTCCTCGGGAGGTCTTAATTAAAAATTGGTGTAGGCTGCACGAGGCACCTCACTCAGAAACAACTTGCTCACTATGTTTACACATCTTGAAAAAGCATGCAGTTGCAGATTCAGAAGATCATCCTCCTGCTGAAACGAAAGAGAGGATAGAAAAGCCATCAGGCTCACAAGAAAAGGAAAAGAAGAAACTTAAGGATGATGATGTCCCCAAGTTAAAATGGATATCAGGCGGAGCAGTAGCCAGAGCTGCAAAGGGAAAAGAAAGTTCAGCTAAATATCCTGCTAAAGATAAACCTTGGATCCTGAGGTTTGATGGGTCCAAATCTAAGCAAGGTGCTGGGGTAGGAATCGACCTGATTGATCTAGCTAGGAAATCCCATCTGGCATCCTACAGATTACAGTTCCCCTATACTAACAATGTAGCAGAGTATGAGGCTTTGATTCATGGAATGTTGTTTGCTCATAAGAGGAAAGTAAAGATTCTGCATGTCTTTGGAGATTCAGAACTAGTTGTGAAGCAAGTAAGAGGAATTTACTCCTGTAACTACAGAAAACTATCAAATTACAGACATCGTGTGTGGGACCTGATGGAAGACTTTAACGCCTTTAATATCACTCATGTACCAAGAGAACAAAAGCATAGGGCAGATGCGCTAGCTCAAGCTGCTAGTACATTGGAGCCACTGTCTATATCTGGTCTAAAGAGATTTTCAGTAGAACTGGTGTCAGTACCATCAATACCTGATAATGTGACTAATCTCTAGGTATTTGATGATGATCAGCACATTCTAAACTTCATTTCAAATAGAGACATATTTGAGGCTCAGATTATAGATGAGAATGGTATGGAGGATCATGTCTGGGCAGAAGATGAGATATTAGAGTTGCCTAGCAACAGAATCCCCAAAGGTATGATTGAGTTGGAAAGAGCCTTTGATTTGGATAATATGCTTAAACATAAAGATCTACCTAAGGCAGATGGAGGTTAATATTCACAAGTGAATATTGGACAAGCTGATGACAAGAAAAATGTCTTATTGGGTAAGGTTTACACACCAGAAGAGTTAGAAGGAATAACTCAGGCCCTCAAGGATTACATACATGTAATTGCATGGATTTATGATGAGCTGAAGACATATGACACCTCTGTCATAACTCATACTATACCTCTCAAGCCGGATGCAAAACCTTTCAGACAGAAGCAGAGTCCAGTCAATGCCTTGCTCGAACCAATAATTCTTGAAGAAGTCAAGAAATTGTTAAATGCCAGGATAATATTTCCTGTCAGGCACTCCACATGGGTGGCTAATCTTGTGCTAGTTAGAAAGAAGAATGGAGACATCAAGTTATGTGTAGATTTCAGAAACCTGAACAGAGCATCAGAAAAGGATAACTATCCTTTACCCTCATTGGATGAAGTTCTGTAGATTGTAAATGGGGCTAAAATGATGTCCTTCTTGGACAGCTTTTCAGGATACAACCAAGTAATGGTTGACAAAATTGACAGATTGAAAACTGCCTTCACCACAAAGTGGGGGATATTTGCATATAGACGTATGCCCTTTGGACTCATAAATGCTGGAGCTACATTCCAGCGAGCAATGGACATAGCTTTCAGAGGTTTAATAGGAAAGTGTATAGTCATCTACATGGATGACTTGACGGCATTCTCCAAGGAAAGGAGGAATCATGTTGCGGATCTCAGAAGTGTACTGAAGAAATGTGAAGAATATGGAATATCTTTAAATCCCAAGAAGTGCATATTTGGAGTCACAACAAGAAAATTACTAGGCCACCTGATCATAGAGGATGGAATTATCATTGATCCTGACAGGGTGGAATCTATTAGGAAGTTACAACTTCCAAGAAACAAAAAGGAACTCAAGTCTTACTTTGGTAAGATAAACTTTGTGAGGAAGTTTATCACCGGCTTTGCTGAGATTGTCAGACCTTTAAATGCTATGTTGAAAAAAGATGCACAAATTGAGTGGACACCAGAAGCCAAGACTGCATTTGAAGATATAAAAAAGGCCATTTCAGATGCTCCTGTCCTCATTAGTCCAGACTACACCAAAGATTTCTACATCTATTCATTTGCTTCAGAACATACCTCTGCAGCAGTGTTAACTCAAAGAAATGAAGAGAAAGAAGAGAAACCAATTGCTTTCATGAGCTATCCTTTCAGGGATGCTGAGTTGAGATATGTAAATGTTGAGAGGCAGGCACTTGCATTAGTCAGGGTAGTAAAGAAATTCAGACATTACATACTCAGAAGCAAAGTGATTGTTGTGGTGCCTGATGCAGCAGTGAAGATGCTGCTGATGCAAAGTGAGCCTGGGGAGAAAAGAGCTAAATGGATTACTGTATTACAAGAATATGACATGGAAATTACAACAATGAAGCTGGTAAGCAGACAAGCTTTGAGCCAGATGATATCTAAGATTGATCCAAACATCACTAGTCAGCAATATGTGATCAATGAGAAAGACAGTAAAGAGTGGTATTCAGATATTAGGCACATCCTGATTACTGGAAGATGTCCATCAAGGATGCAGGCTTCACAGAGAAGAGCCTTAAAGATAAGATCCCAAAAGTATATGATGAAGGGAGGAACCTTATTCAAGAAGAATTACGAAGGAATATACCTTAGATGCTTAGAGAAGCCAGAAGCAAGTAGAGTCCTGATAGAATTACATGATAAGTTTGGAATAGCACATGGATCAACGTTGGCCACAACACATGCAATCCTCCGAGCAGGGTATTACTGGCCTACAATTTTTAAAGACACAGCTGATCATGTTAAATGTTGTCATGTTTGCCAGGTTGCCGCCAACAGAGAGAAATATGCTGCACAACCCTTGCAGCCAGTAATGGAAGAGCGCCCATTTGCACAGTGGGGCATGGATTTCATAGGACCAATCAATCCTCCGTCCTCCTCAGGGCATAGGTATGTTTTAACAATTACTAATTATTGTACTAGATGGACTGAGGCTATTAGTAGCAAAACCTGCACTGCAGATGACGTCATTAAATTCTTGGAGAGCAACATTGTCACCAGGTATGGAACCCCCTATGCATTGGTAAGTGATAATGGGTCCGCCTTCATTTCCACCAAGTTATCCAGTTGGGCTTTTGACCATGGGATTATACTTAAGTTTTCATCTAACTATTATCCTCAAGGGAATGGTTTAACAGAATCCACCAACAAGAATTTACTGAGTATCATAAGAAAACTGATAGAGAAGAACCCCAGGGAATGGAACTCATTTCTAAAGTATGCCTTATGGGTGGACAGAACTAGAATAAAAACTGCATTAGGAAACTCACCTTTCCAACTAGTATATGGAGTGGATCCAATCCTCCCTGTAAACTTAAAAAGTCCTACCCTACAGTTTGCCCAAGAGTACCTAGGCATAGACAATAAACAAGAAGTCAGGTTGCTTCAGTTGATGCACCTGGAAGAAAAAAGGAGTCAAGCAATTGATCAATTTGCAAAACATCAGGCTGTTGTCAAACACTAGTTTGACAAGAGAGCTAGAATTAAAGCTTTCAGGATATCCAATTTGGTCCTGATGTGGGATAAGGCCCATGAAAAAAAAGGTGACCATGGTAAGTTTGATAGATTATGGATAGGTCCCTTTCAAATTTCTGAGATACTAGGAGACAGTACTTATAGGCTTAAAAACCTGACAGGTGAGGACGTCCCACTGCCAGTCAATGGACAATTCCTCAAACATTATTTCCAGGCCTGAATGACTTCATAACAGTCATGTGTATCATATTGTATATTTGTATAGTTGTTTGTACAGTGTGTCTGTTTGGTTTGTTTCGTTGTGTTGGTTGGGATCTTGTTCTGGTAAGTCAGGATTGTGCACTTCATCACCCCAGAAAATAACTGAATTGTTAAGATTCAAGTAATGAGATCACATTTAGACATAGGTTATGATTCATTCTAAGAAGTGTTCATGATCAGGTTTCTAATATCTTTTCATCAGGATGCCTTTTCTTGATCAAAGTGAATCAATCACAATGAAACACCTAACAGCCTTGGGTTTGTTGAACACACAAGTATAGGTGTTAAGTGAAAAATCTAAAGGGACTCCTTTGCTACCAATACAATCTCCAACCTAAAGCTGCAAGTGACTGTACCTTGTACAAATAAGCTAACATGATGACATCAAATACAAATTTTAAAAGAGAAAATTAGAACAGAAATAAAATTAGGCCATCTAAGTAACTCTACCAGGGCTATAGACGCCTATTGGCAGTGGGGCTCTACTTAGGGAGATTGTATAGATAACCTTGCCGGGGCTATAGACGCCTGCTGGCAGCAAGGCTCTATCCAGGTCGGCTATGAGGGATGATCCCCAACTATGTAGTTTAACACAAGTTACTTATGTTTTCAACTTGCTTTCAAGATGAAGATAATTAATCATATGCACACACTTGATCCTTTGTTAGCATTGTTGTCATGACAAAATTTTATCATTCATAGGATCATGATACTTATGCTTATATGGAATTAGAATACTATAGGTAAATGTGATCACATCACTTGAAACATTGGAATTTGTTTGTTTTCTTTGGTGGCAAGTTGTTGTGTGGTTACACAACACGCCCCATTTTGACTTGGCAAAACAGGGACCCAATTTTTGGTTTGGCTTGTGCGTCTGCTTCCGGGCGGTTTGGTAAAAGTAAGTCGAGTGCATCATCATGCAAAACCATGATGAGGTAAGTCACCATGAGGTTAGTTTGTGAAAGTTCGTATTTCATCTCTGCGACCTCATATTTTGAAAGAGCATTGAAATTCAGGCAGGTTTGCCTTTTACATCACCTTGATATTCATCAGGATATAAGAGTTATGAACAGTCAAAGTTTCGGTCAAACCTGATATTCATAAGAGGAAGGTCATATAGTTGAAGTTCATCATCATATTTGAAACATTCCCTCCGATATGTCATGTGGTTCAAATATCTGGACGTCAACTTTAAATGGTAGCAAACTCTACCCGTCAAACAGTTTTATCTATCGCGAGCATCATACTTCGCATATCCCGATGTGTCTTTATATCCTCCTGACGCAAATATCACCCTTAGCAAATATCTTGATGACATCATCCGAACACAATAAACGGAGGAACATACATCCTGATGACATCATCATCACATTTACATTACCGCAGGATTTTCTCTAAAACATGATCATGTTAGCCTAATATGATGATGACGTCATGATGCACTTCCGATAAGGAGAGCGAATATCAGGATGACGTCATCCCAATATTCCAAAAGAGAGAAACATGTAAGTTTGTCTCGTCATCATCATATTTTTTGAAACATCACCCGATACCCCGAAATATCCACCTAATGTACTACACAGAAATAAAAGTGCTTTTGTCACCCGAATCTTGTCGCAATAACAATGTCAATATGAGGGAGGATGAAATTGAAACTCAACCCGATATTTGTGAATATCATCCTGCCTTCATCATATCCTGTCATAGGGATATTCCCCGCTCCTATTGCCGCCATTATCATTTAATGCGCGCAGACGTGGTAGGTAGTTCCCGCCGACCCCGGAACCTAATGAAACACCTGGCAAGATCCTGCATTTTCGCACGGATAATCAAGGAACATGATCTAATTTGTCAGAGTTGCCCTAAATGCACCCTAAATGCAAGGTTAAAAGGTAATTCAACCGCCATTTTTACATTTACCTTGTGATAAACTTGTTTTATAGAGCACCAGCTTCCATATCTGCATACCAGCTACCTTTGCGCGATTTGAGCTCACGGGCAGAATAGAAGAGGTGATCATCAGCTGAATTAAGAATGTCTCAGCAATCTACTGGTATAAAAGGGATAATCTGCACAACCAGGTAAGTGAATAAAACCCTCATCATATTGTTTTCATTCTGGTATGATGACGTAAGTTCTGGTTTATGCACCCGTGTGATTAAGTAATGTTGGAATTCATACAGTAGGCATAATGATTTATAAAGTCAACTACAGTATGCATGCATATATGTACCTGTTGTGAGATAGAATTGTCGTTAATTGTAGGAAATCATGGCTGAGAAGCGATTGGTCAAGTGTCAGGAAGAATTCAGCAAGCCCATGTTCTCTGCTCAGAGGGGGGTCTTGTTTAAATATGGAGCAATCACCGACACCCATCAGGGAAGCACTAATTTGGAAGCCTGGTCAGCCAAGCTAAACAATGGACATGACAAGAGTCCTGTGCTAGACGCAGTGTTCATATCAGGATTGTGGAATGCCGCTAGTTTTCCATACTCTATGGAATCTCCAGAGCTCGTCATTGAGTGTGCCCGGAATTACAACCCTCAAACCAGGCAAGTAGTGAAGCATGGGAGGATATATGCAGACCTCTCCATCAAAGGTCTCTCCCAGACATTTGGATTGCCACTAGGCAGTAAGGTCAAAAGTGTAGACTTGAAGAAGTCTTAAAGGGAGTATGAAGCCAATAAGAAATCGGCCAGGAAGAACATGTATCCGTGGCGGGCTGAGAACAGCACCTATAATGCAGCTGCCAAGCTTCTTGTGCACCTATTCAAGTATGATTTCAGTGAGGAGTACCAGTACATGATCGCACTCCTGAATAGAGTAACTGGCCAACCTGATACTAGCAGTTTCAGGGACTGGATGTACAGGATAATAATGATGTGTCTATATTCAGACACCAAGCCACTGCGGGCCCAGATTATAAGTGATGCTCTACATGAGCAACTGATGAACCTGGGAGGTTCAAATTGTACATTTTACATGTCATCATATATTGTTTATTCTTGTGCCTATAGAGGTACTTTTGATGCCTTGGTTACAGATGGGAAGCTCACAGGCACAAATGCTGCATATATCTGGGATCATCATCCCCAGCTGCAGAGAACCAACTACCTAAAAGATTACAAACTGGTCAATGATGCATTCTCTATGCATCTGGTAAGGACCATGGAAGAAGACAGAACAAAGAGATTGAGCATGGAGGCTCAAGAGGCAGTCTACAGGCATGGGGCCTGGTACATACAATTTGCAACCTTTTCTTATATAAGGGTTGAAGGTTTCGAGGGACATCCCCTGATGTTGCCAAGGTATCCTACCGACGCCATGGTACTAATGGAAATTATCAGGCAGGGCTCCACCATGATACAGATGTACAAGGATGCCAAGAAGCTGCCACCAATTTTGTTCCCAGTCAGCATTGGCAATTATATGTGCCCTGACTCTGATAATATCAAGAAGGTGATGGTCACCCTGAATAAGATGAATCTGCAGCCGTTTCCAATAACAAGACCATATGATCCTTACGGCAGGATACAGAAGGTGCTAGGAAAGCCTGTTCACCAAAGGCACCTAGAAGATTTATGGGCTGATTGTGAGGATGAGGCAGAAGCCAGGAGAAGGAGGTATCAGAGGTTAACTCTGAACCAAGTTAGAACGTTTGATTACATCTCCCTTCCTCAACAATTAAAGAAGGATGATGGCAGGACAATGGCAGACGAATATGAACAGAAAAAGATATATAACGACACCATCTCTGCACCTGACCTCACTATGCAGGAGGACATATCCTTGGACCCATTCATTGCCAGGACCCTACGCCTAACCCAAGCTTGGGTTGATGCATAGATAGAGGCATTGAAGAAGAAGGGTGTTGCCATTATGGTGGACAACAAGAAGAAAGGGTAGGATATCCTCTCAGATATATATGATGACTTCCTGTTGGAGAAGAGGAAGACCAAGGGAGATAGAGTCCCTCCACCACAACAGCAGAGCAAAAGACCTCCAAGGGGCAAGAAGGTGGAATAGGGACCAAAGGGGGTTTTAATTGAAAGGGTAGTGTTTGCAGCTGAGCAGGCGACAGGGTCAGTATCAGAATCAGCATCCCCTCCAGAGAAGGAAAGGCCCAAGAAAAGTAAGACAACAGAGGCTGGAATCACTGAGACCCAAGAAGTGGGTCAATCCTCTAAACAACCAGGAGGAGAGTGTACCCTCATAGAGGAAGAACTTGAGGAGGAGGAGGCTCCATTGATAATAAGAAGGAAGAGGAGAGCTCCACAGGTGCTGGTGTCTTCCCCACCAAAGAAACAAAGAACCTCCATGAGAGGTGGAATAAGCCAACCCCCTACTTCATTACAAGGGGAAGGTAGTGAAGTGCACAAGGAACTTCAACATAATGTTCCACTTCCTACTATTGTCAAGTTCAAGACAGAACTTGCTGAGGAGCAGCTGAAAGAAACCTCCCAGACACAAGCAGAAGGGCATGTCTCGCTAGACGAGACAATAAATTTGTCTGATGATGAGGTGGTGCAGGATGTGGCTGCACAGGAGATGGAAACACTTGCTGCTGATGTAAGTATGACTCCTCACAAGCCTCCAACGGTTCAAACAGTGCTTGAGGAGATGAAACAAGCAGAAGAAGAGCAAGAAAAGAGCCCAGAGCAAATAGCTCAGGAAATAGGGCTAGACACATTGATCACAGAGGTGACCAGTCCTGTAGTGGTGGATCTGACAGAGAAACACGAGGCAAGTCCTGAACAGCCAGCAGGATCACCTGATAAAGGCCAACTAACAGAAAAGATAGAGATGGCAGAGTCAAAATGCCATGCTCTTGAAACCGACCAACAAAGTCCACCGGATACAACAGAAGAACCTGCTATAGTAGAGGTTCGGGAAGCGAAGGCTAGTGAGAAAGAAGCACTAGAGGATCCAGCTACCAAAGTACAAGAAGTGGATGGTGTAGGCTCAGAAGAAGTAGTAGCTGTAGAGCAATCTCCACCACATCAGGCAGAGTCCCCAATATCTAGTGCAGTGGATAAACCACAAGAAGAAGAAGAAGTGGGAACAGATGAAATAATGACAGAGGTGGGTCATGATCATCATGATCAGCATATAGCTGCACCTCAAGGTTCCCCACAGCATATAGATGCCCCTCAGAGGTCCCCACAGCATGAAGATGCTCCTCTGGAGAAGGAAATCCCTCAACAAGAGGAGGTGCCACAAGATCAACAACAAAGGGAACATCAAGAAGAAGAACTGAGAAAGTCACCATCTCCACAACACTTGTTGACAGAAATGGGAGATATAGGTGAACATCAGGATGATGTTGAAAAACATGATCAGGTGCCTCCGTGGTTGGCAAAAGAGGTAAGTGCTGAGGAGGAGCTTGAAATTCAGGAATTCGACGTCTCCACCCTGTTCTCTGCAGACGGAATGAAGCCAAGGAGGAAGGCCAGAATGACTTCGGCCATCAAGAGAGATCTGGCAATAGGGAGAAGGACCACACACATTGCCATACCTGCGGTGGAGAAGGAAAAAGGTAAAATCACTGTCGATGAATTTCAGATCAGCACAGTAGATTTGGGCTTTGCCAATGAGGACCACGAAGGTCAGGAGGGCAAAGATATCATTGACTCTCTAATTCAGAAAGTGAAAAGAGAGAAGGAGAAAAATAAGCAACATAAAGAGCACATTGCTCAGTTGCATGCCTATATCAAAGGGCTGACCAATCCCGATGATACCGCAACTGAACATGCAGTCCCATTGATTGCCATTTCTCAGGAGGAGGTAAATAAATTGGACATCATGAAGCATGAGACGTCCGTAATAAGGAGATGGATGTCATCCACATTGGATGACGTTGTAGAAATAATGAAGGCCTCTTTGAAGAGGTGGAGCACCCTAAGTGACTCCAAGGCCAAAGTGGATAAATTGCAGATGCAGACCGGGAAGAGGTCTTACAAGCTGGAGAGAGTCCTGACCCTGTTAGGGGAAATAAGAAATATAAATCCACAACTGCTTATCAGTAAGCAAGTACTGAATAATAATACCGCATTATTAATTGATATTTGGTATAATGACACTCAGTTTGAGTGCACAGTCCTCAAAAGGTGTAATAATAAGCTGAGGGATATCAGCATGAGGCTGCGAGATTTAATGTCTGAAGAAGCGGTAATACTGGAGGCTTTGGAAGGCAAGGTGGAAGGAAAAATAGAGAATCAAGATGAAGAGTCTGCCATTAAATCTGTACACAGTAACTTCCAAGCAGAGACAGATGGTCCACCTGTCCCTTTGACAGAGGAATTGATAGATAAAATAATGAGGATCAAGGTCCAAATGGAGAAATACAAAGAAACACTGCAGGACAGGAAAAATAAGCTTGACAATAGCAGAGACAAATATGAAGCACACAAGCACGCCATAGTCAAAGCAAAGACTCAAGATGGCGGAGGGATAGATCAAGTTGTGCATTCATACAAGTAGGTCCGTAGTAGTATGCAGCCCCATATGCAGCCACGTCACCATCAGGATAGTGAAAGTTTGGAAAGTGAGGCACATGATGATGACCCGCATGAATCACATGAAGAGCATGATGAAGATACATCATGAAGGGGATAATAACATAAGTAGTATAGATAGTTGCTAGCTGGCAACTTGTGCCATTTTGTAAAGATTGACAAAATCAAATGAATCAGGACCGTAGATTTGTATTGATAAATCTAGATCGTAGATCTTTTTGTAATGGATTCCTCACCTTATTCTATAAAAGGTGGTGGGATGCCTTGTTAAAAGATTTGAAACTTAATTGAAATCTGTTTGCTGAAGTATTCATGGCTTATTTCAAAGTTATTGCATATGTACATGTCTTTTGCATACTTAATGAAAGAGAAGAGTATTTCGATTACAAATCTTCGTAAATCTTGAGTAATCTGTGTCTGAATTCTGGATATGTGCTTTGATTTGCTGCGTCCCTTGGAGTGCTCATCATGTTGCATGTATTATTTTCATTCATCATCCTCTGAAGTTTGCATCGACTATATCTAGCTGTGGAATATCCTTGTGAACATATGGTTTGATTTCTTCTCGTCATGACAGTATCGAGTATGTATGTGGATCAATAGCTAAAGATTCAACTTTAAATTGTAGTATTCCTTTAATTTCTTTCAATTTCAGAACATTTCATTATCACAATGGCGAATAATTGATAATCCTAAGTGAATAACGCAAATATGCAGACATCTCGTATTTAATCGCAAATATTTAGCATATTTGAATGCAAAGCATGCACAATCGAAAAATATCATGCAAAGATTGAGGTATCTTTACATCTTTTCATCTAATAACTGCATAATATGACTTCTCTGTAAAGAATTTCTGTAGGAATGTCATGATGATGGCACAATTTCACGTAAGGCCCCAAAATGGAAACAGCAACACACATTAACCTCTGAGTAACGTCAGACGATTAAGACCTAATCACCGGAGACTTGGGATCCCGAATTCCTTGAATTCACAGTATCTTTCAAGATGAATAAAGGTTAATGTGTACTTTTATTCTATGCTTGTTTATGATGAACATCATTACCAACAGATTTCAGTATGTAGAGGAAGTGCGGATGTTCCTGGTGATTCAAGAAAGCTTGTGAAGGTCCTTGGATCATGTTTAGTTCCTGTTGATGGTCTGCATTAGAATTGAAGCCTGGAATTGAAGAAATACTTCCAGATGAAGGTGTTCTTTCTATGACTGGCCGACCGGATGAATTATACACCTTGTGAATGTTCTTGTGGTTGCTTGCCGACTTAGATGTTTGTTCCTAAGTTGATGTCATGTATAAATAAAGGTTTGCGAAGTCATTTCAAGTGTGTACTTCTGGATCTGAGTGTGTGGTAGCGAGGAGAAGAGTGAAAGGAAGAGCAAAATGATTTGGGCTTTAATGGAACTGATTCAAGCATGGTGACGATGCTATTTACTAGTTCAAGTATGTAATACTCATTTATTGTAGACTGTGTGTCTCTTGTAGGCAGTGAGCCTCTTGTGAGCAGTGTGCTCAGGCAGTGAGCCCTAATTGGCATGTGCCATCTTATTCTTTCTATTCTTCTAACAGAGAATAAATTCTTGGGTTAGTCACCCCGTGGTTTTTCCCTTAACCAAGTTTTCCACGTCAATATCTTGGTGTCTCATGTGTAGATGTGTTTTCTACTATTGGTTAATTACATTAAGTTTTCATGATTGATCTATTGTTAATGTAAAGTGAATGCAAGTGTTGAAAGAAGAAAAGTTTTGGACAACTGATTCACCCCCCCTCTCAATTGTCTGCCCTAAATCTAACAAGACCATGCTTGTCATCAACCTTCTTTTGACTTTGAAGTAGTGCTTCAAGTTTGGCTGAGCTTATCTTAAACTTCTCTTTGTATTCATTTGCAACTTCTAGGTCATGTCTGAGAATGACAATTTTCCTTTCAAGTTCTCTCTCATTGTCTCTGCTTTCATGTAGATCAGACTCTAGATGGCCAACTATTATATCCAATTTGTAGCACTCTTTAGTTCTTTCTTTTAGAGTTTGATTCAGGTCTTCTTCATTCTTCTTCCTTTGCTCAATTTATTTGGTTAGCCTTATTGCCCCAGACTCCATTTCATGTTTTAGAACAAAAAATTCTTTTGTAAACTTCTCACATTCCTTTATCTTTTCTTCTAAGGCCTCATTCATGCCATTTTCTTCAATAAGATTAGCTAGCTGATGAAGTAGTTCCTTCCTTTTTCCCATTGATTTATTTAGTTAATCTTTTAGCAAGTCAATACAATCATCAACATCCTTAAGGTGCACTTTCAGGTCATCCACTTCTACTTTCGAATGGTCAAGATCTTCTAAAGCCAATTGAATTTTTTCTCTGAGTGAACTCATTGAAAACTCCTTCCCAGATCTCCCTTAAGTTGTTAGGCTTCTTCCAAGGAACTTGGCTCTTATACCAATTGTTAGAATTAGGACTGACAACTGAGAGGAGGGGGGTGAATCAGTTGTCTTAAACTTTAATACTTGTTGTAGTTAATTCTTTTTTACCACTTCTTAATAGATTAATAATATAAGCAAGAATCAATAACACATGAGTAGAAACATAAATAACACACTTGACACCAAGATTTTTAACATGGAAACCCAGTTAAGGGAAAAACCACGATGGGGGTTAACCCACAATTATTATACTTTGTTAAAAGTATTACAAAAGGGGAATGCACATGCATTCAAGCTCACTGCTCAAAGGAAGGCTCACTGCCTACAGTAGGCTCACTGCCTACAGAAAGAAGATTACAATGTGTTTGAACTAATAATTAGCATCTATCAATGCAAAGATTTAGTTCCGCTTAAGCATAGAATACCGACTTGATACACTTCATCTTTATTCTACCCTGTTTCACTCCTGTGTCATAATCTGATCTTAGATCTTCACCTTTGCACTTATCTTTGCCTTTATTTTCACTTCTTCCATTGTCACATCTCGACTACACACAAATCACTCGAATCCATCAGGTATATATATATCTGCATCATTAATTTCAATAATTTTTCATACGACTTCAAGAACACTTAAAACATTTATTGAAGACTCTACTTTGTCGGCCAAATCCATGCACAACTTGTAACGCGAACCAAAAACTTGTATCAACAAATCATGAATCATATCGGCCACTATCGCTGATCATCACAAATTTCCCAACTAGCAACTTTTATTTATCTAGAACCAAGATCAATTACAAAGTTAGGTTGTTCTTCTTTTGTCTGCACTCACAAACTAGAACCTGATACTCAGATTCTAATAACTTTTGTATCCTTCATCACCACAGGCTAAAATTCTAGATTTAGATTGTCTTGACAATCCATATGACTCCCTCAGATCCATAGCACACTATGATTTACCACTGGAGAGATCTGGACAAAAATATTGGACCCTGTCTCTGGCTACCCAAACTTAGATAAATTCTTATTCTGACTTCCAGTATAAACAAATTATTTTATGCAGATGTGTGGAATAGTCTTAGTTTCCATCAATGACAACACCTATCATGCATAGCAGTGTCTCTTGCCAACAAAATCAACATCTCAATGATTAGGGCATATTATCACCAATTTCATCCCACCAAGTTCATATATCTACTTTCTTTGAAATGTCATTGTTTATTTTAGTTACAATGTGATTTGAAAGAGGGGAAAAATGTAGACACGTAAAATTGACCACATCCTAATGACACATCTAACATCACAATCTTAATACCACTTTCGACACCACCCCAATCCCATTCTAACTATATCCATATTAACACTAGTTATTAAATTTATTTAAGTAATTAGGATTAGCCTTCAACATTTCCTTCATCATCAAATTACTTAAATAAATCATATTTATTTAATTAAACTAATATTCTGCATCCATCTCCACTAATTAATTAAATAATCTCAATATTTAATAAATTAGTATAAAATCCTAAATCCTAATTTAATCTCAACTAAAAAAATAAATCAAATCTCAAATCACATTCCATTCATAAATATTATCACCAATTTCATCCCACCAAGTACCTATATCTACTTTCTTTAAAATGTCATTGCTTCTTTTAGTTATGATGCCATTTCAAAGAGGGGAAAATGTAGACACGTAAAATTGACTGCATCCTAACAACAAATCTAACATCACAATCTTAATACCACTTTTGACACCACCCCAATCCCATTATAATGGCATTTATCTTAACACTCATTATTACATTTATTTAAGTAATTAGGATTGGCTTTTCAACATTTCTTTCATCATCAAATTACTTAAATAAATTATATATATTTAATTAAACTAATTTCCTAGATCCCTCTCCACTAATTAATTAAATAATCTCATTATTTATTTAATTAGTATAAAATCCTAAATCCTAATTTAATCTCCACTAATGAAATAAATCAAATCACAAATCACATTCCATCAATAAATAAATAAATTCAAAATTTCAAAACGTGTCATATGACTATCTAAAAGACAAAATTCAAACAACTTGTTATGGAGTAAAATGTAACCTCATGCATTTTTACCTCCTAGTTTAGCTCCTATGTCCCCGTGTTTACACTTTACAATGCTTAATACTTATCCTAGAGAAAATTCCCCTAAAACCCATGTGAAATGGGACTTAGGGGCTAGTTTTAAATGCTTAAACATGACCTAAATTGGATTTGGGACTCGGGCGCTCATGCCAAAGTCCAGGCTGATTTGTTAGGACCCAAATTTAAATGTGTCAGCATATGACCTTTAAAAAGGTTTCCCTCTATCAAAAATTTCAATTTGAATTATGAATGTTAGTGGGAAAGCATATATAATTGAATTTATGTCTTCATTTTACAATTAGATGGATAATGTGAACTTGTGATATTGAGCTATGGGATTTCAAGGAATTCATTGTGTTGCAGAGTAGAATTGTGTTGTTATTGTGTTTGTTGCAGATTTGGCTTCATCAATCCATCTCCTCATGATTTGAAGGATCTTCATCTCCGTAAGGGTTTCGCCTCTATGGAGACATGTATTTGCACTTCAATCATTTTATTTCACCATTTCTTTTGGTCTCTACCTTGCAAGGGTATGTACTCTGGCTAACAATGGAATTGGAAGACTTGAATGTCATTCTAGTGCTTGACTGAGGCAAGATCCTAAACACCACAACCTCCAAACCCCTCTCTTTGTGATTGTAGGTTACAGGTGTAGGATTTGGTGAAGTGCATGTACAGAGAAACAATTTAGAGGATACGGATTTGGCATCTACAAAAAAGCTATTGTAAATCTACTCTACTAGACTAGGGCACCCACCCCTTATTCCTCTCGATAGGATTCATCCTGAACTCAGGAGATGAACATTATCCAACACTGGTCACTATTCCAATTTATAGAAAAGCTATCCTATTGGATCAGGGCACCCACCCCATAGTCTGCAAAGTTTTTGTGTATGAAAATCCAACTTCTGGTAAGTTTTTGGTCCTTCCTAAATGTCTTCCTGTCTGGTGATCTATAGCAATTTATTCACCTGTGCCCAATTTCATTACAATTAGGGTTTGAAGCTTATTTGAATTAGGGTTTAACAAATCTCTCAATCTAATCAGTATTTCCATATCATTCCTAAGTACATCAACCTATAGTAGAGTCCTATTCATTCTATAATGACTTGTCTTGATTGTTGCCCTTGAGTGTTAGTGTGAAAGGAGGGTTCGATTGTATATACCTTAACACTAATTTATCCCTTTCCCACATTTTCACACATAACACAACTAATAAATCTTTACTATATATTTAAATATCAAATATTTTAATCCTATCCATTCACATAATAGTAGTCCTAGAAGTTTCTAACCTTGCTCTAATCCCTCTTACTCAATCTCAACCATCCATTCATCTTTAATCTCAACCATCTATTCTTTTTCCTTTCCTATAGGCTTCTAACCTTTTCCAAATTCATCTCATTCAATCCTAACCATCCATTCTAATTAAATATTTTCCCACCATCCTATCATCTACACATCTATAAATCAATGACCATGTTCTTAAAAAAAAAGAAGCGAGGAGAATTTGTAGGTATTGTAAGTATGAAAAAATGCATAGGCCTAAATAGTAACATGAGGGTGAGCTATAGTCCTAATCATATACATGTAAGTGTGAATATATACAAACTTCTCAACACTGTTCCTCTTGGTGACGTGTCTTTGTTCATTTTTCATTTTTTGGTGTTCTCCTAACCTTTTGACTAACCTTCTAGGTCATGCGCATTCCCTAGCTTGCCTTTTGACCAAAGTTCAACTAGTCGCTTTTGTATCTATTTAGCCCTGATAACCACACAAATATACTTCAAAAGAGGATATGTTTATGCTCCCTAGGGGTATTTGCATCATTTAGACCCTGTAGAATCATCTAATTAACCTTCAAATTCCATCCCTAACTTTATATTTTCTATTGTTTTCTTCCTTTCTAGGTTGCCCCCTGTCACTAGAAGTTCTCCCCCCAGGTGACCCTATAGGTAAAACGAGATCTCCAAGGGTGACTTGCCTTGGTGAAAGGGGTGACCTTCTTTGTAGAGACTATGACTAGCTTAAGGATCCAAAAACCATCTTCATACCTCCTAGATCAATCTCCACTCTAGAAACCACCCATACAAAACTTCCTCTATGGGTTGCCCTCTATCACTAAAGGATCTCCCTCAGTGACCTTGTCATTCAAACAAGATCTCTAGGGGTGACTTTCGGTGGTGAAAGGGGTGAACCTATCATCTTCTAACTTACGTGATTTCTTCTAGTTCTAGCCCAAATTTGTTCCAAATTGAGCCTTGATTGCATGAGTCACCTTCTCTAACTGATCTTCAACTTTTTCTGATTGATTCAAGAATCCAAGTCACTATGTTCTAACTACAAATAAATTCTACTCATCTTCTAATCAATCCCAAGATAACTTTATTTCTTCTTCTCTGATAGGCTATCAAGCCTAGTTCACTCTCAATCAAACCCAATCCACTATCCAATCAAGCTTGTTAACTCTTTAATAAAATGAGTTAACCCTCCAATCATCTTCACCATTGTTTTGCATCTCACACCTATAAATACGCCATCCTCTATGCATTTGATGAGGCAAAATTTAGTATTGTTTCTCTTGATTTATTGTTGCTTTTCTTTCTCTCCATAGCATTTTATGCTCATGCAAGACCCGTGAGCCTTTTCAATTTTTGCATTTAGCTTTCAAAAGCTCCAATCCATCATGCTTCCTATGCATTATTATACCCAATTCATCTCAAAGCTTCTAATCTTCAAGCCATAGTGCTTCATAGGAATTCTTATGCCCATTTGTTATCCAAGGTTCCATAGCTTCATTTCTATTCATTTTTTCTCCCATCTTCACTTTTGTTGCCAAGAGGAGGACCCCACTACTATAGAGGGAGAGAGAGAGGGTTGCCAATAGAGGACTCATGAGGGCTTAAGATAGGTGCTACTATCTTTATCATACCAGGTTTTTCATGTTTTCAAATATTAATTAGTTCACACTCTGGCTCTTGGGAAAGTAATCTTCATGTTTCTTTTTCCTTGATAGGATTTACTTTGATGCAAATAGATTAGTTTTTGTTTGTTTCATTAGATTACATACATTTCAATCCATCCAATTTTCAATTTCTTAGACTAGGTTCAAAATTGTTCACGAAAAATACAAAAACATAGGATTAAATTGCATCTTGGAAAACACATATAGTTGTATACATATTTCAATTTCTAATTATTTTCAGAATATAGGGGAGTCAAAAGAAGCTACTTCAACTCACCGCAGATGGAGTGTGGAGCATAAGGTTGACACATCCCTATTATAGTATATTATATAAATATATGTAATAGAGTAAGCATAAAGAGTGAGAATGTAAGTAAGATAATATATAGAGCAGAGACTTAGACCTACCTTTTGTATGTGATACTGAATATGAATATATAAAGAGATATAAGGATTATAAATTATGAATTGACTATCTATTAATGTGTTCAATGAGTTAGATGTGATTAAATCTTACCGCATAATGATATTTCCTATTGCATCTATTTATCTTTCTCTCATTGTATCTTTTGAGGTATAAACAAATTACATAGAGTATAGTAGGCTCAGATCTCTAGACTATGCCCTAATTTCTCTTGTCAACATTGGGTCTATTGCTAGGACCCTAGTAAGAACAGTGGAGAAGAGATGAGATAGAATAAAAGAAAGGAAACTAGAAAAGAAAGAATATCTAGGAATTAGAATGAAAAGAGACAGGAATTGTTTTTTAGCCTTGCAAAAGAATCTCTTAGGTCCTACCCTTGTGACAAGGGGGTAGGCATTTAAGGGATGACAAATGGAAAGGGGGAAAGGGTTTGAAAAGGATGTATGAGCATCTAGGGGTACTAGAAATCATGTATCAACCAAAATATTTTAATTTTTTTTGTATGTTTCAATAAGGTTTATGGGCTTGAGAAAATAATTTGCAACAAATGTAATTTTCCTTGGACATATTGGTAAGTGTAATTTTGGAGGAAAAATGCCCCAGTAATTTATAAATGCCTCAAATAGTGGGGAATATCTTTCCTAGGCACCCACCTAAAAAAACATTAAATTCTATTTTATTGGGGGCTGATTTTGTCATAACTGGGGTTGATTTCGTCATAAGTGGGCTACCAAATTATATTTTTAGTGGGACTGATTTTTGTCATAAGTGGGGCTGATTCTATCATAAGTGGGGCTGTCAAGAATCATGGAATTAATGACACTTATTATTGTAACCATCATAGTGTAAGGAATCTGTAAGTGGTCATTCCAGGTGCCCATGTGAAGGTGGATTGCATGTGATTTTATTTTATTTATTTTCAGATTTGTAACTCCCAAGAGGGGCATTTGAATTTTTAATTGGCACTTTTGTCGCATGTCGGTGCCTTGAAAATTGAAATATTAGTTGTCAAAAGAGACCCACCTGATAGTATATCATGGAAGGACAATTTTTAGAGGTATTATGATAAATTCTATGACAACTATAAGGGTCAAAAATAGGGGAGAATACTTTGGACATGAGAGCCTATTTTAGACTAGAATATTGACAAAGAAGTTAAGCACATGGTTTTATAAAACCACATATGGTTTCTTGTATAGCCAGAAGTCTGTAAATTGGAAGCTTGAGGAGAAGTATGGGGGAGAGCTTTTGGAGAAGAAAATTTAGCATTCTCAGATGCTACTAGAGTGATTCTAGGATGCTATGAAAGTATTTTGTTACAAATGTTATATGTATGAATCAAGGAAGCTCATAAGCTTCAGGTGGATGTAATGAATTTTTAGATTTAATAAAATCAATGTTGCAGATTTCTCTTCTATTTTGTGTTATACACTTTATTTGTAGCCTTCTTGCATAGGCTATTGTGTAGGTTTATGTTGCAGATTTGAAAGGGAAAGTAACCCATTTCATCAGAAAAGATTGCTGAAAATATGTAACCATTAATAGTAAGCCGACCATGGGATACATAAGGCTTAATGTAATCCCATATCAAACATACCCATTTCTAAAGGAGATAACAAGAAGTTAAGAGAAATTAGTGAAAATTAATAATGGAAATGAACCTAGAGGAGAAGAAGAAAAAATAGACCCAGGAATGTTAGGAAAGATATTGCAAGAGGATAAAGAAGGTGCCATGAGGGTAGTGGTAGAAAAGAAAATAGAGGAAGTATTTGAGTGCACCTCTGGGGGTGCAGCTGGACAAAAATACACTAATTCACCAAATCCTAAGAATTAAATGAGCATGCCATAGAGATGAGGAAGATAGAGATATATAACACTCTAGAACCAATAAACTCACATATGAATAAAGCAAAAGAAAGTCTAAAAATATTAGAGGGAAGTATTACCACCAATGGTTCTTATAGGAGAACATGGGAAGAAGCATTACCACCATTAAACAAGACACCAATTGTCCAACCTAATCTATCTAATATTCAAATTAGAATTTGATGAAAAATGGGAATCAATATGGCACATCTCATTTTTATGGACAATATGGATATTTTAGCTTAGTGAACAATTATTGTGATTAACTTTACTTTAAGTAATTTTGCATGCATGGAGGTAATTATTATGAGTTATATTGATGAAAATTGGAAATCATTTTAAATGTTAAGTAATATTGATGTAAATGCAATGATTTACTTTGGCTATGTTTTTGGAGACACTAACCTATTGACGTCAAGTGGAGTACAAATGGATGTAGGTACTTGTCGAAGATGAGAGCATGGTTGAGGTAGAGGTGTTCTAGCCACTTGACAAGAATTGATGGATGGATTACCCTGATGCAATCACACACATCACATAGTTACATATGCATTATTGAATGGCTTTGATTGCTTCAATGTGTGGTTATTAATCGTTTTCAAATGCATGATGCGATTACTTAAATTTAATGTCTTTTTTAATTATGTTTGAATTGTGTAATTATAATAAGGAAATATATATGATTGTATTTTAAATTAAATAATAAAATATTATTTCTAGATGTTTGTGTTGACATTCCTTCTGAATCAGCATTAGGGTTTGCCACTTCTAATGCACAGGCAGATTCAGGCCAACTGAATACAGGAGGTTGCGTGAGCTCCTCCCCTTCACTTCTGGTTCTGCCGCACCAAGGGGGGTATCCCTATAACTCAAGATATAACCTTGACTAGCTCAAAGATAGAAAGATCTAACTTGACAACAACAGGCAGAATACTCTCATGTATGGACCAAGATCTGTATGATAGATCACAAGGCTGACAACATTCTTGGACATGATGTCTGGTTGGGTATGAGAGTATGCAGGGGGTTCCTAATCCTACTCCTACAACTAACAGGTGGAGGTATGAAATGTTTTGATATGAATTTGGATGCAAAGCTGGACATGGTGTATAACACAAGAACACAGCATGATTGGTGCCTATCCAGGGCTTGGAGTCGGTAGACATACACCTGTGAATGATCAGCATAAATAGCTAAAACTAGATTTCAGGGGGATACACATGATATCTGCCTTACAGATATCTCCCAATATAGAGTGTTGAGCTATCTCTACTTATGGCATCCCTACTGCAGTATACCCTTCCCAATGTTCAACCTGAAAACAGTTTAATCTGCCCCTTGAGCAGAGGTTAAAAGATCAGACATTCAACATAGGAATTCTATGCTCTAGAATCTAAACATCACACAAATATCCAGATCCAGAAGAAGAATACATGCAATACTGGAGACAGAATTAACACAACACATGCTAAGATAGCATTACTCATATAAGATCAACCATGAAACCAGTGGATTCATGCCAAGTCCTGCAACAGGAGATACATAAACTCACAAGATCAAGCTGAACAGAGCAACCAGATCAGCTGGTTTTGGATTACAGAGCCAAAAATCCACACTTTCAACAACCTCTCAAATGAGCAACACCACCTGCTTATAACAGCCAGGTAGGTGCTCAGCAATTAATTACACGGTTCACCAAAATCCCGCCAGATACACAGTATCAGAAGGATGGCGCTCAAACACAACCAGATTGGCGCCCAAACTTGAATGCAGCAGGTAGGGGAGGAGACAGGAAGATTTCTTGAGCCTTGCGCCGCCGCCTAGGGATTCAGATCTTCAATCAGGTACTACATCCATCCACGCCATCGCCCATACCTCTGCAACAATCGCCATTAATGGCGCACCAACCCGCGGCCTTGGGAAGAACATCAAACAGTCGATCGCAACCACTTCCCGCTGAGATTCATCATCATGATATTTCGAATATGCAGGATAACATTATCCCACATCCCCCCCCGATGACCTCTTTAAAACTTTATATACTAGGTCATGAGCATATATCATGTCGGTGCTTTTGCTCCTGACGACACTAGTATAAGACTTCATCATCATCATCCTCCAGCAGCATGATATCCTGTTGTCCGAAATATCACCCTGACGTCATCATCATATCTCAATACAACCGCATGATAATCGCCTTCATCGGCACAACCGGATCCATCGGAGAAACATCCTCCTACTGAGCTTAAACCAAAAGTCTAGCCGATGAACATCCTGATGACGTCATCATCATATCCTGCTGACGTCATCATCATATCTGCCTACTGCGCACCTCCTCATATCTGGATGACGTCATCATCATGTTTGCAAATATCAGGAGATCTCCTCAAGATGATCAGTGTTAGAAATATGACCCCCCCAGACCTCGATGACGTCATCATCATATTAACATCATCATGATATTCGGAAGACAACCGGATATTTGGAAATATCCTCCTGATGCACAAATATCAGGTTGCACTGTAGCTCCTCTATAAGATCGGGGCGATAACTGAATATGATGACGCTGCTTGAAAAGATCACCCCCAGTAGATAATGCGCGAAGCCGGCAGGCGGATATCTCCTTGATATCAGCATCATCATGATGCTGGAACAAACACACTTGAGTGATATGAAAATATCACCCCCTCCTTCGAAAATATCATGATGCAGATAGGCAGAAAGAACCGGATATCACCCTGATATATGGATGACGTCAGCATCATCAGGATGAGAAACAAAGAACAAGAAGTGATACAACATCATCAGGATGATATTGACTAAGATCATCCTGACGTTCAAAATATGATGACCCCAGTGAATATCGGGTCACACTTAGAACTCTTCAACAACATCATCAGGATGATCATAACCAAGATCACCCGATGATAGAAATATCACTCCGGCGAGATATCATGATGCAGATAATATGATGACCCTCGCGAGCAACATGGTGATAAAAGGAAATATGATGATGATGACGACGACCCTTAGGAAAAAGCAAGTCAGGTCGAACAACTCAAGGAATAACCCCTTCAGAATAACAGGGCGACATCATCATCATGTTTGCGCAAGGTGATAAATGGAAGATCACCGGATACTTGAGAAATCACCCCCGCAAACAAACCAAAGCGCACTGTAGCTCGTCAGCATCATCAGGATAAAACCAAACATCACCTGACAGCGAAATATGATGATGACGATGAGAAACTGGTCGACGGAGAACATGATGATGCCGACCACCATCGAAGACAAGATGATGATGATGATCTCCTCCTCAGGAAAATATGATGATGCAGCTGAAAAATACTGAGGAGGTCCAACACTTAGAGCATTTTTTGGATACTTAGGGAGAGTGCCTGAATGAAAATTGCTCAAAAAACTACCAGTCAATTCAGGCACTAACAGTTTGGAAGACAATATATGCCTTAAAATAAATAAATATATTAAATTATATACTTAAATATGCAATATTGTATTGCATTTCTCTTCTTGATTATTAAATGGTTTTATTTTAATTAAAATAGTTAAATAATATTATTAAAAAAAGCATTATTATATTTAGAAAAAGAATGAAGAAATTAAAATGAGATATTGTCATCCATGCGATAGTAATCTGCAAAGGATATTATTGAATTGTTGTAAATAGCTCTATTATTTGATTTTAAATGGGAAAGGTTGTGAGTTTTTAATTATTATTTTCATGCAAACTGAAAATACAACTTTAGTTGTAAGCCTAATGAGTTTGCCAAAAATAAAGAGAATTCTTTTATGATAAAAGAGGTGAATCTGGGCAGAAGACAACACCACATTTTTCACAGCAAAGGAAGAGTTTTTCTGTGTATTTTTGAGCGAAAGGAGAGAAAAGAAGAAACAATTTGTGGAATTGAAGTGACTAAGATAGAGGAAGGTAGTGACCAAGGTGGCAAGTTTGATCTCTTCTCAGGTAAATCTACCGGGTATTTTTCTTGTGTGTTGTTTTATTTTAAACCAGCTAAAATGATAATAAGACATAGTTAAGTAATTGGCCTGTGTGTATATTTATTATGGCCACTATATGATAGATTGACCTACTTATTTGTGACCATATACTTTTCTCCTGGCCATCCTCTTGTTTGACCTGAATCACCTTCTTTTTGCCTATCTGTTCTTATTTTTCTAGCCACTTGGTTGGTCATCGACCTTGTTCATGGATGACTTGACTGTGCTAGGATAATCTGTATAGATCAACCCCTTGTCTTGCAGCCGCTAGTTCTCATACTCAACTTTAGGCATTGAATTCCCTTCCTCCTGTCATTTTTGACTTAAAACTCTTATCTTTCCATGATGCTCGATCTGCTCAAAATTTTGACTGAAAACTCTTAGTAAAATCTCTAGTTCACTGTTGTTTAATTCCATGTCAAATATTAAAATGATTGTATTTCTTTGTTATGTTGGCTGAGATCAAATTTAAATTAGAAAATTGACCTCTGTATAATGAAAATCAACCTCTGAAAGATAGCCAAAACTATTCTTCCTATAGCTTCATTGGAAGTATTACTTGACTGTAGTTGACCCATTGTTGCCTATGTCGATTAAGGAATAAGAACCTATAGTGCTCTTTATGACTACAAACCCTATAAATTTCCTATAGTAGAAATTAATATCTTTCTTTAGATGATTAAATAGTTCATGTGGTTCTGATGGAAAACTCATTTTAAAACATTATATTGACTAAATCTGAAACAGCATGTCAATTCACAGCAGAGACAATAGACTACATTTTTACTTTCCTATGAATGTTGATGCTAAAAACCTATTACATTATAATCAAAACTGAAACAAGATTAAACTATGTTCTATGTACTTTCCTTTATTTCTGCAATAGTTCGTGTCGCAGTTACGACATGAAGACTGTTTGGTTGTTTTTAGAATTCCTGTCGTAATTTTGACAGTAAGTTATTTTTTATTAAATCATAAACTTTGGTTAGATAATTGTATTGAAATAGTTCATGTGATTGTTATAACAGCAAGATAGATTACTATCTTAGAATGACTATTATTGACGACATTGTGACTGAAATACAAGATTAGAAACTATATCAAATTGATAAACTTATGATTTTGATTGTGTGACCAAAAGATGGTTCACTTCTTGAAAGTGTATTTTTCCTTAATTAATGTCTTGGGAAAGGGATTGGATTGATTTATTGGAAATCTTGAATTTGAGATTCTTTGTTTCTCTTTCTTCTTGGGGAAAGAAGTAGTTTCTATATAGGAATGTATTGGGTTACTTTTAGGACTAGGATACCAAATGTGGATATTTAGAGATGGCTTTTCCTCTTTTTAGGAATTGACCAAGTTACTTAAATGATTAGTTCTAATTGGAATGAAATTGTGTGATGCCCCATCATGTAACCCTAGAGTGTTAGACTAACAATTGCAAAATTTACAAAAAAAAAATTTTTGAAACAAGTAAATGCATTATTCATTAGATAAAATTACACTATTAATCAACATTTAAACAAGTTGTACAACTAACACCTCTAGGGAACATAACTGCATCACAAAATCATAACAATACAAGTGATATACATTATGATGTCATAGAAGAGAATTACATCATTCTTTTACAGATAAGAACAGTTACAAAAGTTTAACTACAAGAATTACAAGATTACAAGGTTCATGACCGATTACATCAATTTACAAAATACAACAATATAATACAATTATGAAGGTATATTTGAACTCTAAAGATGCAGAACAAGTCTAGAACTAGAAACACTTCTGCATTGATCTCGAACTAGTACATCCAAGAAATCAAATGGATTATGCTCTTCCACCCAACCATGTGGAACCCTGAGGTCCACCCCCTGAGCTAGGAGATAACAATGAGGTTCCACTAAGTCAAAGGATACAAGAAAATAGATATAGATTTGACATAGACAACTCAAATCATCAAGACTACCAAAATCATCAAGACAACTCAAATCATCAAGACAAGACAGTACTCCAGAGTCAACAACAAAAGATAAAGAGGGAAGTAACTAAGCTGCAGTAGGGAGAGTGTCATCACATGGTCCTAGCATGGGTTACCCAAGCTATCTCTCACTAGAAACTGGTCCCCATATATGGTTACCCTACCAGCCCCATAGGGTGACACAGGCGGAGCTGACATATCTTCTCATGGAGACAAGTAGGTCAACCTTGCCAACCAGGCCTTCTCATCCCATCCTTAGCCTGTGAGAGCACTCAAGGCATGGGTGAGGCATCTTACTTATCTTGTTATGCAAATTACTACCCAACCCAGCTAAATAAATTATAAAGTTATCACTTGATTACAACTTCCATGGGGTTACCCAGGCAGCCACTTTGGGCACCAGCCCCACCATAGAAGCCACTCTCCTACATGCAACTAGCAACTCCTAACCAACATCCAGAAACCAAAACATGCATGGACAAGGGACCAAAAGGCATCTATCTTTTTGTAAACCAATACATCGCATAAACCATTTCAATCCAAAACCTCAAACAACAAAACTTTCCCCTATCCACCTCCAAAAACTCAAATCCATTAAAACATTTCAACAAAATGACACAATAACAAATTGAAACCCAAGTAGTTAAACCTTTGGAGTTAATAAGTTGAACTCCTTACCACTATACACAAGTTCATATCCCAATATGGAACAAGGGTTAAAATGACTGACATACCCTTAGAACAATATGACTCAGGGCTAAAGAATAACATAATAATCGATGACATCATTACTACTAACGCTAACAACTAATAAAAGGGACTTCAACAAAACCATATTTAAAATCAACTTGACATAACACCAATGGATAATATAAGCTGGCAAGCATTATAAGTTTTTTCACTCTCTTTAAAATAAAATAACATATACTATTACATCTAATATGTGCATAACCATTACCATAGAAATCTAATATAATATATCAAATCATACTAAAACTCTAACTTATTATTTACTTACTAAAAACAATGTATATAGTTAAGTCATAACTAACAAATTTATATCCAACAAAATAAAATAAATATAATTACTTAACTTAATGTATTTAATTCTAAAATAGTACACTATCTACATTGTTTTAAAAAAACTAGTATGATCATTAAACACTAATACAATCCTTTATCTACTAATGTTAATCTATATTTGATAAGAGAAATTATCCTAAAATAAATACAAATCTATGCTAAAAAATATATATCAAACACAGAGTCAAAGAATTGTAGCATAGTAGGGTGCTCGAAACGAGTATTACTACACCGTCACTGCTCTGAAACAAGACAATAATCATAAACATTTCTATTTAACAATTAGATAACAACAATTCACAAAAAAACATGATAATATCAAACCATTACTGATCATGTCAATCTCATCATAACTGAAATAATAATAATGTCATCATAAACTCATAACACATGTCAAAACTACATCAGTCAAACATAGTCCATCATGATCATAATAAGCATAAACCATAGTCTAATAACTCAAATTTCTCAAACTGTCTAAATGCAATAGAAGAACTAACAACTGTCACAAGCCAAATTTGAGGGGCATTACATCCTCCCCCCCCAAAATCAGGATTACTCCTGGAAGCCTGTAAATAAGTAAGGGTATAACTCTCTCAACCTGGAAGCATCCTCCTGGGTAGTAGAAGTTTCATCACTATGATCCCATTGGACCCTGACCCGCTCCACATTTCTATCTTTGAGAGTCTACTCCTGATGTTGTAGCTCACACATGATCTCCAAAGAAGGCTACTTGTCCCCTACCTATGGTCCCCAAGGCTATCCCCTAATGTTCAAACACTACAAACACTCTTTGAGACCTTCCCATGTTACCTATGGTCAGCTCTAAGGCTGTCAGGCTCTGACCAAATCCTAAAGTATTCCTTTGTGGACACTGCCTAGCTATATGACCCTACTATCCACAAGAGTAACATCCTAAGCCTTTATCAAAACCTCTGCCACCTGAAGAAGCATTGGACTACTGAAAGTTATCTCTACTCACTGCAGAGTATGTACTCTGAGCCTACTGATCAAAGTGATTACATCTATTCTGCTACCAAGACTGATCTCTCTCAGACTGAAATCTATTACCTTCCTGAGGCTGAGTAATCTTTGGTTGTGACTGAGAACACTGTTGTTGCTATCGTTCACATTTGTCGAGTACATGATGGTCTCTTGAAGAGCCAGCTACCTGAGTCTGATCACCAACACTTGCAGAAGGTGTACTACCAATTTACACACTTGTATGCCCTCCAAGCGCCATCTCCATATTCTCTTCTACTAATCAGGCTTTCTCCACTGCTACTTCCATAGTCTTAGGTTCAAAGACATGAACTCCACTAATTCAGGTGTTTAATCCCTTAATAAAATGTTACACTAACATAGACTCATCATCTCTGATACCCACATACTGCTTGAGCTCATAGAATCTACGCTCTTAGTACTCAACTGACATGGCCATCTACCTTAGTTCATGGAACTCATCTGTGCGGTGCTGCCTCCAATGATCAAATAGGAAACAGGCTCTGAATCACTCTAAGAACAACTCCCAAGAAATAGTGCTGATATCCAAGTGCAGCTTCTACTCCTCTAAACACCACCAAGTCGAAGTAAAACCTTTGAGATGCAGAACAGCACATCTAGCCTTGGTGTTGCTGCCATACGGATGCATGGTGAAACACATACCTATATCTAGTAACCATGTCTCTACCTCTAGACCACTACTAGCTCCATCAAAGATGGGAGGGCGTGCCCTCAGAAGATCTCTCATATGACTGGCTAAAGTGGCCTCCTGTTTAGCTGTCAACTCTCTCTACCTAGGTGATTTGTCTCTTTCCCTAGCTTTTGGTTGATCTACTTCCTGACCCCCTCTAGGCTGCTCTACCTCCTATCTAGGGCCTAAGCGGGAAAGGGCCTCCTCAAGTAACTATCTCAACTAAGCTCTTTCTAGCTGACCCTAACCTTCCATACTCTAACCCCCACCTTCATGGCCACTCTCGTGAGAAGAACTGGGAGGAGGTGTACCACCAGCACCACCTCTCCCATGACCCCTACCTCTGCCACAACTTTGACCTCTACCTATAGGCATCTACCTACAACACCAAAGGATAATTTATTACACACAGAGGGAAAACAATAGTGATGAAAGTTAATCTACAAATTTTAAGCACCAGGTTACATAATGGGCTTAGTTATAACCAAAGTACCTAGTGTTTCAACTTGGCTTTGATACCAAATGTGATGCCCCATCATGCAACCCTAGAGTGTTAGACTAACAAGTGAAAAATTTATAGAAATATTTTTTTTGAAGCAAGTAAATGCATTATTCATTAGATAAAATTACACTATTAATCAACATTTAAACAAGTTGTACAACTAACACCTCTAGGGAACATAACTGCATCATGAAATCATAACAATACAAGTGATATACATTATGATGTCACAGAAGAGAAATACATCATTCTTTTAAAGATAAGAACAGTTACAAAAGTGTGACTACAAGAATTACAAAATTACAAGGTTCATGACCGATTACATCGGTTTACAAAATACAACAATATAATACAATTATGAAGGTATATTTCAACTCTAAAGATGCAGAACAAGTCTGGAACTAGAAACACTTTTGTATTTATCCCAAACCAGTACATCCAAGAAAACTAATGGATTAAGCTCTTCCACTCAACCTTGTGGAACCCTGAGGTCCACCCCCCGAGCTAGGAGATAACAATGGGGTTCCACTAAGTCAAAGGATACAAGCAAGCAGATACAGATTTGACATAGACAATTCAGATCATCAAGACTACCCAAATCATCAAGACAACTCAAATCATCAAGACAAGACAGTACTCTAGAGTCAACAACAAAAGATAAAGAGGGAAGTAACTAAACTGCAGTAGGGAGAGTCTCATCGCATGGTCCTAGCATGGGTTACCCAAGCTATCTCTCACTAGAAACTGACCCCCATCTATGATTACCCTGGTATCCTCTCTCTAGGCACTGGCCCCGTAAGGTGACACATGCGGAGCTGACATATCCTCTCATGGAGACAAGGAGGTTGACCTTGCCAACTAGGCCTTCTCATCCCATCCTTAGCCTATGAGACCACCAAGGCATGGGTCAGGCATCTTACCTATCTTGTTATGTAAATTACTACCCAATCCAGCTAAATAAATTATAAAGTTATCACTTGATTACAACTTCCATGGGGTTACCCAGGCAACCACTTTGGGCACCAGCCCCACCATAGAAGCCACTCTTCTACATGCAAATAGAAACTCCTAACCAACATCCAGAAACCAAAACATGCATGGACAAAGGACTAAAAGGCATCTATCTTTTTGTAAACCAATACATTACATAAACCATTTCAATCCAAAAACCTCAAACAACAAAACTTTCCCCTATCCACCTCCAAAAACTCAAATCCATGAAAACATTTGAACAAAATGACATAATAAAAAATTGAAACCCAAGTAGTTAAACATCTGGAGTCGGTAAGTTGAACTCCTTACCACTATACACAAGTTCATCTCCCAATACAGAACAAGGGTTTAAACGACTATGACATACCCTTAGAACAATATGACTTAGGGCCAAAGAATAACATAATAACCGATGACATCATTACTACTGACGCTAACAACTAATAAAAGGGACTTCAACAAAACCATATTTAAAATGAACTTGACATAACACCAATGGATAATATAAGCTGGCAAGCATTATTAGTTTTTTCACTCTCTGTAAAATAAAATAACATATACTATTACATCTAATATGTGCATAACCATTACCATAGAAATCTAATATAATAACTCATCATACTAAAACTCTAACTTATTATTTACTTACTAAAAACAATGTATATTTGCTAAGTCATACCTAACAAATTTATATCCAACAAAATAAAATAAATATAATTACTTTACTTAATGTATTTAATTCTAAAATAGTACACCATCTACATTGTTTAAAAAAACTAGTATGATCATTAAACACTAATACAATCCTTTATCTACTAATGTTAATCTATATTTGATAAGTGCAATTATCCTAAAATAAATACAAATCTATGCTAACAAAATGTATATCAAACACATAGAGTCAGAGAATCGCAGCATAGTAGGGTGCTCGAAACGAGTAGTACTACACCGTCACTACTCTGAAACAAGACAATAATCATAAACATTTCTATTTAACAATTGGATAACAACAAATCACATAAAATATGATAATATCAAACCATTACTGATCATGTCAATCTCATCATAACTGAAATAACAATAATGTCATCATAAACTCATAACACATGTCAAAACTACATCAGTCAAACATAGTCCATCATGATCATAATAAGCATAAACCATAGTTTAATAACTCAAATGTCTTAAACTATCTAAATGCAATAGAAGAACTAACAACTATCACAAGCCAAAATCGAGGGGCATTGCACATTGACATAGATGTTTATTGCCTAGCAAACTTTTTTATTGATATCTCTGCCACATCTTGTTGTGAGATAATTTACTTTTCATTACATAGAATTGCACATTCAAACATCAAGGTTGCATCGGGTGTTCCCTCTTGCAATTATTACCAGGTAGCTAGACATTTCGTGCAAGGCTGGGTTTCCTTTGTTTCATGAAGGGATCTGAGGAAGTGTAAATACTTCATGGTTGGGTGGAAAAGCACCTGAGCCATGTTCCCTTCTCTCAACTTACAAGTGGTGGACCACTTGGTTCATGCAGCTAGAGAGTGTATTGATTTATTTAATATTGATGTACTTGTTTATTGTACCTATTTTGGATGTATTATGGCATGTTTGCCAAAGGATTTATGTATATTATTTTATCATACTTGCTACCTGGATTAAGCACGTGAATATGTATGAACTATTGAAATTGAGATTCATATTTATAAGATTATCTCTTATTTGAGATATTGTGATTAAGCGGATTAATTACATCTTCTATCTTTGGAAGTTGTATCTAAGTGGATTATTTACATCTTTTTATTTTTGTTATTGAGATGTTTTTTTTTTTTTGAAAAAGTGGCAAAATCACTAAAATTATATTAATTATATAATAAAATCTACAAAATGCCAGATTCAAGAAGGCATACCGGTAGGAAAGAATCGGCAAAGAAAACCTCCAGTTGTAGCCCTTTTAAACAATTACAATCCAAAATCGACTCAAAAAGATGAGTCAACCCAAAAAAATTGTGGCTCAAAACCTTATAGGATTAATTCTATGTCAAAATAGCACTTTTACAAACTAAACAACTGATAACATCAATAGATAACGAAACTAAAACTTTCTACAAACATAATATTAGATGTCCCCCTTCAATTCTTCAGCACCAAAACCCTGCAGATCATGAGCCTCTTCTTCTGCTGGCTAAGGAGGAGGAGGTGGAGGAGGAGGAACATAATGCAGAAGAAAGTTCAAAGCATTAAAAACTTCTGTAGCAGTGTCTACCAATTGACTCCCCAATTCTCACCTATGGCAGTGAATAGAATTCTGGAAAGACACGGTACAATTGTTTTGGAGGCCATGCATAATTGCATTGAAAAGGCAGTGAAACTTAGGGCAGTGGAAGAGATTCCTGCAATCAAACAAACCTCCCACAAGAGCAGTACCCGAATGCAAATCATAATCCTCTAAAGCATCATTAAAAGTGTCTACAGAAAAATGAGCATCTTGAACAAACATAATACCCAAATTCTTTACCATATCATGACATTGCAAAAGGTCCATAGCATTAGAGAGAAAATGTGATACTACTTGAGACAGATAAATAGACCTAGGAGAGCGTAAAACATGCAATCCACAAACCTAGGTGATAGCTCTTTCTATAGCATCCTCATAAATCTTAAAAACTTCCTACATAGAATTTGGGTTAAGAAAACCAACAGAGGGTTATTCCTAGTTCCAGATGGGTAAAAGAATTCTGCTGTTTCATTGAATGAAGCCCATACTAGAGTTCAATACTTGAAATCAATAAAATTTTGCAAATAAAAGAAAGAACTAAGCAGGAGCAAGACTTGCAAAAGATTGCATAAATCATAGTAAGCAACAAGAATATAAAGGAGAGTAACATCGAAATTAATGAATAAAATCATTCCTGTCAGATATACCATTGTGCGAGAGCTTCCACCCTACAACCAAGAAATAAACCAAAGTACTACACACTAGATGAAGTTATCCTCATTGTATTAAACAATGTCAGCTGTCAGAATGTAAGATGTCGCACAATAGAGATGGATCTAGATTTTAATGAGCAAAAAATTCTGCTAAAAAACTGCAACAAATACTAACCAAATTAGTTATGACTATCCTTAACCAAGATGTTACATATTCTGGGGATCCACATAAAAGAGTTAGAGTCCCATTCCTTAGTAGAGTCAATCATGCTAGAAACAAAGTTAGCCAAAAAGTCTGCTAATAAGTTGCCTTCCCTGTATGTATAGACTATTTTAAAAGATTGGAAGTGGTCAAGTAGACTCCTTCCAAATTTTAAAATATAATCAATTTTCTAGCTGGGAGAAGAATTACCAGAAAAATCTCTTATAATATTCAATGAATCCCCTTCCACTATGATATTTGTAATGCCACATTTTAGAGCTAAATTTAAACCAGCTATTAATGCCAATGCCTCTGCCTCATTGTTTGTGCATAAACCAAGCTTAGCTGACAAAGCTCTTAGAACTAAACCATTATGATCTCTCAAAACACAACCAGCACTAGAATTACCAAGATTACCTCTGCTCATACTGTCAAAGTTTAGCTTTATAAAAGAGTCTGGCGGTGGAATCCATTTGATAGAGGATCTATCAATCTTAAGATCAACATTAAAACAGTTTGAATTAGGCAAGTTTAATAACTTCCAAATTTTTAACATCAAATCATCCCAAGATGTAAAGACTAAAGAACCTACCTTTCTGGAAATTAACGAAGCTAAGACGACTTCTGAAATTGTTTTCTCAATTTTTCCAATAACTACATCAAAGGGATTGCTAATTTTTTTAAATATTCTACTATTTCTTTCTAACCATAGAGACCAAATAACAATACTTGGTGAGACCAAGCATAATGTAGAAAAGGTAGAATTTGTGAATAAAATAGGCCTGCTTTGAAAAACATGAAGAAGAGAGAAAGGAAGGGGGCCTTGCCAAAGCAATTTTGAAAGAAGTCAATACCAAACTTTTGAAGAAAGGTTACAATTCAGCAGTAAATGATCCACTATTTCCTCAACTTCAAAACAAAAAGGACATAAGAAAGGGTTGGAAACCCCAACCTTAGCTAACCTATCACTAGTAAGGATTCTATAATTCAGAGCTAACCAGGCAAAAGCTCCTGCTTTAGGCAGGAAAGGACCACTCCAACAAAGCTTATAAGGCCAATTAATAACTGAATTAGAATCCTTACTAATGATACTTAGATATCCTTGCTTAACCATATAACACCCAGGCTTTGAGGGGACCCAAATAAGTTTATCCTTTTCTCCTAAAATAAAAATTCTTCTTTCCTGCAAGATATTCTTAAGCAAAACCTTCTACTCTTTAGGAACTGGAAAATCATCAAAATCTCTCCACCTGACTTTATTAATATCCGAATTATAAACAATTTCAATATAATCTTTAACTTTTATTCCCCAAGCTTGGCACAAAATAAGTTTAATTTCTTGAAGGCCTTCTATTTTAGACAAAGGTTGATGATTATTCCAGGAATCATCCCAAAAGAGAGCAGAATTTCCATCATGAATAACCCAAGATAGAAAAGGAGAAATCACCTCTCTACATTTTATCAAAAAGTTCCAATTATGAGAACCCTCCTTTGGATTGGGAATAGTAAATATTCTTTTAGGATAAAATGAATCTAAATATTTAGCAAACATTATTTTTCCCCATTTGGATTCTAACTTTTCATATAAATTCCAAACCAATTTGGCTCCAAGAGCTTTATTATGTCCTTCAATGTTATGAATCCTAGTTCCTCCTATCTGCTTCGGAATACAAATTTTGTCCCAAGAGATTAGAGGGATCTTTCTCCCATTTAGATTAGAGCCATTCCACAAAAACTTTCTCAAAATACTCACAAGGCAAGAAAGGATAGACTTGGGAACCATAAGCACTGAAAGCATATAAACAGGCACTGCTAATAAGACTATTTTAATCATAAGACTTTTCCCCGCCAATGTTAACCATTTGCCTTTCCAAGAAGAAATTTTAGATTTGATACTTGTAATAAGTTTATCCCAAAACATATTTTTAATTAGCCCTGAGAAAAGAGGAATTCCCAAATATCTTGAAGGGAGGACATCCACTTGAAAGCCCAGAAATTTTGCAATCCTTTGTTGCACTAAAGGAGAAGAAAAAAAGAAAAAAATAGATTTATTCTGATTCACTTTCTGACCCAAAACTAAGCAATACTTAGAAATTACATCCTTCATAAATTTAGCTTCTAACATCACAGGCTGCCCAAACAAAAAAGTATCATCTGCAAATAAAGCATGAGTAATAGCAAAAGGAACTCTAGGAATTTTAATCCCCTTCCAATTACCCAAGGAATTTTGCCTCATAATTAGTCTGCTCAAGCCTTTAGCCATTATTATGAAAAGAAAAGGGGACAAAGGGTGACCTTGCCTTATCCCTTGAGAGGACTTAAAGAATTTAGATTGAGAACCATTGATTAGAACTGAAAAGCTTACACTAGTAATACAAGATGAAATCCATTTACACCATTTAGAAGAGAATCCAAATTTAAGGAGAACTTGAAACAAAAAATCCCAAGACACTCTATCATATGCTTTTAACCTATCCAATTTAACCAACATAGTAGAAAGTTTATGTTGATGAATTGAATACAAAACCTCATGAGCTACCAAAGCACCTTCAGATGTTTCCTTGCCTGGAACAAAACCTCCTTATTCATCGGATACAATTTTTGGAATAAAAATAGCAAGTCTTAAAGTAATTGCTTTAGAAATGATTTTATATAAAGTATTACAAAGAGAAATGGGTCTAAAATCTGCAAATGAGGAGGGAGTAGAAACTTTAGGGATCAGAGCAATGAAGGTAGAATTAATCTCTTTCAAAACAGTTCTATTTCTACGAGCTTCTTCTACTACCAACCATACATACATACAAATTCCCAACATTTTTGAAAGAAAAGAGGGGTAAAGCCATCTGGACCAAGAGATTTGTCTGGGTCTAAGGAAAAGACTACTGCCTTAATTTCTTCTAAAGAAAAATGTTTCATCAATTCCAAATTATCTTCTTGAGAAATCAAAGTAGGAATATGATTTATGACTTCTCACACAGTCGAAATGGGGACCGTAATATTGTCTTTTGAAAGGAGCTTCTGGAAGAAATTAACTCCTTTTTGAATAAGAACATTGTCTTGCAAACTATTTCCCATAGAGTCCTTAATTGCATAAATAGAATTCTTATGTCTTCTTACCATAGCCGATACATCAAAGAATTTTGTGTTTCAGTCTCCTTCTCGCAACCAAGTCTCCCTTGATTTTTTCTGCCAAAAGATTTCTTCTCAGGCTAAAACTTCCTCTAAATTAGATTGAAGAGCTTTAACACATTCAAAGGATGCGATATCCATGCCCTTTCTTATAATGGCTTCATTCATCTGTTCTAGTTGAGATTGCAATGCTAATTTTAGAGAAAAAATGTTACCAAAAGAAAATTTATTCCATTCCTTAATTTTTCCCCTTATAAATATCAACTTCTCATTAAGCCAAAACATGCGAGAACCATTCACAAAAGGGGCACTTTTCCACCAATATTCCGACAAGGATAAGAAGCTTTTATCTCTAAACCACATAGCTTGAAATTTAAAAGAAGATCTAAATTTATTTCCAATCATATCGAAATCCACGTGAAGAGAAATGGGAAAATGATCTGAAGCAGAGAAAGGAAGAATAGAGGTACCAAAAATTTTAGAATCAAGACACCATTCAGAAGAGAACAAAAATCTATCCAACCTTTCTGCAATATTTAGAAAATCCTTTCTCCTATTAGACCAAGTGAAGTTCCCATTCAATAAAGGACTATCAACTAATGCATTGTCTGAGATAAAATCATTAAAATCATCAATTACCCTCTGGGGAGGGCAAATACCTCCCAACTTCTCTGATAGACAAGTGATAGCATTAAAATATCCCCCTAAGATAAATTTTTCTCTTGATAAATTTTCCAAAAGTGTTGTTAAAATATCCCAACACCTTTTTTTTTCACTAGTCAAAATTGGTCCATAAATATTAAATAACCAAAAGTTTGGTGATGGGGAAATTATTTTAACCAATAAAAATTTTTGAGTTGAACAAATTAGGTCTGCATCGCATTTTTTACTATCCCAAATAATAACTAGACCTCCTGAAGCCCCCTGAGAAGGAAAATGATGAAACTTCCATTTGAACCAGTTTGGAAAGATAATATTAGATTGAGTTTGGGATAATTTTGACTCCTGAAGCAAAACAATGTCCATGCCTAAAGAATCTATTTGACCCTTAACCAAGCATCTCTTGTTAAGGGCATTAATGCCCCTAACATTCCAAGATAAGATCTTCATTGTTCTCGGGGGGGGGGAGTTTCTCACTCTCCTCGATCTTAAATAGGTTTTTGGGGTAGCCTACAACCCATCCTTAATTTCTTCCTGAGTTTTGAAAGATTTTGGTTTACGACCTCTCTTGGAAGGAGAATCCTGACTTAAGAATTGGGAAATAGACATTTTTGTAGCGAAATCAAAAACCTCACTACCAATCCCATCACCTAGTGAAACCTTCCAGTCTGATTTCCCCAAATTTAATTGATTATCACTTACCAAGATTGAATTAGAAATGTTATTAATAGTAGAAATACCTTCAACTCTATGAGAGTCTTCTGCAATTACCTCATCCATAAGTTCATCAATGAGATCAGAAGAAATGTTTCGAATGGTCTTATCAACAAAAGCTTTTGCTTCCTCAAAGCAAGAAAAGTTAGCCAAACTTGAAACATCCTATTGATCACCAAAAATGTTGTTATCTTCCTCCTTATTAAAAGATGAGAGTAATTTTTTCTTTACTATATCATTGTGAAAAAAATTAGGGGTATCTAATTCTTTGTTTTTACCAATATCAAACTCAAAAGAACACCCTTTCGAAAGATCCTTAACAAAGTGATGCCCCTCATCTGAAACAGGGGAGTTGACTAAATGATTTAAAGATGCTTCTCCAAGATTAAAAGAATTAAGATCTTCTCTTGAAAATTTATCTTTTTTCGAATCCTCACAAACCCATTTTTATTCAAAAAGCTCTAGCTTTTCCATAGTCATAGGATTTTCAAAAACAACTGGTTGCTTCCAAGACCCAAATTTAGAATGGAATTCCATAAATTTAGGAAAAGGAAATGAAGTATTTAAAATTATGGAAAACCTTACAGGAAACTCTAGTTTTTGAAAGTTAGACATATCATGCTTAATAAAAAAACCCATTTTCTTAGCACAAAATTCAATAATGTTGAGATCTCTGTATTCAAGAGGTAAATAAGGCAATGTAACCCAAAAAGGGACAAAATTCATGTTAGCGTTAATTGGATCAAAATTAGGCTCCCATTTCTGAATACAAATCTCTTTACCTTGGTAAAACCACAATTTTTGATTTAGGGTTTCATCATGAAAAAAGCCATTCTCAAAAATTACCGTAAAAACACATAAGTCCTTTTACAAGAAAAAAACATCTGAGACCCCTTTCCAAGAAACCCTAATCCAATTAAGAAAAATATCAAAATTAAATTTGGAATTCCACACCTTACCGATAATTGCCCTTGTAGCAAGGTCTTGGATATAGGGATTGACCATATCATCAGGAATTTGGATATTAACAATTTATGCGGAAGCCCTAACATCAGTTTTAGAAACTTCTTCACGAGTATTATCTTTAAGAGGAACTGATTTTTCCCTCCACATCTGATGAATGCCACTTCTAGTTTCTACCTTTCCTGAAGTCGTAACTTGATTATTTGCAAAAAATGGTTTCTATACATTAAACCTTCTATTGTTATGAAAACCAAAAGAACAATTATTACGAAAACCAAAAGAGCCATATTGAGACAGAAAATGATATTGCCCACTATTTCGGAAAGATCTTCAAAACCCTAATCCTCTAGGATCTTGAAAGGATGGTCGTCTTCTTTCCCTAGTCCCTTCAATAAATAGACTCTGTTGTGAATGCAGAGGTCTTCTATAAAAGACCTCAACATTTTGTCACATTTTTATTGCAAAATCTCTAATCTGTAAAACATGTAGTTGGCTAGTTGTTATTGCGATGTTGTATTTAAGTAGATTATTTATTTCATTTACTTTTGAGTTGGTTTAATTTCTTTTACATGACTTGTTACCTGGATTAAGCACATGTATGAACTATTGACATTGAGATTCATATTTATAAGATTATATTTTATTTGAGATAGTGTGATTAAGCAGATTAATTACATCTTTTATCTTTGGAAGTTGTATCTAAGTGGATTATTTACATCTTTTTATTTTTGTTATTGCGATGTTGTATTTAAGTGGATTATTTATTTCATTTACTTTTGAGTTGGTTTAATTACTTTTAGATGGCTTGTGAGGCTTTACATTTGGTATCAGAGCTCTAGGTTTAACACTAGGGCCTTTGTTTTTGGGACTATTGTGCTAAAGTTACAAACTTGATACAGATTATCCATCATGAATACAAGAAACATTGATCGTGGTCATGGATCAGGAAGTAGTCGAGGTAGAGGATCACGTGGAGGCACTCATGTTGGTCAAATTGCTGGGGATCATGGAGATGCCAGTAATGACCAAGATGGGAGATTTGACCATATTCTTGATCTCTTGACTCGACAGGACATGAGGATGAATACTCTTCAGTAGGAGATCAGAGGAATTCCTAGAGGTCAAAATGCTAATGGAAACCCAAGGGTTGACACATAAAATGAGAACCCAAGGACAGAAGTTCCAGTTCATAAATTTGGAGCTATTGCTGACAATCAAGCAAAGATAGCTGAAGAATTGGGGAAAGATCTCAAGAAAGTATCACTGCTGAAATTTGATGGAAAGACCATTGGAGATGGAGCTGAGTCCTAGATAATAGAAATGGAGAAGTAATTTGGACTCTGAAACTTTTCAGATCACACTAAAGCAATGTGGGAATCTTACCAGTTGACTAGTGAAGTAGCAACATGGTTGAATAATGACAAGGTGGATAAGATGTTGTTACTTGATGAGATAACTTGGGAGATTTTCTTGCAACTGTTTAGAAAAAGATGGTTGCCACAGTTATTCTTTGTCAAGAAGATGACAGAGTTTCAGAACTTGATCCAAGGAGTTATGTCTATGACCAGTTATTGGGAAAGGTTTTCTCAATTACTAAAATATGTTCCACAGTATCAGACAGATGAGAGATTTTGGATTAGAAAATTTATTTTAGGATTGAGGCCATAGATTGGACTTGAGGTAGACATTCATAACCCACTCACTATGGATGCCTCTTTTGAGAAAGCAATAAAGCAAGAGTAGAGGTTGCAGTAGACAGCAAATTACCATAAGCAAAGAGATGCTAAGTTTTCAAATAAGAAACCACAGAACAATCAACAAAACTATCAAAAGAGTAACAACCAAGGTAATAATAGACAGATCAGAGATTTGAAGAAAGGCAATAACTCTCAAGATGGAAATGGTGGAAACAAAAGAGGTGGCAATAACAACAGAAACAACAATCAAAGAAAAATAGTTGAAGGACCAAGAGCACCTAAGGTTGGATGTTACAACTGTGGAGGAGAGCATTATGCAAATGCTTTTCCACATAAAAGAGGAAACAAGAATTAGTAAGGAGCACCACAGCATCAGATTCATGCCACAATGGATAATCGGCAAGTAGAGTCTCAAGCAACACCTATCTAGTTCCAAGGTAAGCTCTATGGACTACCTGTTTCTATTTTAATTGATACTGGTGCCACATAATGTTTTGTTGATCCTAGAGTAGTGTCTAAGTTATCTATTAGACCTAGACATATGGAAAACTCTTAGATGGTACAATATGACAATAATGCAGAAAAGAGGGTAGACTCATGTCTAGCATTCAGTGAGTTAGAGCTTCCTAGTTTTCAGACATAAGTAAATCTGTATGTAGCACCTTTAGGCTCTTATGATGTAATTCTAGGAATCAACTAGTTAACTAAACATAAGTCTTTAGTAAATTGTGAAGACAAGGTTGTTAGATGTTTGGATGACCTAGGAAACCAAGTGGAAATTAATGGAACAAAGAGACCTTTAGAGCTTAGACAAATCTTGGCTATGCAATTGAAGGAAGCCAAGAGGAAAGGATGTGCCATTTATGTTGTCCAAGTGAAGGACCTTGATAAAGAAGAACCAGTGTTCAATGACTATCCAATCCTTAGAGATTTTAGAGATGTATTCCTTATAAAGTTGACAAAGTTGCCACCAAAGAGAGAATTTGACTTCTCAATTGACTTGCTACCAGGGACTAAGCCACAATCTAAGGCACCCTACAGAATGACTACTACATAGTTGTATGAGCTTAAGGCACAATTGTAGGAGTTGCTAAATCAAGGGTTCATTAGACCTAGTGTGTCACCATGGGGTGCACCGGTCATCTTTGTAAGGAAGAAGGATGGTACTTTGAGATTATGCATTGATTATAGGATGCTTAACAAAGCCACTATAAAGAACAAGTATCCACTTCCAAGAATAGATGAGCTCTTTGATCAGATGAAAGGAGCAACATTGTTCTCAAAGATTGACCTTAGATCTGGTTATCACCAATTGCAGATTAAGGATGAGGACATCTCTAAAACAACTTTTAGGACTCGATATGGTCACTACAAGTTCACAGTAGTACCATTTGGGTTAACTAATGCTCCAGCAGATTTCATGAATTTGATGAATAGCATTTTCAGAGATTGTTTAGATTATTTTGTGTTAATCTTCCTTGATGACATATTGATGTACTCTAAATCAGTAGAAGAGCATGAAAGACATTTGAGAATTGTTTTGTAGCGGTTGCGAGAAAGAAAGATTTATGGTAAATTATCTAAGTGTACATTCTTTCAAGATAAAGTGCACTACCTTGGTCATGTGATCTCAGCGAAAGGGATTGTAGTTGATCTTGAGAAGATTAAAGCAATAATGGGATGGCCTACACCGTAGAGTGTGACAGAAGTCAAAAGTTTTATGGGACTTGTAGGATATTATAGAAATTTTGTGGAAGGTTTCTCAACTATAGCAGCACTAATTACTGCACTACAAAAGAAGGGTAAGAAATTTGAATGGATAGAAAGGTGTGAGTAAGTTTTCCAAGTGTTAAAGGAAAAGCTCACAACAGCTCCTATCTTGACCATACCACATCCTAATGGGTACTTTATAGTTATAACAAATGCTTCAGGGGAAGGATTAGGAGTGTTGATATAGAATAAGCAAGTGGTTGCTTATGAGTCAAGAAAGTTAAAGCAAGACGAGTTCAACTATGTGCCACATGATCTTGAGTTAGCTACCATAGTTCATGCACTTCATATGTGGAGGCATTATCTTCTAAGTAAGCCCTTTGAGTTAAAGACAAATCATCTAGAGCTCAAGTACATATTTACTCAACCTAACCTTAATGCATGATAGAGAAGATGGTTAGAATTCCTTAGTGAGTATGACTTTGGAATTGAGTATATAAAAGGAAAGGAGAATAGAGTAGCAGATGCTCTTAGTAGGAGAAGACATATGGCTGCCATTGTTACTATGAGATCTAATTTGAAATAGAAAGTGATTCAAAATATTAAAGGGGATGATCATTATGAAAGAGTAAAGAAAGCTGTGGAAGTAGACCCCTTAGATCACAGGTTTGATGGTTATGTGATAGAATCAGATGGACTTTTGAGATTCCAGGGAAGGATGTATATTCCTAACTTTGGAGAGTTGAGGAAGTTAGTGCTTGAAGAGATTCACAATGCACCTTATTCAGGTCACCCCAGAGTGACAAAGATGGTCAAAGGTTTGAAACCTTTATACTTTTGGCCTAGACTTAAGAGGGATGTGATGGAATTTGTGGCTTGATGTTTGGAATGCCAGCAAGTCAAGGCTGAGCATGTACATCCTACAGGATTGTTGTATCTGTATAGTATCCCTGAGCACAAGTGGCAAGTGATAAGTATGGATTTTATTCAAGGATTACCTATGTCTAAGAATAGGCATGATGTCATCTTAATGGTTGTAGACAAGTTGACAAAGGCGGCACATTTTATTTTTGGGAATCTTTCAAATGGTTCTATGGTCTTAGCTAAGAAGTTTGTTCAGGAAATTTTTAGATTGCATGGAGTGCCTGAGATGATCATTTCAGGTCGAGACACTCACATGACATCTAGATTTTGGACAACTCTTAATGCATCTTTGGGTACAAAGTTGAATTTTAGTTTGGCTTATCATCCTCAAATAGATGGTCAGACAGAAAGAGTTAATCATGTGGTAGAAGACCTTCTTCGAATGTATTGTATGGATCAGTAGTATGAATGGGAGGAGTACCTTCCATTGATTGAGTTTGCATAAAACAATTCATACCATGCATCTTTGGGAATGACACCTTTTGAATCTCTTTATGGGCGTAGGTGTTGATCACCTATCAGCTGGGATAGGGTGGAGGACAGAATTGTGATTGGTCCTGAAATGTTAAGAGAAATGGATGATCAGATGAAGTTGATCAAGGAGAAGTTGAAGTAAGCTTCAGATCCTCAAAAGAGTTATGCAGATAAGAATAAAACTAATAGATAGTTTTCAGTTGGTGACAAAGTCTAAGGGTTACACCTCATAAGAGTTCAGTATCATTTGGAAAAGCGTCCAAACTTGCTCCTCATTTTGTAGGACTATTCCAAGTTCTAGAAGTGATTAATCTTGTAGCTTATAGACTTGCTCTCCTGCCCACACTTTCCAGAATCCATAATATTTTTCATGTCTCTTTACTTAAGCTTTATCATCCTGACATGCCACATATTCTTGATTGGTGTGCTTTACAGGTTTAGGATCCAAGAATGGTGTTGGTGGAGCCCACTTGAATTCTGGGGAAGTGCAACATTAAGTTGCATAGTAGAGTTGTGTTGCAATATAAGGTTCAATGGGATCAGTATTCTAAGGACAGTGCCACATGGGAAGATGTAGAGGAGATTGATAGATCTTTTCCTCATTTGAGAATATAGCATAGATTTCTTATTCATGAATAGATTATGATACTTTGAGTTCAGTTATGCTTTGATACCTTGAGCTATTATTATGATCTTTTGATACTTTGAGTTAATGTTATTGTTTTATGACACCTTGATACTTTATTGGTGATTGATGGACACTTTATTGTTTTGATGTTTAATAAGACATCGGGACAATGTCTCTTCCAAGTTGGGAAGGATGTCATGTCTCATTTTTATGGAAAATATGATTATTTTATCTTAGTGAACAATTATTGTGATTGACTTTACTTTAAGTAATTTTCCATAGGTGGAAGTAATTATTTTAAATGTTAAGTAATATTGATGTAAATGCAATGCTTTCCTTTGGCTATGTTTTTGGAGATTGACGTCAAGTGGAGTGCAAATGGATGTAGGTACTCATTGAAGATGAGAGCATGGTTGAGGTAGAGGTGTTCTAGCCACTTGGAAAGAACTGATTGATGGATTACCCTAATGTAATCACACACATCATGTAGTTGCACATGCATTATTGAATGACTTTGATTTCTTTGATGCGTGGTTATTAATTGTTTTCGAATGCATGATGTGATTACTTAAATTTAATGTCTTTTTGAATTATGTTTGAATGGTGTAATTATTATAATAAGGAAATATATACGATTGTATTTTAAATTAAATAATAAAATATTCTTTCTAGATGTTTGGAAGAAATATGTTCCTTAAAATAAATAAATATATTAAATTATATACTTAAATATGCAATATTGTATTGTTGAATTTAAGGAACACTGATAGAGGAGGTGAATAAGTGTTATGGAAAACTTATTACTTTGTTCCTTTATTAATTTACCACATACATCCGAAAGAAAGAAGCATGAACACAAGAACAAAAATAGTAAGATCAAAACACATGAACGCTAGGATGTTTTCTTTTGTAATAAGGTCTATTGACCAATGCATCTTCATTTCAATTTGTGTCTAGGTTCATTTTTGTAAGTCCTAAGTGACATTTGACTTTTGTAATTGCCCAATGCTAAAAATAGCAATAATGCCAAAAATAGGCAGTAGTGTTTCCCAGCCGCTTGGAATCAGTCTCCCAGCCGCTTGGAGTAGATTTGGTACTACTCTGGGTAAATCTATAAAACCCAGAGAAATGAACCGAATGCATATATAGATTAGGGATTGAGATTGTGATCAGTCATATGATAATGTGATTGTGCGAATGTAATCAGGCATTGTGAAGGAGGAATCGATCTTTTCTGTGTTGTCAATTTCATTTTCCATTCTTTGTAAATACAATTGCATAGTTGTAACTTTCCTTTCCTCTCTATTTTCCCATTGTTGCAAAATGTTGATATGAGGCATTCCACTGATAGGATTTCTGTCGAAATCAGTGGAATGGCTTCCTTGTATATATATTTGTTTTTGTTTCCTGTTTCTTTTATTATTTCGACGGTGCAGATGTTCCAGCTCGTGGGTCACACACAGTAGTTCGCCTAGCATTTTGCATGTGCTAGGGTTCGATGAAGGAAGACTATGTAATGGTGTATGGGAGTAGTAGCGTAAGAAACCCTAATGTTTGTCGTTGATGGAAATCTGGCCGACGCATATGTTTTCAGCGTGATTGGTAAAACAGTGACCTCATGGTAAGCTTGGTCGATAATCCAAGTCCCACCAACAAGTGTGCTTCAAAAGTACATTACGGATGTACATTGCAAACAACATGTAGGAGAATGTATGCTACAAATGCATATGAGGTATGCATGTTGGGAATGTATCTTTCGGCAGATACAAGCAGTGACTAGTCGTAACAGTGAATCGGGGTATAGTAGCCAGCTATAGCAAGTCATGTTATGCATATACGACAGCTTGGTAGTTTGTTGTTAAGTTTGCCACTTCCATTGTGCACTCTGCATCATTTTGGTATCAGAGCCAACAAAAGGTCTACATCAAGTGTTGGCATTGTCTGTGAATGTTTATGTCAGACAAAGAAAGTGAAGGAGGGGCTAGCAATATGCCTCCAAAGGGGATGACCACTGAAGTGACCAATAAATTCAAGGAGATGGAGGATCTGATCAAGACTGGAGTCAAGGAAGCACTCCAGGCTGAGTTGAAAACCATAGGAAAGGGCAAGAAACCAAACGAGGAGTCTGATGGAGAAGAAGAAGATGGGGAAGAGGAAACATCCTCAGCACAGACAGATATATCTGCAAATTAGAAACAATTTCTGGAGGATATAAAATCACTCGGTAAGGAGTCATCTGAATCAAGATTGGAGATTTCGATGTTCAGCAAAAAGATGGACACAGAAGAAGTCATCGAATGGATCGCGGCTTTGAACAATTACTTCGAGTACAAGGAGGTACCAGAGAATAGGAGAGTCAAGTTTGCAAAAATGAAATTGAAAGGTGTTGCACTTACGTGGTGGAACTACACCCAGGGAGAAAGGGTGAAGAGTGGAAAGAGCATGATCTCATCCTGGAGTTGGATGGTAGAGAGGATCAAGGCTCAGTTCTTACCAGTAGATTATGAAGTGCAGATATACAGGAAAATACAGAACCTCAAGTAGAAGGATATGGATGTATCCACTTATACAGAGGAATTTCATAAATTGACTCTAAGGTGTGGACATGCTAAGGATGAGAAAGGAAGAGTTGCTAGGTATATTAATGGCCTAAAGTATAGCATACAAGATGAGATTACCATCTTGACACCAGACACCATGGACAAGTGTTTCCAGGTCACACTGAGAGTAGAAGAGAAATTGAAAAGAAAAGGAGAATAGCAGAACAGAGGTAGAGGTGGAAAGAATTTCAGGGGTAGAAATAGCTTTGGTGGCAGAAATCAGTTCCAAAAAAATCAGAGTGAGTCTAGTCAGTAAGAACACAGTGAAGAATCTAGTTCTAGAGAGGGTTTCAGAGGAAGGAGACCTAATGGGAGAGGTAGATTTGTTGGACCAGGTAGAGGTCCTAATGTCTTCACAGGAAGATGTTATAATTGTAACCAAATTGGGCACACAGCAGGTAGGTGTCTAGAGAAAGCCTCAAGCTCTCATGGAGGAGAGAGAAGGAACCAACTGATTCAAGAAGAAGATTGTCAGAGTGTGAGCTCACCTATGAGAAGCACAGCTCTAGCACAAGATGGAGAGAGTCTCATGATGAGAAGAACAATACTGAAAGTACCACAAAATAAGGAACCACCCTAGAGGAAGACACTATTTAGAACTCTGTATAAAGTTTCTGGCAAAAAGTGTAAGGTAATTGTTGATTCTGGTTCAACTAAAAATTTAGTTTCAGTAGAAATGGTAGAGAAATTGAACTTGAAAAGGTTGCCACATATTAGTCCATACAAAGTGTCATGGCTGAACAAAGGGCAGCAAGTCTTGGTTGATGAATAAGCTTGGGTAGAATTTCAGATACGGGAATATGGAGATAAACTTTTGTGTGATATAATTCCCATGGATGCATGCCATTTACTGTTAGGTAGACCTTGGTAGTATGATGTACAAGCCCAACATGATGGTAAATCCAATTCTTTTGTGATCACTAAGAATGGTGAACAGTATAAGATGGATCCTTTAACAGAAGGAGTAGACAAGAAATTAGGCTCAAGTATCATGTTAATGAGTGGAAAAGAGTTTCTCCATACTCTGAAAGAAGAGAGAACCCAGGGGTATGCTCTAATTTTGAAACCTAAAGACAGTTCTAATTTGTCTAAAAATAGCAAGGAAAAGGTCCCCAAAGAAGTGCAAGAATTATTAGATAGGTATAAGGGTATCATGGTGGAGGATATGCCCAATGTACTACCCCCTGTGAGAGACATAAGTCATCAGATCAACTTCATCCCAAGATCCACATTGCCAAATAAACAAGCTTATAAGATGACACCTAATCAGAATGAGGAGATTGCTAAACAAGTACAAGAACTGTTGGATAAGGGTTTGGTGAGGAAAAGTCTTAGTCCATGTGCTGTACCCACAGTTTTAGCACCCAAGAAGGATGGCAAATGGAGGTTATGTACTAATTCAAGAGCCATAAATAAGATCACCATTAGATATAGGTTTCCTATGCCCAGAATAGATGACCTTATGGATTGTTTGGGTGGAGCTCGATATTTTTCTAAAATTGATCTCAAGAGTGGATACCATCAGATCAGGATTAGAGAAGGGGATGAATGGAAGATAGCCTTTAAGACTAATGAAGGTCTTTATAAGTGGTTGGTGATGCCATTTGGACTGTCTAATGCCCCAAGTACCTTCATGCATCTAATGAATGAGGTATTGAAAGATTTTATTGGCAAATTTATTGTTGTCTATCTTGATGATATTCCAATTTTTAGCAGGACAAAGGAAGAACATTTGCAGCATTTGGAATAGGTGTTGAAGAAGCTGCATGAAAAGAAATTGATGACCAATATGGAAAAGATTATCTTCATGAAGAAAGAACTCACATACCTTGGATTTGTTATATCCCAGGGCAGTTTGAAAATAGATCCAGAGAAGGTAAAAGCTATTCTGTCTTGGGCAGCACCTACAACAATGAGTGATATAAGAAGTTTTCATGGGTTGGCAACTTTTTATAGGAAATTCATAAGAGGATTCAGTCACATTCATGCACCCATTCTGATACCATAAAAGGAGGACAAAAATGTAAGTTTGTTTGGAATAGAGCAGCAGATGACTCTTTTGAGATTCTCAAACAGAAAATAGCAAAGAAACCCATTTTGGTTTTGCCTGATTTTAATAAGTTGTTTACTGTGGAATGTGATGCCAGTAACCTTGCCATTGGTGCTATCTTGAGTCAAGAAGGCAGACCTGTTGCTTTCTTTAGTGAAAAACTGAATGATGCTAAAAGGAAGTATTCCACATATGATCTGGAATTGTATGCAATGGTTCAAGCATTGAAGAAATGGAGACATTATCTCTTGCCCAAGGAATTCATTGTTTATACTGACAACCATGCTTTGAGTTTTCTGAATTTGCAGGAGAAGCTAAATCATAGGCATATGAAGTGGGTTGAACAACTTCAGGTGTATACTTTTTCCATCAAACATAAGAAGGGACAAGCAAACAAAGTGGCAGATGCTTTGAGTAGAAGAGTGTGCACTATATAGGAAATCTAGTTGCAGAGTGTGGGAGTGGATTCTCTCCAGAATATGTACTAAGATGATGAGGACTTCAAGGGGATATATGCAGTTTGTTCACAATTTTCAGATTCCTATCATTCTGATTTTTCTGAATATTTGTTATAGTAAGGCCTACTATTTAAAGACAGCCAATTGTGTGTGCCTAGGTGTTCCATGAGGGAGAACATCATCCAAGAGAAACATTGCGGTAGTCTTGGAGGTCATTTTGGACTAGACAAGACATTGGAGCAAGTGCGAAGGTTTTATTTCTAGCCTAAGATGCAAATAGATGTTAGAAAATTTGTAGACTATTGTCACATTTGCTAGAGAGCCAAAGGAACTTCGTCAAATGCAGGTCTCTACCAACCACTTCCAATTCCACAAAGGCCATGGGAGTGCATCAGTATGGATTTTGTTTTGGGTCTTCCAAGGACTCAAAGAGGCTTTGACAATGTGTTTGTGGTTATTGATAGGTTTAGTAAAATGGCTCACTTTGTGCCATGTAAATGTACCAATGATGCTTCACATATTGCTGGACTGTTCTTCAAAGAAATAGTTCAAATTCATGGTTTACCACTGAATATTGTCACTGACAGAGATCCCAAGTTTGTGGGATATTTTTGGTGCACATTGTGGAAGAAATTGGGCACTCAATTATCTTTCACATCCGCATATCACCCTCAGACGGATGGACAAATTGAGGTGGTGAATAGATCACTAGGTAATCTTTTGAGGTGTTTGACTAAACAGCATGGAGAAGCATGGGATATAATCATCCCACAAGCAGAGTTTGCATATAATGACTGTTAATAGGAGCATAGGAAAGAGCCCTTTTGAAGTTGTATATGGGATTCATCCCAGGGGAATTTTGGAGCTCAAGGATCTCCAAGACATAGAGAAAAGGAGTGCACAAGGTGAAGATTTTGCAGTCAGTATGAAAGATATCCATGATGCTGTCAGAGAAACTATACAAAAGAATACAAGGAAGTACAAAGAGAGAGCTGATCAGAAGAAAAGGGATGTCCAATACAAAGTTGGGGATTTAGGTATGGTATATTTGAAGAAGGGAAGACTTCCAAAAGGGCAGCCCACAAAACTTCTCATGAAGAAGATAGGTCCATGCAAGATTGTACACAAATTTGGGCCTAAAGCTTACAAGATAGAACTTCCCCCTGGATTAGTAATTTCACCCATCTTTAATGTGGCAGATTTGTTTCCATTCAATGGAGCCAATACAGTAGAGACAAGAGCAGAAGATGTAGAATGGATTTCTGATCTTCCACCCAGCCAGCCAGTTTAGTTGGACTATATTTTGGACACAAAGGTTCAGAAGAAGACCAGACACAAAACCTACAAGCATTATCTGGTCAAGTGATGTGGTTTACCTGATGAGGATGCAACTTGGATGAGTGAGGAGGATATCATCAAACACAGGGTTTCCATTTTAGACTTGGTTCCTCAAGGGACTTGAGTTTTGTTAACCTCGGGAGTATGGTGCAGGGGCACCCAAAAAATCATGTTTTCTTTTGTAATAAGGTCTATTAACCAATGCATCTTCATTTCAGTTTATGTCTAGGTTCATTTTTGTAAGTCCTAAGTGACATTTGACTTTTGTAATCGCCCAATGCTAAAAATAGCAATAATGCCAAAAATAGGCAGTAGTGTTTCCCAGCCACTTGGAATTAGTCTCCCAGCCGCTTGGAGTAGATTTGGTACTACTCTGGGTGAAACTATAAAACCCAGAGAAATGAACCAAATGCATATATAGATTAGGGATTAAGATTGTGATCAGTCATATGATAATGTGATTGTGTGAATGTAATCAGGGATTATGAAAGAGAAATTGATCTTTTCTATGTTGTCAATTTCATTTTCCATTCTCTGTAAATACAATTGCATAGTCATAACTTTCCTTTCCTCTTTATTTTCCCATTGTTGCAAAATGTCGATATGAGGCATTCCACTGATAAGATTTCTGTCGAAATCAGTGGAATGGATTCCTTGTATATATATTTGTTTTCATTTCATGTTTCTTTTATTGTTTCGATAGCGCAGATATTCCAGTTTGTGGGTCACGCATAGTAGTTCGCCTAGCATTTTGCATGTGTTAGGGTTCAGTGAAGGAAGACTGTGTAATGGTGTATGTGAGTAGTGGTGTAAGAAACCCTAATGTTCACCGTTGATGGAAATCTAGCCGACGCATATGTTTTCGACATGATTGGTAAAACAGTGACCTCGTGGTAAGCTCGGCTGATAATCCAAGTCCCACCAATGAGTGTGCTTCAAAAGTACATTGCGGATGTACATTACAAACAGTGCGCAGGAGAATGTTTGCTACAAATGCATATGAGGTATGCATGTTGGGAATGTATCTTTCAGCAGATACAAGCAGTGACCAGTCGTAACGGTGAATCAGGGTATAGTAGCCAGCTATAGCAAGTCATGTTATGCATATACGACAGCTTGGTAGTTTGTTGTTAAGTTTGCCGCTTCCATTGTGCGCTCTGCATAAGATGTCATGTCTCATTTTTATGGAAAATATTATTATTTTAGCTTAGTGAACAATTATTGTGATTGACTTTACTTTAAGTAATTTTCCATAGGTGGAAGTAATTATTATGAGTTATATTGAGGAAACTTGGAAATCATTTTAAATGTTAAGTAATATTGATGTAAATACAATGATTTGCTTTGGCTATGTTTTTGGAGACACTAACCTATTGACATCAAGTGGAGTGCAAATGGATGTAGGTACTCATTGAAGATGAGAACATGGTTGAGGTAGAGGTGTTCTAGCCACTTGGAAAGAACTGATTGATGGATTACCCTAATGCAATCACACACATCACGTAGTTGTACATGCATTATTGAATGACTTTGATTTCTTTGATGCGTGGTTATTAATTGTTTTCGAATGCATGATGTGATTACTTAAATTTAATGTCTTTTTGAATTATGTTTGAATGGTGTAATTAATATAATAAGGAAATATAGACGATTGTATTTTAAATTAAATAATAAAATATTCTTTCTAGATGTTTGGAAGAAAATATGTTCCTTAAAATAAATAAATATATTAAATTTTATACTTAAATATGCAATATTTTATTGTTGAATTTAAGGAACACTGAGAGGGGAGGTGAATAAGTGTTATGCAAAACTTATTACTTTGTTCCTTTATTAATTTACCACATACATCCAAAAGAAAGAAGCATGAACACAAGAACAGAAATAGTAAGATCAAAACACATGAACACTAGGATGTTTATGTGGAAACCCAGTTAAGGGAAAAACCATGGTGGGGATTAACCCACAAGAAATTTATACTCTATTAAATTTATTACAAATGGGAAGGCACATGCCTTCGAGTACACTACCTAGAGCTCACTGCTCAAAGAGGCTCACTACCTATAGATCAATTACAAAAGTTCACTGGAATGTTTGAATTGAGAAATAGCATCTACCCATGCAAGATTATAGTTCTAGTTGAGCTTACAGTTCTGGTTGAGCTCAGTACACTAACTTTACACACTTCATCTTTCCCTGCCCTACTTCACTGCTCTGCCATGATTCAGAGCTTACATCTCTTCACTTCACTCTTGATACTGCTCTCCTTCACATCTGTCCATTCATATTCACACCACCACACTTCAAAATTCTTGAACTCAACTATTATATATATCCACTACATGAAATTGCATCAACTGTAGTCAACCTTAAGAAAAACTAAGAGACTTTTTAAGAACATTAATCTATCAGCTGAATCCATGCACAAACACCAATGCAGACTAGAACTTATGTATCCAGGTCACCTCACATGTCAACCAATACTAGTGGATCTCATAAATTACTCAACCAATCACTTTTCTTCATCTGCACAAGGATCAAACACCTAGTCGGTCTGTTCTCCACTAGACCGAACTGTCTAACCAAAACATGATACTCAGATGCTTGAAACTTACACTCCCTTCATCACTAGAGGCTAAAATCTTAGATTTAGGTAGCCCTAACATCCCTTAACATTCTCTCAAATCTGTAGTACAATATGATTTCCTATGGAAAAATGTGGACCAAAGTGTTGAACCCTATCATATGCCATGTTCCTGTCTATCCGGACTTGGATAAAACTACAATCTGACTTTTGGTATGATCCACTAATGAAATACAAATGTGTAAGATATATTTAGTTGCCATCATTAACAACACCTAACATGCCTAGTAGTGTCTCTTGCCAACAATCTCCCCCTTTGGCATTGATGGCAACACTTAGTGAAAAATGACGAAGTGTTAGAACAACTTTCCCTTACTATATACACTTGTGATTTCCAATGTTTTCCCTTAGATTAATTCTTCATTTTACACTATTTTTCCTCTCCCCCTTTCACATCAATGGCAAAGGCTAGGATCTACATACCAAAATTCATAAAAAAATCTTATGTATATGGGTCAAAAATTTAAGTATATACTTCTGCATATGAACACAGTCCTTAAGCCTTGTTCATCAGCAAAAAGATATCACCAAAAATGTTTTTTAGCCATGTTAATTTACTATCCCAGTTCTTCTTTATGCTACCCAAAATGGATATATGCCCATTGAACAAAAATGCCTATGGTTCTACCTTTTGAAGATCTATAGGATCACTAGTAGTAGCAGCAGCTTGAGATTCTGCCAAAATATCATACATAGTCTCCAACTTAGGGGAAATCAATCCCTGGAGCTCATCCAATCTATTGGGACTAGAAAAAATTTCACATTTTCTAGCTTCCATTAGTTTATACAGCCACTATGTAACTCTGTGATCAAAATAAATTGCCACAATTTGTGTGACAAGATCCATATTGAGACCTCTCTTAACCAATAATCCCAATTCCTTCATTATGGTAGATAGAAACCTCAAATTAATAAATTTCAGAAATACCCTAGTTATATTTTCCCGATCCATGAATCATATCTCTATACAAAACATACTTTGTCCATAATCGGGAAGAGACAGTTGAAGTCTTACCGATGAGAATTCAAAAACAACACAAGTTGAAGTATCGGTAGAAGTAGAGGTCAGAATGAAATTTCTAAAACATACCGATAGCAGAGGTCATACCGATAGATTTTTTGAAGAGATAAGCACCTGGTCTCATCGATGGAGTTAAATACAATTGCATCAAGAAGAAGTATATGATCAAGAAAGACTATAGAAATCTCTCTGATAGTATAGATCACTCCGATGGTGAAAGCTAAGGAAACATTTTCAGCAAAAAATCTTGCCGAACAACAAAATGATGATTGAAAAGTATGTATATTAGGAAGACTAGCGTCATCGGAGCACAAGGTTTAAGTCTTTCTAACTTTGTAAGTCATGGCGATCATAAAGAACCTTTGGAAGGAGTCGTACCAATGTATAAAACAACAAATGGAACTCATCGGTATAAGGAGACAGACTGGAGTAAAGTCCTTATGTCCCATCGAGTTTATTAGTCATGGTAATGAATAGTTTTCGTTGAGAGACACACACTTGCATTTCGATAAAGTAAATGCAATGATTCTATCAGAGAAACTCAAAATGTCATAACCACATGATAGCCTCATAGTGATGGTTCCAGTCAAGCTGATGAAAATGCAAACACTCACTCCTACGTCGGATAAACCTTATAATGTCTTCCCAAAGTATTAGAAATCAAATCAAAATAGGCTAAGTCTATCTGTAGGAGGATTAAAGGGTCTTCCCGATAGTGATATACTATATCAAAAGGACATTTGGTTGGTCACAGTAATTGAGTTATGAAACATATAAGTAAAATGGCTCTAGATAAAGCATACAAATCAACATAGAGTTAAGGAAGTCTCACCAAAAATGAACATTGTGTCAATTTGATATTTCAAATTTTGAAAAATTGGCCACATTAATTCACAAGAGAAGACATTAATGGAGACTTAATAAAATCCCCTGTAAAAATATTTCAAATCAAAGCAATTGAAACCAGAGGAGATTTTCTGAGGCATAGTGAAAAGCGCAGGGATAAAACAAAGCACAAAAGGATTCAACAATCTCTACAACCACAGGTAAGCACATAAACTCCTCTATGATTGATAAATTGAAGTCCGTCTCTATTATTCCTAGTAGGGTTAGAATGGAGACACCCACAAAAATGAAAGCTAGAAAACAAGGGGAAACAAGTAAAGCTAAGAAATAGAAAAATGAGAAGGGGCAAGAAGAGAAGGTGAAAGAGTGAAAGCTAAACCAGGACCTCATAGATCAATTACTCGGTTCAAGTCCTAAGGCCAGAAGGTCCGCATAGCTTAGGGCTGATATAGAGAAATTAGAAGATAATGTAAACACATTGGCAATAAATGGACACCCATTCGAGGCTATGAATTATTTAAGTTTCATTATAACAAAAGAATTAGGAGTGCACCTGTTTGCAACCTGTGAACTTCAATTTAGGGAAACTAGTTGTGCCAGATGTGTTTGTGAACATAGATCTCCTAAAACTCTTAGCCATCCACTACACTTAGAATCTTTAGGCTATATGCAACCTGCAGGGTGAACCTTTTATACACTTGTCAAACATATATGAAATACACCTACTATTCAATTTGGCTAGGTCTAAGGATCAGAGGTTTTTGAATTCATGACAATTGGACCAATGGTGATAGTAGTTGATAGACAATGTCATAATGCCATGCCTTTTGACTATTGCTGCATATGTCTTCAAGGATATTAATTCTGGGTTAATGGCTATTAAAAACAATTCCCCCACACTGCACTTCAAACATTACTCATTGCTTATGCATATGATACTATATTATGGTCAGGAAATTGGGATGTGGCCAGAAGAGTTGAGGATCACACAATTGGACAAGAAAGGACAGCCATTACCTATTTAATTATGGACTAGTGTGTGGGATAGAAGATTTGCAAATTTTGATTATATTCACTTTGAGGAGTATTTTGTAAAAACTTTGTACAGATTCTTTAGCCACCCTTGTAATTATTCCTTGTCTGATGAAATTAAGAGATTTCTGAGGCCAAAAGACTTCAATGGGCCTCCAACTATGACACACAATTGGGGAGACTACTATTGTTTCCTTGACTCTACCATGACTCGAGTCTATGGCTTTGAGGACACACCTTTATTGTTACCCAAGACTGTTCCAACTAGGATAGCATATTTGGCGATAGTCAGACAAATTGACTAGTCCAATGTGATGAATCTAAGTGCTTATGATAAACAATAATTTATGCCAAGCACATTATGTTTTGGAGATTTCACCATAGTGTCAAAAGATGGGTATGATCTCATTCGGGATAAATTGCTACATTACAACATGAAATATATAGAACAGAGGAAGGGGTTTGATCCTGAAGGTTTTATAGATTATGCAAGGAAGAAGTAGAGTCTTAGTGGGTATGCACATATACCTATTGATGACTATTTTTACACATTCATAACAAAAGTTAAAATTCACAAGGAATCTTAGCTATCTTGAAAGATATGAAGAATTAAATAAGAATTCGTAATCTCAAGTTTCTGTATGGTCAGTTCTTGACCTTGTGGATAATTCGGCAGGTTAATGTGAAACTGTAATGTTCAAGGGGCCTTACGTGAGTTGAAATAGTCTGAGATTTTCCTGGACTTCAAATTATGCATATTGTTAAAAATATCAACAAAGTATTCATTCCTTTGCATAAATTCTCTATTATATCACAAAGATTTGCATGAATTTTAGTAAAACAAACTTTATCTTTCAACTTTATATGAAAATTTTCAAATATCACTATTATTCCTCATTCTTTATTCCAATGCATGACAATTCCCTTTAGATTTTTGTGTTTAAGTTAATTATTTGTGATTTTAAGAAAAATTAGAAAAGATAGGGTTAGGAAACTAGATTTCATCTACATACAACTTTCCATTACTCATGTATATAATCCTGTTTATCCTGATCAATTCAAAAGCAAATAAATCCTCATACATAAATCCTGAGCATTTTCATGAATTTACATACAGAATTGTAATCTTCAAGGGAAAATATGTTTGAAAATACCTGAATCAATTAATACTCAGAAGATAGACGTAGAAAAATTGATGTTTGTATTCACTAACATAAGACAGCCATTTCAAATTTACAATGTTTATGACTTCAATCCTTTGAATTACCAAAAGTAAACACTTACATACATTTTCACAGATACATCAAGGAGACCCGACATTCTGTGCAATCCTCAATGCAGACACAGGCGATCTTCCTAAAAGAAACATCTTCTCTATTATGCTAAAACTTGACAATTACAATCTTAAGCTAAAAAATTCCAAAATCCCTATGTAAATATTTACAAGTAGCAGCGCTTATTATATAGACTTCACAGCTTTCTCCTGCTATGGTTACAAAATCCATCTAACGGTTAGCATTCAAATCCTCAAAATCAACAATAGGAATCAATTCCTAACCATTACCATGTTGATAACTGAGAGGGGGGGGTGAATCAGTTATCCTAATTGTTTCTTCTTTTGAACTTTCTTATTAAGCAAAGCAGCATTGAGTTAAACAAACAAACATTATCATGAAATGAGAAAAACATGACACAGTATTTTTGACGTGGAAACCTGATTAAGGGAGAAAACCACGGGGTGATTAACCCAAAGATTATTCTCTATTAGAAGAATAAGGAGTTACAAAAATGGCACTTGCCAATTAGGGCTCACTGCCCGAGCACACTGCTCACAAAGAGGCCCATTGCCTACAAGGAGACACACTGTCTACAAAGAATGTTATATAATACTTGAACTGATTGGAAGCACCTACATATGCTAGGGTTCAGTTCCGGTTAGGCTCAGTACATTGATCTGCTGCACTTCATCTTTCCTCTGTTCTTTATTCTGCTATCTTTTCACATACCGGATCTTTCTTACTACTTTTGCTCTGATCTGTACTTATTCGCATACACTGTCACACAATCACATCTTTCACAACTAAATCCATCCTCTATATATATCCGCACAAGTAATTTCATCACCTTTCTAGTTGGCATCCGGAACAGTCTGGTTTCTTACAAGCTCTGTTCTGTCGGCTGAATCCTTGCTCACCAAGCAATGCGGATCAAGCATATACTTGTAGATATCATTAGTCATGTTGGCCAAACATGATTCATGCCTTCACAACCTTTACCATCAACAGTAACATATCCGGAAAAGATTCTGATGCTCTGTCAGTCAGTTCTTCCTTCTGTTCTCATTGTCTTTCAGGAATCCGATACTCAGCTATTCATATCTTTTTCTTTGTCCATCACCGGAGGCTAAATCCTTGGAATATACTACTCAAGGTAGTCCTCTTGACTTCCCCAAATCCGCACTGCACCAAGACACTTCCTCTGAGAGGTCCGGACCAATCTGTCGGACCTTGCCACATGCTCTGTTCTTGTTCACCGGACCATAGCAGTTCTTCATCCTGACTTCCGGTAGAGGCACACCATGACTTGCAGATATGTGGGATGACCTTTGTTGCCATCAATGACAACAACCATGAATCCATATAGTGTCTCTTGCCAACAATCTCCCCCTTTGGCATTAATGGCAATACTTAGTGAAAAAATGACTAAGTGTTTACACTATGCTCCCCCTTTGCTGATGCTCTATCTTTATATACAATTTCTGGAACTCCCCCTTAGTTGGATTCCTCATTTTTCACTGCTCCTCACTCCCCCTTTGACATCAATGGCAAAGGGTGAGGTCCGCACACCAAAATTTTCAAAAATTTTCTATACATAGCCGCATATTTACATACTCACATGAACTGAAGAATGTCTGCAAAAGATGTCTTCAGTTGGATCAGTTCTGTAGCCCAACTTTGCTTCATTCTATCCAAAATTGAAATGTGACCACTCAACAAAAATGCAAAAGCTTCTGCCCTCTTGAGATCTATCGGATCATTTGTTTGGGCGGTAGTTTGAGCATCACTGATGGCCTCATGCATAGTTTCTAACTTAGGGATTATAATCCTTCTAAGTTCTCCCATCCGGCTAGTGATATTCTTCCTTTCCTTCTCAAAGTTCTTTATTGCATTTGTGATTGCAATAGTTTGACATTCTTGATTTACTATGGAAGAGAGAGGATCAAAACTTTGAGACAAACTTTGTAGTTTGTCCTGTTCCGCTTTTATTTTCTTATCTATTTCTACTATTGCCTTTGACCAGGAGATACAAAATTTGTAAATATCACCACCATCCTTAAGAGCATTTTCTAAGCTCTTTATTCCAATACTCATATTTCTCCTATCGTTAGAGATTAATCCTAATACTTCTGAAAATCTTTTATCCAAAAATTCCTTCCGGACCTTTTCTTCAGCTGATTTTTCTAGAGAATCAAAATGTGTATCAACACTGCTGACTAAGGTTTTGAGATTACCGAAAGAGGAGGCTGTCGAATCTATCTGGATTGATGGCATGATCTTTTCAAGCACTCCGGAAGCAGCCTCTATCAACTCATAGTCTTCCATATGAGACTTTAGGAGTTTTTCATTTGCCTTAGCATTTGCAAATGAAGCTATCTTCATTGTCTGTACCGGAGAGAGAGAGTCAAAGTCGAATGGGCCTTTTAGAAGCTCCGGTTCATCAATCTCTAAAGTTTCTTGGCTTAGAAACTTTTGAACAGTTTGTGCAGTGTCTCTTGCCGGAGACAAATGTTTCTTTTCTTCTGCAGTTTTGTCCTTAGGAGTCTTATCTCCTTCCACATTCTTACCACTTACAGTTGTGGTTTTCTCTGTTGGATTCTTCTCTTTCTCTGTATCCTTGGTGCTGTCAACCTCTTTTTCTTTTTCTGCTGCTTCTTTCTCCTGTAATTTTTGTTCTTCTTGGGATCCGGAGACTGTAGGAGAAGCCGGAGAAGAGATGTTAGCCTGTTCTGGTGGCACTTCTTCCGGAGCAGATGATTCCAAGTCCGCAGCTGTTTCTGCACCTAAGTCCTCTGTAATAGGAATATTAAACCTTTTGTATGTATTCCGGAGGATCTCTTCAGTGTCCTTGGCTACTTTGTCTGTCTCACCAAGCATAAGCTGATTCATCCTTGCTTTGCTTCTGAATTCATCCTTGCAGTCCTTGAATACCATGTTCATGGTTTTGTGATCAATTGAAGGATATAGCTGAATAGCTATCTGTTCCCTAATCTCAAGGTCTTTTGCCATGGCATTGTTCTTTCTTATTTCTAGTTCCATCTCTAGGCTCTTTGGGATTTCAGAGATAATCTCAATAAAAGCTTTATTGTAGATGTTCAAGTACCTTATTATAGCTTCCTGCAGGATCTTTTGATCTGCCTCATTGTAGTCATCATAGAATTCAGCCACTGGTTGAAGGTTCCCATCCACAGTGACTAATTTGACTACACTGTCTAGAGACAGGGTGGGCTTTTTAGAAAATTCTTCTGTCATTTCTTCCTTGTCTCGGCCAGAAGAGGGTTTACCAGATCCTTTCTTTTTCTGTTTCTTTATTTCTTTCACTCCCTCATCTGACTCAGTTTCTTCTTCATCCTTTTGGCTTTGATAAGCTCTTGAGGCTTTTGTCTTGGATCTCTTACCGGATCCCTGGACTTCCGGTTTTGAGCTTTTGGTTTTGATAGGTGTGGATCCTTTAGATGATCTGGTCCGGGTTGAGGATTCCACCGGAGCACTTTTCTTTCTTTTCTTTTCTGCCTCTTTCTTTTCTTCCTCAGATTTTCTTCTCTTTTCCCGGCTGGCATCAAGTGCCTCTTTTGAGATGCCTAGGCCTTGAGCAATATGCTCTACTTCTTTTCTCACCTTCCTCTTTATCTCAAGTTCCCTGAGTTCTACATGTATCTTTACACTCAGCTCCTCAAAGGTTCCAAACCTTTTTGCCTTTGGATCTTTGGGCTGACTTAGCATGTGTTGAACATGCAGCTCCACTATTTGTTCATCCACTTCATACCCCATGGGCATGATCCATACAGTTCTTGGTTCTACTGCCTCCATCAGACACTGATCTATTTCTACCATGAAGCATACTGTGTCTTTGTACTTTTCAACAAGGGATTGGGGTATTCTTTCTCTTGCATGCATCATGCTTTGGAAGTTCTTGAAATATCCCCATAGAGTTGTATTTCTTGCTTTAGCATCCCCAAGTCCATGCAAATAGTCTCTGATTTGGATGGCAACCGGTCTGTCATTGTGCCATATCCATCCACTGGATCCGGGAAGCTCATTCATGTAGTAAAAGAAGAGACAAAGGATCAGATTGCCATACTTGAAGGAGTTTTTCTTGTCCTTCTTAATCTTCTGTAGATTTTCAAAAAGTTGGTTTACAAGAAGCTCACACAAGTCATAGTCTGCATTCTCCTTTAACATTTGATAAGCTGTGTAGATTGCAATTCCCGGTACTGAATTTTCCCTACTGGAGTGATAGATTTTGTAACCAATTATCATAGATGCAAATTTGACATCTGGTTCAGTGATGTCATCAACTGTCATAGCTCTCTTGTCAAACTTGGATCCGGTTGCATCACTAACTGTCTGATTTTTGACAGACTTGAGAACAGGTAATCCACCGGATGAGTGCAGACCGGTTACAGCCTTAATTGCATCTTTGGTGATCTTGAAGGGCTTTTTCAACCATAGGAAGTTGTCATGTACTCTACTTAGTACATACCGGACCCATTCATCTTCTTCAAAACAGGGGAAATGAATGCACTGTGCAATGTGTTTGTCCTAGATGGCTTTGTACTGAGGTTTGATCTCGAAGGAGTCATCTATCAATTGTTTGTGATAGATATCCATCAGTTTTGATTCTCTAAAGTCTTCAAAATTTGCATGGATGTAAACCCTAATGTCTTCCGTATGTAATACACCATGTGGAACACTAGAGAAGGCTCCTAGTGGATCTACCTCCAATGACTTGTATGGATGTTTCTTAAATTCAAGTCAGGGCCTGTCTGAGATTTTTACTATATTTGGAGTAGCCATTTCTTCAAAAGATTTGTAGCAAGATATCGGAGGTGAAAAATACCTTTTGTGTCTTCGGTTACATGGAGTGGCTGGATTGATTTCTGTATGTAATGACTTCGGTAGGAGATCTTCGGTGAACTTGATGAATTTTGTTGCAGAGCTCTGCTTTTCGCTTCTTCTTGGATGTGGAATGATCAAGTGATGGTTGAGAAATCCCTTATATCGATTTGCAAACCCTAATATCTGTTTGCAATAAATGCTCCACCTATATTATTCCGGTTTGCCTTATCCGGATAGCTTGGAGTATCTCGGATCAATCCTGAACTATGAACATCATACGGATCTTTCAATCATGAATAAATCGAGGTGACATATTACAAGAACATCCCAAACGTTCTGTCCAGTCCGCAGAGTAAAATAATGTACTTCCGGATCTCTCCGAACCCTTTTGTAGTCCTCTATCATTCCGGAGCATCTCCCAGAACAGGTCTTACTTGATCGATCACAACTTCTTTACATCTTCATGCGGACCTCTGAAATCTTGTCTGGATCATCTCAGGACTTATATCTTCAAACCCTTTACTCTGTATCTTGTGTCATATCCAGCATCACTTGATTGGCTGGGGGAACAGGATTTTCTTTGAGTCTCCCCCTGAGCCAGAGCTCACTTTTTAATTTCCGGAAGGAATATCAGCACCAGAATCTGGTGCGGATCCAGTTTCTGTATTCTCTGAACTTTTCTTTACCTGAATCTTGCTCATCTGATTCCTAACTTCATCCGCATTCATCTTTTGTTTACCCTTGTCTTGATTCTGATTATACACCGGACCTCTTTTGTCCTGATTCTTGCTTCTGCAGACTTTAGCATTATGACCGGACCTATTACAGATTTGGCAAATAACATTTCTTTGCATATTTGACTGATAACCTCTTGATCTGCATTGATTAGCCATATGACCTACTCTATTGCATGTAAAGCATCTACCTTTGAATTATTTGTTTACTTGCATATTTCTGCATTCATGAGACTTGTGTCCATACCTTTTGCAGTTAAAGCACTGTCCGGAGAAGGATGGATTAGTTTGATTCATTCTTTTTCTGCACTGATTAGCTTTGTGACCAAAGTGATTGCAGCTATGGCAGTATCCATTGAAAGATGGATATCTTTGAGCATTGGGCTGTCTTACCGGAGGTCTTTCAGGCCTATTCCTTGGATTTTCTGATCCAAAATTCTTTTGACTGGATCCGGAGCTTTCTCCTTTCTCATATCCCAAACCGTACTTGTCATCTGTCTTCTTTTGACTTGCAAGAAGTACTTCAAGTTGGGCAGAACTTATCTTGAATTTATCTTTATATTCATTTGCTATTTGAAGATCTCTTTTGAGAGAGACAATTTGATTCTCAAGTTTTTCTTCATTATCTTTGGCATCTTCAAGATCAGATTCAAGATGTCTGATAATCCTGTCCATCTGGTGGCATTCTTCTGATTTCTCTTTAAGAGATTGTCTTAGATTGTCTTCAGCTTTTCTTTTTTCTTCAATCTCTTGAGTAAACTTTATAGTTCCTGATTCCATTTCATGTCTTAACATAATGACTTCTTTTGATAACTTTTCACATAACTTGGTTTTCTCAGTCAATTCTTCATTAGTATTGCTTTCTTCAGTTTGGCTTGCCAATTGTTGGAGCAGCTCCTTTCTCTTTTTCATAGAGAGACTTAATTTGTCTTTTAGTTCTCTCATGAATTCATCAGCCTGTTTGAGTCTTTCCTTTAATTCATTAACTTCAGAATTTGATTGTTCAAGATCCTCAAGGGCAGTCTTGAGTTACTCCCTTAAACCATATGCATCCATTTGAATTCCCAGATCTTCCTCAAGCTGTTAGGCTCTATTAGGAGGAACCTTGCTCTGATACCAATTGTTGATAACTGAGAGGGGGGGGTGAATCAGTTATCCTAATTGTTTCTTGTTTTGAACTTTCTTATTAAGCAAAGTAGCATTGAGTTAAACAAAAAAACATTATCATGAAATGAGAAACACATGACACAGTATTTTTGACGTGGAAACCTGGTTAAGGGAGAAAACCATGGGGTGATTAACCCAAAGATTATTCTCTATTAGAAGAATAAGGAGTTACAAAAATGGCACTTGCCAATTGGGGCTCACTGCCCGAGCACACTACTCACAAAGAGGCCCACTGCCTACAAGGAGACACACTGTCTACAAAGAATGTTATACAATACTTGAACTGATTGGAAGCACCTACATATGTTAGGGTTCAGTTCCGATTAGGCTCAGTACACTGATCTGCTGCACTTCATCTTTCCTCTGTTCTTTATTCTGCTATCTTTTCACATACCGGATCTTTCTTACTACTTTTGCTCTGATCTGTACTTATTCGCATACACTGTCACACAATCACATCTTTCACAACTAAATCCATCCTCTATATATATCCGCACAAGTAATTTCATCACCTTTCTAGTCGGCATCCGGAACAGTCTGGTTTCTTACAAGCTCTGTTCTGTCGGCTGAATCCTTGCTCACCAAGCAATGCGGATCAAGCATATACTTGTAGATATCATTAGTCATGTTGGCCAAACATGATTCATGCCTTCACAACCTTTACCATCAACAGTAACATATCCAGAAAAGATTCTGATGCTCTGTCAGTCAGTTCTTCCTTCTGTTCTCATTGTCTTTTAGGAATCCGGTACTCAGCTATTCATATCTTTTTCTTTGTCCATCACCGGAGGCTAAATCCTTGGAATATACTACTCAAGGTAGTCCTCTTGACTTCCCCAAATCCGCACTGCACCAAGGAACTTCCTCTGAGAGGTCCGGACCAATCTGTCGGACCTTGCCACATGCTCTGTTCTTGTTCACCGGACCATAACAGTTCTTCATCCTGACTTCCGATAGAGGCACACCATGACTTGCGGATATGTGGGATGACCTTTGTTGCCATCAATGACAACAACCATGAATCCATATAGTGTCTCTTGCCAACATACCAAAATATCCCAATGGTATCTTTATGCAGCTCAAAGGATGCCTTTTAGAATCTTTTCAAAATAAAAGATACCTGCTAACTTTTCTCCTTTTGTTGACTTTTGGCCGATGATATTTTCCAAGTACAATTTTGCTTAGCATATCTTCCCTTTTGATAAATTTTCACTCTTTCAAGTACTCTACAAAATTACCTGTTACCCCTTTAATGAAAGTACAATCCCCTTCTTGACATTTGATCCATGTATATTCCTGTACTCTGACTCCTTCCTTCAACTTCTTTTCTTCTTTTGCCAAACCTTCAACTTTTTCCGATACTTCTTAAACTTAGCACTTATTTCCATTAATGAATCAATCATTTCTATACTAAGATGTGCTTCAAGTCTCTCTAAACATGGTGAAAATATAGCCTTAAATTCCTTCACTGCCTTTTCCAAACCATATGCTGGTACTTCTAACAATTCATGCCCAATGAGTTTTTCTATGATTTTTATATGTACCCTTATCATATTATTACCAGCCTCCTCTAAGTCCCTAGTACTTATGATAAAATTTATGAGAATGTCTTCCTCAAATTTTAATCCCATCCTTGTTTGTGGCAATTGGTTTGCCATTCGAGGAGTAATGACTCCTTCATTTATCAACTCTTCTACGCTCTCCTTCATTTCTTCAACCTGTTTTAATTCTTCCTTACATTCTTCTTTTCTGGATTGACAATTATGCAAAATAACACTACATTTGTTCCTTTCTATTAAGGCCATATCCCAACTTATCATTACTTGCCTTCTTGCATTTTCCCCTTTCTGTATAAATTCATTGAACCATTTCTCAAAAATATTAGCTTCAATCTTTTTATTCTTCATTTCTTTTACTTCATCTTTTGATAGTACCACCATTTCAACAAGTAATTCTAGCATTGTGGCATTAGGATCAAACATTCCCCTTATGAACTATTGCAACTAGACAATATGTCCCTTCAAATAATCATTTTTATCTTTATCTTTCTTTAGCATTTCAGCAGTAGCCTTATTCATGTCTTCGTACTTAGTTATATGTTGCTCCCTTGTCATGTGGCCTAAATTTAGATTAAGTATCTGGTAGTCATCCACAGTCATTTCCCCCTTGGATTTACTTGATTGTGGTATAGCTAGATCTAAAATTCTAGATCCAGAAGGACCTCTTTTGATTGCTGACATGATTCTAGCCTTTCTCTTCTCCTTCTGTGGTGTAGAACCGCCTAGTAGACTCTTAATATCAGTGGGTACTAATTGTACCTCTACTTTCTCTCTTCTCACCTCAGAACCTAACTAGGCTGGAGCCTCCTTGGTAACTTCTATTCTTTTTGCATTAATCACCTCTTCTTGAGGTTTCTCCATTTGTTCTATGTGCTTTTGTTGTTGCTGAAGTGATTGAGATTAAGGATCTGGAACAAGTGGATCACCATGTTGCTATGATTCTCCTACATCATCATCTCCTTCTATCTTAGTATCCCCTTCCTCTTCATCTATTGGGCTCTCTTTTCTTGAAATTTCTTGTTGTTCTTCTTCTTCTTTATCCTTTTGTTCCATGTTTTATTTATTTGTATCCTCTTGTTTTCTTCATGCTTTGCATCATCTTTAGAAATATTTTCTATGTTATCCAAGTTCTCCTCAGGATTACCTGATGTCTCTCCTAATTCCCTTATTGTTTCAACTTGTTCTTGTTCCTTTTCTGGCATATTTTTTTGTTCTATCTATGAAGTTGAACCTATGACTTTATCAAGTTCCTCTGCATCCTTTTCTTTCTCAGGTTATCTTTGTGTGCTCTTCCTTTCTTCTATATTTTCTTCCTATTCACTTTGTTCATCATACATATTAAGAATATCCAAAACATTAGTACTATGGACATTAGCTTCTATCTCCTCCTGCGTTAAGACTGGTACTTCTTTTACAACTTTTTCTGGTGTCTCCTCTTTCTCAGATTCTTCTATTTGTTGCACCACATCGCGCACCTCTTTGATAATCTCAGGTGGTACCAGTGTACCAAAAGGATCAACTGCATCTACCCTGCCATGTATATCTTCTTCTTCTATTTGTGGGCCTTGTGATGTCTCCATAAAAACCTGAGTATCTTTTTCTTCTCCTGTATCAGAGTATTCACTTACTTCCTCTTCACCTTTTTCCATTTCTCCCACTACACTAGGATTTACTTCTTTAATTCCACTGTCACTACTATCATCTTCCACATTGATCATCTCACTTACTTTTTTGACTTCATCAAGTTTTGACTCTTGCAGCTTCTCTTCAGTCAATTCCTTCTTTACCTTTGCATATATTTGTCTTTTCTCTTCTGATGTGGATTCACTATGTATTCCACTCATCTTAGTAGCCACCTGTTGAGCACCTATAACCTCACCTTGTTTTGATTTTTTTCCTTTTGAGGCCCCAATTGCTATGGCTTTCATAACTTTTGTATTGTTGGTCTCTTAACCACTTGATTCTGCTTTGCACTAATGTTATGTTCTGATGACTCTACCTCCATAAATGTCCCTGAAGATACTACTACTGTAACACCTAAAGTATAGGGATCCATTAAAGTTGCATTTTCATTATTTTCACTGATTTTAGCTTCTACAATTATTCTTTTCTTTTCATAGAAGCATTGGAGCTCATCTTGATCCTCTCTTACCCTATTCTTACATTTTTTTGTAATGTAACCTCAATCACTTTAGCTCTGATCTCTTCTATTTGATCTTTTAACCATGTTTTAGAATATAAAATAACTAGTTTGGATAATGCATCCAAACAGGTTCCCCATGGTTGTGTCCAATCAAGTTCACCAATGGGAACAAGCCTTGCACTCTCATAGTTGTGGTGTAACAACATATTATCATGTTTAATTTCTAGTGGCACATAGATTTCTCCCATAGTCCTCATTTGTTCTATAGTCAACCTTTTATGAGCTCTTTTCCTTACTTCTTTGTCATTTTTCCAATCTAACCAATAATCTTCAATATACACTTGATGCTTGTATTTAGGATCAATAGTTCTCTGGATCCTATGGAAAGGATCAAAATGTCTAGCTAACTCAAATTCTTCAAAACCATAGTATCTCAACTCCTTTTTTGAATAACCAGCCACCTCCTCATTATAACAAGAATATCTTCCAATAGGCCAAGGGAGCTTAACATTTCCTCTGCCCAATTTTTTTTTATACATCTTAAATACATTCAGGTTCTATCTGGAAAACTCCAATACAATCAGATTATTTGATGGGTATCTAGGCAACATGAATATTTTCCCTTCAAACCTTCAATTCTGATATATGTAAAATTTGGGAATTGTATATACCATGAACTGTTTAACCCAATAGTGTTCTCTACTACTTCAAATAGCCTTTTATCCTTTTCTCCAGTTAAAATTCTTACCATGTAAGTATAAAATACATCATTTACCAAGGCATACATCTTCAATGCCTTATCTTCTTACAAATCTAGATAATGATCATAAACTAATTTATGATCTAGGCCATTCCCCATGGTCCCAATTCTATCAATCCCAATTATGTATGGTTATATCATAGATGCACAGGAATACAACACATATGATGACAAATAAAAAGGCATCATTTTCTGTTTTCTCAACATGGCTTGCTTCCATATGGCTGTACTCATAGCCTTAGCCCAGTGAATTTGCCCATCTTCCTCTTTGGCTTCTCTCATAAATTGAATAATAGTGAACATCCATGGTTCACATTTGGTTGCATCTCTTAACTCCACTATTCTACTCAACATTGTAGTCATTAGATGTATCTCCTCTTTAAAATCTATTATGTGAAGGTTCCTTGGTACTCTTGCTATAGCCTTAGGTTTATTTTCTACATTGTACCAGCTATAGAAAATTTTGCTTTTGCAATCTCTTTCATTACAATTAAAATCCTCTGTATACTATTCTATATCTATATCCACCATCTTCTCCTAAATTTCTAAACCAAACGTCCTTTCTATCCCTTATGTGGACAGATCTGCTATAACTCAGTTTTCATGTATCACTCTTCTAGTACTTGTATCATATCTGTTTATGCACTCCAAAACTAAATTCTTAGCCTCCAAGGCTAATGGGAACCCTACAGCTTTATACAACCCTTTATCCCAAATGCACTTCATATTATGTGTAGCATCTAATGTTGTAATCTTCTGCATCTTAAGATCCTACATTTGTATCAGTCCCGACCTTGCTTGTGCTAATCATTGTTGGATACCCTTTGTGCACTAGCAATTCTTCCTTTTCTGTTTCCTTCTATGGCTTTCTTTCTTTCTTTACCTTTTCTTCACCTATTCGATCTGTTCTCTTTTGTTTTGGAGTCATCCTGTGAAAATTTGCATATTTATCTTCTTGTTTTACTCCATTTACCTAGGTTTTTACCATGAACTTCTTACATTTTACATTTGTTGGCAAGAGACACCATATGGATTCATGAGTGTTGTCATTGATGGCAACAAAGTCCATCCCACACATCCGCATGACATGGTATGTCTATACCGGAAGTCAGATTGAAGAGTATTTTGGTCCGGTGAGCAAGAACAGAGCATCAGCAAGGTCTGACAATCAAGTCCAGATCTCTCAGAAGAAGTATCTTAGTAAAGTACAAACTTGGTGAAGTCAAGAGGAGTACCATGAATGATACATTCTAGAGATTGAGCCTCCGGTGATGAAAGAGTGAAAAGATATGAGCACCTAAGTGTTGGGTTTCTGTTTGGTAGAGTAGACTGAGGAAAAACTGACCAGCAAAGCATCAGACCTTAATCCGGATGAGAAATTGATGGTGATCAAGTTTCTTGAGGGGTCATTCATGGTTGGCCAACATGATTGATGACTCCTATAACTATCTTTTTCATACGCATCTCTTAGTAAGCATGGATTTAGCTAACAGACCAGAGTTTGGGAAATCTTGAGTATTCTGGATGTTAACTAGAAAGATGTTGAAATCCTTTGTGCGGATATATATACCAGATGGATTTTGATGTGAAGTGATATATGGTGTGTTGTGTAGTGTGAAGAAAAGTAGAGAGCAGTGTGGAAGTAGCAATACAGGTCTGGTATGTGATAGAACAGCAGCACTAAAACAGAGGGAAGAATGAAGTGCAGTAGATCAGTATATTGAGCCTAACCAAAACTGAACCTCAGCATATGTGGATGCTTCTCATTAGTTGAAGTACCTAGTTTCTTTCTATAAACTATTGTAGGCAGTGAGCCTCTTGTGAGCAGTGTGCTTAGGCAGTGAGCCCTAATTGGCAAGTGCCATTTTGTACTTCTATTCTTTTAATAGAGAATACAATCTTGGGTTAGTCACCTCGTGGTTTTTCCCTTAACAAGGTTTTCCACATAAAAATCCTTGTGTTATGTGTGTTGATTTCTTTCTACTCTCATGTTTATGTATGCTTATATGTTTTGATACTGCACTAATTATTAAAGAAGAAAAGAAAGTCAAATAATTAAGATAACTGATTCACGCCCCCCTCTCAGTTATCAACAATTGGTATCAGAGCTAAGTTCCTCTAGACAGAGCCTAACAGCTTGAGGAAGATCTGGGAATCTCAATGGATATGTACGGTATGAGGGATCAACTTCAGTTTGCCCTAGATGATCTTGAGCAATCTCACTCTAAAGTCAATAACCTGAGGGAAAGACTCAAACAAGCTGATGATTTCATAAATGAACTCAAAGAAAAACTAAGTATCTCAATGAAGAAAAGAAAGGAACTACTTCAATAATTAGCAAGTCAAAGTGAAGCCAATGATAGTAATGAAGATCTGAATGAGAAAACCAAGTTATGTGAGAAGTTATCAAAAGAGGTCATTATGGTAAGACATGAAATGGAATCAGGAGTTATGAAATTCACCCAAGAAATTGAAGAGAAAAGAAAAAGTGAAGATAATCTAAAACAATCTCTCAAGGAGAAGTTAGAAGACTACCACAAAATGGATAGAATAATCAGGCATCTGGAATCTGATCTTGAAGAAGCTAGAGACAATGAAGAACAACTTGAGAATCAGATAGACACTCTTAAAAGGGATCTTCAAACAACAAATGAATACAAAGAGAAATTCAAGATAAGCTCTGCTCAACTTGAAGTTCTCCTTGAAAGCCAAAAGAGGGTAGATGACAAGCAAGGCTTGGGGTATGAGAAAGGGGAAAGTTCTAGATCTAGTCAGAAGAACTCAGGATCACAAAATCCAAGGAACAGGCCTAGAAGACCTCCGATAAGGCAACCAAATGCTCAAAGATATCCATCCTTCAATGGATACTGCTACAACTGCAATAACTTCGGTCATAAAGCAAATCAGTGTAGAAGATGAATGAATTAGACAAATTCATCCTTCTCCAGATAGTGTTTTAACTGCAAAAAGTATGGTCACAAATCTCATGAATGTAGAAATATTCAAATGAACAATTCATTCAATGGTAGATGCTTTGCATGCAATAGAATGGGACATATGGCTAATCAATGAATATCAAGAGGATATTAGTCAAATCTGCAAAGAAATGTTGTTTGCTACAATTTCAATAGATCCGGTCATATGGCCAAATCCTACAGAAGTAAGAATCAGGATAAAAGGGGTCCAGTGCATCATAATCAAAATCAAGACAAAGGAAAAGGAAAAGTGAATGCAGATGAAGTTCAAAGGGAGATGAACAAGATTTGGGTAAAGAGAAGTACATAAAATGTTGGGGATGGATCTGCGCCAGAATCTGGTGCTGATATTCCTTCCAAAAACTAAATAGATGAGCTCTAGCTCAGGGAGAGTCAAAAAGGAAAACAAATTCCCCCAACCAGTCAATTGATGCCTAAAATTGGCACATGGAAAGTTGTGGATTAAAGGGTTCTCAGAGAAATATCTAAATAAGCCTTGGTAAAGATATGGAAGATCTGCAAGAAGTTTTCAAGAGGTTAAGCATCCAAGATTGATCCAGTTTAACAGTTATCTGATAAAACCAGGATTCCCATAGTTAGATCCGGTATGATTTAAAATTCAAATATCTTGATCTCTGAATAAATGGAATGATTGAAAAAGGGAGATAGATTGTCATTTATCACCAAGAACCACTCTAATTGCATCTTAGTAATCTGGAAAGATCTCTCTCAGAACAAGGAGAACAAGGCAATCAGAATGACTTAAATTATGCATTTATTGCAATGTGGAATTAGGGTTTGCATAGAAATATAAGGGTTCTCTTGTTCATCATTTGCACATTTGCATTCAAGAAGAAGAAAGAAGGAGCTCTGCAACAAAATTGTCTCAAAACCTCTCAAAGATCAACCGCAAAAGTTGATTCAACTAGCAATCTTATCCAGCTCATATCATAAACCCTAGAGGTGTAAAAAGGTATTTTCACTCTTAAATATCTCTCTTTGAATCTTTCGAAAGATGGATACTCTGAATGTTGTTAAAATTACTGATAGGCTACACCTTAAGTTCAAGAAACACCCTTACAAATCTCTAGAAGTTGATCCTTTAGGGACCTTCTCTAGCATTCTGCATGGGATTTTGCATGTAGAAGATGTTAGGGCATACATTCATGTGAATATTGATGAATTTGGGGAATCCAAGCTGATGGATATCTATCACAAGCAGTTAATAGATGAATCATTTGAACTCAAACATTAGTACAAGGCCATCTGGGACAAGCATTTTGGACATTGCATCTATTTCCCCTATTTTGCAGAAGATGAATGGGTCTGGTATGTTCTGAGTAGAGTGCATGACAACTTCATGTGGTTGATGAGGCCATTTAAGATCACAAAAGATACTATTAGGGTAGTAATCGAATTGCACTCATCCGGTGGGTTACCTGCTCTCAAATCGATCAAAAACCAAACTGTAAGTGAGGCTATTAGATCAAAATTTGACAAGAGAGCAATGACAATAGAAGATATCACTGATTTGGATATCAAGTTTGTTGGTGTGAACATATAATTCACACATATTAGGTTGACTTAGTGAGTCTTCTAGATGTCTAGGTGTTTCTAGTTGTGTGTTGAGTTGTTGATAGTTGGAGTGAGTTGTTTTATCCTCCACATGTGCAATTAGTTATCATCCTCTAATTGGCACATGTTGTAGGAATATCTCCACCTTTCACTCCACCCTTCTAGCTCTCACCTTGCCTTTATAAGCAAGGCTCTCTCATTGTATTTCATACTGAATACAGCATATGATAGTCTAATACAGTTGCTCCATTGTTTTAGCATCTTCTCTTGTCATCTTTGTGTGGAAGGTTGTCTTGATTGCAGGTGATCCCAGCTTGCTAAGTCACATTGACTCTTACATGGTATCAGAGCCTAATCTACAATTCCCTTCCCTTATTGGAGAGATCTTGAGTACAATTCATGGTGGATCTTGATGGTTGAGTATGCTCTTCTCTTGCATCAAATGATGATCTGGAGAATCAGAAAAACTTGATAGAATCTCAGTTTTGTGAGGGTTTTCCCTTCTTGCCCTTGTATTGCAAGTGCATTTCAGAGCGTGTTGCTGTAAATCAAACTTCACCATTGCATCCAGAGCAGCCGAAATAGTCAAGATTGTCTTTTGTTTCATCCAAATCAGACATCGGAGGCAAAATTGATGAGGGTTTCAATTTGGGGCTCTTTGGCATGATCTGGAGGTACCAGCAATTTTGGAGCAGTTTGGCCCAAATCAGACATCGCCATTGTGTCCGGAGTAGCCAAATTAGTAAGGATCAACTGTAAAATCATCCAAATCAGACAAAATTGCAGTGAAAGGCAAAAAAATTTTACAATCCGACGCCATACGAAATTCACAGGGAATATTCCGCAGACAGATTCCCTTTGCATAGGCCTGTGTCAGCATTGTACTCTGTGCATGTAGCATCATTGAATATCCACGGTGTAATTATTTTGTTTGAATGTTTTCAGATTATATCCATTGCTGTGGAAAATTTCTTTTGGTACCCTATGCAGGGTATGATCTGCATAATCAGGTAATCGCAGGGAACATTTAAGTTTTGTGCATCGTTGACCATCGTCGGCGGCAGGAAATCCTTATCAACGACCATTGGAATTCGGCGGTAGTCTTGGCATTGTGTCTTCAAATTGTGACCGTAGTGGCTAAGGAAAGACATCAAACCCTCAGCGGATCTACAACCTTTGGTGTTTTCAACGGCCATTTCTTAACGAAGCCTCCGTCAACATCCAACAGTCGGCATTTGATATCTATTAGCTTAGGTCGAGGGTCTTTGGCAGTTTCCAGTAGCATTGATTTGCATCCGGAAGTTATTGCTTGGCAGTCGGCGATCAAACTCATAGTCAACAGTCATTTTCGATGGTTATGGCCAGCAAAGATTAGTTCGACAGTTTTAGATCAAGCTTTGATCTTCATTTGTTCCTAGCGACCACTGACAGCTTTCAACAGTTAGCAGACATTTCATTTGGTAGATCTAACAAACAGTCAGTCAACAAAGATCTCTGGCGGTCCTTTAGTGCCAATCAGATTCGATAGTCTTTGTTTCCAACAGTGGCAGTCTTTACCGTTTCAGTGGCAGCCTTTGAACACACAAAACGGAGTTTAAATCTTTGCAGCAGTCGACACTATTTTTGCATTGTTTTTGACAGTGTTAAATCCTTTGATTCCTTGCTTAAGCCGTTATTGATTCAGCAGTCTTCAAACTGGCGTCGGCCTTTTCTGTTAGTTTTTTCACATTGACTGGCAGTTTATACCTCCTGAGTCGGCCATTCTTTGATCTCCGGTAGACTCTGCAAATCCAGCAGTAACTATTTTTGTTTTCGACGGTGTTTGTCATTGGTCGGCATCTAAACTTTCTGAGCTCGTCTATTGTTCCTAACTGTAGTCACGTCATTACTGGTGGTCTATACCCCCAATAACTGTGGTGGTCATTATTTTCTGTAGTGGTCGACTCTACAAAACCTCTGTGGTCTTTCCATAGTGGCATTAGTTTTATTGGCGAGCATTCATTCCAATGGTAGCATTCATTTACTAGCTACCAAATCAGGTAAAAGCCGATGGTTATATTTGATCCTTTCATCGACCAAATAATCTGTTTCCGTAGGAGGTTTTGCCAGAGATCCGACAATAGTTTTCTGTGGTTATAGGTGTTTTTCATATTGCAGGACAGTGTTTTTTTTCTCTCAATAGTGGTATTCCAACGACAGGAGGGAATATTCCATTTAGGGGGCCGTTTTTACCCCTAAAAGTCCTAACTAGGGCTTTTTTTCTTTTTTGCACAACTTTTGCCCACGGTGTCCAAATCAGGCAAATTATATATCACCGGAAAGCTGACAAAGAGATCTTTGCAGTTGTATCTGCCATTTTCACTGATTTTGTTGTTTGATAGCATTTATTGTAGGTCGAAGACAAATCTTCTTTTTTGGCTGTCGAGCTCAACTTTTTGCCACGATCTCCAATTTTCGCGATTCAAGCGGCATTGGAAAGGTATTCAGGAGCTCTACACAGCCATCTAAGCACTTTTCTCAGATTTTGCTTTAGGTTCATTTTATTTCATTTGTCAATTTTTTGGCATCTAAGTGATAACTTGGGCATTTTGATACTTGAGAGGGTGAAAATTGTTTTGAGAGGATTTGTTTGCTATAATACATCATTGTGAGTGATTGTAATCTCACTTGGATCTCTTTTTTAAGAAATTTTGATTGTTTTCCCAATTTTGGTCTTTTGAGGACAATTGTAAAATGCACTAAGTATAAAGTGCCACAACAAATTGGGGGGGCTCTCTTGGATAGTAAAGGGGTGTTGTTGTGTTGTTGTCTTGCTTTTTCATCATGGATGTGCCTCAATTTCCACTTTTAACTCCATATAATTATATTGAATGGAAGAAAAACATGGAGTTTGTGTTGTATAAACAAAAGTTACATAGAATAACTTTAGGCACAGATCCTGAACCCACAGGTGCTACTGAGAGAAGAAAATGGTTAGATAGAAGAGATGAGGCTTTTGGCACACTTTGTCTTGCTATTTCTCTAGATTTGAGATTTCATGTTGAGTCTTGTACTACACCAAATGAGATATGGACAACACTAGACAATCTATTTGGCAAACAAGATAAGATAAGAAAGTTCAAATTGGAAAATGAGCTGATTACACTTAATCCTGAAGACTTTGATCAAATTGAAGACTTCCACACCAAGTTTAAGTCTCTCAGGTTGCAACTCAAACAAAGTGGTCTTGAGAAAGAAGATGAACAATTGATTCTATCTATTCTTGCAAAATTGGGTCATGCATATTCAGTTTATGTTTCTACCTTTTATGCTACAATGGATGCCTTTGGTACTAAGTTTACCATGCCTTCACTTGAGGAGTTTGTTGCACAACTCACAAGAGAACAAGCCAAGCTGCTACACATGGGCACATTGAAGTCACCTAGAAAACAGGCTTTAGTTGCAACACAGAGCACAAAAGAACCTAAGGCTTCACATAATAAGGAAAAGAAACACAAGGATTCATAGTCTAATAAGAAAGAGAAAGAATCAAAGAAAACCCCTAACTCTTCTTCCAAAGAGGAGTCCAATAAGAAGAAGAAGCCACAATGTTCTTATTGCAAGAAATTGGGTCATGATGAGACTAAGTGTTATGAGAAAAAGTTTGAAGAGATGTCACACCTTCTTCAAAAACATAACATTGAGTATTCTCCATCAACAATAGTTTTACCCAAGTCTTCTTCTTCACCACAATCATCATCTACATCTACAGGAACAACAAGATTTGCTAATTGGTCAGACAAAGGAAAAGGACAGGCACTCTTTGCATCAACAAGTCTACAATCAGAGAGATGGCTTCTTGATTCTGGAGCTTCTCATCATATGGCATCTTCATAGGGGATGTTCTCTTCATTTTAGTCATGTACTTCACCACCTATTTTGATGGGTAACAATAGATACATGCATGCATATGATAAAGGAACAATTGATGTTGGTGACTCGTGTACATTCAACAATGTGTTGTGTGTACCTTCATTGACAACCAATCTCCTTTCCATCTATCAGATTACTCATTCTGGTGCAGGGAAGATAGTTGAGTTCACTCCTGATTCTGTGATCATACGGGACTTGGAGAGCAGAGATATCATTGCTGTTGGGATGGCTGATCATGCATCTTGCCTTTATACTTTCTCCCATTTTATTTCTGATGATGATGTAGATCCATTGATTGACATTCACACTCATGCAGCAAGTGTGAATCATGTTTCTGAGGAGAAGTTTGGTCACTTGAACCTTGGAGTTCTTGCATCTACTTTGGTTCCTGAGACTAGTTTTGAGCTTCCTCCTTCTCCTGCTTCTTCAGATATTGGCATTGGCATAGCTTCATCCACTTCAGTTGAGCAGGATATTCCTTGTCTTCCAGATATAGGTTTGTGGGATGGGTACTTGACAGGTATTGCAACCTTGTTTCGTGAGTCCTATATTGATGACTTGGAGGACATCATTGATGACATTCATCTCCTCTTTGAAGGAGTTGAATCTTCTACTTTGGATGAGTATACACCTTCTCCTCTTCACTTGTCACAGTTTGGCACCAAGTTGGAGAATCTTGCACATCATTCGGAGGATTCTTTGTCTTTGGAGATTGATGATCTTGAGTTTTCATCTTGTCTTGGATTGTCTCATGCAGCACCTGATCATGTGGCATCTTTTGGTTGTGACATGTGGACACTTGAGTAGTTTTTAGAGACAGCATACATCATGAGGCTTTTTCCCTCATACCTTGAGATGGAGTTTCTTCGACATCAGCCTTTGGACTTGTTTCTTCCTAAGGGGAAGAATGTTGTTGGCAGGCTTTGGATTCTCTTCAGCATTCTTCTTCGAGCATTCACCATCGGCACAGGAGCTACTTCATTGTGGGGGGGACCTGTAGTCCCACATTTGCTCTCCTATGGGGGGGTAATTGATTGTATATATGTGTTGGATGTAGTCCTTGGGGGGTCTTGAGTCCTCCTTCCATCACATCTTTCTTTTGTTTTCTACATTCTCACTTTTGGAGCAGAGTTTTGTCCCATGAGGTTTTCTCCTTTTCTCCACTTGACATTTGTTGTACATGGGTACCTAACGTGGCCTAGTAGCCGGGACCCATCCATCATTGTTTTAGTCAACTACTCCCTAAGTTCCACTTAAGGGGGGGGTGTTGGTGTGAACATATAATTCACACATATTAAGTTGACTTAGTGAGTCTTCTAGATGTCTAGGTGTTTCTAGTTGTGTGTTGAGTTGTTGATAGTTGGAGTGAGTTGTTTTATCCTCCACATGTGCAATTAGTTATCATCCTCTAATTGGCACATGTTGTAGGAATATCTCCACCTTTCACTCCACCCTTCTAGCTCTCACCTTGCCTTTATAAGCAAGGCTCTCTCATTATATTTCATACTGAATATAGCATATGACAGTCTAATACAGTTGCTCCATTGTTTTAGCATCTTCTCTTGTCATCTTTGTGTGGAAGGTTGTCTTGATTGCAGGTGATCCCGGCTTGCTGAATCACATTGACTCTTACAAAGTTTGCCTCCATGATAATTGGCTACAAGATATATCACTCCAGCAGGGAGAATTCTGTATCCAGAACTGTAATTTATACTACTTATCAAATGCTAAGGGAGAATGTAGATTATGATCTTTGCGAGCTTCTTCTAAGACAACTATTGGAAACTTGCAAAAGATCAAAAAGGACAAGAAGAACTCATTCAAATATGGTGGCCTGATATTATGTCTCTTCTTATACTACATGAATGAGCTCTTCGGATCCAGTGGTTGGGTATGGCAAAATGACAGACCAGTTGCCATACAAATTAGAGATTACATGTATGGGCTTGGTGATGCCAAGGCTCAAAGTACAACACTCTGGGGATACTTCAAGAACTTTCAAAGTATGATGCAGCCCAGAGAAAGAATCCCCCAATCATTGGTTGAGAAATACAAGGATACAGTGTGTTTTATGGTGGACACTGATCAATGCCTAATGGAGGTAGTGGAGCCAAGGATAGTCTAGATTATGCCAATGGGTTATGAGGTTGATGAGAAAATTTTAGAGATGCATATCCAACACCTACTGAGTTAGCCCAAGGATCCTGAAGCAGAAAGGTTTGGAACCTTTCAAGAGTTGAGTGTGAAAATTCATGTTGAGCTAAGACAACCAGAGATGAAAAGAAAAGTGAGAAGAAAAGTAGAGGAAGTTGCCAAAAGATTTGGCATTTCTAAAGAAGCAGTCGATGCTAATAGAGAGAAACTAGAAAGAGCAGAGAAAGAGAAACAAGAAGCAGAAAAAGAAAGTGATCCAATGCAAGCCCCCTCCTAGACCAGATCCTCCAAAGCTATGCACTTGCCACCTCTAAGAGCCAAAAAGCCTCAAAACTGGAAGCCAAGACATCCGATAAGGGAGAAAAGAGAACAAAAACCAAGGCCACAAGGTCCTATACAAGTCAAAAGGATGATGAAGAGATAGAATCATATGAGGAGGTTAGAAAATGAAGAAAAAAAGAAAACCTCTATGGAATCACCTGCTGGCAAAAACAAAGAAGAAGAAGTAGAAGAATTCATTGAAAGGCCTACTCTTTGCATTGATGATATTGTCAAATCAGTCATTGTGGATGGGAATCTACAACCAATGACTAAATTTTATGATGAATATAATGAAGCTGACTAGAAGATCTTATAAGATGCTACAGTCAAGTATCTAAACATCTATAATAAAGCATTCATTGAAATTATATCTTTGATTCCCAAAAGCCTAGAGAAGGAACTTGAAATGAGAAAGGACAATGCCAAGGCAAAAGACCTAGAAATTCATGAGTAGATTGTTATCCAACTCTATCCTTCCATTAACCCTCAACAAATGAACATGATCTTCAAGGACTGCAAGGATGAGTTCTGGAGAAAAGAAAGAATGAACCAGCTTATGCTGGGAGAGACTGACCAAGTGGCAAAAGAAATAGAAGATATCCTCTAGAATGCATTTAAAAGATTCAATCTTCCTGTTATAGAGAACTTAGGTGATGAACTTTCTGCCATGGATGTCGAAGGACTGAATACATCAAAAGAAGAATCTACTGTGAAAAATGCAGAAGAGCCAAAGGACATAAGTGAGGAGAGGACTCGGGACTTGGATTCCTCTACTTTAGAAGAGGAAGTTCCTGAAGAAGTAAACATCTCTCTTTCGGACCCCCTTGCTGACTCTGAAATTGAAGGAGAAGAAAGAAAAGATGAGAAAATTAGTCAAGAAGAAGAGGTCAAGGGAAGAGAAAAAGATCAATTAGAGAAAACCCTAGACAATAGTTCTGAGGCCACAGAAGGAAAGAAAACTCTGTCTCCAATAAGAGACACTGCAGAAGTAGTTAAAGACTTCCTAACAAAAGAAATGATGGAATTAGATGAATCAGAGCTATTCCAAGGACCATTCAATTTTGACTCCCTCTCCCTGGTTCAAACAATGAAGATAGAATCTTTTGCCCAAGAAAAGCCAAAAGAAAAACTTCTGAAGTCACTGTGATCTGATAGAAATTGCATTCGGTGTGTTGGAGAAGGTCATGCCATCCTTCCAAAAAGATCTCCCGGCCTCCTCATCTAGTAATCTAAAATCTCTTGTTAATTCTGTTAGCACACATTTTGATTCCTTGGAGAAATCAGCAGAAGAGAAAGTCTAGAAAGATTTTTTGGGTAAGAGATTCTCTGAAGTATAGGGGCTAATAGAAAATGATAGGAGAAATCTGAATATTGGAATAAAGAGCCTAGAAAATGCTCTTAATGATGGTGGAGAACTATACAAATTTTGTTTATCTTGGTCCCCAGTAACAACAGACATTGCAAAGAAGGTGGAAGAATAAGAGGGCAAACTATCAAGTTTATCCCAGAGTTTTGATCCTCTCACCTCATCCATAATGAATCAAGAGTGCCAGACTATTGCCACTATAAATGAGATAAAGAGGCTTGAGAAAGAGAAGAAAAATAGAATAAGCAGGCTAAGTGAACTAAGAGGGATAATTATCCCCAAGTTAGAGGCAATGCATGAGGCCCTAACTGATGCCCAGACCACAACCTAGACCAGTGATCTGACAGACCTAAAGAGGGCAGAAGCTTTTGCATTTTTGCTAAGTGGTCACATTTCAATCTTGGACAAGATGAAGCAAAGTTGGGCAATAGAATTTGTCCAGTTGAAAACAACTTTTGTGGATATACTTAAGTATATGTAAGTATGACTTGTATATATACTTATGCAACTATGTATATGTTAAATTTTGTAAATTTTGGTGTTCAAATTCCACCCTTTGCCTTTAATGTCAAAGGGGGAGTGAGGAGCAGTGAAAAATGTGGAATCTAGCTAAGGGGGAGCTCCAGAAAATTGTACATTAGAACAGAGCATTAGCTAAGGGGGAGTGTAGTGTGACACTTAGTCATTTTTCACTAAATGTTACCATCAATGCCAAAGGGGGAGATTGTTGGCAAGAGACATTGTATGGCTTCATGAGTGTTGTCATTGATGGCAACAAAGTCCATCCCACACATCCGCAGGACATGGTATGTCTATACCGGAAGTCAGATTGAAGAGTATTTTGGTCCAGTGAGCAAGAATAGAGCATGCAACAAGGTCTGACAATCAGGTCCAGATCTCTCAAAAGAAGTATCTCAGCAAAGTGTAGACTTGGGGAAGTCAAGAGGAGTACCATGAATGATACATTCTAGAGATTGAGCCTTCGATGATGAAAGAGTGAAAAGATATGAGCACCTAAGTGTTGGGTTCTTGTTTGGCAGAGTAGACTGAGGAAGAACTGACCTGCAAAGCATCAGACCTTAATCCAGATGAGAAATTGATGGTGATCAAGTTTCTTGAGGGGTCATTCATGGTTGGCCAACATGATTGATGACTCCTATAACTATCTTTTTGATACGTATCTCTTAGTAAGCATGGATTCAGCCGACAAACCAAAGTTTGGGAAATCTTGAGTATTCCAGATGCCGACTAGAAAGATGTTGAAATCCTTTGTACAGATATATATACTAGATGGATTTTTATGTGAAGTGATATATGGTGTGTTGTGTAGTGCGAAGAAAAGTAGAGAGCAATGTGGAAGTAGTAATACAGGTCCAGTATGTGACAAAACAGCAGCACTCAAATAGAGGAAGAATGAAGTGCAATAGATTAGTATATTAAGCCTAACCAAAATTAAACCTTAGCATATGTGGATGCTTCTCATCAGTTCAAGTACCTGGTTTCTTTCTATAAACTATTGTAGGCAGTGAGCCTCTTGTGAGCAGTGTGCTCGGGTAGTGAGCCCTAATTGGCAAGTGTCATTTTGTACTTCTATTCTTTTAACAGACAATACAATCTTGGGTTAGTCACCCCATGGTTTTTCCCTTAATAGGATTTTCCATGTAAAAATCCTTGTGTTATGTGTGTTGATTTATTTTTTCTCTCATGTTCATGTATGCTTATATGTAATGATACTGCACTAATTATTAAAGAAGAAAAGAAAGTCAAATAATTAAGATAACTGATTCACCCCCCCTCTCTGTTATCAACAACATTTAGCCTAACCCTTTTGCCTTTTCTCTCTTTAAATTTCATGCTACTTAACACAATCAATTAATTTCTTTAACTAGATATAGTAATTTGTCATTTACTTGCATTTTCTAATGAAATTACTCATACCCAATTTACATTTTCTATTAACTGTATTGTAACGGCATTTTAAGAAATATACCTATTCTGGTGATAGCTTAACTCTATGAATGTTGACCCACTTTACCATTTTTACCAAGTTGTTCCCATCCAAAATTCTGTTCAGCAATGAACTATTTTTCAATTTATGCAATATTCTCCTTTCTCTGCAATTTTAGGTCTCACGATGCAATTATGAAAGAAAACAATCTTTACTTAACCCTAACATGTTTAAATTCATAGTTTCACTATTATTTTTGCATTAAATGTTGCATTCAATGTGACATACAAACTTGGCTTTCTATTTTAACGTTTTGTTTTGAACATTGTATCTGTCAATACTCTGCCCTTTGCATTTGAACTTTGTATATCACTTTTTTTATGACACTTTGTATATCATCAATATACAAACCAAAATATGCAATGGGTTATAAAACAATGTTCCATTTTACCTCCTTTTTTCACTTTGTATCTCTAGTTTGTATATCGCAATGTACATGCGATAGATACAAACCTTTATACAAATGTCGATACCTTAGTTTTACTTTACTTTCCCCCTTTTCCCTTTTCTGACAATACACTTTCACCTTTTTGTATATCGGAATTATATGTATACAATTGTTCATACATACAAACGATTTGGTCTTATTTTATCACCTTTTAAAATCTGCATCAAATTTTACCTTTTGTATCATTTGTATCACCCTTTTGTATCTTCCCATGTATATGCAACATACAAATGATGGGATGCCATCATGGGCCCCACCTTACTTAATTGCTTTTATCTTTTCAACAGAACGACAATGGTATCTGCCTTTAGATACAATTATTTATACATGCACACATACTATACCCTTCTTGATACAATCGCAGATCTCAACCCCTTATGAATCGGATTAGAATTAGTTTTGGTAGCGGCATTGTATATAGCATTCTATATCACTTTGTATCTAGGATATATACAATCCCCTTTTCATACAAATATGCATACTATTACACTCTTTGAATTCCATTGAATAAATCCTTGGGTCAGGGGCTGTATATTACGTGATGACTTACCTATCCAAATGTGACGAGAAACAATATACCTTCTTATACCTAATTTGAATAACCCTTGGAATTCGCAGTTGTATGTATCTTAAAAGATGCAAAGTTTAAACATACAACATACAAAACTGTGTTAAGTCCCCTTTTCACTCTAATAGACCACATTGTATATTACCCTTGGGTCCGTACATGCATATCAACCTTATGTATAAGATTGTGTTTTCATTGAACATACATACAAACCCACATACAACGTGAACCTGACACCTTATTCATTCCACTTTTGAACACCCATCGGGTCAAATTGGTATACAAAGGGCCCAAACATTAAAAATATGCATGCAAATCCCCAAGATACACGAACCTAACTATACCTGACATGACTTATACAAAGACCTCACATACAAACTAATTTGTATATTACATACAAACTTCCAAAATGATGCATTTTACCAAAAAAAATAGATATCTCACAAAATATTGGGAATTTCTCACTGGTTTAAGAAAACAACCCTTACTCATTTTTCACAAAGAATTCACCGTCACCTATGCCCTATACCTACTGCTAGGTATTTTTAATTTTCAACATGGTTTGTAATACTCACCGCCTTTTCCCTTTACCACCAAGCACGACCACACACAAACCAAAAGCAACAACCATAGCAGGGGTCCTTATTTTACTAAGAGGCAAAATGGGGTATGTTGTGAGCATCACAACAACTAGCAACCAAATAAAACAACTAAATTTAAATCATTAAAGAAAACCAAGTGAAATAAATTCATAACTTCTAACTTCCTTATATGCAAACTATTATTTAATTTGGGACTCAATGTATTCAATAAGGTGTATGAATCTTCCAACAGAGTTTAAGTGTGTGCATGTGTTTAATAATCCTCATCTTGAAAATGAGTTGAAAACACTAGTGACTGGTGTTAAACTACATAGTTTTATGTCATTCCCTCATAGCCAACTAGATAGAGCCTTGCTCCCAGCAGGCATTCATAGCCCTGGCAAGGTTATCGTTGCAATTCTCCTAAGTAGAGTCCCACTGCCAGCAAACGTCTATAGCCTCGGTGAGGTTACTTAGAAGGCTTAATTTGGATTTTCAGTATAATCTTTTCTATTTATAACTCTATGTAACATAGAAATTGATAAGATATTATCATTGTAAATTTATGATGCAAGGTATGATCACTTACTAAAATCAAGTTGAGAATTGCAATGGTAGCAAGGGTGACCTCTGATTTTTCACTTAGCACCTACACTAGTATGTTCAACAAACCCAAGGATTTTAGATGTGTCATTGTGAGAAACTTCCCTTGAATACTCAATTCACAATTATTGAATAAAAAATTTCACAAGCCAAACAATCATCCACATTCATGAAAGTCACAAGTTATGCATAAGTTTCCAATGATTAACCTGAATGTTTTGAATTTTCTATTGTTTTCAGTGGTTGTTAATTTGCTCCTGCATACCTCAAATCAAAACAAACATCCCTGCTAAGGAAACATAACAAATAAACCAACCAAACACCCAACCCACAAAAAAAACAAAACAAAAAACAAAACAAAACAAAACAAAAAAAACAAAATACCAAAAAAAAACACAAAAAAAAAAAACAAAACCCTATACATTTTGTACAATATGATACATAATGAGACAGACCCTTCCCTTCAAGCTTGAAAGTAATGTTTCAGATGTTGACCATTAACAGGTAATGGGACATCTTTCCCAATTAAGGTTTTGAGCCTAAAGGTATTGTCTCCTATTATTTCTACAACTTATAGTGGTCCTAACCATAATTTGTCAAATTTTCTGTGGTTCCCCTTCTTTTCATGTGCCTTGTCCCAACACAGCACCAGATCTGATATTTTAAATATTTTAACCCTCACTCTTTTATCAAACCATCTTTTAACTACAGCTTGATGTTTTACAAATTTATCTATAGCCTGATCTCTTTTTTCTTCTAATTGCAACATCTAAACTAACCTAGCCTCTCTGTGATCATCAAAGCCCAGATACTCATTAGCAAACTTCCAAGTAGGTATTCTCAAATTCACTGGCAGTATGGGATCAGTCCCATAAACTAGATGATAAGGTGCATTACCTAAAGCAGTCTTAACCTTCGTCCTATCTACCCACAATGCATATTTCAACAATGTATTCCACTCCTTTGGGTTTTTTACAATTAATTTCTTAATGATATCCAACAAGATTTTGTTAGTGGATTCTGCCAAACCATTACCTTGGGGGTAGTAATTTGAAGAAAACTTTAAAACTATACCATACTCAAATTCCCATTTAGAAAATTTCAAAGAAGAAAATGCAGGACCATTATCACATACCAGGGAATAAAGAGTTCCAAACCTTGTGATGATACTTTCTTCAAGAAATTTTATAACCACCTTAGTAGTTGAGAACTTACAACATGTTTCTTCTATCCACCTAGTGCAATAGCCTGTTACTGTCAATATGAACTTGTGTTCCACAGATGATGGAGGATTAATGACTCCAATGAAGTCCAAACCCAACTGTGCAAACGGTCTGCACTCAATGACAGGTTGTAATGGATTAGCTTGATTCCTACCTTATTTGTTGTAGTTTGACATATGTGGCACCTCTGAATATGATTCTCTGTATCTTTAAACATTGTTGGCCAATAATATCCAGCCCTCAAAATCTTATGAGTGGTAGCTAAATGGGACCATGATCTATTCCATACTTATCGTGTAATTCCAATAGTACCTTATCTGCTTCGCTTCTATTCAAATACCTCAAATATATACCTTCATGATTCTTTTTGAACAAAAGACCCCCTTGTACCATATATTTTTATGCTTTTATCTTCAAGGCTCTCCTCTGAGAAGAATTCATCTTGTTTGGATATTTTCCAGATATCAATAGAGTGTTTAAATCATCATACCAACCTAATGCATCACTAGCATTCAATACATACAGTTGTTTTACCAAGTTTGGATATGTATTGGCTATAGTTTGCACTAATGCTTGACCTCTTATCAATTTCATGGGAATAATCTCCATGTCAAACTCTTGCAATACAGTAATCCATTTAGCTCTTTTCTCTCTTGGCTCATTTTGCATTAATAACATCTTCACCGCTATATCTTGTACTATAGCTTTCACTTGACTCCTTATAATGTAATGTCTAAATTTTTTCACTACCCTTACCAATGCAAATGCATGTCTTTCTGTGTCTAAATATTTCAACTATGCATCCTTCAAAGGTGCACTCATGAAAGCGATGGGTTTTTCCTCATTTTCTTCTCCTTTTTATGTCAAGGCTGCTACAACTGAATGTGTGGATGGAAACAAGTAGATGTAAAATAGCTTAGTATAGTCTAGACTAGCCAACACTAGTGCATCAGAAATGGCTTCTTTGATATCTTCAAATGTAGCTTCGGTTACTAGTGTCCATTCTATTTTTGCATCCTTTTTCAGTATTGCATTCAATGGATCCACTATCTTTACAAATCCTATAATAAATTTCCTAAAAAATTAATTTTGCCAAAGAAAGACTTTAATTCCTTTTTACTATTAGGTAATTGCAATTTTCTTATTCCTTCTACTCTGTCAGGGTCAATGGATATCCCATTTTCAGAAATGATATGTCCTAACAATTTTCCTTCTGTCACACCAAACGAACACTTCTTTGGATTAAGAGAGATTCCATACCTTTCACATCTCTTGAGTACTGTCCTTAAATCTTCTGCATGAGTGGATGCATCTTTATAAAATATAGTTCAATCATCCATGTAAATGACAATACACTTACCTGACAGTCCATCTAAAAATGACATCATCTTAGCTCCATTTACTGCCTATAATACTTCATCTATTGGAGGCAATGGGTAATTATCATTTTCAGAAGCTTTATTCAAGTTTCTAAAATCTACACATAGCCTAATGTCCCCATTTTTCTTCCTTACAGGCACTAGATTTGCTACCCAAGTTGAATGTCTCACTGGAAAAATTATTTCAGCTGACAGCAACTTTTTGACCTCTTCAAAGATCAAAGGCTCTAAAATAGCATTCACTAGTCTCTATTTCTATATAAATGGTTTTACTCCTAGCCTTAGAGGTATTACATGAGTTATAATAGAAGTGTCATACATTTTTAAATCTTCATATGTCTAAGCTATCACATGCTTATACTCCTTCAAAACCTCCACAATTTCTTTTCTTAATTCTTCAGAGCAAGCCTTTCCAATTAACACATTCTGAGGCCTTTTCTCTATTCCAAGTTTAAAGGGATCACATTTACCTCCATCATTTTTAGCAAAAAATTTTTGTCAGACTACTCCATCAAAATCAAAAATCTTTTCCAGTTCTATGACACCTTTGGGTAAGATATTACTTTTCAGACTTACCACAACTTCTTCATCCCACGCTATATCAGGTCTTTCTTGTTCATCAATGATATGAGTATCAAATACCTCATGACAAGTAAGGAAGTCTACAATTTGCTGGTACCCTTCAAATACCTAGAAATGAGTGACATTATCTGGTATACTAGGTACATTTACCATCTCAATAGAAAATCTCTTTAAACTTGACAATGTTAAAGGCTCTAAAGTACTAGTAGCAACTACTAAAGCATCTGGTCTTTGATTTAATTCTCTAGGAATATGTTCCATGTTAAAAGCACCAAAAGATTCAATTAGGTCCCATACCCTATGCCTATAGCTAACCATTTTCATATAGTTACAATCATACAATTTCCTAACCTATTTAACCACTAACTCTGAATCAAAAAATACTCTGATCACCTTCACTTTTTTCTTAATGGCCATAATAAGTCCATAAACCAGAGCTTCATACTCTGCCACATTGTTAGTACAAGGAAATTGAAGTCTATATGCTACTAAGAATGACATACCATTTGGATCAATAAGTTTAACTCCTGCTCCTACCCCTTTTTTAGATGTAGATCCATCACACTTTAAGGTCCAAATATCACTCTTATTTGTCAGACCCTGACATTTTATCTTAGCCTGCATCATTTTTCTCATTACTGGTATTGCAACGTTATGTTTATTTTCATGTCTTTTAGTCAGTCCTGCAGGTATATATACACCATTAACTTATGTGTCAGTCCAGTTACCATTGTTCATCATTACTCCTTTCTCTGAACCCTACATTAATTCACTTGTATCATTATGAAAACATAACTCAGGTTTATCAAGAACAAACCTGCCTTTTTGTTGTCCCATCTTTTTCATACATTTTCCATATTGATACTCTATGATATCTCTACACATTCCACAATTTTCTTCAAGATGAGGGGTGTTATGAACTCTACACACATTTTTGTACAACTTACACTGAATTGGAGATTCCTATTAAATACACTCTTCCATCTCTTGTCTCATGATCCAACCAAAATTACTTACTACAGCATCCTCTTCATTTGAAGAATCACCCCAGGATTCAACCAACATAGTTGTTTCATTATTAGTAGGTTTTGTTTTAAAATCCAACATCAATATTTCTTCTATTTGTACTCCTCTATTAGATATTCTATAAACACCTGGCTCAATAGAGGCGTACAATATTTCATTGGTTCTTTTATATTTTGTAATCATGTGTTTCATTCTAGGTTCAGCCTCTATCATAATCCGATTAGGGACACCTCTCCATGGTAACCACATGTGTGAAAAATCAGTGGCCATATATCCATTCAATGTCTTAGACTAGTCCCTACTCAATAGCCAGTATATCTACAACCTAAATATCAATAAACTGGATTACCCTAGGATCTGAAGCTAACTGCTTCTGAATATGCATCAACTCACCTATCATGTTGACTTCAATTTTGTCTAATTGTGTGACAAACTTGGCAGATTTGGTAGGAGTCAATCCTAAAGTTTTGCATAATCCTAAAGGTATTATGTTACCTGAGGCTCTTGAATCTACCATACAATTGTGTATGTTTTTCCCTAACATCATTATAGTCAACAAAAAAGGAGGGGCTTCCTTCTTTTCTGCATACATGACCACATTAGTATTTGAAGGCTGCTCAGTTTTCTTATTCTTATCCTTGGACTATGTGTCTTTACTATGAATATCTAAGTCAACAGAAACCTCCTTTGATATAGATTCATCTAAAGATTTCATAAAGGTAGTTCGTACCCCTAGATTTCTCAACAACTCATACAGAGGTACACTAACCTTGATCTTTTTTATCTCTTCAAACAAATAATTCATTAATTTGGTTGTTTCAACTGACTCTATTTTCACTCTAGTCCCATGATGATTAGCCTTTAAAATGGCAGGATTATTGCTAGCATGTTGATCAGGAGGGGTATTGAAATTGTTAGGAGGGGTGGAGGTAGTGAAAGGACCTCCAGGTTTGGTATTGCTTCTCATGTTATAAGTATGGTTTTTATTGGACTACTAAAAAGGTTGCACCTCTTCTGGTTCACATAATACTTCATTTTCAGTTTCAAAGGGAAACTGAAAGGCATCCAATACTAAGGCTGACTCAGGATACAAAGTCTCACAAAATTAAGGTTCACTCTCAACTACTTGATTTTCTTCTTCTCTAATTGTGAAGGTGAAGCTTTCTAAAATTAAAGCAGACTCAAACCCTAAAGGCACTATTTCATTCCCTTTAGGAATTAAGAATTCAGAAGTAGGAGCTTGCACTTCAACATTAAAAATGCTAGTAGCAAGGTGAAATTGAGAACAATCAAGTTCAGCATGTGCACTTGTATTATGGATCATGCACCAATTTTTCAATGCTACATTATCCATTTGGATTTTAACTAGCTATTTCAACTCCTAAATGTCTAGACTCTCAAATGGAGAGGCCAGAGTACCATTATTAGGTCTAGTATTCCATGTCCTAGGTGGTTTAGGTTGATTTTGATTCCTATTGTTATTACCCTAGACTCTACTATCCTCATTATGTCCCCTATTCTGTGTTCCCTATCCCTGATTATGATTCTGTCCTTGGCTATGACTCTAGTTTTGGTTTGAACCTTGGCCCTGACCATAGCTATGATTCTTAGTCTAATTTTTCCCTTGGATGTTTCTACCGTAGAAATTTTCATTTCTTAATTGAGTCATTTCAGTGGTCAATCTTATTAAATGTGTAGTGATTTCTTTTATTTCTTCCCTATCATCATGTGCCTTAGCGACAAATGTATTCTAGGGAGGTTGAAAGAAAGACTGATTATTAGTCTGAGTATTATTGGCGCCATTACTAGTATAAGGAACAATAGTTTGAACAGGAGTGGAATTATACACTGTTGTATAAGTAGGAACCAGATTCAGTAATGGAGTATGATACATTGGCAGTCCATTCCAAGGTTGTGTCTAACTTTGCATTCCTGGATTTCCTACATTTAGAAAAGGATTATAAGTCATTTGTCTCATCTCTTGGTTCACTTCTACAGATTCCTTATAAACTATAGATAACGTATCTACGCTAACCTTTCTTTTGACAAACATGGTGGTCAAAGGATCCAAGGCTACATAATACATAGCCAATATTGCCTCAAGAGATACAATATAAGGGGTGACTAACTTAGAAAAGGATTTCTAGAACCTATCATTGAAATTATCTATGAGTTCTCCTTCTCCTCTTTTAATTGCTACTAATTTTTGATACAAGGTAGAAGGCTTTACTAGTCCTCTAAATCTAGACAAAAATGCTTCCTCCATGATTGCCAAGGTAGTGACATAAGCATTTGGTATATTAACATACCAATTAGAGGCTTGCTCATTAAAGGTATATGGAAATAACCTGCATACTATATCCTGATGTTCTAATCTTTCTCTAAAGCAAGCCTCCTTAAATATTCTTATATGATCCTCTGGATCTTGATGTAATTAATATTTAGGACAGATCTTTTCAGGATTCTTTGGCATTTCATGATAATTAGTAAATTATATAGAAGAATTAAAGTCAAAAAATTGCCATGACTGGACCTCTAGGTGGACTTGTATTTAAGGGCAGACTCATATTTCTAGGAGGACTTGGACCTCTGGGAGGTCCCGAACAAGGATTTAAGGATCTGAATGAAGAACTATTAGGAATCACGATATTATGTATGTTGAAAGGTTATCCAGGAGGAGTTCCAGATGAGCCTCCTATGTGTGATATTCTAAGATTCCAAATCAAAGGACTTTTGTTCTGTCTTCTATCAGGTAATTGCACAAAAATACCTCTTGAACTAGACATAGACCTAGTCACTTTACCACTATTATGAGCCAGCTTAACTTAAATCCTACTTCAACACTAATTAGGCCCTCCTTCTAGTGCCAAAGACTGTTGATGACTGTTTTTAGACATTCATAACAAAAGTTAAAATTCACAAGGAACCTTACCTATCTTCAAAGATATGAAGAATTAACTAAGAATTCTTAATCTCAAGTTTCTGTATGATCAGTCCTTGACCTTGTGGATAATTCAGTAGGATAATGTGAAACTGTAATATTCAAGGGTCCTTATGTAAGTTGAAATAGTCTGAGACTTTACTGGAGTTCAAATTATACAGATTCTTACAAATATCAACAAATTAATCATTCCTTTACATAAATTCTCTATTATATCACAAAGCTTTGCATGAATTTTAGTAAAACAAACTTTGTCTTTCAAATTTATATGAAAATTATCAAATATCACTATAATTCCTCATTCTTTATTCAAATATATGACAATTCCCTTTAGAATTTTGTGTTTAAGCTAATTAATTATTTGTGATTTTTAAGAAAAGTTAGAAAAGATAGGCTTAGGAAACTAGATTTCATCTACATAAAACTTTCCATTACTCATGTATATAAACCTATTTATCCTGATCAATTCCAAAGAAAATAAATCCTCATATATAAATCCTAAGCATTTCCATGAATTTACATACAGAATTGCAATCTTCAAGGGAAAATATGTTTGAAAATACCTGAATCAATTAATACTCAGAAGATAGACATAGAAAAATTGATGTTTGTATTCACTAACATAAGACAGCCATTTCAAATTTATAATGTTTATGACTTCAATCCTTTGAATTACCTGCAATAAACACTTACAGACATTTTCACAGATACATCAAGGAGACCAAACATTCCATGCACTCATCAATGCAGACACAGGTGACCTTCCCAAACGAAATGTCTTCTCTATTGTGCTAAAACTTGACAATTACAATCTTAAGCTAAAAAATTCCAAAATCCCTATGTAAATATTTACAAGCAGCAGAGCTTAATATATAGACTTCACAGCTTTCTCCTGCTATGGTTACAAAATCCATCTGATGGTCAGCATTCAAATCCTCAAAATCAATGATAGGAATCAATTCCTTACCATTACCAAAATATCCCAATTGTATCTTTACACAACTCAAAGGATGCCTTTTAGAATCTTTTCAAAAAAAAAGATACCTATTGACTTTTCTCCATTTGTTGACTTTTGGCCGATGATATTTTCCAAGTACACTTTTACTTAGGATATCTTCCCTTTTGATAACTTTTCACTCTTTCAGCTACTCAGCAAAATTACCTATTACCCCTTCGATGAAAGTATGATCCCCTTCTTGACTTTTGATCCATGTATATTCCTATACTCTGACTCCTTCCTTCAACTTCTTTTATTCTTTTTCTAGACCTTCAACATTTTTCTGATACTTTTAATCTTAGCACTTATTTCCATTATTGAATCAATCATTTATGTACTAAGATGTGTTTCAGGTCTCTCTAAACATGGTGAAAATATAGCCTTAAATTCCTTCATTGCCTTTTCCAAACCATATGCTGGTACTTCTAAGCATTCATGCCCAATGATTTTTTCTATGATTTTTATATGCACCCTTATCATATTATTAGTAGCCTCCTCTAAGTCCTTAGTACTTACGATACAATTTCTGAGAATGTCTTCCTCAAATTTTGATCCCATCCTTTTTTGTGGCAATTGGTTTGCCTTTCGAGGAGTAATGACTCCTTCATTTATCATCTCTTCTACTCTCACCTCCATTTCTTCAACCTATTTTAATTCTGCCTTACATTCTTCTTTTTTGGATTGACAATTATGCAAAATAACACTACATTTGTTCCTTTCTATCAAGGCCATATCCCAACCTGTCATTTCTGCCCTTGTTGCATTTTCCCCTTTCTTTATAAATTTATTGAACCATTTCTCAAAAATATTGTCTTCAATCTTTTTATTCTTCATTTCTTTTACTTCATCTTTTGATAGTACTGCCATTTCAACAGGTAATTCTGGCACTATGGCATTAGGATCAAACATTCCCATTATGAACTATTGCAACTGGACAATATGTCCCTTCAAATAATCATTTTTATCTTTATATTTCTTTAGCATTTCAGCAATGGCCTTATTCATGTCTTCCCACTCAGTTATATGTTGCTCCCTTGTCATGTGGCCTAAATCTAGATTAAGTATATGGTAGTCATCCACAATCATTTCCCCCTTGGATTTACTTATTTGTGGTATAGCTAGATCTAAAATTCTAGATCCAAAAGGACCTCTTTTGATTGCTAACATGATTCTAGCCTTTCTCTTCTCCTTCTGTGGTGTAGAACCACCTAGTAGACTCTTCATATCAATGGGTACTAATTGTACCTCTACTTTCTCTCTTCTGACCTTAGAGCCTAACCAGGCTGGAGACTCCTTGGTAACTTCTTCTTTTCTTTCTGCATTTATCACCTCTTCTTGAGGTTTCTCCATTTGTTCTATGTGTTGTTGTTGTTGCTGAAGTGATTGAGATTGAGGACCTAGAACAAGTGGATCACCATTTTGCTGTGATTCTCCTTCATCATCATCTCCTTCTATCTTAGTGTCCCCTTCTTCTTCATCTATTGGGTTGTCTTTTCCTGAAAGTTCTTGTTGTTCTTCTTCTTCTTTATCCTTTTGTTCCATGTTTTCTTTATTCGTATCCTATTTTTTCTCTTCATGCTTTGCATCATCTTTAGAAACATTTTTTGTTTTATCCAAGTTTTCCTCAGGATTACCTGATGTCTCTCCTGATTCCCTTATTGTTTCAACTTGTTCTTGTTCCTTTTCTGGCATATTTGTTTGTTCTATCTGTGAAGTTGAACCTATGACATTATCAAGTTCCTCTACATCATTTTCTTTCTCAAGTTTGCTTTATGTGCTCTTCCTTTCTTTTGTATTTTCTTCCTATTCACTTTGTTCATCATACATATTAAGAATATCCAAAACATCAATACTAGGCACATTAACTTCTATATCCTCTTATGTTAAGACAGGTACTTCTTTTAACACTTTTTCTGGTGTCTCCTCTTTCTTAGATTCTTCTATTTGTTAAGCCACATCTCACACGTCTTTGATAATCTCAGGTGGTACCAGTGTACCAAAAGGATCAACTACATCTACCCTACCATGTATATCTTCTTCTTCTATTTGTGGGCCTTCTGTTGTCTCCATAAAAACCTAAGTATCTTGTTCTTCTCCTATATCAAAATATTCACTTACTTCCTCTTCACCTTTTTCCATTTCTCCTACTGCACTAGGATGTACTTCTTTAATTCCACTATCACTACTATCATCTTCCACATTGATCATCTCACTTACTTTTTTGACTTCATGAAGTTTTAACTCTTGCAGCTTCTCTTTAGTCAATTTCTTCTTTACCTTTGCATATATTTGTCTTTTCTCTTCTGATGTGGATTCACTATGTATTCCACTCAACTTAGTAGCCACCTACTGAGCACCTATAACCTCACCTTGTTTTGATTTTTGTCCTTTTGAGGCCTCAATTGCTATGGCTTTCATAACTTTTTGTCCTGTTGGTCTCTTAACCGCTTGAATCTGCTTTGCACTAATGTTATGTCCACATGACTCTACCTCCATGAATGTCCGTGAAGATACTGCTATTGTAACACCTAAAGCATAGGGATCCATTAAAGTTGCATTTTTATCCTTTTCATTGATTTAGCTTCTACAATTCTTCTTTTCTTTTCATAGAAGCATTGGAGCTCATCCTAATCCTCTCTTACCCTCTTTTTACCTTTTTTTGGTAATGTAACCTCAATCCCTTTAGCTCTGATCTCTTCTATTTGATCTTTTAACCATGTTTTATAATGTAAAATAACTAGTTTGGATAATGCATCCAAAGAAGTTCCCCGTGGTTGTGTCCAATCAGTTTCACTAATGGGAACAAGCCCTACACTCTCATAGCTTTGGTGTGACAACATATTATCATCTTTAATTTCTAGTGGCACATAAATTTCTCCCATAGTCCTCATCTGTTCTACAGTCAACCTTCTATGAGCTCTTTTCCTCACTTCTTTGTCATTCTTACAATCTGACCAATAATCTTCAATATGCACTTGATGCTTGTATTTAGGATCAATAGTTCTCTGGATCCTATGGAAAGGATCAAAATATCTAGCTAACTCAAATTCTTCAAAACCATAGTATCTCAACTCCTTTTTTGAATAACCAGCCACCTCCTCACTGTAACAAGAATATCTTCCAATAGGCTAAGGGAGCTTAACATTTCCTCTGCCCCATTTCTTTTTATACATCTTAAATACATTCAAGTTCTATCTAGAAAACTCCAATACAATCAGTTTGTTTGATGGGCATCTAGGCAGCATGAATGGTTTCCCTTCACAACCTTCAATTCTGATATATGTAAAATTTCAGAATTGTATATACCATGAACACTGTAACCCAATAGCATTCTCTGCTTCTTCAAATAGCCTTTTATCCTTTTCTCCAGTTAAAATTCTTACCATGTAAGTATAAAATACATCATTTACCAAGGCATACTTCTTCAATGTATTATCTTCTTACAAATTTGGATAATGATCATAAACTAATTTCTGATCTGGGCCATTCCCTATGGTCCCAATTCTATCAATCCCAATTATTTATGGTTGTATCATAGATGCATAGGAATACAACACATATGATGACAAATAAAAGGCATCATTTTCTATTTTCTCAACATGGCTTGCTTCCATATGGCTATACAGATAGCCTTAGCCCAGTGAATTTCCCATCTTCCTCTTTGGCTTCTCTCATAAATTGAATAATAGTGAACATCCATGGTTCACATTTGGTTGCATCTCTTAACGCCACTAGTCTACTCAACATTGTAATCATTAGATGTATCTCCTCTTTAAAATCTATTATGTGAAGGTTCCTTGGTACTCTTGCTACAGCCTTAGGTTTATTTTCTACATTGTACAAGCTGTAGAAAATTTTAGTTTTACAATCTCTTTCATTACTGTTAAAATACTCTGTATACTGGTCTATGTCTATATCCACTATCTTCTTCTAAAGTTATAAACCAAACATCCTTGCTATCCCTTCTATGGACAGATCTGCTATAACCTAGTTTTCATGTATCACTCTTCTAGTACTTGTATCATATCTGTTTATGCACTCCAAAACCATATCCTTAGCCTCCAAGGCTAATGGGAACCCTGTAGCTTTATACAACCCTTTATCCCAAATGCACTTCATATCAGGTGTAGCATCTAATGATGTAATCTTCTAAAAAACATCTTCTGTATCATAAGATCCTATGTTTGTGTCAATCCGAACCCCATTCGTGCTAATCATGGTAGGATACCCTATGTGCATTGGCAATTCTTCCTTTTCTGTTTCCTTCCATGGCTTTCTTTTTTTCTTTACCTTTTCTTCGCCTATTGGATCTGTTCTCTTTTGTTTTGGATCCATCCTATGAAAAATCACATATTTAACTTCCTGTTTTACTCCATTTAGCTAGGTTTTTACAATGAAATTCTTACATTTTACATTTACCCTAACACTTTTGTCTTTTCTCGCTTTAAATTCCATGCTACTTAACACAATCAATTAATTTCTTTAATCAGATACAGGAATTTGCCATTTACTTGCATTTTCTAACAAAATTACTCGTACCCAATTTGCATTTTTGATTAACTATATTGTAATGGCATTTTAAGAAACATACTTATTCTGTGAAATCTTAACTCTATAAGCGTTGACCCACTTTACCATTTTTAGCAAGTCGTTCCCGTCTGAAATTCTGTTCAGCTATGAACTATTTTTCAATTTATGCAATTATCTCCTTTCTTTGTAATTTTAGCTCTCACGATGCAATTATGAAAGAAAACAATCTTTACTTAACCCTAACATGTTTAAATTCATAGTTTCACTATTAGTTTTGCATTAAATGATGCATTCAATGCGACATACGGATTCGGCTCTCTATTTTAACCTTCTATTTTGAACATTGTATCTGTTAATACTCTGCCCTTTGCATTTGAACTTTATATATCACTTTTTGTATGTCACTTTGTATATCGTTAATATAGAAACCAAAACATGCAATGGGTTATAAAACAATGTTTCATTTTACCTCTTTTTTCACATTGTATCTCTGGTTTGTATATCGCAATGTGCATGCGATAGATACAAACCTTTATACAAATGCTGATACCTTAGTTTTACTTTACTTTCCCCCTTTTTCCTTTTCTAACAATACACTTTTACCTTTTTGTATATCGGGATTGTATGTATACAATCATTCATACATACAAATGATTTGGTCTTATTTTATTACCTTTTAAAATCCACATCAAATTTTACATTTTGTATCGTTTGTATCACCCTTTTGTATCTTCCCATGTATATGCAACATAAAAATAGTGGGATGCCATCATGTGCCCCACCTTACTTAATTATTTTTATCTTTTCAACAGAACGACAATGGTATCTGCCTTTAGATACAATTATTTATACATGCACACATACTATACCCTTCTTGCTACAATCGCAGATCTCAACCCCTTATGAATCAGATTAGAATTAGTTTCAGTAGCGGCATTACATATACCATTGTAAATCACTTTGTATCTCAAATATATACAAGCCCCTATTCATACAAATATGCATACTATTACACTCTCTGAATTCCATTGAATAAATCCTCAGGTCTGGGGCTGTATATTATGTGACGGCTTACCTATTGAAATGTGACGAGAAACAATATACCTTCTTATACCTGATTTGAATAACCCTTGGAATCCGCAATTGTATGTATCTTAAAAGATGCAAAGTTTAAACATACAACATACAAAACTACGTTAAGTCCCCTTTTCACTCTAATAGACCACATTGTATATTACCCTCAAGTCTGTGCATGCATATCAACCTTATGTATAAGATTGTGTTTTCATTGAACATATATACAAACCCACATACAACACGAACCTAACACCTTATTCATTCCACTTTTGAACACCCATTGCGTCCAATTCGTATACAAAGGGCCCAAAGATTGAACATATGCATGCAAATCCCTGAGATACACAAACCTGACTATACCCAACACGACTTATACAAAGACCTCACATACAAACTAATTTGTATATGACATACAAACTTCCAAAATGATGCATTTTACCAAAAAATACATATCTCACAAAATATTGGGAATTTCTCACTAGTTTAAAAAAAGAACCCTTACTCTTTTTTCACAAAGAATTCACCATCACCTATGCCCTATACCTACTACTAGGTATTTTTAATTTTCAACATGGTTTGTAATACTCACCTCCTTTTCCCTTTAGCACCAAGCATGACCACACACAAACCAAAAGCAACAGCCATAGTAGGGGTCCTTATTTTGCTAAGAGGCAAAATGGGGCATGTTGTGAGCATCACAACAATACCTTATCCACATGATGATGTCATAAGGAATATGGAGGGAGCAGAAGTTAAATTAGCTATTGATAAATATAACAGAGAGATAGATCATAGGAGGAAGGAAATATAGGAAGTAGAATGGTTTTCCTCTAGTGGTGAAGAATCCTCAGATGAAGATGAACCCCATGCACAAATTGATAGAATTCCCAAATGCAAAATTAAATACCAAACTCTTAGCAAGGAACATGAGGTTGAAGAGCTAGTTGATACAAATGCCAGACAGTTGGCATATGATTCATTTATTTCTAATGACCAATTTATTCATTCTCCAAAATTTATGTCCTTTTTGTACAAATACAAAGGAAAAGAAGTCAGGAAATCTATTTAGAATGTCACACCTGATAATGAAAAATAATTGTTAAGTGTACTAAAGACAACCATGGATAATGAGATGAGGAGTATGACCCCTGATAAATGTAGACAACTACTAACAGAAGCTAGTGTGATGATATTTCCAGGGTTGGATATGAATTCTGCATTGGGATTTGATAGTTTCTTACATAATATTGATGACAAATATAAGCTTACTCCAAAAGGGGTAACAGAAGTATACATGGGAACAAAATATAACAATGATGAAAACTCACTTATGATCTAGGATTTGTATTAGCCTCACAAAAAGATTTCAATCATTAATACTAAAAAAGAATTAGAGCATGTGATGACATTGAAGGCGGGAGAAACAAATCCCATAATCACTGCTAATATTGGGATTAATGTGGCAAAGTTGAACAAGGCCCAAATCCAGATGTTGATCAAAGAAAGAGACATTTATAAGTTGAGTTGTGAGAGAATAACAAAGGAGAATGATTTCTTGAAAGATATAGTCAAAGGTGATTTTGAAGGATCAACTAAGAGATTAACCCAAGGAGAGAGCCCACAGAATATTGAACCACCATCATATAATCAAATAGATCAGATCCAAATTAACACACTTACTACAGTACTATAGAGCAGGCATACTCATATGATGCAATGGATGAATAAATTCTTGGATGTCTACTCTAAGAATCATAAAGTTATCCAAGAGCATGAGAGATTAAATAACATGCTCCAAGAGAAGCTCCATGCGATACAAAGTAAAGATACCCCTAAGAGTGCAGGCATCTCCAAAGATGAAGACCTGATCAAGCAGCATAAGAAATATCATGACAAGCTTCAAGCTGATGCAAAGGAGTATATTGATGATTCCAATATGGGTGTACCTATGTTATTCAAAAATGAGAAAGAGTTGAAAAACAAAGATGAATGGGTTAAAGAATGCCAAGTAATATTACAAGAGGCTCTAGAGACTATCAAAGATAAAGACAGCATCCTGGAGGCCTGCAAATATTTGGAGAGGATGATTTCGATAGAGGTAGTCACAAGGAATGCCATAGAATTTGTTGATACATATTTGAACCAAAAGTATTTAGATCACATTGCTCAGATCTACCTATGGCTCAGTAGAGCTTAGTGTTAATTATCTTTGATTATTGTTATGTTAATTTTGTTAACTCTCAAAAGACACTATGAAGAGATATGTCCTCTTCACAACTATTGCTATAAAAGCTGAACATATGATGGTCTAAAGGATCATCGGTAGTAAGATATCTTTCTCTCTTATTTTGAAAGACTTTATATGATGCAACTAATAAGAAGATAGATTGCCTTCTCTTGTCCTGTTATTTAATCTCTCATGCTCTTTTTAAGGTCTTGGATTAAAGTTATTCATATCTAAGACCTTAAAATTAGGAGTAAGAACAATTATCTTTTAAGCTACTTCACACCTATTTTCCACTATGAAGGATATTAAAAATCTGCATTAGTTTTGAAAGGTATACCCACCTAGGTCTAGCAGAACCTAAAGTGAAGAAGGTATTATCCTTGTGCATGTTAGCCAAAAGTGTGAAGAGAGCTTGGAAACCTCTTAAGGTGTAAAAACTTGTGTTTTTGAGACCTAACACAATCTACCAAAAACTTTGGCCTTTTCTTTCTCTAAGTCACTCAATTCATTTCGTACACTCACTACTTGGCATTCTTTGGTAGATACAGACTCAGCTAAAGGACTATATGACTGAGAAATGTTAGACAATTTGAGCTCTAAGTCCTTAATCTTTTTCTCAATATCCTCAATAGATTTAGACTGATTTAGACAAAACTTATAGATCTATGCACCTTCAGAGAGAGCATTTTGAATACTCTTTACACTGGTATCAAGCACTAATCTATCATAGCTAATTATTTTCCTTATTTCAGCAAATCTCTTCTCATTATATTCATTTTTTACTTTAGCTTCTACTGACTTCTCAAAAGTTTCAAAATGAGTACTTACAGAGTGTATCAAACTCTTCAACTGACTAGAGGGAGAGTCAAATGAATCCTTTTGAAAGGTGGGCATAATCTTCTCCAAAATTTTGGAGGCAAGACCAAGCAACTCACTATCCTCAATATGAGTTTTCAAAATCTCCTCTCTTGCTTTTGCTTGTACCACAGATGCTAACTTCATCTTTTGTAGAGGGGAAAGAGTGTCAAAATTGATAGTTCCTTGAATTAGTTCTGGTTCATCAAAGTCAAGCTTATCTTTCTCAACTAATTTCTTCACTGCATCTACAGTGTCTCTTACCAAAAATGCAGCTCCATCTTTCAGATCCTTGTCGGTACTGTCACCTTGCTTTTGCTCTTTGAAATTCTCTATTATTTCCCTTCTTGTTCATTCTTGTCCTTAACCTCTTTTGCTTCCTACACTTTATTCTTTATAGAATCTTCTTCAACAAGAGAATCTACTTCTGTATTCATCTCTATATTTTCTTCAGGAGATTGGTCTAGAGGAATTTGAGTATCCTCTGCATTAACTTCCTCCATCATTTCTTCATCTCCTTTATTTGGCATTTCATCTTCTAGAATAGATATGTTAGCATGTTGTTCACTTTCTTTCAACTCCTCAGCATTTGGAATGGAGGAATCATATTACGTTATTAGTTTCTTCTTCAACAATAGGAAGATTATGCCTTTTTAGTCCCTTTAGAAGAATCTCCTGAGTATCTTTGACTACCTTACCAATTTCACCCAGCATGAGATTATTCATTCTGAACTTACTTCTGAAGTCCTGTTTCACTTCTTTGAATATTAAGTTCATTTGTTCTAGAGTAATTTGAGGACATAACTTTATTAGCACATGCTCCCAAAGCTCAATATCTTTAACTTTTGCATTTTCTTTTCTTATTTCTAGAACTTTTGCAAGACTTTCTAGAATTTTAGAAGTTATTTCAAATAAATTCTTATTATAGATATTCAAGTATTTGACTGTTGCTTCCTCCAAAACTTTCTTATCAGCATCATTGTAATGATCATAAAATTTAGTCATTGGCTTCAAGTTTCTATCTATAGTAATTGACTTAATGATGTCATTCACAGAAAGAGTAGGCTTTTCAACATAAGCCTTTGTCTTATGCCTCTTACTTGACTTTATGCTTCCGAAGGACTTCTCCTTAGACACTTTAGCAGCTTTGGTGCCTGAGGCCTTCAACTCCTTAACCTCATCATCTGAGTCAATTTCTTCTACATCCACTTTCTCCAAACTGACATATGTTCCTTTGTCCTTTACCTTTGTCCTTTTTCCTTCCTTACCGGTAGGTTTTTTGCATCAGGAGAAGGTGACACACCGGAGGTTGAACTAGAAATCCTAGTAGTCCTTGCTTTAGAAGTGGATTCCATTAGAACACTTCTCTGTTCTCTATCATGTTTCTCCTTCCTAGCTTTCTCTATCCTTTCTCTGTTTTGTCTCACAGCTTCTTTTATTATGCTAATGCCTTCTGCATACATTTCAAATTGTCTTTGAATCTTTCTCTTAGATTTAGGTTTTCAGAGCTCAACATACAATTTCACACTAAGTTCACAATATGTCCCAAATCTTTCAATTGTCGTATCCTTTGGTTTACTTAGAAGGTGTTGAGCATGCATATCCAATACTTACTCATCAACTTCATACCCCATGGGCATGATCGATACAGTTCTTGGTTCAACTGCTTCCATTAAAAACTGATCTGTATCCACCATAAAACAAACTGTATCTTTGTATTTTTCAACCACATATGTAGGGATTCTCTCCCTTGATTGCATCATGTTCTAAAAAAATTTTGAAGTATCCCCAAAGAGCAATCCTTTGGGCATTGGAGTCACCAATCTTGTTCAATTTCTCTCTTATTTGTATGGCAACAGTCTTATCAATGGTCCAACACATGCTTTTCTTGACAAGTAACTCATCCATGAAATAGAAGAACAAACATAATACTAATGTCCCATACTTGAATGTTTTCTTCTTGTCCTTTTTGATCTTCTTCAGGTTTTTCATCAGCTGGTTCTACAGCAACTCATATAAGTCATAGTTAGCATTCTCTCTCAACATCTGATAAGCTGCATAGATAGTTGTACCAGATACAAAATTCTCCTTGCTAGAGTGATATTTCTTGTATCTAATCACCATTGATGCAAATTTGACATCTAGATCAGTGATGTCATTTATTGTCATTGCCCTTTTGTCAAACTTTGAACCGGTAGCATCAGTTATATTTTGATTCTTTACTAACTTCAACATTAGCAGTCCACCGAATGAGTTCAACCCTATTACGACCTTGATGGCATCCTTGGTGATCTTGAAAGGTTTCGTTAACCACATAAACTCATCATGCATCTGACTCAGTACATACCGGACCCACTCATCTTCATTGAAGGATGAAAACCCTATAATCTGAATGAAGTGTTTATCTTGCAATGCCTTATACTCAAGCTTGAGACCATGAATTTCATTCATTAGATGATTCTTGAACAAATCTACTAACTTTGAATCCCCAAACTCATCTATGCTAGCATGAATATATGCCCTAATATCTTCAACGTGCAATACACCATGTGAAACATTTGAAAATGCACCTAGCAGATCAACCTCTATAGATTTGTGCAGACACTTTTTGAATTTAGGACGGAGCCTTTCAGTGATATCAATAACCAATGGAGTATCCATTTCCAAAGATAGTAAATTCAAAAAGCTTTACAAAGAATACCTTTCGCCGATTAGGGTTTTCATTCAGAAATCTTCTTCATGCTTCAATCTCTTAGAAATCTTCACACAGAGCTCACCTCTCTTCTTTCTTTTTAATGCAAAGTGATTCAAAAACCACTTGAGCTTATTTTCATCCTCAGCACACTTACTTTTTGGTGTAATAGATGTTGTTTACCCTAATTCATGTAGTTACTCTTTTTCTGATTACAGTTAATTTTTAATTTCTCCGCAATCAATCGTATTATCTTCTTTTCTTCCAGAATTTGCTTTAAAAGATCTACAATAGGCTTCTCTTCCTTCATTCATCATGCCAAATTTAGGCACTGACTTGTTAGTAAGGGGAATTAGATTTTTAATGTAGCTCCCCTGAGCCAGAGCTCCCATTTCAATTCTTGGGGGAATTATCAGCACCGAATTCTAGTGAGGACCCATCACCTTCATTCTTTGCATCTTTCTTCACCCATGTTTTATTCATTTCTTTCTGGATCTCATTCACATCTATTTTACCTTTACCTTTGTCCATCTTCTATTCTATTCTTCCTTTCAGTGAGTTCACATTTTTACTTCTGCAAAATTTAGCACAATTTCTAGATTTGTTGCAGTTGAAACATATAATCTTATTTTTCTAGAAATTACATGTTGGAGCAGGTTTAGATTTGCATTACATTTCAATATGTCCAAACTTATTGCAAGTAAAAAATCTTCCATTGAACACATGTTTGTTCTTAGGAGGATTTCTTGATCCACTTCTAGAATCTTCAGCCTTATGACCTATCTTTTTGTAATTAAAGCATTGATCAGAGAAAGATGATGCATTTTGATTCTCTTTACTTCTACATTGATTAGCTCTATGACCATACTTATTGCATTTGAAACAATTTTCATTGAAAGATGAATACCTTTGAGCATTAGGTTGTCTTATCGGAGGCCTAGGTTTCCTTCCTTGATTTCTTGCTTCAAGATTTCTTTGACTAGATCCAGAGCTTTCACCTCTCTCAAATCCCAGACCATACTTATCATCTACCATCTTCTGACTATCAAGCAGCACCTCAAGTTTAGCTGAGCTTATTTTGAATTTCTCTTTATATTCATTTGCAACTTCTAGGTCATGTTTGAGATTCATGGCAATGTGTCTTTCAAGTTCTACCTCATTGTCCTTGGTTTCTTGTAGATCAAACCCTAGATGAACAATTATCCTATCCAATCTACAGCATTCTTCTGTTCTTTCTTTTAGAGATTGATTTAGTTTTTCTTCAATCTTCTTCCTTTCCTTGATTTCCTTGGTTAGTCTCATCACCCCAGATTCCATCTCATGTTTTAGGACAACAACTTATTTTGCTATCTTCTCACATTCTTTTGTCTTTTCCTTCAAGGCCTCATCCATGTCTTTATCTTCATTCTAATTTGCTAGATAATGAAGTAGCTCCATTCTCTTTTCATTAGATTTGCTTAGTTGTCCTTTTAAGGTCTCAATGAAATCTTTAGCATCTTTAAGGTTCTCTTGTAGATCTCTAATTTTTGCCCTGGATAGATCAAGATAATCGTAGGCTACTTGGAGTTGTTGATTGATGCCATCAGAATACTTGAATGAACCCATTGAAAACACCTTCCCATAGCTTCTTCAAGTTGTTAAACTTCTTCTAAGGAACCAAGCTCTGATACCAATTATTGAATTTAAGGAACACTAAGAAGGGGATGAATCAATATTGTACAAAACTTATTACTTTGTTCCTTTATTAATTTACCACATACATCCAAAAGAAAGAAGCATGAACACAAGAATAGAAACGGCAAGATCACAACACATGAACACTAGTATTTTTACGTGGAAACCCAGTTAAGGTAAAAATCATGGCAGGGATTAACCCACAAGAAATTTATACTTTGTTAAAAGTATTACAAATGGGAAGGCACATGCCTTCGGGCACACTGCCTAGAGCTCACTGCCTACAAATCAATTACAAAAGTTCATTGGAATGTTTGAACTAAGGAATAGCATCTAACAATGCAAGATTACAGTTCTGGTTGAGCTCAATACACTGACTTTACACACTTCATCTTTCTCTACCCTGCTTCACTACTCTGCCATGATCCAGAGCTTAGAACTCTTCACTTTACACTTTATTCTACTTTCCTTCACATCTGTCCATTCATATTCGCACCATCACACTTTAAAATGGTCAAACTCATCTATTATATATATCCGCTACATGAAATTGCATCAACTATAGTCAGCCTTAAGAAAAACTTAGAGACTTTTTAAAAACATTGTTCTGTCAGCTGAATCCATGCACAAACACCAATGTGGACTAGAACTTATGTATCTAGATCACCTCACATGTTGGCCAATACCAATGGATCTCATAAATTACTCGACCAATCACTTTTCTTCATCCACACAAGGATCAAACACCTAGTCGGTCTGTTCTTCACTGGACTGAACTGTCTAACCAAAACTTGATACTCAGATGCTTGAAACTTACACTCTCTTCATCACCAGAGGCTAAAATATTAGATTTAGGTAGCCCTGACATCCCTTAACATTCCTTAGATCTGCAACACAATATGATTTTCTATGGAGAAATGCAGACCAAAGTGTTGAACCCTGTCATATGCCATGTTCCTATCTATCTGGACTTGGACAAATCTGTAATCTGACTTCCAGTATGATCCACTGATGAAATGCGGATGTGTAAGATAGACTTAGTTTCCATCAATGACAACACCTGACATGCCTAGCAGTGTCTCTTGCCAACATGTATTGCATTTCTCTTCTTGATTATTAAATGGTTTTGTTTTAATTAAAATAGTTAAATAATATTATTAAAAATAGCATTATTATATTTCAAAAAAGAATGAAGAAATTAAAATGAGATACTATCATCCATGCAACAGTAATCTATAAAAGATATTATTGAATTGTTGTAAATAGCTATTATTTGATTTTAAATAGGAAAGATTGTGAGTTTTTAATTATTATTTTCATGCAAACTGAAAATATAACTTCAGTTGTAAACCTAATGAGTTCACCAAAAATAAAGAGAATTCTTTTACGATAAAAGAGGTAGATCTGGGAAGAATACAACACCACATTTTTCATATCGAAGGAAGAGTTTTTCTGTGTATTTATGAGCGAAAGGAGAGAACAGAAGAAAAATTTCATGGAATTGGAACAACTAAGATAAAGGAAGGCAGTGACTGAGGTGGCAAGTTCAATCTCTTCTTACGCGAATCTACCAGGTATTTTTCTTGTGTTGTATTGTTTTAAACTAGCTAAAATGATAATAGGACATAGTTAAGTAATCATCCTGTGTATATTTATTCTGGCCGCTATATGATAGATCAACCTGCTTATTTGTGGCCGTATACTTTTCTCCTCGTTGTCATTTTGTTCAACCTAAATCATCTTCTTTTTACCTGGTCGTTCTTCTTATTTTCTGGCCACCTAGTCATCAACCTTGTTCATGGCTAACTTGACTGTACTAGGATGATCTATATAGATCAACCCCTTGTCTTGCAACCACTAGTTCTCAGACTCAACTTTAGGTGTTGAATTCCCTTCCTCATGTCATTTTTGACTTAAAACTCTTATCTTTCCATGATGCTCAATCTGCTCAAAAATTTGATTCAAAACTCTTAGAGAAATCTCTAGTTTGTTGTTGTTTAATTCCCTATCAAATATTAAAATGACTATGTTTCTTTTTTATGATGGTTGAGATCTAATTTAGATTAGAAAATCGACCTCTGGATAATGAAAATCAACCTCTGAAAGATAGCCAAAACTATTCTTCATGTAGCTTCATTGGTAGTATTACTTGACTGTAGTTGATCCATTGTTATCTCTATGGATTGAAGAATTAGAACTTGTAGTTCTTTTTATGACTGCAAACCCTATAAACTTCCTATAGCAGAAATTACTATCTTGTTGTAGCTAATTAAATAGTTCATGTGGCTCTAATGGAAAACTCATTTTAAATCATTATATTGACTATATCTAAAATAGTATGTCAATTCACAACAGAGATAGTAGACTACATTTTTACTTTCCTATGAATGTTGATGTTGAAAACCTATTACATTATAATCAAAACAAAAACAAGATTAAACTATGTTATGTGTACTTTCCTTTATTTCTACAACAGTTCCTGTCATAGTTGTGACAGGAAGACTGGTTGTTTTTGGACTTCCTATCGCAATTTTGATAGTAAGTTATTTTTGATTGAATTGTAAACTTTTTGGTTAGATAATTGGATTGAAATAGTTCCTGTCACTCTTATAATAGCAAGATATATTAATATCTTAGAATGACTATTATTGATGACATTGTGACTGAAATACAAGATTAGAAACTATATCAAATTGATAAACTTATGATTTCGATTGTGTGACCAAAAGATGGTTCACTACTTAAAAGTGTATTTTTCCTTGATGTTTTGGGAAAGGGATTGGATTGATTTATTGGAAATCTTGAATTTGAGATTCTTTACTTTATTTGCTTGCTTCTTGGGGAAAGAAGTAGTTTTTATATAGGAATGTATTGGGTTACTTTTGGGACTAGGATGCTAAATGTGGATATTCAGAGATGGGTTTTCATCTTTTCAGGAATTGACCAATTTACTTAAATGATTAGATCTAATCAGAATGACATTGAAATAGATGTTTATTGTCTAGAAAACTTATTTATTGATATCTCTACCACATCCTGTTGTGAGACCATTTGCTTTTCAATACTTAGAATTGCACATTCAGACATCAGGGTTGCATTGGGTGTTCCCTCCTGTAGTTGTTACCAAGTAGATAGACATTTCGTGTAGGGTTGGGTTTCCTTAATTTCATGAAGGGATCTAGGGAAGTGTAAATACTTCATGGTTGGGTGGAAAAGCACATGAGCCATGTTCCCATCTCTCAGCTTGCAGGTGGTGGACCACCTAGTTTGTGCAGCTTGAGAGTGTATTGATTTATTTATTATTGATGTACTTGTTTATTTTACCTATTTTGGATTTATTATGGCATGTTTGCCAAAGGATTTACGTATATTATTTTATCGTGCTTGTTACATGTATTAAGCACGTGAATATGTATGAATTACTGACATTGAGATTCATATTTATAAGATTATCTTTTATTTGAGATATTGTGATTAAGCGGATTAATTACATCTTTTATCTTTGGAAGTTGTATCTAAGTGGATTATTTACATCTTTTTATTTTGGTTATTGTGATGTTGTATTTAAGAAGGTTATTTACTTCATTTACTTTAGAGTTGGTTTAATTTCTTTTACATGACTTGTGAGGATTTACACAGTATTAAAGAACCCTATGAAGAATCTACAACCTTTAAATTTTGGTGTGGAGTACTTAGAACAATTGGTGAATAAAAGTGTGAGGAAGATGAGAGAAGAAGAAACACAAGTGGTACCTGACAGAATCAACTTCATATCAAAAAATACAAGTACAATAAGACAAATAAATGAAACAACACCACTAAAAAATGAAATGTCATTAACAAATGAAAGATTATCTCTAAAAACTAAAAGGCACTATGAAGAAGTGCAACCCTCAGACTAGGAGTCACTCTATGTGCCCTATACGTCTAGAATAATTTTAGTAAAGGATAAAAATAAAGAAATAAACAAACAAATAAAAAGAGAAGAGCATATTGTAAGATATTATGAAGCAATATTAGGGAAGGAATACTTTGACATACAATTGAAAAGAGATAAAGAGAGAGTGAATAAATCCTTACCACATAGGAATGATAAGAAACTAAAAAAACTAGTAGAAAAAATCCACCACAAAGAAACAAAAGATTAAACACAATCTAAAATGGATTCTCTCATCAAGTTACCAATATTGAGTAAAGCTACAACTAAGGTTGTAGAACATATATTCGTTCTAGAATCAATTTGGTAGAGAAAGAACGTAAATAGAGACCAAACTAAGATATCTGACTTTATGTGGACTCTAAGGAATGATGCTTTAAATTGGTATAGGAAGAAATACTAAAAACATGATAAGGCATGGGATGAGGTTAAGAAGGAATTCTTGGATAATTTCAAAACTCCAGAAATCCCAACTGAAGGAGTTAGCAAGATGAGCGATCTCATACAAAAAGAAGGAGAATTCATCACAGAATTTGATAAGAGAATTAAAGAAGCCTCTAGGAAGCTAGAGGAGCCATTAACATAAAAACAAAGAATTGAATGGTTTGAGTCAGGATTATCTTTGCAAATAAGAACATTCCTTGATGGAAAAGACTTTACAACTTATTCTAAAGCAATAACCTTAGCATGTCACATTGAAAACCAAATGTGGAGAAGATCATAAAAAGAGAAGGAAAGCACATAGATTGAAAAAATAAAACTAGAATTGGAACAACTAAAGATGAAACAAGAGATACTATCTAGGAAAGACAATAATCCGTAGAAACAAAGATCTAACATATAGTGTACATATTGTACCAGAGAAGGACACATACAAAATGAGTTACCCATGATGAAAGGAGAGAAGAAGGTTGTCGCACTCAAGGTAGACCTAAAAACAATCCCTAAAAAGAGTAATATAGTATACCCTATTATAGTATATTGTATAAAGATATGTAATAGAGTAAGAATAAAGAGAGAGAATGTAAGTAAGATAATATATAGAGTAGAGACTTAGACTTGCCTTTTGTATATGACACTAAATATGAATATATAAATGATGTAAGGATTTTTAATTATGAATTGACTATCTATTAATGTGTTCAACAAGTTAGATGTGATTAGATATTACTGTATAATGATATTTCCTACTGCATCTATTTATCTTTCTCTCACTATATCTTCTATGGTATAAATAGATTACAAAAAGTATTATAGGCTCAGATCTCCAGAATGTGCCCTAATTTCTCTTGCCAACACTAGTAAATTAGCAAATATTTAAATTTGGGAAAATAAACAAAATTTTCTTTGCATACATATAGAGTGTATTTCATAAGAAAACCACAAAAACATTACAAAAAATTACAAAAAAAACCCTTGATCACATCATGAGGAAAATTCAACTCAAATAAGAAGAAAAAAATCTTGATCACATCATGAGGTACACATAAAATACATTAAACAATAAAAAAGACAAACAAACATTCCCCTATTGCTAATGTACCCTGGCATAAGGGAAGATTGGATTAAATCCATCCTTGACAAGATTGGGGAACACTTTCCCCATCCAATTCAATGAATAGAACAGGCTTCGTGCTAGGCTAAGGAGACTTAGGGTTTGTGACCCTTTGGGTCAAACAATTATCACAACTACGATAACTATCGAACATCTCCATAGAAATAATTGTCAAAACACACAAGATGCACAAAACCCAACCACCATCTATAATGTCCTACTCCTTGAAGAAAGTTAGTAGGACAACCCCTCAGTCCCATCTTTGCTCCATTGGCTCTTTCCATCTATGTAGGAGTTACTAGGAGGTTGCTCATAGTAGGGAGGACTATTCATGTGTCATGTTGGACTGTGAATCACCCACAAAATCATTTGGGTCACTTTTAAATGATACATATTTTGGTGAACCTGACTTGAAGAAAAAAACTTTTTGGTGGAGATCTTCACATTTCCTTTGCTTCTCATCTTTTTTCTCTTCATTCCACTCATCACTTTCATCCTCTTCATGCTTCATTCCATTTATTTTGTGAGTGTCTAAGACACCCCCAAATATGATAAAATATAAATAAAAACCTAGAAACATTCCCTCTAGAGACCCTGATATGCCCTTGTTTGATAGATATGTGCCACCTAATCTAATGGCACCAATCACCAACTATTACCATTTTGAAAGACTAAATTACAAGAATGAAAAATGAGAGACTCGTCATTCTCTCACATTCAATAACCCTACTTGGGAACATGAATCTCAACCAACACATTCAAACCATGATAGAGCACCTCAAGTGCTCATAAGATCATAAATTCATCAACCATCAACTAGCCATGCAAGAATAGAAACACAATTAGATGATGAGGTGGGACACCTATAAAAACACCTACAAGAAACTAGGGAGTCCCAAGAGGCCCTATGTATTGTATAAAAAACTAAGAAATTACAAAACACCTCCAAAGAACACACAAATGAAGGAATTCATGAAACATATAGCCAACTAAAGAAATGCCAAGAATAAGAGCTGCAACCCCCACCGACCTCATAGATAACATGGTCTAATAGATTAGAACATTATAAGAAGGAATAGATCAACCTATCCAAGAAAGAATGATTCAAGAAATAAAACACACAACACTAGGGTCAAAAAAGACCATGGGCAACTCCAAATTCTTCTACCTAAACTTCTAAATTCACATAATGGAAGTAATGACACCATCCAAAAAATTTCACAAATAAGAGGATACCATATAGCTCAACTACCTCAAAGTTATCGACAAGATTAGCCAACTTACGCAAATGTGTTTACACATCAACAAGTCATGTCCATATGGCCCATCTTCTCAACACCCATATCTCAAAGTACATTCTTAGAGACTTACCTTGAGTATTTGAAAGAGTCTCTAGATCACAACATATGCAACATATTGTTACCATGATCTCTCCTAGACTTGCCCATGTTCAAGGGAGAAGGAGACCTGAATTCTCACATAAAGGTATTCACAACTACCATAAGAGAGCTCCTCCCTTGGGATGGTGTCATGGCCAGAATTTTTTCTAAAACCCGCAAGGAGTTCACCTTGGATTGGTACTATCAATTGCCTGAAGCCTCCATCCACTCCTTTCACCAAATTATAGGAGATTTTGTTATGGATTTTGATATGAACAAGTAGCAGTTAAAATGGGAATACAAGAATTTATGACACTAAAATAAGATGCAAAAGATTTTGTGGCAAATTTTGTTACTTGATGGAGAAAAATGTTGTACTCATCAACAAGTTCTCCAATATGGACCATAGAGAACAATGTGACCTTTTCTTGCATGCCCTTAATACATATACAAGAGAAGAAGTCCAAAAATTACCATACAAGTCCTACAAAGAAGGCTTGGAGAGTGCACTGAGAATTGACCAAGTTGCCATTGATAGTGGGTGAAGGACCTCTAATGTAAATTATCAACTAGTGTCCCAAATGGGTGACAATAGTGTAAATAATTTCTCCATGATTAAGATCTTGAAGAACAATTGAAATGAAACCACAAATAAGGTGACAAACCAATGCCCAATAAGAAACAAGGTGAGGGATGACTATAATGGGAGATATTACTTCTCCCATAATGTAAATGTTGTGGATCAACCTCAAAATAATGGCTATTATCAAAGAGATAATCAATAACCATGGAACTAAAACTGGAATGATAATAGATACAAATGTCCACCTTATGAATACAATCATTTTTGCATGTTCTATAAAATAAGGGGGCATAGAATTGAGTCATGTAGGGAATATAACAGGTTCATCACAAGGTTACCTAAGGATCAACAATGATTATTTATTTAAATTTTCCTAAATCCACAAAAGTTCATGCCCAATAATAACAATAACAACACCAAGTAGGTTCAAGAACCCATTGCACCACAAAATGTAGGTATGAAAATATTCCAAGACCCTTTCCCAGTACATAGGAATAATGAAACAAATGACCATAATGCAACAAATTCAAGGTCAGCTAACCTCCCAAAAGCATCAGAGTTAAGTATCCCTGCACAACTAGGACTAAAGGGAGAGGTGCGAATTCTAGGATTAGTGGAAATACTACGTGATGAGGAAAAAATTGAGCTTAGTGTTGAAGAGGGGGTGGAATTTCATGAAAGGACAATTTTAGCTAAAGAACCAACACCTGCCCCAATTAGACCATACGACTTAATTAAGGATCTAAAGAAGACATACACCAATATATCTTTTAGAGATCTTAAAAATTCTCCATCACATTAGTCAACTCCTTTGCAAGCAATAGGATTGAAGTATCTAGATCATATTACTCTTCCTCCTAGCAAGCAAATTAATCAAGTTGACCTCAATATGAACCCACCAAATGTTGAATTACAAGATTCAAGGTTCTATTTTGACTCAAAACAAATGCCTTCCAAGGAAAAACTAGCCATAAAGGGGGATCTAAATTTATACCTACAAGTGTGGATTTATGACACTTGCATAAAGAAGACCTTAATTAATGATGGAGTCAGTATGAACATAGTCCCATTTTCTCTTTTGGAAAGGATGGGATATGGACACATGAACATAATGACATTTCAAGACACTTTGAGAGGTTATGACAATTTAAAAGAAGTAACAATTAGAAAAAGAATGCTCCTAGACTCCTTGGGAGTCAAAATAGTCCCCATGATATTTTATGTCATTGATAAGGACACCAGCTATAACTTTCTATTAGGGAGACCATGGATATATAAGATGAAGGTAGTTCCTTTCACATTGTTCCAAAAGGTTCATTTTTTACACCTTGGAAAGATATATGTCACAAAAGAAGATCCTAAACCTTTTAGTATGGTCAAGACATATGTTACCAGAAAGAAGATAGGGATTCCCATTGATTATAAGTTGTCAACAAATAAAGTTTTCATTCCAGATCCAATTCCATAGTCGATACGATTAAAGAAGGTAGAGAAATTTAATGAAATGATGAACAACACAAAAGTGAGTACATTCAAAAAGGGAGAGTCTTCAATGCAAAAATACATAGTTCCAAAAGAAACAACAATCAAAATCATGGAGTTTTTGGAAAATGATGGCCCCATTCAATTCCCTTTGGATGTTTGAACACAATCAATGTATTCTTTGATAATGAACAAGAGAGGACTAGTTGAACCATACCAATGAAAAAGTGGCTAAGGGTAGAAGAACCATTTCAAACTACAACACTAGACCTAAGAGAAGTAGATCTACATGCCTTCTCTCATGTTGAGGAAGAGTTATTAAAAAGCTATACTCATTTAACACCTCCAAGAGAGATGTCATCATGAGAATCATGCATGCCTAAAACTCAGGAAGTAAGTGATTCTTATGTGCCACTTTCACCTTCTAAACATACCTATACACCTTGGACACCAATAATGCAAGTGGGGCCAACTGATCAAGGAGAAGCTTATTCAATTGATAATGAGTCAACAAATGCTCCATAAGATTCATCGAGAGCTTTTATAGCTCCAAATACCCAAGAACAACATTCTACTTCAACCTTGACATGGTCCAATGATATTGGTACATGGGAAGCACCTCGAGTTTAGATCAAAATGATTAAAAGGTTTCTCGATGAAGATGAGGTTAGTGAAGGATAATTTCACAAAGAGTGCAAACTGTAGATAACCATAGTGTTGAATGCACAAGACAGCTGAGAGGGGGGGTGAATCAGTTGTAGCTTAAAATTTCAAAACCCTCACACTCATTTAGATCTGCAAAGATTTAATTAACACTTAGACTATTATGATGATTAAGCATGAAAGAAAATAACAGAAATTGAATCAAACCAACATCAAGCACAAGAGAACACCAAATTTACATGGAAAACCCAAGAAGGGAAAAACCACAGTAAGGATTAGCTCACAATATAAAGTAGTATCAACACCAAATTACAAAAGGCTCGCTACCAAAGGGCTTACTTAGCAAAAGAAAGGCTCACTGCCATAATAGAGAAGAAGAAAGAGAAGATTGTTACAAGGAGAAAACTATCTCAATGCAATAGAGGATTCCACCGTAACACCATCAACACTTTCGTAGTCACACTAAAGAATTCTAGATACCGTATGCTCATTAAATTACATCTAATAATCTAATGCATGAAAGCCTATACTGCATCACATATTCAACCACACTATTAATCACATCACATCCATCATGCACACTCAATCACGATCCCTTGACACTCATTTATACTATCTTCAACCTTGAGAGCATTCTCCAAGGTCAGCAAATCCCCTTACCCTAGAAAATTCAAATTTGGTTTGGACCTAAACATTCCTACAGTGGAAAGGAATAAAGGTGGACCACAACACATCTTAGCTTGGACCTAAATTCATCCAAGAATACCACTTCACACTTTCACAATCACCAAAGCACCTCCGCAAATAGTGTAAACACCCAAGGTCAGCCAAACATGTGTTAACACAATGAACTTTTAAGTACATGCTTCCTCAAACCCAAAGATGGCTTGTGGACCACATGCAAGGCTTCAACACAATCTAGAGTATTCCACAAGCATCCTAAAACATCCTAAAATCTAACAAATTACTCTGTAACAAATTCCACTTGCCGCACAACCTTATCATGTTTATCCAATATGCTTAACTATCTCAAAAATGTATTGTATCTCTAGAAATAGACTTCCAAAGCACTAAACCACAAACAACTTCAAAAGAAGAAATATATAAACCTTATAAGCTCAATTCCAAAACTGCAAGACCTAAAACCACTTTGCGAAGAAATGTGGAGCAAAGACATTTCTCCCAGATGCCTCTGCAACACTTAGAAATGTAGTCTACACACTGGTGAACACAACATCCTCTACATAACAAACCAGAACACCAAATTCATAATATAACATCTCTTAACAACATATCCAAACTGTAAAGATAGATCTTCAACATGGATGAAATGCAGAGCAAAACCAGAACACTACTCTGTAAACCAAAATGCCACTTCAACACACTATTTCCTTTATTAATCACATTATATCAAAAGTACTTGGAAACCAACCTATAGGACCATATTCTCAACATCTTCAACACCTCTACAAAGCAACCAAAGTATCATCATCAAAGCAACTCAACCAAACAACTCATACCATTGCAACAACCTCATCTCTACTCAACCAACTACACATACTCTTGCACCACTAACAAGCTTATGAAACCTTGGATCATAAATAAGTCCTATATTGGACCCCTTATCATTAGCAAGCTTATGAAACCTTGGATCATATCATGCTACCTCAGTAGATCACAAAGTTGCATCCAAAAGAATAAAACAATATCTTAGGACCTTATAGAATAGGAGAAATTTTCCTCAAGAAGGGCAATACGAAGAACAAGAAGTGCAGAAAGAAAATAAAATTTCAAGAAGATTGGAAAGGTCCCTATATAATCCAAGAAGATGTTGTAAATGGTTCTTATCTTTTGTGCACTATGGAAGGTGGAGAATTTGGTGAAATATTTAACGCCTTTCACCTTAAGAGCTATTATGTCTAAAAAATAAAAGATCATAAAAAATACTAAATCCAAAAAAAATCAAATAACTCAAAAATCCATAAAAATCATAAAATCTCATGAAAAGTCAAAAGTTGTATTCTTCATTTTATTATACCATGCATTTTGTGAGTGACACACTCCTATTCAATTTTTTTCTTAGTAAGGAGTCTAAGGTTGCTTATGTATAGGTTGACCCTTTGAGATTCCCTATGATCACATTTATCACCAATCATCATCCTTTTACATTTCCCAACAAGTTCTAATTAAATCCTAGCTCCTAGCTTCATACTAATCCTAGTCTTAACAAACCATGATATTAAGTTCAAATAAAGTTAGTACTCAAACCTACAATACCCAACAGAAGTTTGCAAGTAGATATTCCCCATTCATTCTTATAGAAGGGAAGTAGAACTGGATAAGTAAAATCCTTGGTGGTTCTCATCCCCTTATCTTATCTATCCAAAATTGCCAGGGGGATCATAACTCTGTAGGAAGCAATCAAAAGAGAGAGAGAGAATAAGATTGTAGAAAAAAAAGAGAAAATATCAAAAAAATGAGAGAATCAGAAAAGACATTGCAAAATACAAAAAGAAAAAGAAAAGAAAAGAAAGAAAGAATAAAAAAAGATAAATAAAAAGGAAGTGTTTTTTATGTTCATACTCTCATGTGGAGATAAATCTAAGCTTGAATCTATGAGGGTGGCATCTATTGGAGAAAATAAAAAGAGAGGTACAAAGCACACACATGCACTAGCTAAGCAAAGCCAACAATCTAACTCTCTTTATGACCATCTTCTACTCTAGAGCATTTCCTTTACCCTAAGTCTATCTTGTTGGCCATATTTGATCTAATTCTAGAAGGTACTAATAAAATTTGTTCCTTATCAAAGTTGAAAGCTTGTCAAAATGTTTTGTATAGATAAGGATCAATATCTAGCCTTTTGTAAAGCCAAAATCAAGAACTTTCCATATCCTTCCCATTCCCACTTGAGTTTCTTAATAAAATCCTATCCCAAGGATTAGAAAGTCTCCCTATACTAAGTCAACTTGCAATCCCCTAAGCCAAAAATCCTACTTAGGAGCAGTCACCATGTTTGTTTTGCTTGCATACATCATATCATAAAGAGAAAATAAAAAGAAATAACTCATGTCATAACTCATGACATTACATAAATATAGGAAAATGTGTTACATATCTACCATCATGTTTTCTTGAATCCATCTATCTCATGTTATATTTCATATATCTCAAAAAAAGACCAAAAACATTGCCTTATCATTTTGTTGTTCATAATAAAAGGCCTAAACTATCCATGTGCACAAAAAATAAGAGATGGGTGCATGAGATATTAGAAATACTCACAAATAAAACTTGAATGGAGTAAATCATAGCACATATCAAAGGTATAAGTTCATATATTTCTAGACAAAAGTACACTCAAGTGTGCAAATCTCCCATGTAAAGGGGCAAAATCTCAAAACTTAAGACTAGAAACTTCAAGGATTATTCTAACCTATAGATCACTCAAGACTTCTAATTTGGGGCTTCCTATTAATATATTCCACCTCAAAAGGTCTATGAGTCTTGTGTGAATGAGAAGGTATCCAACTAGGAGCATGTAATGAGATGGACCCACTATTTGAACCTGTGAACATTGTCATTGAACTTTGTGATTAGCCATCTCTTAAATAAGGGCATTGTCAACCTCAAGTATACCAATCCTAGCTCTTTCAAAAGAAACATCATAACATGTGTGATAAGTAGGAGACAGGGTATCCATATGACAACCTATCGAAGATGGCAAGTCTGCATCAATGAGAATGCTCTCCCTTGATCGACTAGTAGTAAGGAGTAGCACATCTAATGAAGCCTTGCAAAATAGTTCCCTATATCTATCCATCTATGAAGAGATAAATGATTAAAGAGTTAATTCCATGCCATTATGATCAAAATAAATTAAAAGAAAAGAGGAAGTCAGTAAAATAATCATGAGGATCACCAGGTTGCTAGGAAGCATCATTATGCCTCATATCCTCCTTTGACAACTTTGAGAATGAACCATGTACATATCTAGGAGTCCCCCTGGGTGTTATCTCCTCCACATCTACAGGGACCTCTTCATCCCCTTCATCACATTCCTCCTCATTAGGATCATAGTCCTCATCCATAGAATCATTGATCTCCTCCTCGACAGTTACAAGTCTATGAGATCAAGATGTGTGCACTCACCTCTGATCAACCTCACAAATAGGCCTAGTAATGAGCACCCTAGGAACTAGAGGAACTCACAAAAGTACCTTGTGTTGAGCATCACCCATTTCATGTATAGACCTATAACAACTAGGTAATGAGGGAAAATCATTGTGAAAATCCTCTTTGAACTGTTGAAGAACCTTGGTGGCACATGAGGAGTCTCAATCGAGCCATTCCTGTTGGTCAAATGGTTCACCCCTCAAAAATTCACAAATTGCCCTATCACCTCACTACAATCCATCCATATTACAATAGGGATTGAAAATGAAGTCAACATCTGTAAGTGTATCCATGAAATAGGTGGTCATGGCATAAGGACCAAGGCAGCCCCATTGCATGTCTCTTAGTAATATAAGATTGAAAGTAGGCATACCCCTCTAAGACAAAACAATGTGCTCTAAAATCCAAGACATGATGAGAGAAGGATGATTGAAAAAAAGAGCACCTCATCATGAGATATGGTATAGATCATGGTACACCATAGCAAGAATGTCAATCCCCCAAGCAGAGGTAGAACCATGATCAATCCTCTAGATGATTAGTGCCCAACATCACCTAAGAATAGAAGACCCCTTCCTTATCTCCTAAAAAAAAGATGCAATCAATCCAATGAAGACTTTTCATAAAGAAGGAATCATGATTTCAAAAACTAAGGTTAATTAAACACCAAGATGATTCTTATGGTAGTCAACACCCATGTAAGTAGCCTAGGACAATATTCTCTCTCTAATTCACTCTCAAGGAGAGTAAGTTAATCACCTCTAGCATGAAATCCTAAGATCCAATAAACATTATAAAGATTAATAGTCCAATCTCTAGATACCTGAGGAAATCAAAATGTGTTTCAATCAGCGTCCCAATATGTCAAGATGTCACTGCATATGTGAGAGGCAAGATGCATAATAGGAATTGAGCTATCTTATCCAAGCTCATCTTCTTCAGGATGGCACGATCTCTAGATGATAAGGACTCAAAAAACACAACAAACCAAAATTTCTCTTGGGTTGCATTCCACCTAATGTGCATCTCCTATCAAAAATAAATAAATAATATGGTTAGATAGTTGGCCAATCCAGAAAATATAAAAGAATTCAAAAAAATTCACAAAAAAATCATATATCGATGAGAACTTTACAGTAAACAAAGAAGATAGTATCAAAAGGTAGAAAAAGTAAGTGTGTAACCATTAGGACATCAAAAATTTCCATTTGGCAAACTTATGGTGGGTCACCCCTTTTACCAAGCTTGATCTCTAAGGGTGACCTAGAATGATAGAGTGAATCTCTAGGGGCAACTTGCCCTAGTGAAAGGAGTGACCCTACCCCATTCCAAAGCATGATAAAAATTAATCATAAAACACCAAAAATGATGCAATTGCAACAAATAGAAACTTAGTAAGGGACAAGAAGAAAAAATCTATGCCATTACAATAAAGAAACTTGAAAAATAATGGATTATTTGCAATAAATTAACAAAAAGAAAACCTAGGGTTTAAAGGGGTTTTTCCTCATTTATCATACCTAATGACCAATAAGGGGAAGACTGGTTACCATAATGATGATCTCCTTACCAAGCTCTCTCCATCACCTATTCACTCGCATGATTTTGTCACTCTTTGACCACTCTTCACCTCTTTCTTTTTCTCTTAGTTTAGTTTACATTTAGGTATTTACTTTGTGTAACGTTAGAAAATATCCCCTTGGGGGCTTTTCCCTCATAAGGTTTAGCTACTAGGTCTTTTGCATGCATTTAGGACATCTTAGTTCATATTTTGACACCCCAATGGAATGAGACCTAGGTTCCACGGCAAATTGGACCTAGGTGGACCCCTTGAGTTGTACCTGTGTATGAGGAAAAATTGATTAAATCTAAACTAATAAAACTAAAAACTAATCACATAAAGCAAACCAATCTAAGTAAAAGCCATTATCATAAAATCAAAGACAAATGAAAGCTCTTACCAAAATCTGTATTATTCCCTTTGGAGATGTGTGGATTGGTCAATGAAGTTGCAAAGCCATAGCTGTAACAAGCAAGTAGTGTGCTCAAGAGATCAATGTTAAGAGATCGTAAGGTTGCTCAATCAAATCGTGGTATGCTCAAAGCGCTGTTAAGTATGCCTGAGAATAAAATCGAAGAGAGAGAGGTTTAATGAAGGAGATGAGGGGGGTTTATATAGATTTCAACGAGGATTGATCAACGGTCTAGATAATTCAGGAGAATCAACGAAGGAGATAAGTTGAGGAACGTGCAATGAATGAGAAGAAGCCAAGTGTCCTACTTTCTTTTGCATGAGAGGAGTTATCAAGAATAGAAGAATGAGTTAAAGGAATTAACAGAATGTAATGATCAGTTAAGTGATTTAAAACAAGAAGAAGAGATTTGCATGAGAATAAGAAGATATTTTGCTTTATTAAATATTAGAAATATTTAATTACATGAGCAAGAAAGCTTGAGTTATTTTAGAGATAACTCAAATTTAGAAGGAAAAGCAATTTAAATAAATAATTGATTTATTTAAATTTAAAGGAGATATTTTGGAAGAAATAATTAAATAATTGAAATTATTTAATTTAGAAGATTTGAAAGCAAATTAAATAAATAAATTTAAAATAGAAGAATGATTTTGATTTAATTAAATAATTAAGAATTATTTAATTATAGATAAAATAGAATTTGTTGAATTAATTAAATAATGGGATATATTTAATTAATGTGGATGTGACTTTTGGAAGGTGACAATCATCTAATTAAATAATTAAAATTATTTAATTATGGAAGAATAATAGAGGAATTTAATTTAATTAATTAAATAACAAGGATTTATTTAATTAATGTCGCAATTTTGTGATTTAGAAGAATTTGGTGAAATTAATTAAATAATTAGATTATTTAATTAATGTGTGAAATGTAGGTGATTAGACAGATGACGAAATACAAGTGATTCGAAGACATGGTCATTTTAGGGTGTCTACATTTTGCCCCTCTTTGATGGAATGCAGTTTATAGTGTTGCGTCAAAGAAAATGATTGTTGAATACATGATACAATTTATTGATGCCCCAGTGTAGGTAGTTGCCCCAGCATATGCCCCCTCGAGCGGGAAGACAGGGAAGCGACAAAAGAACTGTGTTGATGCTCGACTAGATGAGTGTGCGACAAGGTAGGAGGAAAAGAAGAATGGGGTGGGAAGAAAAGAAAACATGAGGGAGGGATGCTATAAATAGGTCCCATGGGGACCACAATCCTCATTTGCACCCTAGGAGCTTCTAAATTTAGAGAGTAGAGCCTCCAAACTAGTGTGAGAGAGTTGAGTGGAAGGAGATGATAGTGAGGAGAGATGCCGATTCCAGTGCACAGGCATCGAGCGGAGCTCGTGCGGACGTACAAGAGGCCAGCAGGAGCTCCGATAGCGGTAAGTGGTCGAAAACCCTATTTTATGTTGTCATTTTAGGGTGGTTTAGGGCTAGGTCTAGGGAGGTTGATTAGGGAAGCCAAAAGTGCTTTAGGGTGGCTCAATGCACTTGGTAGTCGATTAGAGCGCTTTTGGCACGCCGCAGCGTAGTTGGTAGGTGGGTGCAACGCTTTTGGTAAAAACACAGTGCATATAGTTTTTTGGTCAGCACTGCAGCGCATTTGGCAGGATGCCACAGCACTTATGGCTAGGTAGTGTAGCGCATTTGGTATGGTAGACTAGCATGGTTGGTAGAGGATAGAAGAAATCAGGTCACCTCTGGTAGTACAGAGCGGCATGATTGGTAGCATAGTGAGGCGCACATGGTAAACAAGTCGCACTTGGTGTAGAAAATGCAGTGCATATGGATAGACAGTGTGGAGTGTTTGGCAGGGAGGTACAGCGCCTTTGTATAGAATAAAGCACTTTTGGTTAGGTAGAAGAAAATTAGAATTGTGGGTTGAGAAAAGGGATGCCTATCCTAGGTTACAAAAGGGGAAAGGTATGGTTGGGGATTGCATAGCATAGCATATGTGTAGATAGGATTTGAGGGATCTGGTATAGAAGAACTGACAAGTGATTTGTTGTGGATGTAGAGGATTATGCCACCACTGATGTCATGAGAGCGACACCACCCAATAGTGCATGAGGTTGTACAGCTGACCTGGGAGGACGACGCATTCTTGGAGCACGCAGGATTGTGGCATGTGGCCCACTTGACACACATTAGGGTGAATCTCACCCTGGTGACAGCAGTGGTAGAGAGATATCACACCGAGACCTTGTCATTTCACTTTCTGACAAGGGAGGCCACAGTGACATTGGAGGATGTGTACCGCATCCTGAGGATTTAGATTGATGGAGAGATAGTGGACTTTGACCTGGCGCGGGGCGAGGCAGGCTTGGTGGAGGTCTTCTGCATAGATGACCTCTGGATAGATGACAGGGAGATTCGATGGGTAGACGTCTCGAGACTCTGCGACAAGATCAGATGGATAGTGGCATCACTGATTGGCGGCTTCTTGTGTCCGGACAGGAGATCCAGAGGATTATAAGTTGGATGGGGCATAATATTATCTAGGATGTTCACACATGGCAGACAATACGCATGGGGCCCATGTGTGTTGGGACGGTTATACCGAGACATGCATCACTGCATATATAGGAGAGGCAGGAATCTCTCAGCAGGGGTGATACTTCTATAGGTGTGGGCGTGGGAGCATATCCCTGTGATCAGACCTATGACACAGCACCAACGGGGGAGGGGAGAGCCTTATGCATTCTTGTATGAGAGAGTGATTACACATAGGAGGCTAGGGTCTGTTAGCCACTGGAGTCGACAGATCGACGAGATGGACCTTTTCGTGTGGAGGCCATGGCTACTTTGCGAGGAGTGGGAGGATGAGCATGAGCAGCTTATGTATTGTACACAGGCTCGGTATCTATTTGGGAGACAGACAGATGCGATAGAGAGGTACCTGCCAGAGCGGGTACTCAGGCAGTTTGGATTGCCACAGGGGTTACCAGTGGGGGAGGCGACGCATGCCAGGATGAGGAGGGAGGTTGGAGACTGGGATGCAGAGATTCTAGTGGCTATAGCATTAGCAGAGGTACGGGGACTTGTCCCTGTGAGATGGGATTGGGACACAGGGATGGCAGACCCAGGGACGCTGCCAGAGTATGACAGGTACTGGCAGGCACATAGACCAGTGAGACTGACTACACCAGGTGTAGCAGGGGCAGTGGGGGAGGTACTAGTCCCCAGGGAGGTACTAGTCCCCGGTGTGGAGGCTAGGATGAGGCGACAGGCCAGAACAGCCAGGCAGTAGGCAAGTGGAGAGGGCAGCGGTCAGCAGGCAGTTGGAGAGGACAGTGGCCAGCAGGCCGATGTGGAGATGGTGGAGGCAGAGGGCCCAGTCGTAGAGACTAATTTATAGAGGGTCGAGCGGCTGCTACAGGAGGAGATAGCCCGGAGGACTCGATTAGAGCTCCAGATGGTGCGATTGAGGAGGGACAAGGATGCAGCTCGGGCTGAGGCGAGACAGGCCGAGGCCATAGCCCAGGCACAAACACCGGCAGCATCAGTAGCACAGATAGCCCTGGCACAGGCACAGGCATAGCTATAGGCCCAAGCACAGGCACAGGCCCAGGTACAGGTGCAGCCACCAGCTGCACCAACAGCAGATGCCGAGCAGCTAGCTCAAGTGACGAGGGTGAGAGATGCAGAGGTACAGTTACAGTTGACAGTAGAGGCCACACTCTTTAGAGTGCGGTAGGGGAGAGATGAGGCACACCGTGCCTTGGGTGCAGATCAGAGGACCCTATACAGTGAGCTCGTCCGAGTGCAGGGAGATCTAGTATCAGCCAGCAAGGAGGTAAAGTATTACAGGGGTCTATATGTGGGTGCGGTGCTAGCAGCTTAGCAGGCACCAAGTTATAGAGAGAGGAGTAGGTTAGGGGCATCCAGATCCCGGAGGACAGGGTAGTCAGTGTCTTCAGTGAGAGGACCACTTTTACCACCAGGGGGAGGAGGAGGACCAGCAGGGGGACCTGCACTGAACACAGGTGGGGGACAGGGGCCACAGCAGGAGGGCAGCTCTACCCACTAGAGCATGTACACTTGTATATTGGATCATTTTGTATCTTTTTGGACTGATGCCTGCGTGCATCCTGATGTATATTCTATGAGCTCTTGATTGCCTTGATGTACTATATTGATGTATATTTGGATGTATAGATATGGATTATTGATGTAGACACAGACATTTTTGTATTATGATGACCTTTATATGAGATATATGATGATCTATTCGGCTCAATGTGGTTCATACTTTTGTGTATGTATTCCTTAATGTCATGGATGTGATGATATGTATGTATGATTATGGATTCATGTGATGACATATGTTGCTTATATGATGCTTATAGATGTATGATGATAGAGATGTATGATGATATAGATGTGATGACTAGTGATATCTGACATGTGGGTTTTGCAGATATGTACTAGAGAGAAGAACCGTAGGAGATGGGAGACAGGGACTGTTGATCGATCACTGCAATGAAAATGATATACAAGTTGGGGGAATGGATGAATGAGCTTATTGCAATGGTTTCACATTTGTATATAAAGAGCAATCCTTATTTTGACATAGCATGTGGATAATTCACCACCAAGGTATAAAAGACCAAGGTGCAGTAATATCCGAGTGCGAGGACGTTAACTCTACAAGCAAGCGGTTTGAACTTAGATCCTTTAGACATAATATGATCTTGTTGGAACATGTGAATAAGCCATAGTCTTGAACATAAAATAAACTTCAATACATGTAAATGCAAGAAGAATATTAATATGTAAGATGCTAGGTCATAACACACACAAGATAAATATGATGTTAAGAAAGATACTGAAGATCATTCCTCAAACACGGCACACAAAAGCAATGACTATGCCCCTAATCTGTACTGCATCGCAACATACCAAGATTATAGATAAATCAAGGTAGTCTTGAATAGGTATTGGAAAAGGAACAAAAGATAAACCAAAAAGCAAATTGACTAGCTTCAAAGTAAACATACAGCCAACATATTCTCTTGCCAAAGAGGTTGCTCAGGATAGATTGGATAGGAAAGATAACAACCTTATCGTAGGAACTTTGTGTCTGTTAAAGGGGGCTATCTACCTAAAAAGACAATGTCTCACTGCAGGAAATGCCACATGTTGTAGGAGACACGTGTGTTGGTCTCGACAATGGAACACTGCGTAGAAGACAAGCTTGTTCATCTAGGGCTTTGGTTAAGCAGTACTTAGCTAATGTTGGCAATCGATATGCAGGACAGTAGATGACTTTAGAAGTAAGCTGCTTTGCTTTAGGTTTGTTAAGGACTTTTGCTTTGAAAGGATGTGCTAGCTTGCTGCTTGAGTTAGTCAAGTCGAGGTGAATGGATTTTACAAAACGGAAGACCAGAAAGGTGATAGTGCTGATGGATTGGAATGGGTGGAGAATGATGAATCGTATGTGCCTGAGTACTGGATACATCCTTTGTATTCCAGACTGCCTACATACCCTGTATCCACGGGATCAAGGCACATTACGAGGAAAGGTGAACGTGATAAATATGTAGTTCTGGATAGAGTGATGAATGTGTCAAGGTGAAAGGAGGGGATCTTATGTACCTAAGTACTGGATACTTCCTTCATATGCCAGACTGCCTACATACCCATATCCATGGGATCAAGGTACCCTAAGATTGAAATGAGATAGTATGTAGTTCTAGTGGCGTGATGATGATACGGAAAAGTGTTGGGGAGATAACAGCCTTATCATAGAAGCGATGTGTCTGTTAAAGAGTGCTATTGGCAGAAAGGAGAAAAGATCGATGTGATTGTGAACCATGAACAAGGACCTGTTCCTAGACCTAAGTTAAGGAAAGAGTTTCCCCCATTTTGGTAGAGGAATTGGCATGGATGACTGATGAAGAAGACCTAGAAGGTTGTGACCTAGGACCAGACAGTGCAAACTATTGACACAAATCAAGATGTGGGATGACGACGAGGGACATTGACAAATTTCCAAGCTATACTAGATAGGGAGATGGAAATGCAAACAAGGTCAATGGTTTTATCATGGAGGGATGGGTGAACCAAATACTCTGAGGATCAGGCATAGAACTTCTTGAGATGGACACTGTTAAGTGGCTCATCTAGAGGAATGTCGTTAGGTGTAGCTAAAGTATAAGCTCCTGATCCATATGCTACTATCACAATAAAGGGGCCTAACCAGTTAGGCTCAAACTTACCCTTCTTTTCTCGATCTGCTTGATTTCTCTGATTCTCTTTAAGTACAAGATCACCAACTTGAAACCGTCTTTCTTTGATCTTTTTGTTGCGGTTTTGATAGACATGGAGGTGATTAAGTGCGGCAAGGTGCCTCTCATCTAGTAGTTCAAGCTCAGCTAATTTGGAAGTGTGATACTCCTCTCCGCCGATCAGATCTTACATGGATACTCTGAGGGATGGGATCTCGACCTCTATAGGTAGGATGGCTTTAGAGCCATAGACCAAGGCATAGGGTGTGGCACCAGTTGGTGTTTTGATGCTGGTGCGGTAGGCCCATAGGGCGGGATTGAGTTGCAAGTGCCAATCACGACCAGCTTCATTGACTGTTTTCTAGAGGATTTTGAGAATGGTTTTATTAGAAGCCTCAGCTTGGTCATTACTCTGTGGATAGTAGGGAGTTGAGAAGTGATGTTGGATATTGTATTGTATGCACAAGGCACGGACATCCTGATTCTTGAATGGTCTCCCATTATCAGTGACAATGGCCTGAGGAATACCATACCGGCAAATGAGGTAGTTAAGGATAAACTTGGCTATTTGCTTACCGGTGATATAAGTCATAGGAATGGCTTCCACCCACTTCGTGAAATACTTAGTGGCAGTGATGATAAATTTGTGGCCATTAGAAGAGGAGGGGTGGATTTGTTTTACAAGGTTGAGACCCCATTGAGAAAAAGGCCATGGAGTAGTCACAGGCTATAATTCATGAGCTAGTGCGTGAATCAAATCTCCATGTTACTGGCATTGTAGACACTTCTTAGCAAATTCTGTAGCATCTTTCTCTATAGTAGGCCAGTAATAACCTGTTCTGAGTATCTTCTTAGTGAGATTAGGACCGGTAGCATGTGCACCACAGACACCTTTGTGTATGTCTCGTAAGGTAGCTTCAGCTTCTTCCACGTTAAGACATCGTAAGAGGATACCATCGAGACTCTGGCGATATAGTGTATCACCCAGAATGATGTAATGAGAGGATCGATGGATAAAGGTTTTGCATTGGGTGGATGATAGGTCAAGGGGAAAGGTTTTGTTCTTGAGGTATTCATAGATATCTTTGTACCATGGGGAATTGGGACCAACAAGTTCGTAGATGATTTCAGTAACTGGAATGTCGACGGCAGGTATCAACAATTGCTCAATCAAGAATTCACATTTCTGTGTATTTGCAGGCATGTCTATCAGTGACCCTACAGAAGCCATAGAATATGTTGCCTTATTATGCTCTCTTAGAATTTGCTCAAATGTGATGCTAGAGAAGTGTGGTTTGTAGGCATCCACTAGTTGCTTGTAGGGGACCAACTTTTCATCTTTTGTTTGGTACTCATTTGTGACTTCGAATGACTAGTTGTGAGTCTCCATAAGCCTGTAGTTCTGTGATGTCCCATTGCACTGCTGTATTGAGACCCATGAGGAGTGCTTCATACTCGGCAATGTTATTGGTACAAGGGAATGCAAGCCGATATGACTTAGGAATATAGTCATTTTGAGGTGTGATGAATAAGATGCCAGCCCCTGATCCATGCTGTGTGTAGGAACCATCAAAATACAACTTCCACATTATTGAGTTGGTAAGAGTGAATAGATCCTCATCTGGAAAGTCTACTACCATAGGGTGTGTATTAGTCATGGGTGCTTCTGCTAGTTGATTTGCTAGTGCTTGTCCTTTGATTGCTTTACGATCCATGTACTCAATATCAAACTCACTAAGGATCATGACCTATTTAGCTAGTCTGCCTATGAGAGCTGCTTTTGCTAGTAGATACTTCAAGGGATCAATCTTGGCTATTAGATTTGTGTGTTGGTTCAGCATGTAATGCCGCAACTTTTGAGAAGCAAACACTACTGCTAAACAAGCCCTTTCCATTGGTGAATAATTGAGCTCATATCCCACTAAGGTTCTACTAATATAATAAATTGCATGCTCCTTTCTTGATTCATCATTTTGTGCTAATAGGGCCCCCAGGGCAGAATTTGTAGTGGAGATATATAGTATCAAAGGTTTGTCCGCAACTAGTGGAACCAATATAGGAGGTGTAGCTAGATACTCTTTAAGTTGATCAAACGCTGCCTGACACTTGTCGTCCCATCAAAATGAGACATCCTTTCGGAGCAAGTATTGAAATGGTTTACATTTATCTGCTAGTTGTGAGATGAAATGCCGAATGGACTGCAGCCTTCCCTGAAGGCTCCTTAATGCTTTAAGGTTCTTTGGTGGAGGCATCTCCACTATAGCCTTTACTTTCGTTGGATCTACTTCGATGTCTCTATGAGATACTATGTATCCCAATAGCTTCCCTGATGTTATGCCAAATACACACTTCTTTGGATTAAGTCTTACTTGGTATTTTTTGAGCCTGTCAAAGATCTGTCCTAGAACCTGTATGTGGTCTTCCCTAGAAGATTTAGCCAGTATATCATCCACATAGTCTTCCATGATGTGATGAAAGAGATCGTGGAATATCACTGTCATTGCTCTCTGATAGGTTGCTCCTGCATTCTTCAGACCAAACGGCATGACACACCAACAATAATTACCCCAAGGGCAAGTAAATGTTGTTTTATGTTGATCTTCTTCTGCTATCCTTATCTAATTGTAGCCCGAGAATCCGTCCATGAGAGAAAGCATCTCATGACCTGCTGTCAAGTCCACTATAATGTCAATGTTCGGTAGTGGAAAGTCATCTTTGGGACATGCCTTGTTGAGATCTCTAAAATCATTACACATGCAGATGCGTCCATTGGGTTTAGACACGGGTACAATATTTGAGACCCAATCTGAATAGTCAATGGGTCGTATGAACTTTGCATCTAATAATTTCTATATCTCCACTTTTACCAAGAGAGCTATCTATGGGTGCATCTTTCTCAACTTCTGTTTGACTGGTTTCACTTTGGGATCAACTGTGAGATAATGAACTACTAGCTTAGGGTCTAGCCCTAGCATATCCACATAGGTCCATGCAAAGTTGATGGTTCATTGCAAGAAGAAGTTGTTAAGATTTTTGTGCTCTATTTCAGATAATGATGCTGCTAGGAATGTGGTCTTTGGATTTTGTTCTGTACCAATGTTTATCTTTGTAGAATCTTCCACCAGGAGAGTTGACTTATCTTGATACTTAGATGGTAGGGGAAGGTCAAATCCTCCATCCTTAGGTGCCACAGTTGGGTTTTCACCTTTGGATACGTCCTTTGTTTTTACTATTTTGTGATCAGGAGGTGCCACAATGTGGTTTTCACCTAGAGATCTTTCTTTATTTATACTTTTGCAACTAGAGGATTTGGCATTCTCACCAAAAAAAGTTGTTGGCTCTAGTTCCATTACAAAACTTGCTTTATGATCGCCAAGATGGATACCTTCCCGACATCCCATGAACTCAGCTAAAGCTTCGTCATTCTGAAATACATCTATAACGGGGGACCCTTGTTGGTCCCAATCGATAAGTTCAGGGTAGACAAGTGTGACATTCTGGGTGTTTGTGGTGGAGGTTAAGGATATGAAGGATAGCATAAAAATGGAGGATTCAGTGAATAGATTGGTCATATGGAGGGAAGAGTCATCGATGATATCCTCTGTAGACATCGAATCGGTGGGAAAAATGTTAGCTACCTCTTCGAGGATATACTCGATGTCCAAGGCGTGCGTTACCTTCTTACCAAATCCTAATCCCTTCTTGTCTAGCTTCTTTGTCACAACAATGGGTTCCATAGTTCCTTGATTTTGTTTCCCAAGGCCACCTTTGCCTTTATAGCCCATGTTTTTTACTATCCTTAAACCATTGCCATATTGCTTGACTAGTATTGTGACTAGCTCTTTCTCATTATAGAGCCAAGAAGAAATGTCCTCAATAGTTTCCTCTTCTAATAACTTTCCCTGTTGGAATTTGGTTAAGAATGCTGGGGGAGGAATAGCCACTTTTTTAGTTACTTTGGCAATAGGTAGTTGGCCGTAAGATTTTGGAGATAAAGGCATCCGCCCTACACAACAAGATTTTGAGATATCATATGTTCCAAAGCCTATATCACGAATGTGAGCTTTGATTTTAGGAAGAGGATTAGGGTTACTGTAGGGGCTGGAGTCAGCATTGCAGGGTCAACATATAGTGGGGATTCAAGAGCTTTTTCATTGTTAGGCACTTGGTTGCAATTCTTATAACTGCCTTGCAAGACAAGGCAGAATTCAAAAGGATTGGGGTCTCCTGGGATAGTTATCTCCGTACCATTGTATGGGAACTTTAGCGATTGATGGTATGTGGACGGAACAACTTTCATTGCATGGATCCATGGGTGGCCTAGGATAATGTTGTAAGGCAACTTAATATCAAGAACTTGACACCTAGTTTCAAGCATGACAGGGCCAAGTTGTATAGGTAAGTGGATAACACCTTCTGAGCGGTGTTCAACATCATCATACCCCTTGATTGCAATACTATGATCAGTGTTGACATGATCCTCAGACTATCCCAATTGCTTAAGTAACTTTAAAGACCAGATGTTGAGACCAGCACCACCATCTATGAGTATACGTTTGATTTTACGCTTATGGATGAGAACCTCAATATGAAGGGCATCATTGTGACAAGGATCATGGGATGGGAGATCATTCTCTGAGAAGACCACGTTGTAAGGTGAAGCAATGTTACCTACTATAGCTTGGAAATCTATGACTGCTATGTTGTTAGGAACCGAAGACTCTTGGAGGGCTTTTTCTAGCACCACTCTATGTGCAGGTGATGACCGTAGCAAGTCCAAGATAGAGATCTGTGCTGGCATTTTCTCTAGATGTTCAACAAGCTTATAATCAGATTGAGCTAGAAGACTGGGTGTAGGACCACGAATGGTGACACGACCATGACAAGTTGTAACAGCGCAATCCGTAGAGTTGCCTTTGATTGTGAGGGTAGACACTTGACTCTCTTCAAAATGACCTACAATGGAATCAAAGGAAGTGGAAGCATGATTGATACCTTTACCTCTATCCTGAGGAGGAGGTGGACCATGAGGAGGGAATGGTTCCTTGTACATATCAAGGTCTTTGTTCATGTGTTGAGCTGGTGTTTCATTTTCAAAAGTGATTTGGTTGCCTTCGATGAGATTTTGGATTAGATGCTTGAGTTTCATTCACGACACAGTTCTGTGCCCCTTGCTCCTATGGAATTCACAATATTCACTGTCTCTGTAACATGTAATTTTGTAAACAAGTTCTCCATAGGGGGGAGCATCAGGTAAGGTGATGAGCCCTTTTTGCAAAATTTGTTGTAAGACCGATTCGATGGGCACTCCCAAAGGAGTGAATTGACGTCGCGGAGGGTAATCTTGTTGAGGCCACTCTTGTTGTCGTTGTTGATTTTGATACAGTTGCTGCTGTTGTTGCTATTGTTGAGGTGGAGCTTGACTTGGTTTGGAGAGCTACAGCAGTGTTTGCAACGTTTGGACATGTTTAGAATCAACCACACCATCGTTGACCACGTTTTTGTTTTTGTTCCAATATTTGGGTTTATCATTCGATTGTTGATGAGGAGTGTTGTCTTTCATTTCTTTGAAGATTTTGACCACACCCTTAGCAATGAGGGCTTTTTCAATGTTCATTCCCTTGTATGTGATTTCGTCGAAGGTTGTAGCACTAAGAATTTGCAAATGGAAACCTAATTCTTGGTTGAGGTTCTGCACAAATATGCTAACAAGCTGTTTCTTAGGAATCTTGAAAGTGAATTTGCTAGCCATTTGTCTCCATCATTGAAGGAAAGAAATGAAAGTTTCACCATTTTTCTGTTTATTGTTGCATAGATCGGTCATGGAAATCTCATGCTCTGCGTTGTAAGAAAAAAGGGTGGCAAATTTCTTGGCTAGCTCATTGAAAGACTTGATGCCCATAGGTAAGTGTGAGAACCATTCTATTGCTTGTCCTCCAAGACTGCGAGGAAAGAGATGCATAAGATACGTGTCATTATGTGAGACCTCGAAGCAAGCAAGATAGAATTCCCTAAGATGGTCCTTTGGGTCACCTTTTCCTTTGTATTTATCAAACTTGGGAATAGTGAAATTTTGAGGAAAAGGGATCATTGGTAATGACCGATCAAAGGATAAGGACACACTTCCTCTAAAGAGAAGGTCTTCTTGGTGTGGCCAAACGTGAGATCAGATAGCTATTGTTGAACTTCCACAATTTTTAGCTCCATCGCCGTGGGGGGGTGGGAAACATCTCCTATTGTCCTAGAAGTGGTTGTTGTTTCCCATATGGAAGATTGTATTGTAAGCCCTAAGCACTGGTATTATAAGGGTCGTAAGATTGGTTGGGATCATACGTGTTGTATGTTTGGTTTAGATTAGGTTGGAATTGGAGAGTTTGATTTGACAGAGGTGGAGGTGGCACTAGGTAAGAATGTTGGCTTTGTGATGGTTGAAGAAAAGAATTGGGTGGAAGAAAGTTAAAGTGCGTTTGATTAGGTTGCGATGGCGGCACATAGCTTTGGGAAACTTGATGTTGGGAATGTTGAGAGTGGCTAGGCAATGTGTGAAAGAATTTTAGCAAGGATGAATGTAGCGGAGGAGGGACATAGGTAGAAGTGATGTGTGATGGTTGAGGTGGCTTGATGACGAGCATAGAAGAATGTTGTGGTTGGGATTGCATGACTCTAATTGGTTGAGAGACATGAAGGTTTGATGATATAGGACATGGTAGTTGTTGAGACCCTTGTTGCATGGCTACATAGTTGTTCCCCAGATTGTAATTTGGTGGGAAGCCTACTCGTGAAAGAGTAACCAAAATTCCACTTGCGATTGGTGTGGACACTTTAGGAGGTGGTTGCGTATTCGATCAAGCTAAGGTGGCTTGTTTAGCTAACTCTGCTTGATGTTGGAGAGTTTCTTGTTGGTTTTTGTAGATCTCCATTGTTGTCAAAAGCGGTGATATGGGTCTCTCCCCTATTGGGTTTTGATAAAGGGGATTCCTATACTGCGAGCTCTATCCAGGTAAGGGTATGGTCACCATTGACATGGTTTGCACTGCTTGTATGGTGTCTTGGGTGTTGCTAGGCTTGCTAAGATTGGATAGATCAAAATCTTTGGGTAATTTAGCTCCTTGTTCTGCTAGCAAGCGAAAGAAATGATCTTGGTTCTTGCTAAGGATTTTGTCAATGGCAGCTATGGCCCTAGGATCTTGCATGAATTCATCAAGATCTTGCTCATCTTCTTGAGAGGATTGACCTATTTCAAAGTGTCGCTCTTCTTGAGATGGCACTAGATCTACAGTATAACCTTGTGGAACAAAATCCTGAGGCAAACCAGTGGTATATTGGGGTGTACTTACCAAAGGGACCCTCCCTTCTTGGGAATTGCTTGGTTGGTCAACGTGCGGCATGCTGGGAGAATTGGTAGATCTTTCCACCGGTGTTCTAGGAGTGACCTTGGGAGTAATGTTGAGATGACCCGACTATGGTGTGTGAGGAGACGACTTGCGCTTCTTATGGACAACTTGCTTGGATTTCATAGTTTGCTGGAGCCTAGTGGTTACCATGGAATACACTAAGACAACAAAGGTAATGTTGGGTTTCTGCTTGTGCTCTGAGAAAAACAAACTTTTTGATGCACAAGTATCTTGACCAAAGGTGCTATACTATTTGACCAAGGGCGCAGGACTGTGAAACCAAAAGTGTGCTACTATGATGCCAAAGGCGATGGACTGAACTACCAAAGAAAATGTACTGCTATGCTAAAGGTGAGTTACAGTGACCAAAAGCAAGCTACCGTTATACCAAGGGTGCTGAAGTAGAGTTTTGCTAGAAATGAGTTACTGCTGAGCCAAAGGCCATCTACTGTACTACCAAAGGTGAGCTGCTATAATACCAGGGGCGCTGATGTAGTGTCTGATGCTTCTAAAAGGCAAAATTTTGATAGATTATTTTTGTTTCTGATTGGATTTGTTTGGCAAGAGAAAACATAGCAAACAATGTTGGCAACAACAAGAGACTAACACAACAGATAGTGTATGTTCGAGGCTCAGAACAAGCCCAATGTTTCCACAGGTATAAGACAATTGCAAACAATAACAAGCACTTTTTATCCCTAGAGACAAGGTTTCATTACAGTAGATCAGCTCACATCTTAATACTCCGTCGATAAAAATATCATTCCATAAAGGTGTTGGATATTTTGTATCTTTGCAAGAGATGATAGGTAGGGATATCTCACCCTCCCCTTGGAAAGCTCAAGTAGGTCACAAGAGCTTTATGGCCAAGGGAATACTATCTCTTCTCAAGGGAGCCAATGGTGAGTATCTTAAGGGCTTAAATCGATTCCCCTTGCACTGATGATTACCGCAATGTTCGGAGGTAGGTCGGGTAGTCTCTATCTAGAATGGTTCTTAGTAACTTTGAGGGACCAACACCTTACGAGCAATGCAACAAGCTACTAAAAGATTTAACGAATCCTACTAAGAGTATCAAAAACTTCGCTCAATGTGAAAATCGTTTCCACAAAGAGCCAGTACACCTCTTTTTAGTTTGGCACCACAAGGTAAGGCTGACATCGATTAGGACTTGGCTTTTGCCTTATTCCTCTTATATAGCGGTTCAAAGGAAAACTTCGCTTAGGGTTGTCCCTTTTGGATGGAGCGTAATCCAAAAGCAGGCCCTTCTAAAGGAAGTACTAAAATGTAAGAGCAAGCACGTCAAACAAAGGTTCAATTGTCCCGTTATAAGAAAAATAAGGTGCAACTAATTTAGGCACACACACGTTCATAGTTGTCAATTGTCCCTTAAGAAATTAAAGTGTTTAGCATTCATGTCCATTGTCCCTTAGAAAATTGAAGTGTTTTTGCATACATGTCCATTGTCCCTTAAGAAAAAGCAGTATGTTCCTAAGACTTAGATTGCAAAGAAATGATTTGTTCGATTATCCCTTTAAGAAATTGCAATGTGTTTCTAAGACATAGTGAGATAAATTAGAATTTCTTCAATGCTCGTCCTGCATGAACACATTAAAAATACCTATTTGCTCTGTGTGAGTAATAAGAAGCTGTAACAAGTCTGTTAGTTGCACCAAAAAAAATTCACAAGTTAGCAAAACAAATCAATTTGATCAGAAGCGAGTTACTGTCATACTGAAGGCGTTGCACTATATTTCTGAAAGCAATGTGATACAGACCAAAAGTGTCATATAATATTACTAGAAGTGCCGAATAAGATCCAGAAGCATTGTTCTGTTCTGCCTAAAGCACTGTAAAATATAGCCAAAAGCGCTGCCCTGTCTTAGATAAAAAAAAGTTAGGTTTTTGCCAAAATAACTAGACCTGAATAAGTTTCCATGATTGATCCCCTGTTCTGAGAAGTAATATCTATTAGATCTATATCCTGCAAGCAACCAAACTAGAAAAGGGTGTCAGGAATAGATGGATTAACACAAATGCTAAAAATACCCCTAAATAAGTCAGCTTAGGAAGTATCAAAAGATAGTTTGAAAGACAAATACAACAGCTTGTCAGACAAATCAATAGATATGCAATGAATTAAAAACCCTATGAACACCAAACAAAGTCAGAAAACCTAATTAGCCAAAAACGCTAAACAATACTACCCGTAGCACCGTTTTGTATTACCAGAAGTGCTTTTCTGTGTTACCAGAAGTGCTGTATAATCAGCCAAGGGCGCTACACAGTACCTCCAGAAGCACTGTAGGATACCTCCAAAAGTGATTTTCTGTGTATTTTACGCTGTACCATACTGTAACTTCAAAGAAAATCAATTACTCAAAGAAAAAGAGGGATTAGTGGGTCCCACCAGGCGTGCTAGAATGTGTATGAGGAAAAATCAATTAAATCTAAACTAATAAAACCAAAAACCAATCACATAAAGTGAACCAATCTAAGTAAAAGCCATTATCATAAAATCAAAGATAAATGAAAGCTCTTACCAAAATCTGTATTGTTCCCTTTGGAGATGTGTGGATTGCTCAATGAAGTTGTAAAGCCATAGCTGTAACAAGCAAGTAGTGTGCTCAAGAGATCAATGTTAAGAGATCGTAAGGTTGCTCAATCGAATCGTGGTATGCTCAAAGTGCTGTTAAGTATGCCTGAGAATAAAATCGAAGAGAGAGAGGCTTAATGAAGGAGATGATGGGGGTTTATATAGATTTCAATGAGGATCAATCAACAGTCTAGATAATTCAGGAGAGTCAACGAAGGAGATAAGTTGAGGAACATGCAACGAATGAGAAGAAGCCAAGTGTCTTGCTTTCTTTTGCATGAGAGGAGTTATCAAGAATAGAAGAATGAGTTAAAGGAATTAACAAAATGTAATGATCAGTTAAGTGATTTAAAACAAGAAGAAGAGATTTGAATGAGAATAAGAAGATATTTTGCTTTATTAAATATTAGAAATATTTAATTACATGAGAAAGAAAGCTTGAGTTATTTTAGAGATAACTCAAATTTAGAAGGAAAAGCAATTTAAATAAATAATTGATTTATTTAAATTTAAAGGAGATATTTTGGAAGAAATAATTAAATAATTGGAATTATTTAATTTAGAAGATTTGAAAGAAAATTAAATAAATAAATTTAGAATAGAAGAATGATTTTGATTTAATTAAATAATTAAGAATTATTTAATTATAGATAAGATAGAATTTGTTGAATTAATTAAATAATGGGATATATTTAATTAATGTGGATGTGAATTTTGGAAGGTGACAATGATCTAATTAAATAATTAAAATTATTTAATTATGGAAGAATAATAGAGGAATTTAATTTAATTAATTAAATAACGAGGATTTATTTAAGTAATGTCGCAATTTTGTGATTTAGAAGAATTTGGTGAAATTAATTAAATAATTAAATTATTTAATTAATGTGTGAAATGCAGGTGATTAGACAGATGACGAAATACAAGTGATTCGAAGACATGGTCATTTTAGGGTGTCTACAGTACCCTTCCCAAAATAGGGGGGAGGACTTGGGTGCCCACGCCCTAGTCCTACCCTATTTTGGGGCAGCTCCAATTTCTAAGTGTCAGTTAGTGACCGTTATTAGGTCCCTTTGCCCACACAGTAAGTTTGAATTTCAAATATCTTGGCGGGACTGCTTGTAGTTGCATATATAAGCATGTGAAGGCATTCATTTGTAAACTACATGTCAATTAGATTATTACTAGCAAGTTATTGTGTTCTCAAGGTGATTCAAGGCTTTCTATTAAGTTGCAAGAGTAGACTTGTATGTTTTGTGTCTTGATATTTATAGATTTGAGCATCAATTTCCTCATGGCATGAAGAGCATCTTCCTCCATGAGAGCTTCACTACAAGGTGACATATCATTGTGCTTTTATCATTGATTCCTTTGGTTTTTGGCCTCTACCTCACGCCCTCTTTATCTGACAATAGTGTTCAGAGACTTAAGTGTCCTTCGGGGTTTGACTGAGGCAAACCTCTAAACACCACAACCCCAAAACCAAGTCTTGTGTTTGTAAGTTACAGGTGTCGCATCCGAAAAAAGTGGAGTTGCAGGAAGGTTAGGCAGGCATTAGGGATTCAGGATCTAAAGGAAAGTCAAACAAAGGAGAACTTCTAGGACTTGGACGCTTGCTCCAGTATCCTCCGTAGGTAGATCTTGGAAAACAAAAGTTACAGGGATGATCAATGTTGAAAGGAGATCTAGATTCCTTAAAAAAGTAGGTACCTTAGACTTGGATGCCTGCTCCAGTGTCCCTGACTATTCTACCTGGGAACCCTGAAAAACATTTATTTTGTAATTCATTATTTTACTCATCTGCAAGAGCTTTTTCTATAATTTATTAATTTTTTGTCATATTTTCATAATTAGGATTTTAATGGTCAATTCGGCATAAGAGAAGGAAAAATTGATAATTAATTCCCTAATCCAAGTTTCCTTACATCTAAAAGTGACCTAGGGTATGATAGTGCTCGCCACTCGACCCTAGATCCTTCAATGTTTAGTGGAGAGGCGGATTTAAACATCTAAACAACAAAACATTAACAAAATCCAATTTTACCCTAAACACTTTGTTTTATCTTTTGTAATTCTTTCCATGCCCTCATTTTGTGTACATTTCATTCTTACAAGTCCTCAAGATTAAACAAGATGACTCAGGTATATCTCATGTGACAAAAGTACATATTTTTGTTTCTATTATAGTGATTTACTTTGAAAACATCATGATGTTGAGCTAACAATGGTTATTTGAGGTACAAATGTGGGACATTCACAACAATTAAAAGGCTAGTTCAGAAATGGTACCTACCTTTGAAGTAGACTACCATTCTTGAGGGGCAAATATGTAAGTATGAAAAAGATGCACATGTCTACATGGTAGCCCGAGGATGAGCTATAGGCCTAATCATGTACATGTAAGTTTGAATATATACACACCTCTCAATAGTGTTCCTCTTGGTGATGTGGCATTCATCATTTTTCATTTTGTTTTTGTTTTCCTAACCTTTTAACAAACCGTCTAGGTCTTGCACATTCCCTAGCTTTCATTCTAACCAAAGTTTGACAAGTCACTTTTGCCACTCTTTAGCCCTAATAACCACACCAATCTACTTCACAAGAGGGGAATTTTACATGTTCCCTAGGGGTGTTTTCATTTTTTAGACCTTTTAGAATCACCTAATTAACCTCCTAATTCCATCCCTAACTTCAATTTTTCTATCACTTTCTTCCTTTATGCGTTAGCCCATGTCACTATAGGATCTCCCCTTAGGTAACCCTATAGCTAAATAAGATCTCTAGGGGTGACTTTCCTTGGTGAAAGGGGTGACCCTCTTTGTAGAGACCCTACGACTAGCTTAGGGATCCTAAAACCATCTTCATACCTCCTAGATCATTCTCCACTCTGGAAACCAACCATACAAAACTTCTTCTATGAGGTGTCTTTTGTCACTAAAGAATCTCCCTGGGTGACCCTACCATTTAAATAGAATCTCTAGGAGTGACTTTCCCTGGTGAAAGGGGTGACCCACTTCCTAAAATGGGTGACCCTCTCATCTTCTAACTTGCACCATTTCCTCCAATTTTGGATCAAATTTGCTTCAATTTGAGCCCTGATTGTGTGAGTCACCTTCCCTAACTAATTATCAACTTTTTCTAACTAATTCAAGACTCCAAATCACTCCATTCTAACTACAAATCAATTCTACTCATCTCCCAATCAATCACATGCTATATTCATTTCTTATTCTCTAATAGGCTTTCAAGCTTACTTCACTCTCAATCAAACCCAATCCAATCAAGCATGTTAACTCTTCAATCAAATGAGTTAACTCTCCAATCATCTCCACCATTGTTGTGCTTCTCATACCTATAAATACCCCCTCCTCTATGCATTTGAGGAGGCAAAATTTAGTATTGTTGCACTTTCTTTTCTCTTTCCTTTCTTTGTCTCCATAGTATTTTACGCTCATGCAGGAACCCATGAGCCTTTTCAATATTTGCATTTACCTTTCAAAATCTCCAAGCCATTGCACTTCATAGGCATTTTAATGCCCAATTCATCTCAAAGCTTCTAAGCTTCAAGCCATAGTGCTTCATAGGAATTCTTATTCCCATTTGTTATCCAAGCTTCCATAGCTTCATTTCTATTCATTTTTGTTCCCATCTTCACTTCTGTCACCAAGAGGAGCACCAAGTTTCTATAGAGGGAGAGAGAGGGTTACCAATAAAGGAAGTTTTTGAGGGCTCAAGCCAGGCACTACCATCTTTACCATACCAAGTTTTTAATGTTTTCAAATAGTAATTAGTTCACACTCTAGATCTTGGGAAAATAATCTCCTATTTCTCTTTCATTGATAGGGTTTACGTTGATGCAACTATATTATCTTTTCTTTTTTTCATTAGATTACATACATTTGAATTCTTGCAATTTTTTATTTCTTAAACTAGGTTCAAAATCATTCAGAAAAATACAAAAACATAGGATTAAATTGCATCTTGGAAAACACATATAGTTGCATACATCTTTCAATTCCTAGTTAATTAGCAAATATTTGAATTTGGGAAAAGTAAACAAAAATTGCTTTGCATACATATAGATTGCATTTCATAAGAAAACCACAAAAATATTAGAAAAACTTAGAAAACAAAACCCTTGAAAATATCAAGAGGAAAATTCATCTCAAACAACATTGTTTCAATAAAATAAAACCCTTGATCACATCATGAGATACACATCAAACACATTCAACAACAAATAAGACAAATAAACATTTCCCCCTATTGCCAATGTACCCTAGCATAAGGGTAGATTGGATTAAATCTATCCTTGATGAGATTGGGGAAAACTTTCCCCATCCAATTCAATGAATAGAATACCTGCTTCATGCTAGGTTAAGGAGACTTAGGACTTGTGACTCTTTGAGTCATACAATTGTCACAACTACAATAGGTATCGAACTTCCCCACAAAAATAATCAACAAAACACTATGCAAGTAGCACAAAACCCAACCGCCATATGTGATGTCCTGCTCCTTGAAGAAAGAGAGCAAGACAACCCCTCGGTCCCACCTCCACTCCACTGACTCTTGCCACGTGAGTAGGAGTGAATAGGAGGCCACCTGTAGAAAGGAGGATGGTTCATGTGTCATGTTGGATTGTGACTCACACACAAAATTGTCTAGGTCACTTTTCAAATGATAGAAGTACATGCTACTAGTTTGAAGAGAAACCAACATCTCCACATCAAACATCCAAGAGTATATCCAACCATCCAAAAGTTTGCATTGGTAAGAGTTTATTAGTTTTTACTTGTGTTTGCATCCCTTAGTTTTCTCAATTGGAAGTAGTGGTGAGATTTGAAGTGGGATTCCTATTCTTGTGTTTCCTTCATGTTTGCTTCAAATTTTTGTTGCTACACAATCTTACACATAACATGAAGTTTTGTTAGTTGCTTATATAATGTATCATATCAATTTTCCCAATCATATATCATTTATAAATTTAATATTAAATATTAGAACTCCATTTAAATTCACTATAAAGGATCCATTAATGGCATTAAATTATTACAAGTTAAAAATTTTATAGTAATTAAATAAAAATAAGAGAAAATATAAAATATTGAATCTGGTTACAAATGAGACAAAATCCATTAAGTTGTCTAGGTGAATAATTTGATAAGTTGTGTAGGTCTAATAATCTTTATGGTTAGAAAAATTGTGAAATTGAGGCATATTATCACATTAAATCCAAATGATTTATTAAATCTTTGTTTAAATTTATAAATTGTTTTCCCTCCTAAATTTCTATCTTGTTTGATCCTTTCAAATAAATTTCATTGGTTGAGATTGGTTGGTTTGGATTGAGAGGGAGTCAATTTTGAACATTGGGCATTACTTTAAAAAAATTATATTTCAAATCTATATTAAATGTGATTTATGCACCAATTGGAGAGCTTTAAATCTTCTTTAAATCTTTTAAATACTTTAGTTACTAGTTGAGGTTTCAAAAAAGGGCATTAATTGCAGATAACTTGGAATATAAGGAATCACTTGTTAAAAATTGAGATTTTTAAATATGACAAGTTGAGAATATATATTTTTCATTAAAAATTTAATTTAGACTTGGTTTAGGATTAGAAGTTGTACTGTAATTATTTTTTAAATTATCAAGTATATATTTAATTTGAAAGACTTAATATGATGTTGACAATCATGTTTCATGTGTTTGGACAAAAGAATTGTATAAAATGTACATACTCAAACTATTCAAAGTTATGACAATAATATAAAATTTTATTCTCATAACATAATATTTTAATATGTAATTTTTATGTGTAATGAATTAGATTGACTTATATTCAAGTGGAGTTAGGTTTTGACAATGTTTACTAGTGTTTTGAAGTATGAGATGAAGAGTAGTTACACATATTTTTGTGTCTTCACAACATATGTCAAATTAAACTAAAACAACTAATTAAATAGTTGTGAATGACATTGATATTTTTATATTTAAATAATAATGACAATATATTCTATTAATAAATCACAATATAACAAATATATTCCCAATATTTAAAATACACTCAACTATTAAGTCTTCCCTAAAATTTGTTTCTAACAGTTTGTACTAAACATATCATAGCTTTCCATGGAATCTAGTGTGAAAAAGATGACAACCACTTCCACAGGAATGATGTTTGCAAATCCAATGCTATTTAAGCAACCACCCTGATCACACCTAATCCATTCTCTTTAAGCAGCTTACCTCCCCCACGAAGTTATGTTCCCATCTTTCCTTGGCGTGTTCCACTTGTTTCTATTATTGAATGCCATGGCCCATCACTTTTCTGTGTTTTCAATTCTTATGTTCTCTTTTCCGAAGCGAACAACAGGTGTAATGATTTATACTTCAAATTCCCCATTGTTCCTTAGGCTAAACAAACTTTTACCTCAAAGAAAACAGTAAAGTAATGTACGAAACAACCTCAATCAAAATAATTGGTAAAAACATTTATCAGACACTATCTCTTGTTTATTCCTATCCCAATGCTTTGAGAGATAGGGCCTCATGTCTTCCCACAAAGAAACATTCTGACCATCCATGCCAATAAAACGGATTCCAACATTGGCAACTCTCTTCAGACACAATGCTTTAAAGAAATATTGTTTGTGGGGCATTATATTCCTTATGTCTGAATAAACTGTCCAAAGTGAGCCAAAGTTGGATATGAAAGCTAAAATGAAAGTTGCAGGAAAGCCACGAGTTTCATTCAATAGAAATGCAATCTTTTCTGCTGGGTTTCTTTTATATTCACAGTCCCCACAAGTATGGCCATCTAGGGAACATTTAGTTATGTTGCAGAATAAAACATAAATATTCTACCACATCCACTCTCTGTCAATTCTGGCAAACAAAACTTTAAGGAAAACAAACTGAGAACTGACTGCACAAAGATTAAGGGACCACCATAAGAGCTAAGCTACCTACTAACATTTTTATCAAAGCTGTTCAAGAATATAAATCCAAATAGTTACATCAGCTGCAAACAAAATCTCACATTGTGAGATCAAAAAGGAGCAGGCTCACATGTCGATGTACTTAAAATCCTTTTTGGTAGACGCAACCATTTTTGTTGTTTTTGATTAAAGCAACCATTTTTGTTGTTATTGTGGAAACCCTTAGAAGAAAGAATTTTAAAAAAATCCTACAAAAACTTCCTTGGTTCTAAGATTCATACAATCTTTAGGTCATAAAATAATTTGATCTTTATATTGTTTGTACTCTATATGATTGTCAGTTACCTTAGTGGAAGCCCACTTGGCCATTGAACAACACCGAGGTATGATGGGGTCTCCACTTTACCAACCATGCTTGTTTGTTATCATTTATTGCTTCAATAAAAAGCTTTATTTGAAAGAATTGCCATTCCTTTTTGGATTTTTTTTAAACAAAATATTTAACCTAATGTTTTTAATATACCATCCACAAAACCGGTTGGACATGCTCCAGAAAAGAAGGAATTAAAAACCACTGACAATCCCAATGAAACAACTGTTTATGATCTTTAGATGTAAGCAAGAAAACCCAAATGTTAATACACAGTAGTTACACCCTATAAAAGCATACAGTATCTATTCCAAGCTCTAAAACTCTATTGACTTATGTTGATTATTGATAGACAATAATATGTTTGTTTTTTTTTGGTCTTGGATAATAGATTACCAACCACCATAAATCTTGGGGAAGTTTTGATCTTGAGGACTGGTTTGAAGCAAATATTTTATTGCCTAAAAGAAAGTAACCAGCACCCTTTCATTGTGTTTCACTGCTGGTTGTAATCTTAAAGAGATGTCGCATCAATGAATTTTTTTTAAGATCGAAGAGAGGGCAATACCCACTGAATTCTCACAGAAATAACTTCGGAGAAATGACAAATTAACTCTATAATTTTGCTAAAAAATATTCAAGTATATGAAAAGAAAAAAAATAATTATTTTTTTAATAATTACATAAAGTCATCTAAAAAGCATTTCTTTGTAATATAGACGGAAATAAGATTACTTATTAGTACCTCCATGTGTAGTACCATTGCATTCATTCAATATTCACATTAATTTATAACTTCAACCAATGAAATCCATTATTCTATAGCTTTGGGTACATAGGAGAAATCTCAAGAATAAGAACTCTTAACAAGACCTTATTTGACAAAGAAAATTTACTGTGGAATGTTGAGTTTGCTGGATACATTTGGCTAATGGTATGATTACTTGTAAGATGATTTTTAATGATATTTAGAGTTGTCAATGATGCTTACAAACTTGTTTGATTTGTTGGATATTTGCAATGTGTGGGAAGGTTCATGGGTTGTTGGTAATGTCTAAATTTTACTAAGGAACAAACATGCACAAATAAGACCAATCAATTTTTTGAGTTAAACAAGTGCAATGGAAATATTGAACAACACCTGTTAACACATGTGTTTGTTAGGAAAGGTGTTCCAACCTTGCTCCTAATGTTAAGAATATAAATAAATCGATTTTTGGGCTATAAAATAGAAAAAACTCAATTTATGGGCTATAGATGTTATTTTTTACCAAAACAAATGTTATGGATTGTTCAGCATTGGTTCCCCAATGCAAGGGACATGAACCTTTTTGAGCTCTACAATTTTAAATAATGAGCACAATTGGCCTCTCAGATCAAAAGTTATGGCCTCTAGAAATTGGGCCTCCCACACTGGAAATGTAAGAACATCTATGAGTTGTAAGAGGAAGTCACACTTGAATAACTTATGATGCATGTTTTAACACATCATAAAGAATCCTTGAATGGAAATAATGGAGCCAAAATGGAGTGTCCAAGTTTGTGAGTGGATTACGATAAGTTTATGATAGGTGGATGGAATGTGTTTTTTTTGCTTTTGCACTCATCTTCAGATTTGGGTGTTAAACTTTTAACTAGGGATTTGGGCAGCACATTTTGGGTGGTTTTAGCTCATAGGGTGGTTTTAGCTCATAGTTTTCTAATTAACATTATATGGTTTCATGTATTTTCTCTCTTATTTATTGGGTGCTTGAGATGGAAGTTTTGATTGTAAGTTTTCTAGGTACTATTATACTACTAAAATTACTCTAGATCTTTGGTTGTTGATACTCTTGCAAAGACTTAGACTCTACAAGTGTATTGTAACCTTTGATTACTAAATAATAATGGGGTTTTTCTCCCAAAACAGTTTTTCCCACATAAATCACTAAGTTATGGTATACTTATTTTATGTTTATTTCCTTCTAACTATATGATTAGTTTAATTTTTTTACATACCTCCCTTCCTCTCATAGATTAGTAGAGGAAGCATATTTTGCACCTTTTATTCATTTCATTTGATATTAGAGCCTAATCTCCTTAGATTCTAAGTGTTAGGGACAAGGGATTTTTGTACTAATCTTGGATTGAGTGGGAGCTTGCACAAAAAAGATCTTGTTATAGAAAAAAGGCCAAACACATCAATGATGGATATGGAGAAGTTCTTGGGCACAAACTTTGAGCTTTGGAAGGTCAAGATGGATGATAATCTTGTGTATAGAGAGCTATGGGTTTTAGTATCTAAATCCAAACCTACCATAATGAAGAAAGAATATCTGGACATATTGGACTCAAAGCTAAGGGTCTTGTTAGACTTTCTTTGACTAATTTATTATTGTTGAATGTGTATGAAGATACTACTACAATGAACCTTTGGAAGAAGTTGAGTGAGATTTATTAGGACAAATCCTTGGTAAACAAACTTTTCTTAAGAAATTTGTATACTCTTAGGATGGAGGATGGTGTCTCTATGGTCAAACATCTAAATGCTTTCAATATGATTGTGTCCTAGTTGCATTCTATTGGAGTGAAGATGAAGGAGGATCCATGTATGACTTTTCTATGTTATTTTCTAAATTCATTATACCACCTTGTTATGGCTATAGGGAGCACTACCACCAAGTTGAAAATGGATGAGGTGGTGGAATCATTACTTTCTAAAGAGATGTGAAGAAAGATTTTTGAATCTACTAAGGTGGTCCTATCTATTTGTTGAAGACAAAAAGAGAAATGTAAGAAGGACACAAAGAAATACAAGTCTAGATTGAAATCCTACGGGAGATCTAAATCTCCTAGTAAGACCAAGGAATAATGTTGAAACTGTAGCAAGCTTAGCTAATTTCAAAAGAGACTGCAAGGAGGAGAAAAAGAGCAATTTTGATGGTGAGTATGAAAAGTCCACTTGGGATGATGGTGATTCCTTTGGTGTGGCCTTGGCTATACATGCATCAGATGGTGCATGGTTGATAGGCTTTGGTGCCTCTTTCCACATTACCTCACATTAGGGTTTGTTCAGAAAATATGAAGAAGATGATGGTGGGAATGTGTACCTTAGAGATGACTCTCATCTAAAAATTGTTGGCCACGAAAGAATCTTGATTCAATTCCTTGGTGGACAAGTGAAAAAGATAAATGATGTACTACATATCCTTGGTTTTGCATGGAACAGGTACTTTTTATAAGTAAACATAATGATTCAAATCTATGGGTAGTTTTCTTGAGTGAAGGGTGCAAGATGGTAAGAGGGGCTATGGTGCTTTTTAAGGGTGTCTACATAGGCACTCTAGTTTAGCTAGATGCATACATGGTTTAGTGTAATAGCTCTTTTGTCTTTGCAATTAATAGATATATGGAATCTACACCTTCACCATTGAAACTAGCACTAAAGAGTAGTGTTGCATCCACTTTCAATGGTCATGCTTTCTGGGTACCTAAAGGTGCTCATTCTTTGGAGACTAACCTACTAGCTGAGAAGACAATGTTATGGGACCAGAGGATGGGCCACATAGGTGAGAAGGGTCTAAGGGCCCTAAAAATAAAAAACCTTGTTAAGGATTCAAAGGTTGTAATCTTGAATTTGATTTATGTGAGCATTGTCTATATGGAAATATAGAATCATGTTCATTTCTACTCTAGTTCTCATAAATCTTTTGGGGTGTTGGATTTAATCCACTATGATGTATTTGGTCATGTTAATGTTTCTTCAATTTCTAAATATGTATATAATGAATCTTTCATTGATGACTATAGTAGAAGGACATAGGTATATTTCTTAGAAGTAAATTTGAAAGAATCAAACTAGTACAGGAAGATTAAGAATTTGAGGACAAATAATCATGATGTTTTTTTAGCAAATTTTGATATAATCTATAAGGATCATTAGATATCTAAGACACAAGACAACTCCATACACCCCTCAATAGAGTAGAGTTACAGAAAGAATGAACATAATGATGATGGAGAGGGCTAGGAGTATGCTCAATGGATCCATCTTGGAACAAATTTTTTGGATAGAAATGGTTTCCCAAACTTGTTACCTAGTTAATAGGTCTCCTACATTAGCTCTTATCAAAAAGATAAATATGGAAGTGTGATTGGGAAAAAACTCTTCATTGAGACATCTTTGAGTCTTTGGTTGCAAGGCATATACGAAGAGAAGAAATCTAAGTTGGAGAACAAGGATGTAAAATATATCTTCATTAGCTATGGTATTAGTGTGAAAGGATATAATCTTGGGAATCCTATGGATGAAAAAATATTGTATAGTAAAAGAGTTATCTTTAGACAAGTTAAACCTTCTTCCACACTACTATAACTAGAAAATGATGAAAAGAAAGATGCGATTCAACTACCCCAAAGACTAATAATGTTGAACTAGAACCCTACAAAGGACCTAAAGAGGAGGAAACCTTAGATAGTTCAAAGAGTTTTCAAGAGGAGACCTAGAACCTCCACCTCGGCCCTTGAGGAGGTCAACATAGCATAGACTGATCAGATAGGTATAATCCTCCTTATTGGATGGGTTTGTGTAGGATCATCGTGAGCCAAACAATGGCAATAGGAAAAAAATCGCATTTTTACTTAGCCAAATTCGTGACTTGACAAAGTTTGACTTTGAAATGGATATCTATTTTGGTTTGGATACCAAACCAAAATAGATATCCATTTCTAGAAATACAAAATGGATATCTGTTTTGGATTTCATGCCCTAAATTGCTTTACCTAATCCTTCATATGATTTGATTCCTGATACATGGTTTGAGAAGGATACACATGATATACCCTTACCCTCTAGTGATAAAATTATGAAGGATACTTTATGTGGTGAAGCTACACCTTCGTTAATCCTTCATGACATTATTATTCCTTGTGATGATGATGTCATTCATGTGATATGTTAGGACATAATGCAAAGTTAACATGGCATGAACTCTCTTGGAAGGGTAAGCATGGACTATAAGAACATTGAACTAGTTGGATCTATTAAGCTCACCATTTATGAAAGAACCTTAAAGGTTAACCTTGATTAGGTAAGGTTATGTTTCAGTGTGGTTGTTTGTGCAACAATGTGTAAATTAATATTACCTAAGGATAAATCTAACTATACTAACATTTTAATAACCATGAGAGTTGGGGCTAACAATTAGACTAAAAACTTGACAAACAATATAACTTGGACACATGTAGGACTTAGAAAATGGAAATGAATATAATTAAATGTGGAAAACAATGAAAAAGTGGTATTAGTTGCGCCTATATAGAGAAGTGGTTTAGAGGTTGGTTAGGGGAATTATTTAGGGTTTAGAGGTTTAGGGTTGCTTGGATTTAGGGGTTTAGGGTTTACAGTTTAAAGAGAGATAGAGAGAGGGGACTGATAGAGTTTGGGAGAGATAGAGGAGACAGAGGGGAGAGATAGGGAGATAGAGAGTGAGAGACATGTCTAGAGACATAGAGAGAGAGAGAGATTGAGAGGTAGAGGGATGATAGAGATAGGGAGATAGAGGTTTAGGGTTGCTTGGGTTTAGGGGCATTATTTAGGGTTTAGGGTTTAGGGTTTTGGGGTTAGGGGTTAAGGTTTAGAGGTTTAGGGTTTAGGGTTTAGAGAGAGATAAAGGACCAATAGGGAGATATAGAGGAGTCCGAGGGGAAAGATAGGGAGATAAAGAGTGAGGGACATGGCAAGAGACATAGTGAGAGAGATTGAGAGGTAGAGGGACAAAGGTGATAGGGAGATAGGGGAGAGATAGGGAGATAGTGGTTTATGGTTACTTGGGTTTAGGGTTTCTCAGGTTTAGGGGTTAGGGATTAGGGTTTAGGGGCATTATAATTTAGGGTTTAGGATTTATTATTTAGGGGTTAGGGGTTAGGTTTAGAGGTTTAGGGTTTTGGATTTAGGTTTTATAGAGAAAGAGGAATGATAGGGAGATATAGAGGAGTCTGAGGGGAGAGATAGGGAGATAAAGAGTGAGGGACATGGCCAGAGACATAGGGAGAGAGATTGAGAGGTAGAGGCATAAAGGTGGTAGGGAGATAGGGGGAGATAGGGAGATAGTAGTTTAGGGTTACTTGGGTTTAGGGTTTAGGGGTTTAGGGTTTCTCAGGTTTAGGGGTTAGGGGTTAGGGTTTAGAGGCATTATTTAGGGTTTAGGATTTAAATTGTTTAGGGGTTAAGGGTTAGGTTTAGAGGTTTAGGGTTTTGGATTTAGGATTTATAGAGAGAGAGGAATGATAGGGAGATAGAGAGAGGAGACTGAGGAGAGAGATAAGGAGATAGAGAGTGAGGCACATGGCCAAGGACATAGGGAGAGAGATCAAGAGAGGTAAAGGGATGATAGAGATAGGGAGATAGGGGAGAGATAGGGAGATATAGGTTTAGAGTTGATTGGATTTAGGGTGTACCTGGGTTTAGGGTTTCTAAGTTTTGGAGATAGCTAGATAGAAAGAGAGAGGAGACAGATATGGAGAGATAGAGGTGACAAAAGGGAGAGGTAGGGAGATAGAGAGTGAGCAAGATGTCTAGAGAAATAGGGAGAAGGATTGAGAGGTAGAGGGATGATAGAGATAGGGAGATAAGGGAGAGATAGGAGATAGGATTTAGGGTTGCTCGCATTTAGGGTTTAGGGGTTAGGGGTTAGGGGTTAAGGTTTAGGGGCATTATTTAGGGTTTAGGGTTTATGGTTTAGGGGTTAAGGTTTAGAGGTTTAGGGTTTAGTGTTTAGAGAGAGAGGACCAATAGGGAGATATAGAGTGAGGGACATGGCCAAAGCATAGGGAGAGAGATTGAGAGATAGAGGAATGATAGTGATGGGGAGATAGTGAGATAGGGAGATAGAGAGATAGAGGTTTAGGGTTTCTTGGGTTTAGTGTTTAGGATTTAGGGGTTTATAGTTTCTCAAGTGTAGGGTTTAGGGGTTAGGAAATAGGGGTTAGGGGTTAGGGGTTAGGTTTAATCATGCATTAATACAGGTTGTGGAGTGAGAAAGGGGTGGTATGGGTATGGTTGAATGGAGTAATGAGGTGATTTAATTGGTGATGACCTAGGTGAAGTGATGGGTAAGGTGTCTTATGTGGGATTGCTAGAAAGTGTGATTGGTAATGGTGTGGATAGCTAAATGTCATATTCTAACGGTTCAAAGGTGAGGAAAGTGTAAGATGGGGATATGGGATAATCCATGGTTTAATTATTATTCAAGGGAGTGTCCTTATATAATGATTATCAATGATGGTGTCAATAGGGGGAATGGAGTCTATGAATGTAGGTGTGGGAATGTGAGCTATGACATTGGGATTACAGTATTAGATGAATAATGGAAAGTACCTGGGCACCAGTCTAGTGATGGAAGGAGTCACATGATCAAATGATGTTTGGGGAAGGGCTTTTATTAGGAAAGTAAGGATTTGGGTGATGATCTAGGGTTTAGTGCAGAAGAATTTATGGAAAATTTGGAGGTCATTAAAATTAATATCCCTCCACCTCTACATCCCTATCTCTCCCTTATCTCCCTCTCTCTATCATCCCTCCACAGGCCTCAATCTCTATCCCTATCTCTCTAGACATCTCACGCACTCTCTATCTCCCTATCTCTCCCTTTGTCACTCTATTTCTCCCAATCTATCTCCTCTCTCTCTCTACCTATATCTATCTCTCCCTATCTCTTGTCTCTCTCTCCCCTATCATTCCTTTATCTCCCTGTCTCTCTGGACATCTCTCTAACTCTCAATCTCCCTATCTCTCCTCTTCATCTCTTCTATCTCTTCCTATCTGTCTCCTCTCTATCTCTCTGTACCTAGCCATCTCTCCCAATCTCTCTATCTCCTGCCTCTCTCCCCCTATCATTCCTATATATCTTATCTCTCCCCTCTATCTTTCCCTCTCCCTTATCGACGAAGGAAATGGAAACAAGAAAACTAGGACTCCCTTTCTCAGGTTTAGGGCTTAAGGCTTAGGGGAATTATTTAGGGTTTAGGGTTTAGGGTTTAGGATTTGGGGGAATTATTTAGGGTTACTTGGGTTTAGGGTTTAGGGTCATTATTTAGGGTTTATGGTTGCATGTCAAAAGCAATCTCTCTCTCTCTCTAAATTTGTAAACCCTAAATAATGGCCCTAATCCCTAACCCCTAACCCGTATCTACCTCTCTCCTATATCTACCTCTCTATAGATATCTCCCTCTCTCTATCTTGCTCTCTCTATCGACATCAATCCAATGATGTTGAAGATTTGCTAAATTGATTTGTCACCTTTAGAAAATAAATGAGATTAATCCAATGATTGTCTTGGAATTTGAATTGGTATAGAAAAATGAGAGGTTAATCCTGAGTGTCACAAGTTTGATCTCAATTGTTGACACAAATATCATCTAATATGTAAGTTAAACATGAAATGATTTGTTAGAATTTACACCAAAACTACTTGCTTTTACCATTTTTTTATGACAATTATCTATTCAAAAGTGCCTTTGAAATACTATGAGATACCTTAGTATAAGTAAATCATATAAAAATCAAATATATATGTCATCATAATCCTATATAAATTTTGATAGTTTTTCCAAAATCTCTCCTTTCATATGATATAGTCTTTTTAAAATTTGGATTGTATTTTATAGCTAAAATGCCTAAATACTAAAATGCTAAAATGCTAAAATACTAAAATAAAAAACAATGAAAACAATTGAGAAAAAGAAAACACATATCCGTTTTGATAACAGATATCCATTTTCAAAATGGATATATGTTTTGAAAAACATAAAAAGCGAAAAATGGTCGCATTTTTGTAAACCCGCGGCTTGCAAAACGCAATGTCATCTTTGAAGAATGGATATCAGAGGTGAAGAATGGATATCTAATCCAAAAATGTAAATCTTTCACATTTTTTTTGTTTGTTTTGTATATTCAAGCAAATGTTTTGGTTTCTTATGCTAAGTGGGTATGTTTTATATTTTAATTAGGTAAAATGGATGCACAAAATGAAAACCCATACCCTCCACCACCAAACCCTCCCCCTCCAACAATAGAAGAGAATATTCAAAGAAATATTGATCAAATAAGTAGGATCATAGAAATGTATCACCGCTACCCTCGATTGTCTATAATGACATCGAATTTAGAGGGAATCATTAATCATGTTCAAACCTTGTCAACCCAACACGAATCATTTAGGCAATGGCGAGAAGCCAAGAAGGCCGAATATGCTAACGGTTTGTCATATGATGAAGTCAAAGAATTAGAGATTACAAAAACTATGTTAGCCCAACACTTTGTCAATCCTAAAACTGGATTGCATGTTCATGTCCGTAAGCCCAAGTTTTCAATCAAATTGTGTATTCATGAGGGCATTAGTTAGAACTTTTGGGATCATTGGTGGATGGTTTTTGATAAACCACCCAACAACAATTTAGATGTACCTTTGTATTTCCTTCATAAACTCTATGCAGATTTCGTCATGGGTCAACATGTTAATTATTTTGATTTTAGAGAGTTTCAAGGAGTGGGTAGGGGAATGCCTCAAGATAGACCTAGGGCAATTAGACAAGTACAAGGTCCCTATATTCTCCCTCCTCCTATCCCTTCTCCACCCCCAATGCAGCACCCAGACATTGTTGCAAATACAACACAACAGGGCCTTAGTACCATACACTCTTTGACCGAGCATTTGATTATACAGACATCTCAGTTTGTACAAGCACATGATGAAGGTGATGATATTGAATCATCTAGTTCTACTAGATCGTTGTTGTCCACACATGTATGTGTGCCCCATCATTGCATTTCTTGCAATCATTTATGCTTAGGTCCTATTATGGAGAGTAGTGAGCCACCGTTGAACACATCAGAGTACAATCTCCATTCACAAGATGAGGCAATGGGGTCCAAAACTCAAGCTGAGGGGTCAGGGACAAGAGTAGAAGCTACTAGATCAGTGAATCATAGAGAAGGAAAAATGCATGAACAATCTTTTATCCAGGTAAAATTTAAAGTTAAATTTTATGATCTATTCCATTTGAATATATAAACAAATTTATTAGTACTAATGTATCTAAGTGGGATAACAGTTGATGACAGAGGAGGAGTTGACAGAAGTTCATCATGCAACTTTGTCTGCCATCGAATTTGGCTTGGACTTGCCGATAACACATCAACTTTGTTTTTACGTGTTTATTTCTTTGTGAGTAATTAGATATTAATTTATATCTTGATGTTAATTTTATTTTATAGTCAATCAAAAATGTGAATGATGTGGCATCTTTGCCGATAGTCTTTTCTTGAACTCCTGATCAACCCAAGGGACTATCATTTGCAGAACGGCTTTCTCAACGCCAACAAAGGGTGGAGGTCATTTGATTGAATTATACTTTAATTGATAATTTAGAAAACTTAAATATTTGATTAGTCATTTAGAGTCTTACATTCTTGTCATTTTTTATAATTTAGAGTCCTTCTCAATTGATGCAAGAGGCCTCGATGGTGGTATGTGCTTGTTTTCTAGTAGATAAGTTTTTGTGTACTACACTCTAAATTGTTTGTGTGTAACACATCTAACCTTTTTAAATGTATGCACTTCCTATTTTGTTTAATAATTATATATTAATTTATTTCAATGTAACTTTTCTTTTATGTAGTCTCTTGAGAATGTGAGTGATGTGCCACCTTTGCCATCATGCTTCACTAGGACACCTGATCATCTTAAGAGAAAATCATTTGTAGAATTATTGTCCAAACAACAACATAGAGTCGAGGTAATTGAATTGAATTTTTCTAAATAATTGATAGTTTATCTAGCAGTCTTATAGTTGATTGTAGTGATTTAGATGTATGTTAATAAATGAAAATTCTTAATTGTAGTAGATAAAAATCTATTTACTAACTTTAACTTATTTTTATTTACCATTGAGGAGATTAATCAGATTTGTGTTTTGACTTGTTAATGCAGGAAACTTCGCCTCCATCAATTACTAGACATTTTGGTACAAAGAGGACACTTTTTCAGGATCCATCACAGATTGAGGATCCATCACAGATTGAGGGTCAAGTGGACTTGTAGTATTTGATGTAGCTATTTGGCATGTAGATTGTATATAGATTTTGAGACATGGCATATGCCACATTTTGTAAAAAATGTTTTGAGTTGGCATATTTGCCAAATTTTTATATGTCTACCATTATGGACTAGATTTTAATATATATACACCTTGATATACAATATAATTTAAATTCCTTATGTGCATGTCATGATACTTCCCATGATGCCATACATTATGATGATAGTTCTTTAGTCCATTGATGATATGTTTAGCATTGAGAATGGTTTTAGATCAATAGAATCAATATGACAAAATTCCTTATATGCCCTAATCAAGCATAGTAGCTTGAAATCTAATAAGGTCATGATAAACCATTTCATCATGTATTTAGTCTTCATCTTGTCAAATTTTGTAAATATTTCAAAGTTGTCATATGAAAAATGTAAAAAAAATGCAAAAATATGGAAGATGAATAGTCAAGTACTCAAAAGTCAGTTGGAGACTATTGGTTTCCCTCAAATCATGTATAAATATGCATAAACCTTTGTGGAAAAGGCATTGGAGATGTATTGAAAACTTTTTGAAGATGAATTGAAGACAAGTTTGAATGAAATTAATGTCAAGAAACTTTGTTTTTGCATATTTTACTATTTTCTTGCTATTTTTTTGTTTAGTACAGCATTGTATGGATGTGTTAGGGCCTAAGAGCAATTGTAATTGAAAGCTGGTGGAATCTACTTTCTTGTGTTTTAGGTGCCAATAAGGCCAACAAGGACACTAGGGGCACATTATAAACATAAAAAAAATTACATCTTGGGGGGAGGTGACAATAAGGCCAATAAGGATACTATTTTAGTTGGGTGTGTGTGTGTATGCAAATCCCATTTATGGCTGAGAAACTCTCTATTTACTATTATTCAACTCTCGTTGATAGGAGGTTGGCTCTACAACTATTGCAATTTATGTATGAAACCAAGATGCCTACGAGATCATATATATATCTATGTATGTATGTATGTAAATCCTATTTATGGTCAAGTAGCTCTCTATTTACTATCATTGAACTCTCATTGATAGGAGGTTGGCTCTTCGACTATTGCAATTCAATCCATTTGTAATGATGCCTCTATCATGTTGAGTTGGATCCTATCTTTGCATCAAGTTAAAATCATAAAGATCACAACACCATACAATCCTCATTGGGCTATTAAAATGTACAAAACAATCATACAAGACAGTCATTCATGAAATTACTATGCAAAGAGGGTTTATAAGTTGCATTAGAGTTTGTATAAATGATCTAATGGATTCATAAGGTTGTAAAACACCAAAATGGATGATTTATATGATTTTTGGGACTGTCTTAGTCCATGTACAACTTGCCCTTTATGATTGTTAAAAAGATACACATGGCTATCCAAAAACTGCCCTTTATGACTATCTTAAAACAACATCGTGTATATGCTCATAAAAGCCATCAAACTCTGAGAATAAACTCATCATTGGATAAGGAGTGGAAGGATAAAGTCACATTCCCAAAAACCTCTTAAAATCACGTCTCCCCTTATGAAAAATAGGGTCTTTGTCAATACATTGTTCCGTAAGAGCAAAGTCACTTAAGATCCTAAGAGCAAAATCCTTGCCAGGTGCCATATTTTTTGTTCTACTCATCGTGGGGCCGGATGCACTATGCCAACATGTTGGGGTGGGTAGGTAAATTCTAGGGGAGGTCTCTTTTTGTGCACCAAGCATCCCAGTCATTCCGGGCAAGAGGCTATCGGCAAAGTCCCTTAAGATCCTTGAGACCAAAAACTGCCAAACTTTCACGGAGTAGTTCTCAAAATTTGTGATAGCTGGGAATGTCAAGTTTGGACCTACAGGTGCACATGGAGTCCATCCACAATAAGCTCTCTCATTTTTGGTCAACTCAATTCCGTTTGACTGTGCCGAAATCAAATGCATTGTTGCAAAATGCTTCAATTTAATGCAATGGAAAGGTGCTAGGTGTGACATTTTTCATTCCATAGCTTGTGGGGTCGAACAGACTATGTCAATGCATCAAGGTGGGTGGGTAAATTCTAGTGGAGGTCTCTTTTTGTACACCAAGCATCCCAGTCATTCCGAGCAAGAGGCTACCGGCAAAGTCCCTTAAGATCCCTGAGACCAAAAAACTGCCAAACTTTGACGGAGCAGTTCTCAGAATTCGTGAGAGCTGGGAATGTTTTGTTTGGACCTACAGGTGCACATGGGGTCCATCCACAATAACCTCTCTTTTTTTTGGTCAACTCCATTCCGTTTGATTGTGCCAAAATCAAATGAATTATTGCAAAATGCTTCAATTTGTTGTAGTGGAAAGGTGCTAGGTGTGACATTTTTCATTCCATAGCTCATCGAGTTGAATGGACTACGCCAACACATCGGGGTGGGTGGGTAAATGCCATTAGAGGTCTCATTTTGTGCGCCAAGCATCCCAGTCATTCTGGGCAAAAGGCTACTGGCAAAGTCCCTTAAGATCGCTGAGACCAAAAAACTGCCAAACTTTGATAGAGCAGTTCTCAGAATTTGTGATAGCTGGGAATGTTCTATTTGGACCTATAGGTTCACGTGGGGTCCATCCACAATAACCTCTCTCATTTTTGGTCAACTCCATTCCATTTGACCGTGGTGAAATCAAACGCATTGTTGCAAAATACTTCAATTTGATGCAGTGGAAAGGTGCTAGATGTGACATTTTTCATTCCATAGCTCATGGGGTTGAACAAACTGTGCCAACATGTCAGGGTGGATGGGTAAATGCCATTGGAGGTCATGTTTCGTGCGCCAAGCGTCCTAGTCGTTCCGAGCTGTAAGCTACCGACAAAGTCAAAAGTTGCTAGGATTGAAATTTTACATTCCACAGGTCCTGAGACTGAATGGATTACGCCAACATGTTGGGGTGGGTGGGTAAATGCTAGGGGAGGTCTCGTTTTGTGTGCAAGACATCTAAGTCGTTCCAAGCTCTAAGTTACCAGTAAAGTCACTTTGTTGGTAGCTTACAGCTCGGAAGGACTGCGATGCTTTGTACACAAAATGAGACCTCCCCTAGCATTTACCTACCCACCCCGACATGTTGGCATAATCCGTTCGGTCCTAGGACCTGTGGAATGCAAAATTTCAATCCTAGCAACTTTTGACTTTGTCGGTAGCTTACAGCTCAGAATGACTAGGATGCTTGGTGCACGAAACGAGACCTCCAATGGCATTTACCCATCCACCTTGATGCATTGAAGTAGTCCATTTGACCCCATGAGCTATGGAATAAAAAATGTCACACCTAGCACCTTTCCACTGCATCAAATTGAAGTATTTTGCAACAATGTGTTTGATTTCGGCACGGTCAAACAGAATGGAGTTGACAAAAAATGAGAGAGGTTATTGTAGATGGACCCCATGTGCACCTGTAGGTCCAAACAAAACATTCCCAACTATCATAAATTCTGAGAACTGCTCCATCAAAGTTTGGCAAGTTTTTGGTCTCACGAATCTTAAGGGACTTTACCGGTAGCCTCTTGCCCGAAATGACTGGGACACTTGGCACACAAAATGAGACCTCTAATGGCATTTACCCCCCCACCCCGACACATTGGCATAGTCCGTTTGACCCCATGAGCTATGGAATGAAAAATGTCACACCTAGCACCTTTCCACTGCATCAAATTGAAGCATTTTGCAACAATAGGTTTGATTTCGGCATGGTCAAACAAAATGGAGTTGACAAAAAATAAGAGAGATTATTTTGGATGGACCCCACATGCACCTGCAGGTCCAAATAGAACATTCCCAGCTGTCACGAATTCTGAAAACTGCTCCGTCAAAGTTTGGCAATTTTTTGGTCTCAGGGATTTAAAGGGATTTTGCTGGTAGCCTCTTGCCTAGAATGACTGGGATGCTTGGTGCACAAAATGAGACCTCCAATGGCATTTACCTGCCCACCCTAATGTGTTGGCGCAGTCTATTTGACCCCACGAGCTATGGAATGAAAAATGTCACACCTAGCACCTTTCCACTGCATCAAATTGAAGTATTTTGCAACAATGCGTTTGATTTCAGCACAGTCAAAAGGAATGGAGTTGACCAAAAATGAGAGAGGTTATTGTGGATGGACCCCACATGCACCTATAGGTCCAAACAGAACATTCCCAGCTATCATGAATTCTGAGAACTGCTCCGTCAAAGTTTGGCAATTTTTTGGTCTCAGCGATCTTAAGGGACTTTGCAGGTAGCCTCTTGCCTGGAATGACTGGGATGCTTGGTGCACAAAATGAGACCTCCAATGGTATTTACCCATCCACCCTGATGCTTTGGCGCAATCCATTTGACCACATGAGCTATGGAATGAAAAATGTCACACCTAGCACCTTTCCACTGCATCAAATTGAAGCATTTTGCAACAATGCATTTGATTTTGGCACTATCAAATAGGATGGAGTTGACCACAAATGAGAGAGGTTATTGTGGATGGACACCACATGCACCTAGAGGTCCAAACACAACATTCCCAGCTATCACAAATTCCAAGAACTTCTCCGTCAAAGTTTGGCAATTTTTTGTTCTCAGGGATCTAAAGGGACTTTGCCGATAGCCTCTTGCCTGAAGTGACTAGGATGCTTGGCGCACAAAATGAGACCTCCCCTAGCATTTACCTGCCCACCCTGACATGTTGGCATAGTTTGTTTGGTCCCACGATGGCCAAAACAAAAAATATTGTTCCAGTTGACACATTCTCAATCTTTGACATGGATGATATCTTAGTACCATTCCTTTAGGCACAATATGAGCTTCCAATGGAAGGCACAATTGTGAGGTTAGAGATGACGAAAAGTGTGCCTCATTCACAATCATGTTTTACTTGTCTTTAATGATGATTCCTTAATTCAACTTAATCCTTTGATAATACATTTTAACCTCCTTGTGAAAATGCACTTTCAAGGTTGCTTGAGCAAGAGCTAGCGCCTCAACATCTAGGCACACTTTTGGTGTTCTAGAAGCATGAACTAGCACCTCAAATAGTAAGGCACTAATTCTAGGTTGTTTATTCAATAATTGGTGCCTTGTATTCATTATCAAGGTGCATATCCAAAGTCATAGAGATATGAAGTGACACCTCACTAATCTAGGTGCACATTTGATGGTGTAGAGAGGTAGATGTGTGCCCAAGTCATCATTTGATGCCTTCAATAACTATAAACTCCTTTGATGATGTAATTTATCCTTCCAATTCACTATCTAGCCTTAGGCGCACATTTTAGGTTGATCAATCATAATCTAGTGCCCTAAGTACCAAGGCACACTTCTAGGTTAGTTTGATCAAGGATTAGTGCCTTCACTTCTAGGTGCAAGTTTCTTCATCACTTCAAACATATTTAACACTTTGAAGATCTCCAATGCATGATTGAATATCAAGAAACCAATGTATCATTTCATGAAGGTCTTGATGAGAAGAACAAAAAATATTGTTCAAGTTGACACATTCTCAATCATTGAGCCAATGAAATTGATGCAAACATGCAATTTGTTCATGTTGTGCCATCATGTTGATGTAAACATTCTCTATCATTCATATTGTCACATGTTGTCAGCCATGTATGTGAAGACGTAAACATAGTATTGGTGACATGAGCAACACTACTACATATTCTTAAGTGTTGTAAATATGCATCTTCTTATTTAATCATGTGTTGTAAATGAAGGAATGCAATGATTGCAATATGTGCACAAAATAGAATTTTTGATAAGGATTGAAAGGAAATGTTAAGAAAATGCAATTGGCAGGTGTAAATCCAAAGTGTGGAAGCATAGACAAGGCATGTGAATAGTTTGGCATGACACCTCAAAGAGATGCTATCTCATGGAATGTAATGATTGCAAGATATGCACAAAATGGATTTTTTGAAAAGGCTTTAGAAACTTTGAAGCAAATACAATTGGAACATTTAAAACCAAATTCCATAACCTTTGCAAGAATTCTCCCTACTTGTGCCAAATTAGGATCTTATATATACATATATGCATAATGTCATGAAAATAATGTATAGTGTATATATCAAGCCATATAGGCATGTACAAATAAAACCATATGGGTATATACAATGATATACATCGATAACATACAAAAGTATGTTTACAAAACCAAATAGGCATATGTAACAAAATGTCCCAAAATCAAATCTCCTATGGATTGCTATCAAATAATCTATGGCTCTTTCTAGGCCATGAAGATGGTGAACTAGTCAATGACTCATCCTCTATCGCTCATCGACTAGACTTCCTCGATAGAGATTTTTGAATTTCCACCTATTAATACAATCAAACAACGTGCACATTAATATAGAATTTAATATTCAAAATATATAACATGACATAAGTAATCAATCACTTACCACCAATTGATGATCCCTCTTGATCATTTGTTGTCTCTCTTCTTCTGTAGAGCTAGATGGGTAGGGGAGGTGACATCCTGTGAGAAGCATGAACAAGTAAATTTAAGTAAACATGAATATCATAAATATGTACATTAAATGTTGTGCTTATTATATGACTATTCTAGGACTATTTTAGGACTGTTGTAGGACTGTTGTAGTTAAAACTATCCTAGTAGACATGTATAAGACTGTCATCTCATGGAATACAATGATGGCAAGATTACTATCAAGATTAGTATGAAGATTAGTTATGACTATTATAGGACTTTCATAAGAATGCAAAGTAAGGAAGCATAGGCAAGGCACATGAACTGTTTGGTGGAATACCTCAAAGAAATGAGAATTTTGTCAAATGTTATAGTTGCAATTGCCATGTGACACATGTATGTAATATGTGAAAGCATAGACAAGGCACATGAATTGTTTAGTGAAAGACATCAAATACATGTCATCTCATGGAATACCTTATGTAGAAAAAGGTACAAATGTGCAATATTAATAAATACAAATGAGAACTAAAAATCATACCTCGAGTATAGTCAAAATAACCTATGATGCCATACAAAATAATTTACGATGCCATGCAAAATAATCTACGATGCCATGTAAAATAACTTTATTCGTAGTCCTGTATAGTCAAAAGCATGCATTATAGCTAAAGAAACAAGATTTTTAATAAAATAATTCTAAAAAATAGAAAAAACATGAACAAGTTAAGATAAAAAAAATGTTGTACCTGTTGACCTAGAAGTTTAAATGCTAGTCAAGCATACCTGAGGGGTTATCTCTTACCTTCAAAGTATCCAATATTGCTTCATGATTAGCATTACTAATTGTCCATAGTTCTTTTGATTTTGGTTTTCCACAATGCTTTAGTAACTTGACATTTGTTGCTACAACTAGGTGAGAATACATCAATATGGTTTTATGCTTCTCAAAGTCTTCAAAGGCCGGGATGCCATTCTTTTTAATCATATATGTTCGTAACCAAGTCCCAGCAATAACAACTGATCCTATAGGATATGTGAACCCATCATCATCTATCATAGGTTTTGTTATCTTTTGTTTTCCCTGTACACATCGTACCAACCAATAGTCTGACCTCTCTTCATTTCCATCCGATGCAACAACTACATAAACATGACCTAGCTGTACAAGGTCTGAAAGATGTTCATAGTCAAATGAGCTCTCCATGTCATTGACGGAAGATGATTGACCTTCATATAAAGGGATTAAATATTGTGGAATCCATGCATCTACCCACTCACTTGACTCACAATTGTTCCAATCACATTTAATACAACTCTGACAAAAATAAGCTAATTCTCTTGTCCAAATAGTCCATGTACTTGCATCTGAGCTTTGAAATGAATGCATCTTTGATGATTCACTAATTCTCTGACATTCTAATTTCTCTATCACTATCCCATCATCAACCAACCAAAAGAACCTACGCACTTTAGAATCAAGAGCCACTCCTTGTGACAATGCATAGTTACACCACTTACCAATGGAATCTGCATCACTGAATGTAGCACCGCCTCTAATCTTTAGTTGTTCTTTAAAAAGTGCTCTCTTCACGCATGCACTTGCTCCATCATGTTCACCTTTTCTGTTCCTGGCTTCAAAAAAATTCCAAATATGAGGTATACCCTTCTCTACATGCATTTTGCTCAACCAATAGAAATTACGATCATTCTTGAATTGACTAGTGCAATTATCTGACCAAATGAGATGTTGATCCATTCTAATATCTTTTTCTTGCAAGAACCCATAAAATTGTTGAAAACAATATTGCACAAACTCTGTTGAATGAGATCGATCATCACTCATGTAAAAATGGTATTCTTTGACAATCTTCCTGTTCTCTTCTATACTCTCAAGGGCATGTCTGTATGTGATGTGAATAAAAATAGAAATTTGAATAGAATTGTAGTACTGGGATTGAACTTCATTTTGGGGTTGCAATGTATAGTTTTCTGCCAAATCAACTACAGAGACAATAGTTTGAATTGGGAAAGAGTATTTACACATCCTGAACTGTTGATCTAACCATCGAGACCTATGGCTATGTTTGACATACTTGTAGAAAAGATTTTCCTTAAAATCATCAATAAAATCAGCAATACTTACCTCTCTTACAATCAACTCACATCTAGAACCTTCACCTCCACTTTTCAAATTGTATTTCATTGTCTCATATCTCTTTTTCTCAACCATTCTCTTTCCAAAATCATGCTCGTTGCCCTCATGAAAACATGATACAAACTTTGATAACCCACCACATTGTAAACACTTTTCATTTAAACAATCATTCTTGTAGAACACACAACCATCATCTATAATACATAGAAATAAATCCAATAAGTCCCTAGATGACTTTGGTAGTTGAATTGCACCACACTCCTATAACATTTCATTAGTGTGCAAAGTAGAACAAATATTGCATAATAATTCATGGTACATAGAAAACTCTACATGGTATTTGCAACAACATGTATTACGAACTTTAAGAGGAACATAATAAAATGACTTAAGAGATTCAAATGCTCTTTGTGAGATTTTCATACCTAGGTGAGTTTCACAATATTGTTTGTACAATGTTGTTTGGCTACATTCCAACTAATGTTTAGGATGTGGTGTGCGGCCTTTATCACCAATTCTTAACTTTACAACATATTTTGCATTCGGCGATACCCTAGAGTTAGTGTGCCAAAATCGTTCAATTTCTTCCTTTATGCTATCAATTACTTCTTGTCAACTCATGGAAGCCTACCACTGAAAGCCCAAGTATCATTGGCAAGAGGACTATCTAGCCTTGAACTTAATGCTAGTGCTTTTTACAATGTTTTACGATTCAATCTTAGGTCAACACAAGTTTGCCTCATTAATCGAGCATTTCTTAATTGTTTGCTTACTATTGAGGTTGTTATTACTCTACGGGCAGCTCTTTTATCTTTCTCCTTGCTAGTCTTTCCAATAGAATTGAGTGCATTGAAAAGGCTTCTAACAATAATTTTATTCCGATCGAACACTTTGTTTAACCGAATCTTTAATTTCTTTAGTAAAGGTCTCATTTTGTACATCTTTAATAATTGCACAAAAAGTTGGCATTGTTCCGTTAATGTTTTCTTCTCAAAGTATTAATTGAAGAGTTTTGTAGCCCACAACTGAACCGTTCGTGACAACCTCTTGCCTTCAAGTTTTTCCATTATGTTCTCATCAATTTCAAGTAACCATTTTGGGGTTCTTGGGTGTTTTCCAATTTCATCACGGTTATTCTCTTCTTGACAAATGTCCTCTCTTCTTATGAAATTTGGAGATACATTGATTGTTCTTGTTTCATCCATGTTATCAACCTCATCAATTTTATCAACAAATGGGTTATGGAGTGCAATGTCAACATCATGATGTTCATATCCACTTTCTTCAAGTGCACATCTTCATTTTTCTTCTTCTTCTTTGTCCATGGTATTGCTATTATGAATAGGTGTTTCATAATATTTTTTAATATTTTCATTTGCAGTATCATGGTGAATTTCATTCTTATCTAACATTTCATTATAATCAAAATTAACATCTTCAATTTGCATGTCATTAGATGGTAAAGAAGAAGATTCACCTTGATGAGCATCCGCCAAACCCACTCTTCCAATCCTCTTCCTTTCCCTATCTTTTTCCCTAATTGCTTCAATTTCCTCCAATGTAACTTTCCTCCTCCTTTTTGCTTTACGACGACTATTGCTCCCCATTAGGGGAACAAAAATATCACCCTTATGATTGTAACAAGAAAATTATGTCTCCAAAAGTGCATAAAAATATTCCTTTCACTGTCATAGCCAGAAATCACAAGTATTTCAATAGTAGATGGTCTCTGGTTGTAGATGTTGGGCCTAACAATATTCCTTTTGTCTTTTTTCTGCATTTACAAAACAGATGTCCATTTCTTAAATCCCAATTCTTTGCCAATAGACACTCTGCAACGTCCATATCGCTACTACAAAACATATATCCATTTTATTATGTACATTTGGATTCTAGACTAGGGATTCATTTTATTATTCTATAAACTTGTGAATTACCATCTAATTTGAATGTTTACACACTAATCCACCTAGGTATCAACTTAATAAAGCTTTGGATATAAGTCATTATTTGATTTGAGTAATCTTACTTTGGACACATTTGTGAAGACTCCTAAAGAGCTTGGACATACAATTGTAAAGATGATATAGCCTCCATATAAGCACAAAGATGATATATAATTTTAGTTTGTTGAAGGCCATGTAAATCAGTCATTGATGAGGACTCTGCTACACCTAAAGTTGAGTCCTTTGTTTGGAACTTTGAAGCATGCAAAGAGGCAAGTGACTTGTAATGCTTAAGTAAACACGAGTCTCAACATGATGTAGTTCAACTTGATGACATGTCTAAATATGACACATTTTAGTTTGTATTGCATGAGGACTTCCTTATTCATGCATATCAAATTTATAATTAGGTATATTTTTCTGAAGTGTACGAGTTTGAGGATTTCAATTTTTGTATTGACTTACTTGAAGATGCTAGCAGCCATGTGAACATGATTAATATGGGATCCAAGAGTTGTCCTTTTCCCATGCATTTGGAGTGGATTGTTGGCCCTTATGATTGTTTAAATCATGTTGGCCTAGTATTTGAATAGTTACTTCATGACATGGATGGGAATAGATAATGTATAGACTTTATCACACTTTAGGGTTTTCCCATTATGCTAAAATTTTATGACTATCCACTTATTCTATTTTAGGCTATCATGAAATGAGGAGCTTCTAAAGGAAAAAATGTTGTCCCAAAAGAAGGCTCAATGTTATTCGTAAAGACATTAGATTGTTAAAATACAAATTCAAGGGTAGATATTCCTTGGGTTATTTTAGTATAGAGAAGCAAAATTGCAATATATGACTATCCTAGGAATTAGAATGGTTGATCATAGGATATTCATGGCATTTTGATATTAATGGATGGATTGATGGATGTTTAGGGAGTTTAAGTTTAAATGTAATGTATGAGAATTCTTATTTATGAAGGATCTAATAGGTCTTATGTCTTATTTGCAGGCCATTCAAGAAAGAAATGAAAAGATACCAAGGACTATCATAACACCTATTACAATTAGGTGCATCAAAGGATTGTCATCTAGGACCTTACCAATATGGGAAGTTATTAAAACCATGTCATGTTTAAAATTAAAGGCCATATCACCTCTTTGTCTCTATAGGCCTATTAGAACAATAGGTCACATTTTATTCATATACTGGGGTTGAGAATAAAGACTAAGCATTTGTAGTTATGGAAAGTGTAAATGGAAATAGATTACAACTTTAGACAATCTATCCTCTCCTAGATTGCACTGACTGAGTGGAAATTAAAATATCCCTATCAATGTCCTTTATATACTGAAGGTATGGGTGAGAAAGGTAAACTTTGTATGTTGTAGACAAGGCCTCAAATGTAAAATATATTATGACAATAACGATAAGGACTGTTAGGCATGAATGCTATCACTATTATAGATTGTCAAACCAACCATAGGCTACCATAATAGTACATTGCTGACTATCATACCTTTAGGCATGGTGCCATGAACCTTATGAGTAAAATGCATCTGTATTTGTGAGAAATGTATTGCTTATGTTAAGAATAAGTATTTATATTGTTTGAACATCATCAAAAGGTGGACTACAAATATGACTTTGTCAAAGGAAAACTTTAGTGGCAAAAATCTAACTATGAACTACATCCAAGCACAATCATGACCAACATCAAGGGATAGTCAAGGCATGGGTGTCTTAAGAAACACAATTGAAAATTTCCATGGATATTTGAAGTAATTCGCAATATTCATGATCAAGAATCAACTCTGACTGTCTCAACAGTGGTAAATTTGGCTTCAAGACAATCAAAAATGAGCTTAGGGATTCATTCTCACCAAGTAATAAAGAAGAGTAACTGTAAGTGTCGACCTTCAATTTCATTATACAAGAGGATGAAGAAGGGGCCATAGTATTTTCATACCATAATACAACATACAAAAGGAAAATCATGAAGTCAAAACATGTGCAAAGGGTAACTATGTTAAAGAGGAGAGTTGTGAATGGACGATGACTATCACTGCCAAAATAAGATATAGTCTCACTAAGGACAGTTAGGTGATTTGTGGATTGCCATGACTACAAGGCATGAGAATCCTATGTATGAAGAAGAAAGAAATATAAATAAAAGAAGATTGAAGGATTGTTGCACCTGGGTACAATGATCCTAAAGGATTGTCATGCTAAAAGGATAGTCAATAGTACAAAGATTCATATTTCAAGGCTATCCTTAATCTCATTCACATGGTCCTAATGTTGGTTTGATTTTCATGGAGTGAAATGACACTATCAGGATTAATTGAAAAAGTGAAAGGGTTTGGTACCAAATTTGGTCACAAGTGTAAAAATTGCAATAAGCTTGAGAATATTGTTCACTAAACCTAGAATTATCACCAAGCAACATCCATTTCATAAGATGTGATCAACAAACATGTATGAAAAATGGATATCAACCTTCTTAGTTATGTGTGCTTGATAAGAGCCCATACTTTTCACAAGGAGCCACTAATTTTTAACTAAATATTTCCATTAGAAACAGATAAAAAAATGTTCCCCCAAATGAGGAAACTAGATTGTTAATTAGAATTCTATGTGTAATGTGATATGAAACAATAGATACACCTATAAATGACCAACTAACTTTAACTTCTTGTATTATTGCCTCAATGTTTCAAATATGTTGCTTCTCTTCATCCAAAACCAATGGTACAAAAATTTTCATAGATCAAGGAAACGGATATCCATTTCCAAAATAGATATATGTTTTGAGTTGCTTTTACCGAAGCAAAATGGATATCCGTCTTGCTTTGGTACAAAGCAAAACGGATATCCGTCTTGCTTTGGTACAAAGCAAAACGGATATCCATTTTGGTTGTTGACTTTTCATGGATTCTAACGTGTTTTCATGTTTTAGTCTCTTCTTCGAACTTCACCCTTCGTGCTGATGACTTTTTTTAATGCAAATTTGATAAAATGAAAAGGGTTTATAGAAAAAATTGTTAGCTTTCTAAAAATATAAGATTTGTTTGGTTATCATTTTATTAAATAATTATTAATAATTTTCTATATACCGTGTCTCTGAAATCCTGATGGACACACTGATTGAAAAATATCCATAACTTTCAAACCATTTCACCTTTTTGAGATCCAAAACTTGTGTCACACTCTATGCATTTCTGGCTATAGGTTAAAAAAATTTTGAATTTTAATTTTTTTTATCGAGTTAGGTTGGCTGGAAAATTACTTTTTAGTTTTTAAAAAAAGTCACAGTAAAAAAATCATAACTAATTATTTTATTGGAAAAAAATTTCAAATAAATATGTATCACATCTGGACATGAGTCCTCTACTTATTTTGAAAGTTTCAAAAAAATATATATATTTTTACTCATAGTTAGGTTGGCTGGACAGACACCCACTTTTTATTTTTTTCTGAAAAATTTAATAGCTGTTCATTGAAATATTCAATTTTCACTAAGTAAATTTAGTTTTAAAAAAAAAATAGTAGCCTATAAACTAGATTCAATTCTCTACAAATTTTGTTCTTACATCTTTTTCAAATTGTGTAGATAATCCATTCAAATTTTCACATGAACTTGATAAAGTCTGATTTTTTGTATTTTCATTGCCACTTAGAGGTATAGTTTGGCCCATCATGATCCTGCACATACCCAGAAAAGTATCTTTTCTTTGATTACTAACATAGATGTGCCTATAATTATCGAGGAAGCATTGCATATGGATGATTTTGAGTTTTCGAGAGTGACTATGGATGAGGAGATGATTGCATTGAAGAAAAGTTACGCATGGGACTTAGTACCTTTTCTTGATGGTTGCAAATCCATTGGTTGTAAATGGATGTTCAAAAGGAAGATCAATTTTTATGGCAATACTAATAAGTATAAGGCTAGACTAGTTGGCAAGGGATATTCCTAGATTGAGGGAATTTATTATGGTGATATTTTCTCTCTAATTTCTATGTTGACATCCATTTGGTTCTTATTATCTACTATACCAACTTTTGACCTTAAGGTTGAGCAGATAGATTGAAGAAAACTTTGCTTCATGGTGATTTAGAGGAAGAAATTTACATGACATAGCTCTAGAGCACTACGTTCAAAAAGGTAAAGAAAATTTGGTTCCTTCATGGTGATTTGAGGAAGAAATTTACATGATGCAACTAAAGCATTACATTGAAAAAGGTAAAGAAAATTTAGTTTGTAAGTTGAAGAAATTTTTGTATGGTCTTAATCAATCCTCTAGGATGTGATACCAAAACTTTCATTCCTTTGTCTTGGGATTGGGATTTCCAATAATTAAATTGGAAATTTGTATTTATTATAAGATGGACAATGATTTTTTTCTTTCTATCACATTATATGTTGATGATATGTTGTTTTTTGGTAACAGTAAGGACATGATTTATGAATGCAATTCTCAGCTTTCAACATAGTTTGAGATGAAAGACTTAGGGAATACTAGGTTCATCATGGGTATGGATATCAAAATAGATAGAGGATACAAAAAGATTTGGTTGAGCCATAGGAAGTGTGTGAACTCAGTGTAAGAAAGGTTCAACATGATAGCTTGCAAACATTGTTTGTTCCTATTTTGATGGGGACTAATTTATTAGTAGATTCATTTATGACTTCTCCTATTGAGATGGGGTATATGGATCAAGTACCATATGCTAGTGTCATTAGGAGATTGATGTATGCTATGGTTTGTACTAGACCAAACATCATGCAAGTGGTGGGAGTCTTGAGTCGATTCTTCATTAATCTTGGATAAGTACATTAGGATGTAATGAAGAGCGTCTTTAGATATTTGCAGCCCGATACCTCTAAGTACTCCATTTTTTATCATGGTAATTCTTCAAGGGACCAACACTCAATGACTATTCATGGATTTGTGGATTCATATTTGGTTGGGGATGTTGATAGTAAGAGATCCACCAATAGATTTTCTTTCACTATGTTTGGTAGTGTAATCAGTTGAATGAGTAAGTAGTAGGCTATGGCTTCTTTCTCTACTACAAAATAAAAGTACATGGTAGCTACTCGTGCTTATAATGAATCCATATAGTTGTAATGTCAAAAATTACATACCCTACAATTTTACGTCATGTTTTGCACTCACTTTAGCTCCAATTCTTATAGCATGTCTTAGAACTACCTAGACTCAATCTTGGATTAGTTCCCCTAGACCAAGTTTCTATCAAATATGTACTAGATCATTACTATTGATATTTTTCTAAACACAGTCAAATTTGATCAAATTCTCCCAAGACAAAAGCACAATGTGTAGACATCTACATGATGTGATGGCATTCCATTTTGTACATCTCAAAATGTGTGCTACTCATGCATGTTTCCACCTCATAATGTCTCCTAATGGCTATAATGCTCCCATGGATGTGCTCTTCTATCCTTAGCCTGCTCTTGTCTAGAGGATAAGGACAATTTGAAAATACAATTGCTATCTAGAAGATCTCTCTAAAACACACACAGAACACAAAAGAATCTAATATATGTAGGCTAGCTATCTAAAGAGATCAGATTTTTCTCAATAGACTACACACAGTAGATAGGACCCTCTCTTGGATCACTATCCTACAATCTTTCTATCTTCCTTTGTGTTTTGTGCAAATTCCCATGGTTATCGTGCAAGATATATAGAGAAATCACAAGGATAGATTTTCCATTATAGAAGTTTAGGATTCTCCCAAAGATTCCTCCATCTCTCTTTCTACCATTGAAGAAACTATTAGTAGGGAGTCCCTGAAGATCTTCCTCATCTCCAACACTCAAATCCTTATAAGTAAGGTAGTGAATCTTTGGTGTTTCCTTTATCACATTCTAATAAAAAGTAATTTTCTCTAATAATCATATTCCCTCATCATCTCATTGATCCCATTAAACAAGCAGTGAATCAACAATCTCCTATTGTTGACTAAGAAAAATCCCCTTTTTATCTCTTTGCAAATCATTTGTGAAGACCACCATTTTTGTTAGCCAATCCACAATCTAGACCTAGTGTCCTTCCTGTAGACTAGGGAGGTTCTCCTAGCACACATTGTCACTACATCTTATCTCCTAGACACACTTAGGATAGGTGCACACACTTTTTTCTAGACTCTTTATCATTTTTCTCATGGAGGTCAAAAAACCAAAGTAGGGGCTTGACCATTCCTGTTAAGCTCCCAAGTAGTCCCAATCCTCTTTTCTATTCTATCAAAAGTAGGTCATTTGAAGGACATCAATCACATAGAGGTTTGCAAGTGTTAATCTTATTGTTTCTATAGATTCTATTATTTACAGTAATTTTGACTCATTTCTTAATGATAATAACCTTCTCATAGATGGTGATCCCCCTAGGATTTATTATTTGATGGTTCGAGATGTCAAACTAGTTATAAGGTCGATGTGATATTAGTCCCTCCTAAGGGAAAAGTACTTTCTCTTTCTTTTTTTAACTAAATTTCTAATTTATAAATAATATTGCTGAGTATGAATCCCTTATTTCTAGTTTGTGTGCCATAATTTCCCTTGACGTAAAGATTGTCCATGTCTATGGTGACTCGCAATTGATTATCAAATAGATCACTAGTGATTACTAAGCTAAGAAATATAAGCTTTCCCAATACCATGATTTATCCTTGTCGCTTCTTCACCACTTTTTGTCCTCCATTAATGTTATCCCACAAAAAGGTAATCATCATGTTGATGCAATGGCTAGTGTAGCCTCCCTTGTGTCCTTGATGGTTTAGTAGATGACTATCATTTTGTGATCCACACTCTGTCTTTACCCACCATCATGGATGATTCACCATTAGATGCCCTCTTTTGTTGTAATATTGACTCAAAGGAATGGTATTCTCATATCTTTAACTATTTGCATGATAATACATTTCTAAGTGATTCCTCTAAGAATGCTCATATTCAAACCCACAAACTTGCCTTGTGTTATATCATTCTCTAATGTTATCTAGCGATGAAGCTATAATGGTCTCCTTCTTCGGTGCTTGACAAATTTTGAGATACCTATAGCCCTTGAGGAAGCCCATTCTGATTCTTATAGAGGGAATTTTGATGGTAGGTCTCTAGTGCAAAAATTCCTTTTCATGGGTATTGTTAATAGAACATGAAGCAATACTCATTCACCTTTGTCATGAAGTTCCCTCACTATCAGTAGCATAACAATCTGATTCAGGTTCTTGCATAGTAACTTCACACTCAAACGTCCCCCTAGACATTTTTGTCTGGGGCCTAGATCTAATTGGTAATATTTCACCACCTTCCTCTCAAGGACATATTTTTATTATTACAACCACAAATTACTTCACAAAATAGGTCAAAGTCATTCTACTTCAATCCATCACTATTGAAGTAATTTATAGATTCTTTCTCAATAATATAATTTCTCGCTTTGGACTACCTTCTACCTTGGTCTCTAATAACAGATCTTCATTTAAGAACAAGAAGATGAAGTAGGTTCTAGAGAAATTCCATATTTAACACCATTTATTTATTCCATAATATCCTCAGTCTAATGGGTAGGTTGAAGCTTCAAACAAAATAATTGAACAAATTCTTTGAAAAACTATTAATAAACATGGTAAGGATTAGTATGTACAAATTTATTATGCTTTATGGGCCTACCACATGAGTATTCAAACTGCCACTGGTGCTTACCCTTATAATCTCATATATGGTGTCGATGCCATCATGCCCTTAGAGTTGGAAATTTCATCTCCATAGGTTTCCCTCCAAGGGATCACTGATGACAATACTTATCATGATCAACATCTTCAGCAATTTGAAATGCTTGATGATAATCACATTAATGCTCTTGAGCACCTTTGAGCTTATCAAAAAATCTCTTAATATAAATTAAAATCAACATGTTATTCATCATTCTTTCCAAGTAGGTGACTTGGTTCTTTATTAGAATCAACACAATGTAAATGCTCCAACCAATGTCAAAGGGCAATTTAGTCAGAATTGGCTAGGTCCTTACATAGTCACCTTGGTTTATGGTTCTAGGGCTTATGGCATCTCTATGATGAAGGGAAATCCACTTAAAAAACCTATAAATGCAATCCACCTTCATCACTTCCATGCATGTCCCTCTCTTTTATGGGTCATCTAATGATTGTCAATTCCTTTCTAATGTCAATGAACATTAATTATTTCGATGATTAATCAATTGTATTTTAATTTAAATTATTTTAATTAATTTTTTTTTGTATTTCATTAAGTAGTTTATTTAAAACTATTTAGTCAAATCATTATGGTATTCAATTAGACAATTGCATTCATCCATATTGTTTAATTAGATCATTATAGCATTTAATTAAAGAATTCTTACTCAAAGTTGTTTAATTAGATCATAAGTGTGTCTAAATAAGTAATATCAAAACATATGTCATCATAAAAAAGAACCTATAACAGATGTGTATCACTTAAAATCTCATATATATACATGTCAAAATATGGTACATCATATCATAGTACAAAATGCACCACTCATCAAAATGTGGTGTCTATCAAAATATATATATATATATATATATATATATATATATATATATATATATATAAATTTACATCAAGGGGCATGAATCCCTAAGCCCTCTAGCTCTGGATACTACTATATGTATGCTAGAGGTGGATAATATGTGGAGGCCATGGAGTGGAAGTGAGAAAAACTATGTGATACACTTTGGGACTAGAGTCCCCTAACCTATCCGCTCAACTTTGTCACCTCTGTTGTGAGTCCGAGATCACTTTGCCTCAACTCTATGATTTGGCTCATTAATGCCTACACTCTAGAGTTGTCCAAGTTTGATGGACCTACCACCTGTACCCTCTATATCTCACTACTAACCTCATTGACTTATATTTATAGGTCATCACATATCATTGTAGCACTCTCAGCCCAAGTCATGGCCTAGTCTCTCTCAGCAGTAAGCATTATGACCTCTCCTACCCTCTAATCTCTCTCTACCATCATCACTAGTAGCTCTACCATGGATTGGTCTACATGAACTTGCACCTCCTCATAGGTGGCCTTAAGCTACATAATGGGCTCAAAAATCTCATAGTGTCTCCCTATAATCTGTAGTGGTTGGTAGCTAGCCCACACAGGATGCTCAAGATACAAAGCTAAGACCATCCCCACTAGCACCTAGCTAATGAAATCTAGCCACTCTCACATGTGCATTGTAAAAATAATAAATCAAAGTTTAATCATATTCTCATATCAACATTATATAAATCAAAATTATAGTAGCATCTAGTGTTCTATCAATTGAAAAAGCCTAAAAACACACAAGTCATACCTAGGTCATCAATCTACCAGTCAGGGTCTGCAACAACTATAGCCCTTGCTAGAGGTGGGATGGTGTCGTTGGTGTTGTTTCTACTACATTTGGTGCTATCATAGTCCCAACATTACTTGACTCTCTATCAGTTGGCTCAATGATGGTGTGCCTCAAAGGTGGGCACTGGGCATCTCCTTAGCAACACCCCATTCATGCTACCATTTCCACCTTAGCCTCTCCTCCTCCTCCTCCTCATCTAATGTATCCTTGAAGGAGCTCCCCTCACTCACCTTTCCACTTCGCAGTGGCCCAAGGTCCCCTACTGGGGTGTTATCAAGATAGATTAGCACAAGGCATGTCACCCCCCATCATGCTACATACATTGTAGTAACCCCCATGTCATTAGTGTTAGCATGTGGGGTTGAGTCTTTCTCCTCGTCATCAAAGTTTCTAAGAGGAACATCTACTACAGTAGTTTGTAGGAGGTCACATGATCACATGACACTCTGGTGTGACCACACATATGTGGCACCCCTATACCTTCCTAAACTATCACCTCACCTAGTCATAATAGAAGGGGATGATGATGTGGTCATACTAACCCATAAACTACCTGTCCCTCTTCACATTGGCTAGTTGATGGCCACCTCCTACCCATCCGTACATCCCCAAGTAGGGTATTTGGACCACCTTTGTGTTGGGTAGCCTATCAAAGGTTTTCTTCCAGTGGGTGAGGTCTCTAAACTACCACACTCATTAGAGAGGATAAGAGTGGACTAAGGGTTCTCCCATATAATATTTATAGGATACCCTGCAAGGCAAGTGAACCTGATGTTTTTGAAGGCCCACACTTGAAGTAGCATGCAGACCATCAAGCTATGTGCCACGTAATGTACATAGTACCCTAAGTCATGATATAAATAGGTGGGCATGCTATATACAAAAGCAAACACAGTATCATGCTATTCCATGTCCTAGATGGTGTGCACAAAGCCTTCATGGAGATGTGTACCCCTCCCATTTGAGGTGAGGAACATCATGACTATAACAACCATCACACATCTCACTTAGACCACTAGCACTACTCCCTACTCAAGTCGCTGCATATAAATGTGGCTAGTATCTTTTTCAAGCACAACCCTCCCTAAGTCATATTATTTCCCTACCTACACATAGGTAGCTAGCCTCTAGTCTATAATGGTGACCTTTATACCTATTATGGGTAGCCTTAGGATGTGATATACATCCTCGAGGATCATCATCATCTCCCCAATGGGTAATATGAAGACCAACCTACTAGTGTCCCATCTCTCCATGAGATCCATAAGCATACAATCATGGAATCACATCTTTGGCATGGTGTGAGGCCAATATATGCCTACCCTACATAGTAGGTCAACATCTGTAGGTGTCAAGGCTACCTATAATCCTTGTAGATGTGCAAGCATCCCACCTCCTATATGCTTGTGCATGGATAGTGGGCACTGCAAGGTAAACAAAATAAAAAATTAATTAGTTCTACATCATTCTTAGCATAAAAATCTATTCAAAATTTTAAAAATGCCTTAAAGTCCTTGGCACATCTACGCCCCTAGGCTCCTACACATCTCTTGGATGCATACACCCTTTCGAGATGCCAGTATGTCCCTTGGATGGCAGTGTACAGGTGGGACACTAGCACACCACATGGGCACCACGGTGCCTTTCAAAGCATAATAAATGCATTGAAATTAAAAATTTCTAACTTACCTCTCTCATGGAAATGTCTTGCTTGATGCAAGCCCACAACTTTGTCAATCTATACCCCTTGAAGTCATCATCATGGCATTGTGGCTCTCTAAGTGCTCTTGGGTGCTCAAAATCTTTAAATTTAGAAGGTAAAAATGAATAGTAATTTTTTGAATTACTATTTATAGTAAATTAACAAATTTTCAAGCTTCCTTTAGTGCCTCTTCTATGAAAACTCTTATAACTTTTGCCCTTGACCTCCAATTTTCACACCAATTCTTTCATTAGAATCCTGACTCTACCATCTTCCTTGCAATTAGTTTTTCATCATGTCATCCCTTTTTGAAATAGGTTTTTAGAAACTTTTTTTGGGAAATTTCCCAATAAAACCCATTACTCCTAACCTTCCTTTCTTGTCTTTGTCTTAGAAACAAATCGACAAAAATAGAAGAGGGCATACAATCACACATGACCCCTAGAAAGAAATTCAACTAGAGTTGACATCATGTGTCTCTTACTAGTATGCATTGATGTCTTCTCTTTATATATGTATACCATCTGATTCTTCTCTCGAGGCAACTGATCAATTCTTTACCACCATATTCTTCTATATGTCATAAATTTATTAGAAATTTTCATTGTATTTTAGGGAAGATGCAAGCAATGAAATATTTTCACAGCTAAGTCTCTTGCTTGTTGACTCAATTTTTTTTATTTGTCTTCCATGATCTTTCTTCTATCCCCATCCCTTTGATATGTGATAAAGATTGATATGTTTCTAACATATTTCTTGGTCTTACAAAATTGCATGCTAGTATTTTTTTTACATTGCAGTTTTACAAGGCTTGCACTTTCTAGCACTATGGTTTTGTAGGTCCTAGATTGGGAACATCTCACCTTCCATCTAAAGGATCCCTATGACCTCTACAATATCCTTTTTCATGATGATATTTCATTTTTGTATATTTTATTATTATACTTTAGCATGCTCTTCACTTGATGTCATCAGCTTGCTAAAGTGGGGGAAAAATGTAATGTCAAAAATTGCATACTATACAATTTCCCATCAAGTTTTAAAATCATTTTTTTCCAATTCTTATAGCATGTATTAGAACCACCTAGACTCAATCTTGGATTAGTTCACCTACACCCAGTTTCTATCAAATCTATACTAAAGCATTAATATTGATATTTTTATGAACTTGTGTATCAAATTTGAGAAAATTTTCCTTGAATGGAAGCACAACATGCAGACATATGCATGACACATTGGTGTACCATGTCGTACATCTTAAAATGAGTGTTACTCATGCATACGATCACCTCATAATGTATCCTAACAATTGTAATGCTCCCATAGGTGTGCTTTTCTATCCTTAGCCCACTCTTTACCAGGTCAATTTGGAAAGACCATTGTTATCTAGAAGATCTCTCTAAAACACACACAGAACACATAGAAGACTTTGATGTATATAGGCTATCTATATGAAGATCTTAGATTTTTCTCAATAGACTACACATAGTAGATAGGACCGTCTCTTGGATCACTATCTTGCAATCCTACTATCTTCCTTTGTGTTGTGTGCAAATTCCCATGGTTATTGTGCAAGATAAATAGAGAAATCACAAGGATAGATTTTTCACTACAAAAGTTTGGGAGTCTCCCAAAGATTCCTCTAGCTCTCTTTCTATCATTAAAGATAGTTTCAACAAGTGATAAACATTCATTTTCTCATTGAAGTTCTTCCTCATCTCCAGTACTCAAATCCTTATAAGGTAGTGAATCTTTGGTGTTTTCTTTATCACATTCCAATAAAAAGTAATTTTCACTAATAATCTTATTCCATCATCATCTCATTAATCCCATTGCACAAGTTGTGAATCAACAATCTCCCCATTGCTGATTAAGAAAATCCTCCTTTTATTCTCATTGCAAATCATTGGTGTAGACCACCATTTTTTTATTCAATCCAAATCTAGGCTTAGTGTCCTCTCCATAGACTAGGGAGGTGCTCCTAGTACACTTTTTCACTACATCCTAACTCCTAGACACACTTAGGATAGGTGCACACACTTTTTCTAGATTCTTTATCATTTGATTGGTTGTGGAGGTTAGAATACCACACTAGGGGATTGACCATTCTTGGCAAGCTCCTAAGTAGTCCTAATCATCTTTTCTATTCTATAAGAAGTAGGTCATTTGAAGGACATCAATCACATGGAGGTTTGTGAGTGTTAATCTTATTGTTTCTATAGATTCTATCATTTAAATCTTATCTAATTTATTTTTTATATTTGGATACTATGCTTATGTTTCTTCTCCATTGTGCTATGCAGGTTTATCATGAGATCATCCACAGACAAAATAGAAGCTCATTGGGAATGCACACACTGCAACTATCAAACCCTATTATCCATACTGCTCTAGACAAATGACAACACAACATGCAAACGTCTACATGACACGCTAGCATCCTTGGCCAAGGCTCTCTCTTTCTAGTGATAGGTTCATTTTGCATTATCTTTTTTAGTCCTACTTTTTGTTCATCAAAAATCTTTTCCAAAATTTTGTAAACAACATTTCATTCCTATTTGTTTATTGCTCTTAACTTAGAAAATTTTTATTTTCTAGTTGATTACATTTCTAGAATATCTAGGATAGTTTTTAAGAATTAAAAACAGAACTTGTTCTCCTTTTGAAGCTATACATTCTAGAGTAGTGCCATGTAAGATCACTTTTTCTAGAGGGTACAACTCTCTAGGCTATGTTGTTGTCTTATGCACTACAATGGCTTAGAGATTTATATTCAAATGTGGGGTTGACTTCAAGAGCTATTACAATTCCATGTGATAGTTAGAGTGTTATATGTCTAGAAAAAAAAATAACCTTTCATGCTAGGATGAATCATATTGGTGTCTAGAAATATTTTTCATGACATGACCTAGAGGATGGTATGGTGATGCTTGAGAAAGTTGACAACTTGTAGAATGTCATAGATACATTAATGAAGCCAGTGAGCATAGAAAAATTTTGGTGGCATTGTGAGTCTATGGGCCTCTCAGCCCCTAGAAATTAGTTAATAGTATTAGTACTATCTTTTCTCTTACAAGGTTTTCAATCAATGGGAGAATCTTTGGAAAGGTGTCTCAACCTTGCTTCTCATGTTAAGAACACAAAAATGTAATTTCAAGCTATAAAATAGAAAAACATAATTTCTAGGCTATAGATGTCATTTTTCACCAAAATAAATATTCTAATTTGTTTAACATCGATTCCTATATGTCTAGGATGTGGAACTCTTTGATCTCTACAATTAAAAATAATGATCCCAATCAGCCTCTTTGATCAAAAGTTAAGGCCTCCAAAAGTTGGGCCTCCCACATTGGAAATATAAGAACATCTATGATTTATAAGGAGTTAAACTTTTTGAAAAACTTATGACATGTATTATAAAACATCATAAGCCATATTTGAATGGAGATAATGGAGCCAAAATAGATTTCCCAAGTTGGTGAGTGGATTATGCTAAGTTTACAATAAGTGGATAGAATATACTATTTTTAACCTATGGACTCATCTTAAGGGATTTGGGTGCCACATTTTGCGTGGTTTCCTAATTACCATTTTATGGTTTCACATATTTTTTCTCCTATTTATTGGGTTCTTAAGATGAAGGTTTTGATAGTGAGTTTTCTAGGTACTATTATGTTCCCATAATTACTCCAGATCTTTGGTTGGTGATACTACTATAAAGGCTTAGATATTGCAAGTGTATTGTAACCTTTGATTAATGAATAATACATTGAGTTGCTTTGGATTTTTTGAGATTTTTTCTTGTAACCATCAATTCTAAGAGAGGACACAATACCTAGATCAAGGAATCAAGTTGTTCCAAGCAAAAAGACAAAAATGCAATTAAACCAAGGACAAGAAAAGACCAATTCAATAAGATTGGACCATGTCTTTATATTTTGAGCTCTACAACACTTGAGAGGGTGATCCTAATTATCACACCCATTTTTGGACAAATTTATTTATGTTATCCTTCACTAATTATTATTTAGATACATTTCTATGCATTTTAAATTATATTTATCAAGCTATGAATAGAGGACAAATATGATGAGATAAATTTGTCTTTATTCATGATATGTAAAAATAGATATGTTTTGTAAATATGGATAATAGATTATCTTCTTGATTATTGTTATTAAAATATTTATATAATGTTACAAATGTTGTGGTTAATGGACTAACTACTATGTTGGAAAAATGAGGTGGATGCAGGAAACTAGTTCCCCCTCCTAGATGAGGAGGGAGAGTATCACCAGAGAGAGGGAAGTGGATCATGGTGAATGGGGGAGACATCATGACTCTAAGAACCCACACACACACAATATTTGTATCTATTTACATGTGTTATGGAAGTTTTTACATGTCATTTAAGTAATTTGGCACTTTACATTATAACGTCATTGGTTGTATGTCATTGACAATCTTTTTTGAGCATCTTGGTAAGAGTCTTACTTGATGCTTCATCTTGGCCATTATATTAGGGGTATTATAGCATAGACCATTTGCTCTTGATATGGAACTTGTCACAAATGGCTTATACTTCATGGTTCTTGAAAGACTTAACCATTATTAATAATGATGATAATAGGGATACCATAATTATAGATCATGTGATTGAGGAAAAGTTTATAAATTTACTTGGCATTCACATGTAGGTGAGAGGAATTGCTTCTAATTACTTAGTGAAGTATTATATTGTAGTAATGATATGCTTATGGTCATTGGAGGAAGAAGGGTTACTTTTGCCAATGAGATTAAGCCCCCATGTGGAAAAAGGCCATGGAGTAGTAATTGGTTGTAAGACTTGAGATGGTGCATGAATTAAGTGTCCATGTTTATGATATGATATCCACTTTCTGATATATTGACAAGCTTCATGTTCCATGGTGGGCTAATAGTATCCTATTCTTAAGAGATTTTTCACTAGGACTATGTCACTTGTGTGCAATCTGTAAATACCATCATTGACCTCTTTGATTGCTAGGTTTTCTTCGTCCAAATTCAGACATCTTAACAAAATGCCATCATAACGCCTATAGTAGAGCATGCCACCATGAAGGGTGAAGGATGATGTGCATTGGATAAATTATTTGCATTGGTTGAGTGAGAGGTTAGGCGGTAAAGGTAGGTATAAATTTCATGATACCATGGCGAATTAGGACCAAGAATTTCACTTACCACTTCCATTTTTGGGACATTGTATGAAGGAATTAGAAGTTGTTCAACAAAAAATTGATATTTCTAAGTATCCTTCTATACTGTGAGGAGATAACCAATTGTTGCCATGGCATCAGTGCTCAACTTTGTTGTTCACTCAAGGGATTTTCTTAAAACAAATGTATGTAAAGTAAAACTTAAAACTATTAACCATCCTTTTATATGGAATAATATTTTCATCCTTTGTATGATATTCATCATTAACTTGTTTGATAACTAGTTTAGAAACACCAGAGATTGATAAATGGTGTATGTTCCATTAGATTGCTAGTTTCAAACCTAAAATTAGGGCTTCATATTTAGTAATGTTATTTGTACAAGGAAACTTGATCTTGAATGCTTTACATATAAAATCACTCTATAGTTTAAGGAACAAGTTAGATTCCCCCAAGCTACAAGTGATGAAAGATCCATTGAAATAAATTTTCCATTCAAGGGATTCTTCAAGAGTTAAGATGGACTAATCTAGGAAGTCAATGGTTAATTGTTGGATGTCTACCAATGGTGCTTCTACCAACTGATCTACTACTACCTATCACCTAATCAAATCTACATACTTGATATGTCAAACTTGCTAAGCAACATGACCCACTTAGCCATTCTTCCTATCAAAGATGTTTTTGATAAAAGATACTTGAGCATGTTAATTTTAGTGAGGATTTTAACTTTGTGATTGAGCATGTAGTGTCTTAAATTTTGTGATGTAATATAACTACCAAAAATGCATTTTCCATGAAATTATAATTGATTTCATATCTAACCAAGGTCCTCCTTAAGTAATAAATGGATCTCTATCCCTTGATCATCATGTTGTGCTAGGACTCCCAAAACATATTGTTTAGATAAAATATAAAGTAGCAAGGGCTTGTATGGTGTAGGTGCCAAGAGAACTAGTAGATTAGTGAGATATTTCTTAATTTGATCAAAATCTTGTTGACATGACTCTTCCCACTAAAAGTTTACATTTTTCTTCAAGAAATGAGAATGGTTGACATTTGTTAGAATTTTGAGCAATAAAACTTCATATGGCTTGGAGTTTCCATTTAAATCTATTGAATTACTTAATAATTTGTGGTGGAGGAATTTCTATGACAACTTTGACTTTTGTAGTCCACCCACTTTTATACCTCTTCTAGAAACAATGAAGCCCATTTGTCTAATATTAAACCAAACACACACTTCTTATGGTTTAGGTGGACCTTGTATTCTCTTAATTTATGGAAGATGCACTATAAGATTTCAAGATGTTCTATCATAAGATTTTATCTTAATAATTTGTGGATCCAAGGCTTTTCTAAGTAACCAATATGTTGTACCAATCTCAAAGTGTAAATGTTCAAACCTGATCCATTATCTACAAGCACTTTCTTTAATTTATGTTTAGTGATGAAGGCTTCAATGTATAGGGGGAGGTTATCAGATGGTTGTATGGGAGGCATGTCATGTTGGATAAATGTGATGTGGTGGTTTGAGGATAAGTGCCCCACAAGTGCTTGGAATTGTGATGGATCAATATTATTTGGGACTCTTGACTCCTATAGGACATTATACAATACATCCTTGTGAAATTCGAATGTTGTGAAAGGTTCCATGATTGATATTTGTATCGAAGTCTTCTTGAAATATGTTTGATAAGGTTGTATTGTCCCTTGGTACAAGTTCGGTAGAGGTGGCCTTGGATAATGATCTCATTACATCTTGTGGTAACAACACAATCAAGGGATTTGATTTTGATAGTATATATTTGGTTGTTAGGGTGCTAAATCTAGTTAACTATGGAATCATGTGTGTGAGAGGCTTTATGCTATTAAATATTGTTGGCATTATTGTGTTGTTTTTACTTTGATTGGAATATGGACATGATTGTTCATGATTTGGAAAAGGGTATTGATATATCCCTAATTTCTTGTTTGATGATGATGATGTACTTCCTTCTATCTCAATATCCTCATTATCAATCAAATCTTAAATATAATTTTTTAATCACATGCACCTATTAGTGGAGTGACATTTGATCATGTGGTATTCACAATATTCATGTTCTCTATACCATGTAGGTTTAATCTTGCTTTCATCAAAAGGTTTAGTATGTGGAAATACTATCATATTTGCATTAACCAATTTGTAGAACACTTCTTCTAATGGTTCTCCTAAAGATGTGTATTGTCTTTTTTTGTCTTTTTCTTTGGTTGTCCAGCAAGAATAGTTCTGTTGGGTGGGTTTTTCACAACTTGGATGTATTTTGACTCTATAACTCCATCACCAACTATGATTTTGTTTTATTAATGAACTTATTCTTATCCCATTATTTTTGGCCTCTATAAAAGATTTTCACTAGCCCTTTGGCTATGAGGGCACTTTCAATTTGCACTCCTTTCTCAATAATCTCATTGAAAGTAAAAACATATTGAACTTGCAAATGAAATGTCATTTATTGATTTAGATTAGCAATGAAAATGTTGACTAGTTTTTTTAGGAATGGGCAATGGAAATCTACTTGTAAGGTTTCTTCATCGTGGATTAAAATGAAGCTCTCCCCATTCTTTTGTTTTGAATTACATAGATTCATCATGGTTAATTCATGTTCCACATTGTATCAAAAGTGCTTCACAAATCTTTCCACTAAATCAACAAATGTTGTGATAAAGCCTTTGGGTAAGTGTAAAAGCCATTCAAGAGTTTATCCCCCTAAGATTTCTAGAAAAGAGCCAAATTAGATATATGTCACTATAAGTAACCTCTTGACATTACATGTAGAACTATTCCACATGGTCTCAAGGATCTCCCTTCCCCTTATACTTATCAAATTTGGATATTTCAAAATATCAAGGGAAAGGTATGTGTGACATTTCTCTATCAAAAGGTTAAGGACATAACTCTTAAAACTTGTATCCTTTGTTTTGATTTTAGGTATCTATTTCTAATCCTTTTATTGTGTGTTTCATGGTTTTCCACTCTTGGTCAAATGGAGTGTCATGGGGTGGTGTCGGTACAATAAAATTGGGTTGATGTAGTTGATATGTTTGATTATTTGGATTGGCTTGATATTGTTTATAGGTTTGATTCTTTGGATTAGTTTGATGTTGTTGATGGGTTTTCCATGGAAATTTGGGTGATGAAGGCCTTGTTTAGTTTTAATTTTGAGAGTCACGTTGTGAGTTTTTCTTCTTTTTTTATTTTGTTCAACATTGTTGTGGACAACATTATCATTGGTGGTGACATGGTATTACCTTGGGGGCTTCTTGACTTATGATATTGTCAATATTATCAAGATTTAGTTTGGGAGTAACGTATTTCCTAATTCTGTGAGATTCCTAAGTATGTCCTCCCTATTGTGGTGTATGGATCAATCTATTAGGGTGTGTCCTTGTTTAGATTCAACAAAGTGATGATATCCATGGGTATATATTCACTTTGGTATGGATGGATATCACTATCACAATCACTATCATCTTGGATTCCATGAAAATTTGAATGAACCCCCAACATGATAAGGGCTTTAGGCACATGGGGGTTTTTGGAGAAAAGGATTCTCTTCATTGAATTTCATGTTAAGTTTTTCTTGACATCTAGTTATGGGTGGCATAATTTTTTTTATTTTGTCTTTGCTTTGATTTTGGATTTCCACAGATTTCACACAAAGGGGAAGACAAATAAGAAAAAAAATAACCTATATTGCTCAAGAAATGTTTTTTGGCTTGTGAGCCTTCCAATATATCAAACTTGGTTGTAAATCATGTAATCCCAAATATCTCAGAGTAGAAACTATGGAGGATCAGGACTAGCTAATCATTTATTGGTGCATCACGAGTTATAATGACCAATGGTTTCTTAATATAGGCTTAAGCAAGGCTCAACTAAGGGATTCCTTGATATACTCAAAGGTACATGAGGGCCAATTATGTGATACAAGGGTGTTTTCTAATGGCATGGATTGAGAAGGTAACCCTTCTCCTTTTTCTCCTTCATTAAAAATTTATATAGCCCATTGGAACATGAGTTTTTTAGAAAAAAAGAAAAAGAAAAAGGAATAGTTGCTTTTGATTCTTGAGATCACATAAAGTGAAAGAGAAGAGAATACACAAACTATTCTTGGGTGACACATGTGATTAGGTTTCTTTTGATTCTTAGGATCACATTAAGTGTAATAGAAGAGCATATGCAAGCCTAACCATTCAAACACACATAGGCAAAGTAACAATTGAAATTTATTTAAGATTTAATCTTAGACAAGCAAATCCACAAAATAAGTGTTATTAATTTAATTGTTTTTGATATTAGACATATGAAAAATTTGCACAAGGAGGGTTAGGATGACAATATTAAGCCCTACAACTTAAGGGTCAGCAATATAAAATCAAAGAAATAGAAAAATAATAGCTACAAAATACAAATGCTAAAACACAATCACAAATGCCACTAATTAAATATAGACACTATAGATTAAACATAGATGATAAACCTATAAAAGATTTGTAAGAATATAGATGCCAAGGATTAGACATGGATGTTGAAGATTGAACATAGACACCAAAGATTAAGTGCATATGCCAAAAACTGTAAAAGATTTATTAGAACACAGATGCTAAAGATTTAGTGAAGAAGTCAAAAACTACAAAATATTGTTACAGACATAGATGCTAGGGATCAAATGTAGACACTAATAATTAAACACAAACACTGAAGATTGAACATAGACATTAGGAACCTACATAACCCTAGTTAGCTAAAAACATAGACACTAAGGAGTGAACATAGATGTTGAAGATTGAACACAAAAACCAAAACTTGCAAAACCCTAGTTAGTCAAAAACACAAATGTTGAATATTAATAATAGGTCTCACTAATAATTGAATGCAAACACCAAGACATGGGTCATAGATGCCAATCTAGAAAAAAAAGCTAAAAAACCTATAGATCTACAAAATCCAGCTTAAAAAGTCCTACAAAAGTTCAATTAATCAAGGACCAAGGGGTCCCATTGGGCATGCTAGAATGTATGATTATATATCTAGAATAAACTATAAGAGATTAAAGCCATATTACACTCAATTAATAAATGAAGAAAAATACTTTCAAATTGAGCATAAAGAAGACCAAGATTTTCCTTCACTTACCACATGAAGAATATTCTTTGTTGAGTGTATGTTCTCTTGATTTGTGATCAATGGAGTTGCTCTTAGAGTCTTCCATATTTGAGTAACATGTACTTGTTGAATGATGTATCACTTATAGTTCCCTCTTATCTTGTCTTATGAGTGTGATGAATGATCAAGGGTTTAATTTATAGGTACTTGACTGAGGGTGTGGATGGTTGAGATTAAATGATGGATAGATGGTTGAGATGCACTTGGGTCATTGGATCATGTGAAGTGGAATTTTAATTTAATGATGTTTGATTACATTGATTTAAATTTTGGAGGGAGAACTTTTTTAAAATTTTATTTATTTATTTTAATTGGGTGAAAATGGATTGATTTAATTTAATTTAATAAGATGAAAAGGGATTTAAGTTATTTATTTTAATAATAGGATGAAACTAGATTTAATTAGTGATGTGGATTTGTGAGGTGAATTAATTAATTACTAAAACTAATTAATTATTATGGTGATGCTATAAATTAACTTAGGTATGGTGAATTTTAGGTGTCTACAAAAGGTATAGCACCTTCCCATATATATTTATACATTATTAGCCAACATCATCTTAGATGAGTATTCTATAAGGGATTGTTCCCTTGATATCAAGGACCCATACTATCAAAGACTAATATACATATATTGTAGTCAATAAATTAGCAATATATTTTTTATTTTATCAATGATTGATGAACATGAATCTGAATAACTCTCACTAAATTAGCAAAGATACTCTTACCTATGCATGGTCACAATTCAAAATTAAGAAATATTTTGTGATAATTGGATGAGTATGGGGTATATTTATTCCTTTTAAAGTTATCTGATTTGAAAGTTGCCTTTCAAATGCTAAGAATTATCATGGTTAAATAAGGAAACATCATATATTAGGTATATATACAAACATATAATACTCTAGAATATATTAGAGTATCTTAAAAAATTTACTTTATATGTGATAAGGTCAGAAAATATTGTATTTGCCCTTGTATTTTAGGGGGAAAAGGGTATAAAAATGATACCCATTAAATTTTAGCCCATAAAGTTATAAACTAGAATACTTAACATGTGTCTCTACATGTATTAGAATAAATGTGTTGATAGATAAAAGATAGGTAGGCTTGACTTTGTAAAAGAGTATACTATTTGAGACCATTTATAGGTATTAATACATTGCCCCCAAAAAAATAGCTATGGGGAAAAATTATTCAAAAGAAAAATTTATTCCCTTAGTCACACACATCATAGATTACACTATTTTACTAATTTTAAGAACTTACTATAGATTTCTCCTAGAACTATACAGATGATAATAGTAAAGGCAAGGGCAAGGCTACAGTGATAATAACCTATAGGTCTTAAATGATTTAACCGCAATCCTACCATGTCTCTTATTCTTACAATATATATGGTACCCATCATATTATTCACAATAAAAAAAAGTGTTCACCCAAATTTTGTTGGAGTCTTCTTAAGAATACTAGACTTGAGTGAATTTTAATAAATCAAATTCTTAGTAAAACTTAAAATTTTAGATCAATCTCAATTTATATATTTTTTTAATTTTTACAATTATTATATAATATATAAAGCATCATATCCATTGTAAATATATTTTGTATATTTTATTTTAAATTTAATATAATAAAATAATTAACCAAAATTAATAATTTGTTCCTTAAGCCTTTCTCTTTGGAGGAAATTAGGTATGTTGTTTTTTCTATGGCTTCAGATAAAGCTCCAGGCCCTAATGGTTTTTTAGATCTATTTTTTTAGAAATCTTGGGATTTCATTGGGAAAGAAGTCTGGCAGGTTGTAGAAGAAGCTAGAAAAACCAGAAACATTCTCAAAGAGCTTAACAACACTTTTCGAGATATAATTCCTAAAAAAAGAATACCCTCTTTTTCCTTGATTTCAGACCCATAGCTTTATGTAATACCTTATATAAAATTATTACTAAAGCTATTACTTTGAGAATGGTCTCTGTTATTCCAAATATTATTTCAAAGGACCAAGGGGGTTTTGTGACAGTGAAAGAGACTTCAAAGGGATCTATTTTTGCACATGAGATTATACACTCTATTGTCAACCAAAAAATGAAAGCCATGATGATGAAATTAGACATGCTAGAGGCTTATGATAGGTTCAATTGGAGTTTCCTCTTGAAAGTTCTTAAAAGATTTGGTTTCTCTGAACCTTTCTGTAAATAGATTTATGCCTATATTTTTGTCCCTAGCTTCTTAGTCATCCTCAATGGTAAAATATGTGGTTTCTTCATAGCCTCTCAAGGGATTCATCAAGGTGATCCTATATCTCCTTTTGTGTTCATTATAATGGCAGAGGCTTTGAGCAAGAGTATTCAAGTGATAGTTGTAAGAAATGGTTGGATTGGTTTGAGAAGTTCTCATTTCTTTTCCTCAGCTTCTCACTCTCTCTTTGTAGATGATACTCTTCTTTTTGGAAAAGCTTCTTTGGGAGAAGCAAAAATTGTTAAATCATTCTTGATGATTATTGTAATGTTTTAGGTCAAAAAGTTAACCCTCAAAAATCATAGATTTTTTTCTTCTTTATTGAAGCTACTATTCAACAAAAGATTTGCAATATTTTGGGCTTCAAGCTGGGATCTCTCCCTTCTCAACATTTGCATGTTCCGCTCTTTACTGGGGCTAATAAAAATGATTTTTGGCTCAAGGTATTAGATTCTATTAGAAACAAGATTTCTACTTTGGAAAACAGATGGGTAACTTTTTCAGGGAAACTCACTATGATCATATCTATTTTGATAGCCATTCTAGTATACCTTATTTATGTGCTTAATATGCCTAAAGGGATTTTAGTGGCTTTGTAGAAAATCATTCAGAATTTTTTTATGGAAAGGCAACTTGGATACCTTAGGAAAAAAATCTCTTCCTTTAATTTCTTTAGATAAATGTTGTATTCCAAAAAGGGAAGGAGGTGCTGGTATTTTAAATCTAGAAGCTCATAATCTTGCTCTAGGAGCAAAATTAGCTTGGTGGATGTATGAGAAACCTCATCTTAAGTGGTGTAAGATTATGCAAATGAAATATTTAGATACTCAAGAGCCTGAAAGAATATTCATAGTGGCTAATCCCCCTCTGAGATCTCGCGTTTGGAACTTTATTTTAAGAAGCAGAGAAGTTATTCTCCCTTATCTTTCCTAGACAATCCATAATGGAGAAAGAGCCATCTTTTGGGAGGACTCTTGGAATGGTTTTCCTAAAATGGTGTAATGCCCCGTCATGCAACCCTAGAGTGCAAGGCTAAAAGTACAAAATTACAAAACTAATTTTTTTTTTGAAGCAAGTAAATGCAATAAGAGTAACCAAAGATGTCATAATACACGACATGAAGAAAAGTGCACTTCTAACTCCTTTAGGGAAACATAACTGCATTAGAGAATATAAAGCATAAACCACACAAGTGATAACCATTTACTACTGCTATAAATCAAATCAACTTTTACATTAGCAAGATAGTTAATTTATCAAGGTCTTAGTACAAGATTATAAGATTACAAGATTACAAGACCGATCTTCTCGGTTTACAAAAGAATGCATAAGAAAGTATACAACACCACCGAGGTAGGAAGCAAACAGGAACTGGAACACCTCTGCGTAGAACTCGAACCGCATCTCCAAAAAAAAAGCAATGGATAGCTCTTACCACCCAACCATGTGGAACCCTGAGGTCCACCCCTCCGAGCTAGGAGATAAAGATGAGGATTCCACTAAGCTAAGAAACAACGTCCAAAAATAAAAGAACAATAACTGACTTGACACAACCGACCATATCATCAAAGCTGCACAAGACAAGACATCACTCCAGAGGCACCACCAATAGACAATAGAACTGCATAAGGAGAGTGTCATCGCATGGTCCTAACATGGGTTACCCAGGCTATCTATCCCCAGAAGCCAGCCCCCATCTATGGTTACCCTGGCAGCCTCTCTCTAGGTGCCGGCCCCATAGGGTGACACATGCAGAGCCGACAGGTCCTCTCACAGAGACAAGGAGGTTGACCTTGCCAACCAGGCCTTCCCATCCCATCCTTAGCCTACGAAAGCACTCAAGGCATGGGTGAGGTCTTTTACTTATCTTGTTAAGTGTTTTAATACCCCAACCCTCTTGATTAAGTTTTTAAGTTTTCCACATGATTACAACTTCCATGGGGTTACCCAGGCGTCCTCTCACTAGGCACCGGCCCCACCATGAAAGCCACTCCCTTAGCATTCTCAGGTCAAACATACATACCACACATATAGGTATAAAAGTCACAAATCAGAACTAGGCCATAATGTATGCCTTTCACTAGGCCATAACAAGAAATCCATAATCTCTTCAAAATGAAGCAAAACCATAAGTACCAAGTACTGTATTCAAGAGGCCATTCCCCAATCATTGCAAGAGCAAAAATCCAGATAACCCAATGCCATAATTCGAACCAAGGCCAAGAACTATCCCTCTAGAGTTAGGTACACAGACACTATATCACAAGAAGATCCTCAACCAAAAAGGAAGCCAAGGGTTAACACTTGACACGAGTTTGCAACAAAAGGCTCAAACCAGGAACTGAGCTTAGACCAATTGCATCATCCTTCCTGATATATTGCAAGGTTTCCCTTACATGAACAAGAGCTATAATATACCATATTAACTAAAATAACCCATAAACATCATAGGTCTTGGGAAACACAATATGACCACATGACTAAAATTCATACTCGACAATGTATCATCTTCACAAGAAACCACCCAAAAACTAACTCTCCCCCAAAATAGGCTCAAGGATCCAACACAAACATGAAGATACATCATGGAGGCATTCAAACATAAGAAAATCAATGATCTCCTTCTTCAAACAAGAAAGCAACTTAAGAGGCTATCTCAAATTCTAAAAGCAACTTAATCCACAGACATACCTTCTTATCATCTGAAACTACCAGCTTCGATTAGACAATACAATTTTCAAAATGAACAACATAATCCTCTATGATTCAATTATAAACATGAGTCACTAGAGAACATTTACTTATAGACATAACATACCTATCTACAGCTTCCATCAACTACTAAAAGCACTTTCACAACAAACTTCAAGAATTAATAAGGCAAGAAAAATTAACCTTCACTGAACATCCTTACTTAACAAGGTCAAGGAGAGCTCATAAAATAATTCCATTGACAACACCACCCCAAGTTAAATGTACTCCAATGCCCCGTAATAAAGACAAAATACAACTCCTTGCATTTTCCAATTTTTAAAAGAATCTAATTGAAGAAAAATACATATACAATGATATCCACCATCTAGGAAGCACAATAAAGAATATTACAAACCCAGACAAACAAATTAATATTTTAACAAGGTAAATGATACTCGAAGCACAATATTGTTACCTCATGGAACAAGAACATTAATACAAATTACTCTAAAATTTCCAGAGACAACTATAATATAAAACATAACTTTCATCGACATGTTTACTACCTACAATTTAAATAAAGAAAGCAACTAAATAATACAACTTGTCACCTAACACGTAAACATCTTACCCACTACTAAATCTTCAAGAGACAAATACACTTACACATTTACATTCCATTAGCCACAACTATAAGAAAATATAATTTCCTATTTTAGTTTCTAATAACTATCAACATTTATCACTATAATTTCCTTTTAGTAGACCTACTAACTAACACATTCCACAATCAGAACATTATAAACCTAAATAGTGCAACTTACCATGTAAGATTTGCCACATACCCTTTCTAATTAAAACATCTATAAGCCTAATTCTTCCCAACTAACATTTTACCATTATCATTTCAAAACAAACACTTAAAAGAATATATATATATATATATATATTTCCTTAACAGTTAATCAACTTATAAAATCAAACCTTCTAGATTTTCCCATGAACATGGATCTCCATCTATTGTTTTATAACTTAAGCTTTCTAATATAACAACTACCAAAAGATTTATTTTTCTAACCATAAGAAAGACTAACAATAATGACTTACAAAAAAAAGAACTACTTAATACAATGATTAATTTTAAAATCTTCAACCTTATAAAGATGAAGCCTATTAACTAAAAAGAATACAAGATTATATTTTAACATAAAAGCATTCATAATAATCTAAATATTACCTAGAGAATTAAATCATAACCTTTTTACATTATTAAAAGGATAATAGAAACCCCATTTTAAGTATTTATTTACTTCATTATAAGAAGATACAAAAACATTTAATCCCATGCATTAGAGATGAGCTCATAATGAGTAAATAGAAATGAGTTGCCTAATAATAGAGAGGATAAGTAAAGAATTATTAGCTGTCTAAAATGTAATAAGAAGGATGAAGACAAACGTAATCTTTTAAAAATCTGAAAAAAAATAAGAAATTAAAATTATAGTTTGGGTGAAGAACTATTCATTGTTTATGATGAAAACTTTAGATTGCAAGTATTAATAGAAACCACTAAAAGTATAGACTTTGCAGATTGCATCCTTCTAAAAGTCAAAGATACGGAATAATTCTTTCTCTATCACCCTAGAGAAAGATTTCCATTACATAAAGGAAAGGCAGCTATAAAAAAAAACTTAAGATCCTTATGCACAGAAAGCTACGTTGAAACAAGATTGGCACAAAAGAAAACTGATCTAAGGAAAGTTTCTTAATATAATTCTCCTTAAGAAGGACTTTGAATGTTATTGGAATTAGAAACGTTATTAAGAAGGGTTCTAAAGAAAAGAAAACTTTCACAAGGAATAGATTTGATTAGACGACATAACATAGCAATTATTTTTTTACACTACCCGAAACATTTAATTTTCACATTAAAAGTCTGAGGATACCAAAATAGAAACTATGGACCAAGGCCTGCCATAAAAGAAAGTTCCTAATACGATACAAATAGTTTAATTTAGAAGATTTTGCTGACTAAATAAGTTACAGAAAATAGCATATTATCTGCTGTTAAATTGCTTTACATCTCTAGCCAAGTTGGCCTACGGCGGTGGCCATGAGCATGAATACCAAACTTCTAAACAAGACTCAGATATCAAGTACAATCTCTATTATATATTTTTCTTTTGTCAACCTACTCCTTAAGATAGTTTTAACATAATTTTCATACAGGTAAATGATGAGAAAGAGCTTAGATCGGAGCATGTATGGCGGCGGCGGTTGTGGGTATATTCAGGCCATCAAAAAAAAAAAAGATTTAGAATACATCTCATACATCATATCATTTTATTTATTATCAAACAATTCACATATTAGTTCTAATAGATACCTCTCAGCAAGTTTTCTGAGATATAAAATTGATATAAGGCCGTACAACGACGTTTTTAGCAGTAGCCAACGATATCACAACATAAAGAACAATGCACATAAACCGATCACAGATTGCCTCAGATAATACCATCTCATGGTACACAATGTTGCAACATGCAGTTGTTGAAAAGGGCTCTAGAAATGTTTCGACATAAAGCCAAATTAGGCTTGCAATATGTGAAAGCATAGACACGGCCACACTAAGGATTTCACCAAGGTATCATCTCATGGAAAACAATGATTATAGGAATTGCACAAAATGGTTTTGTTTTCATGATCTTTCTGGATGGATAGTTTTAAATGTTCCATTTGAAAGATAAAAGTATGGGTTACTATATTTTAAAGGGATCAGATCAAATTCCTAAGGAATGAATTGTAAAGAAAGCAATGGAGACGACTAAATTATAAGTCGATATCTAGAATGTAAAGGATATGACAATAATTACTGATAAAAGAATACTTCAGAAGATTTAGATAATTGCGGTTGCTAGCGCCATGGTAAACTTGAATGTGAAATGTGGAAGAATACGCTAGGCACAATGTTCGTTTGGAAAGTAATGATTTTAGGATAAGCACAAATTAATTTGCTGAGAAGGACTCAGAGGCAATCAAGCAAATACCATTGGTAGGTTTAATTAAAATCTTTATCAACATTTGGTCAGTTAGTGCTAAGCATGGGAGCCAAGGGATAGGGAATGCACATTCATCAAAGTAAAATAGAAATTAGATTTGGGTTAGTATTGCAGATGCCCATCTCATGATAGTCATATATGAAAAACATGGAATCATGATTGTGAGATATGCATAACAAAGATTTCTACAAGGATGCCTCAAACTATCTAACCAAAATAAGTTTCTTTTGCGATAAAATTTGCTTACAGGTATGCAGGTTTAGAAGAAGAAGGCAGGAAATGTTGCAGCTGCCTAATTGATTCTTATAGCAACACACCTAAGCTTGATCATTTTGTGACATGGTTGGCCATTTAAACGGCAGTTGGTATTTACAAGATACCACTAAAGTATTAAGATTGCACAGAGATTGCAATAGGATGGAAACTTTGTAGAGAGTACAAGAGAAATCAATGATAAAGGAAAGCTCTATCATGGAGAAAATTTGAAACCCCAGAGAAGTAATCAGATCAAATTTACATATAGAGAAATTCAAACAGGATGGAGACAAAGTCACGAATAGCTCAAACACTCACACCATCTCAAACCCAGACACAAGTAATTATAAAGAGAAAGATTTCACATTTGATGAAGTAGACAGCTCAAGAACATACCCGAGAAATATCTTCCAGCTTTCGAGTCCTCCTCCGGTTCCTTCTTCCACACAAAAATTTCCCCCCAAGAGAACAATTTTCTTCCCTATAAAAAGGTTCAGTTCAAAGAATGCAGACATGCATCTGTTACTCTGCATTCTGCATCCCACTCCTCCGAGAAATTCAACAATTTTACTAATAATAATAGAGATTCATATCTCCCAACTCCAGATTGACAACTCAAGGCATTTATTTCACATAGAAAAATTATTCTGAAACCAGAAACCAAAAATCAAAACATAAACTAATAATTACCCGTAACTCCCAAATATGACATAAATACTCTTGGGAAAATAATTAATTCTAAACTATTATAAAATTAGCCAAGGTATCAATCCCAATTCTACGCCAAGCAAGTATTATCCAAAAACATAAAGAAAGCATTATTATTCTAATGATAGTTCATGAAAATATTACCAATTACACAAGGGCACAACTCAACAAAACTGGACAATACTTCCCAACACATGGCGACCAACAATCATGAGGTGAGAACCAAGCAAGTACCAAGCGACACAACACGACTCGAGACCACAACAGAAGACGAGGACCGACCTAGTGAAATAAACCTCATGTCATCTCCCATCACTGATACCCATTGGTGTAAGAACCCGCTTGAACCTGCTATATTAGGTGCAGTCGAGGTTCGGTACCTGCAGCCTGCATTCGAGCAATTGGTTGAATAAAATCAAACACATATATGACAACACCCATAGAGAGTCAGAGAATCGCGACGTAGTAGGGTACTCGAAGCGAGTAATACTACACCGTCTCTGCTCTTGACACAATATCATAACACCTGTCTAATTATACCAATCAAACATAAGTCATAACCTACTATTTGACTATCTCAGAACTGAATCAATGAAATGAACGACTAGCAATTGCCACCAATTGACAGAGAGCAATGTAGAACCACTGCAATCACAAGGCAATGACGAGGGGGCACTACAAATGGATTCTTTTCAAGGTCTAACAGAGGCAAAAAGAGTTCTATCTTCTCAATGGGGTATTCATGTGAAAGATTACTTTATTGTTAGTGATTTTCTTCCTGTGTATCTAGTTAAATGGAAAGATTTTTCAAATCTTGATTTCCCCCAAGATCAGAAAGTTACTCTCATAGATATTCTACATTCTAGAAAAGTTTTCTTCTCTCATATGCCAGATAAGCTGATTTGGTGTTCTTCAAAATCTAGATCTTATTCTATCAAACAAGGTTATTTATCACTAACCTTTGTTAATGGGAATGATTGTGATTGGCCAAACACACTTTGTTGGGGATAAACTATTTTTCCTAAGGATGGAGCCTTTTCTTGGCTAGCTCTACAAAATAAAATTTTAACTAGTGACAGATTGGTAAAACTTGGTTTTGCAAGCTCTTTCAAATGTATTTTGTGTGGTTCGGAAGATGAAACCATGAATCACCGTCGTTTGTTGTGCCCTTTTGCTTGGAAATGCTGGAGCTGATTATTTCAAAAACTTCACTAGTATTCTCCTCTTCCAGATTCCCTCTTCAATTTGTTTTTAAGCTAGCCTCTCCTCTACAAAAATGCCATGTTGTTAAATATATGGGTTATCTCTCCTTCAATTTTGATTTGGAATATATGGCTAGAAAGAAATAGGTGGATTTTTAGAAAAGAATCTCTTCATCTGGATGATGTCTTATTCAGAATTGAAAGTTCTATTTCAAAAATTGTTATGTTTCAAGAAAAAGGTTTAGTTTTCACTCATTGGGATGATGTGATGTTATACATGAATGGAAAAAGATTAAGTTACTCAACTTAGGATTCTTGTCAAATAGATCTCCTTCTTCTTTAAGCAATGATCTTAAGTCATTGCATTGGATTCCCCCTTCTCCCAACTGGTTTAAAGTTAATTTTGATGGTGCCTATAAAGGCAACCCAGGCATTTTAGGTATTGCATGTGTGATAAGAGATAACTATGGAAAACCTTTATGTGATATAGTTGAGAGAATTCTAGATGGAACAAATAATGTAGCAAAACCTCGGGCTCTTTTGTTGGGTATAAGAATAGAAGTTTCTTTGGGAATCAAAAAGTTAATTGTGGAAGGAGCTTCTAAAGTAATCATTCAAGATTTTCAAAAGAAAAATGATAGCAATTAGAAATTTAGTTATATACTACAACAGGCTTGGAGATTAATGGAGAAGATTGAAGATTTTCAAATCCTTCATACTTTTAGAGAAGGAAATAAAGTTGTTGATTGTCTTGCAAACTTAGCATGTTCTATCCCTAGAGGCTCTATTCACATAGATAGAGATTCTTATTCCAACTTCCCATTGTTGTTGGAACTTTTGAAAGATGAAGAAAAAGATTATTTTTTCTCTTTTTGAGAGAAATTCCTAACATGTTTGTTTGTCTTTTTAACAGGTTTTTTGTATCTATTATGATATTATTCCTTTTTACCTACCTTTTGGTTCTTGTATTGTCTAGCACATGGATGATGTCACTCTCCCATGTGGCTTTTCTTTGGGATTGCATTTGAAACTGTTGATGATGGTGTTCATTTAATTCCACTTTGGGTTTCATTATTTCAAATGTTTGGAAAGATAGATTTTTAATCTATTGCGTAGCGGATCTTGGAGGATCTTGGTTTTCTGTGAAGATATTTACTCTCTATTGGCCGCAAGGACTACTTTGAGGACTACTATTTTGATGATGGCTCGTGTGTGCTTGGCTTTTATACCTATTCTTTCTGATGGTATGAGCACTCTTTGTTTCTCTATTTGCTTTCTTCTTGGGATGATGGCAGTTATTCCTAGAAACTCCTAGCTTATTTTGTCAATTCAGCTATGGGAACAACCATTTCATGGTCGTATTGATGTTGGAGACCTTTCAAGAGCATTCAAACTCCATAATGTAGATGTGGAAGAAGCCTTGATTAAGGTCTATGGCAAAGAATTTCTTTCTCTTTCTAAAGTATGTTATGCCTCACAGTTAGCTTCTCATTTCTTATCAAATGGCATGGACCTTATTTAAAATGTTGATCTAGTTAAAGGACTTGCATCCATTTTCATTCATTATTTCCTTGTGTCTACTGATAAACTTCATTTGGGTTTTACTTCTTATGACTTTCATTCGGGAACAACAGAGATTGGAGGTCTTTTTAGTCAATTAGAAATCATGGAAAAACCTTTTGCTAACTGTGTTTATCAGGCATTTGTTCTTAGTCTGCAAGATAACAGTTATTATTCACTTGAGTGTTCTTTGCAAGCTCATAAAAAGCAAATTAGAAATGCCCGAAAGGAAAAGATTGATGTTGTCTTTAATGCTTGGAGTTTCCTTCTACATTTCCAACTTCCTGCTCCTTTTGCTCCATATGATGTGACTCTTAATGCTGGTGAAGATGATTCTATGGGTTTTCATGGCTTCAAGGTGATAGATTTAAATACTATGAATCCTTTAAAATGCCCTATTCTAGTCTGTATTTTTTTAATTGGCTCTGCTATATACTTGTTAAATCATGAGCCTTTTTGAGATGCTCATCTTTGTAAAATCTTGGTCTATGGACCCCTCTTTTGTATAAACTTTGTAAAAATGTTTTATATTAATATAATATTATGATGTTATACATCATTACTAAGAAAAAAATAAATAAATAAATAAATTGATATATAAAATAGATACATTTAATCAAATAAAAATTGAACTTAAATAATGTGTGTATCAATCAAATCACTTTTTTAAAATCAATATATATAATATATACAAAATCCTTACATATAAAATCCTTTTTTAATGAAAAGTGCACTACTATATTAAAATATTGATAATATACTAGCATAGATATCTTAAATACATTTATCTAAAAAATGCCAAGAAATATCATTTTAGAGTTATTTTATTTACTTAAGAATATTTTATTTTATTTATATTGTTTACTTTTCTTTTTATTTGGTCAATGAATGATGGCCTTGGGGGCCATACCCATAAATATTAAATATCAAAAAGTAAGTACATTTTGGTTTCTTTAATAGAGGACTCGATTCAAAAAATAGTACAAGAAAGCTATAGTTCAAGAAAAACAACGAAAACCTTCTACAATTCTTTAAGGAGTGCTAATAATATAGTCCTCCACATATTAGTAGCCTATACTTATATAATATTTGGATGAAACAACTAGATACTAAAACAATATATTAGCGTCAATAACTAGTTCCATCCTCATCTCCACTCATTTCACTATCCTCATCTTCTAGAATTGTAAATGACCAGTCTATGCTAGTCATTGGGGTAGTTCCTATTACACACTTGAGGAATTTGATTCCAAGTTTGGCTTGAGATTTCCTAGCATTTTCATTGGAACCCACCAAAGGGATAATGAAAGGGATCCACAAGCCTCCCACTACATTTCTATGGAGTAACTATGCTCCAATCCATGAAGAAAAACTCAGTCCCAAAACTACTTCATCCAAGATCTTGTTCAATCCTTGCCTACATTATGGTCTAAATAAAGTGACTATAACCACTCAAATCACTTCCTTTGGATCTCCTACTTCTATAAAGGTTACCATGAACATCGAAGAAACATTTATGTTGACTTTGCATCGATGAATCATGGTCATGGTGACTTTGCATTTTGATGGCATGCAACATTATTACTACCTTGGCATAAGAAAAATCTATTTAGCTGAAGGTCTATGACCCCTCCCAAGAAGGCAATTTTTCTTTTTTCCTCAACAATATCACATTTGTGTCCATGTTTTCCATTTGCTTGTCAAAATATAGAGACCCTTGTATAAATTAATACTTGAAGACCATTAAAAGATACTAGAAACCACACACCTTTATTATGACAAGGAGTGCTTTGAATACTAGACGGAATACTCAAATTGATCACTCATATGCTTTAACCTCTATTGATTCATATTATTATAAATGCTTAGTACCATCAATGGATTTGTTTTGAGTGAGATTCACCACCTTATGTTATGTGCGAAATATTTCCACATGTGAGAATTAGAAATGAAATTATAAGTTGAAGGTGGAATCAAAGGAGTTCCAAGACCTTGTATTATTACTAATGATCTTATAAAATTTCATTTTTCTATAGTGTAGTTGGCTAGGACGTTCACCTCTTGATTGATTTCTTGGTAAACATGTTAAATGGAGAAGGCATACAACACATATGAGAGTGGCCAGATTAGTAATGGGATGTTTCTTATCTTCTAATTGGGTGAACCCTACTTCTGTGTTGCATTCACAAGCACCATCAATTCTCCCTTGATCTAGACATGTTTGACTCCATATAAGGCATATAAAAATGAGCCAATTAGCAATGCTTGAGCTTTTGGTTTATTATTCAAACCATAATTGAGTTTTTTGGATGCTACTCCAGCTAGTTTTCTATTATGGTCACGTATCAAACATCCTACTCTAGAGATACCTAGTTTTCCTCTTGAGGCACTATCAAATTTAATCTTCATCCACCCTTCCACTAGTGAAGACAATAAAAGTTCATGTGAATCAACTCTATTTTTGATAATCTCCACTATTGTGACTTCCAATTTTTCTAGGAATGCTTCCTCATTAAGTGAGTTGGCTTGGAATGTCCTCTTATCCCTTTCTTTCCATAGTTCCCAAATAACCATAAAAGGGAAAATTACCAATACATAGGAGAAGGTGGCATGACTTTGGATGAAATCTTGGCCATAAGGTAAATAATTCCAAAAAGTCATTAGGGAGTGTCCCTGACCACCCTAGCCTTGCACAAACCCATTGCCAACACTTTACTACAAAGTAGAAACTAACCATTAAATGGTCCACCATTTCTTCTACTTTTTCACACATAATACATCTTGAAGGACCTTAGAACCCAAGATTCTAAAGTCTATCTTCCATGAGGATTCTCTTCTGGATGGTTGCCCATGTGAATGCACCTACTTTAAGAAGGCATAACTTATTCTAGTAGAGATGAACTAGCCAATCAACTAGATGAGTGGAAGCTTCTTCAATCCTATTTCGTACCTTAACCAAGTACTCTTGGGCTGGTGCAAAATTTTGGGGGCACAAAAAGTGGCCAACTTTAAAAAAGAATGTTTTAGATATAACGCGATTGTGTTATAATGCGCTCATGTTATGGCTTGGTGTTGTCGAGCCCAACACCAAGCCATAATGCACTCACGTTATAATGTGAGCACGTAATATTCTATTGTATTAAAAAAACACAACATTTGGTTTCATTATTTCACACAATTTGGCAAGAAAACATGCGGATTCGAGAGAAGATAAGCGTGCTTGTGTTATAGAAACCCATTTCATCAGCTATTTCTCGTCGATTTATCATCAAAATGCCAACACGACATCGAGGAAATCGAAGAAGTAAGTTCTATTTTCTTTCTTGTGTGAATTTGCTGCTAAATAGGTAGGTTAAAATAGTTTTTGATGTAAATTTCTTTAATTTATAGGAGTTGATAATGCACCTCCTCCCCCTCCTAAAAATGCACAAAATCCTCCATCACTTGAACAACAAATACCTGCTGAAGAAGAACCCCAACCACAAACACCTCCATTTATTTCTCAATATACCCCTGGACCACAAGAAAATATAATGGGGAAAATTGAAAACAATAAAAAACAAATTGACATAATTGCAAGGTTGAAAGAACCTGCAACTTCAACCTTGCATAGATCCACGCTTGCTCAATCCCTTGAATCTATGTTATTAAATGTAGATTCAATTAGCAAGCAAATCATTAGTTGGATAGAAAAGAGGAGAGAATTTAGAGAGAATTATGTATACAAGTTGTCATATGAGCAAGTTAAAAATGAACAAATTACAAAAATGGACTTGTGTTCTATTTTCACAAACCCACGAACAAATCAACCTCAACCCTTTACATGCAAAAGGTTTCCTATCCATTGGTGCAACAACCAAGAAATAAGGGACAATTTTGCGCAGAGGTGGTGGATGGTTATTTACCATCCTCCATGCAATAATAATGAGGTCCTGCAATATTTTTTGAGGAAACTCTACTGCGAGTTTGTCAACAATAAAGTGCCAAATTATTTTGATATGCAGGAGTTCCAAGGTAGAGGTGGAGGGTCAGTACAAGATAGACCAAGGGCACATGTTGACCCATAGTGGCCAGGGAGACAAGCACTCACTAGACCAGCCCATGAGCATGTTTCTATCCCTTCCATTGTGAAGGAGAGTGTTGAGTTCAAGACACTTCAGTCCATTAGTGCCTTGATAGAGCATCATACAACATGCTAGCCCTGTAGCACAACATGGGCTGGGGGAGAGTTTGAGTAGGGTTCCACCCCATACTTGTCAGGCTTGTGGGTCAGCATGTGGTTATGACCCCATAGATAGTCAGGACGTAGGTGCGCGGGCTACATCTACAGTTGAGCAGATGGTGATGACAGATGCCCTCCTAAGTGAGACTTTTGGGCATGATACTCAGGTAAATCTTAGCAAGTTCATTGAATTTAATTTATTAAATTTCATTTTTGTAATGCAAGATTAACTAATTTAGTTTGATGATTTTATTGAAATTTTAGGGTCATAGCGTTGATGTAGTTTTTAGTGGTTCTCCACCTGCATATTACACTACATCATCTACTGTCGGGGTATGTAACTAGTAAACAATTATAAATATTACATGTGAATAGCATTGTTATATGAATGGTATTCTAATATCTTATTTTATTTTTTGAATAGGTTAATATTGGAGATTTCATGGCAACACCTGCCAGTGGTGGTGGACTTCAAAGCTTCACAGAGGTAATAAAATAAATAGTTTAATGAATGAATTGTACTTACTAGATTTTTGTATTTTATATTCATATCATTGGTTACATTTCATTGCACATCTTTCAAACTCAAAGCATTACTATACATTGCATAACTAATAACTAGATGTTGATAGATGACAAAATTTCAATTACAATATAGTTGTTTGAAAAAATGCCTCAAAGAAATGTGGTCTCATGGAATGTCATGACAAGCAAATGCATAGACAAGAACATCACCATGAGACCACATTTCTTTGAGGTATCTTTTCAAATAGCTCACTGCCTTGTCTATGCTACCAATTCCCTCTTTCACCTTTACCTATCTTATGCCTCTAAACACATTGCTGCCCCAACCCCACAACCTCTTTCTATTACTTCACCTACTCCACTAGCCATGCCCCTATCTTCCCCATCATATATCCACCTATTACTACTTCACCTTCCTCATTGACTTATATGTCCCCTCTAACACTCCTTTTATGCAAATAAGGGTATCAAAGATCAAACTCACTCAATCAATCCGTGGTTAAATTCTTAACAGCTCAGACAAAGTGATTTTCTTCACAATCTTCCATTATGCCTTATAGGACAACAAAAGGGGTATTTTTGACATAATTTGAAGAAAACAACTCAAACCCATGAACTAAAAATTGTTTTGGATACCCATTATCCTCTTACACAACATAATTTAAATGCACATGGGGGTGTTTTGTAACAAAAGGGTCAAAATAGGACTGTTACGTTGCAATTTAGGCCTAATTAGGCTAGTTTAGATGGGTCACCACTGGGTTTTCTAATCCCAAACTTCAAATCTTCACACCAACACCTCAGACATGTCAAAGATGGTCTACCCAAACAATTCCAACCATTACAAAACTTTTCTTAAGAGCTTTTCTACAAGCCCTAGCTCATTTGCACATTCTATACCCAAAAACATGAGATTTTCAACCTAGGACATCAACCAAACTTGCATCACTATTATAGTTTTTGTAATTAAATAATGTTGTTTATTTTCAGATGATGCAGGCTGCAAAGACACCTCTCAATGTTCATAGGGAAATGGAGCATGGTGTGTCCTTTGCGATTCATAGCTCCATGCCTTTGACGGGGGTATGGGGCAGATTAGTAAGTTTCAAATTACATTCATTGTTATAGTTGTTTATTTTTAAAAAATCAAATGATTATTGATTTGAAGTTTAATTTCTATCTGGATGGTTTCTATAGGACATGACATCGCCACAACCTAATCCTAGTACTGAGGCAAATGAGGAGACAGATTTTTAGATGGTAGTAAGTGGTTATTTTGTTAAATGTTTCATTTTTTATAATGTAATATCTATATATTAATGTCTATACTTTTTATTGTAACAACTGCAGATCCATGAAGAACTAAATAGGAGGAGCAGCCTTCATAGTAGACCACCCTCAGATGTGTCTCCATCCCCTCGGAGATCAAAGGTTGCCTATGATCTATTCTCTTCACTAGACAGAGGGAAATGACTTTTTATTGTGTTCCTTTGTTGTATGCCTATATGGCATTTGTGGACATATATTTTGTATTGCATATAGTTGACATTGTATGCCTATATGGCATTCTTGTAAGCCTATATGGCTATTTTGTATATATGTTATATTTATATTGACAGATATTGATGTATGCCTATATGGATATTTCGTTAATACAAATCATTTTTGTTGATCATTATGTAATATGGATAGGTGTAGTGTAGATCATTTTTGTATACCTTTAGGTTTCAAAGTTTAATTGTCAAAGAATCCATCCCAATTGATGATAAGAGAATTTGAGTTTTGGGTTGAAAGTTTTAGTCTCTGAAAACTAGACATGCTCGAGAAAATAGAGAAAGGAAGATTGGTCATGTGTTCTTGTTTTTTTAATGTTTTAATCGTATGTTGTTGTATTGGTATTGTGTTTTTGTGTTTGTGTTCAAATGCGTATTTGAATTGTTATTTTCTGTATGTTTGGATACTTGGAAGATTCTTGTAGTATGGGATGTATATAGTTCTACCATGGGCATGTGTTCTTAGTAAGACATATATCCTCACCTGAAGAGAGCTTTCATAATATGGGATGTGATTAGCAATTCATGTGTATTTGGATATGATCTTGGATGTATAGTTCTAATACAAACTTGTAGGATTAAAATGACTTGTGGTTACTGTTAATGGTCATATTTGGCATGATCATGTACTTGTATTTATTTGTGTATTAGATGCTAGAAAGGATGTGTTGATGTTAGTTGAGAAATCTATTTCCATGCATTTGAGATGTTTTGGATCCATGAATTTATGTGTATACTTATGTGTTATTAAGGAAATGAAATAAATAAGATAATCACCATTCTACCACACTTTTGAATTATGGATGGTGCTTGATCACCTTGATTTATGGATGGGGAGGAAAGCGAGATCCCCTTCCTCAATCAGCACCAAGACCATAGGATCTTAGAGGATTTATTTGTAGAGTTGAGCTTGGAGTTATTCAAATATTGTTCATGATGTACATTGTAATATGGCCACTTGTATTTATGGTGGGTGGTTCATGGCTTATTGCATTCATTATCATTGATGATCTAGTTTTAGTGTTTGACCCCTTGTATATCTTGGCTATGTAATGATGTTATCTTCAAGCCTAATAACACAGTGACCTAAAGGTGGAAGAAGATGAGGGTTGAACAACATGGATACGACAACATGAAGATGATATTAAGGCTTAAGAGAGTAGCCTAACTGAGGTCTATTTCAGGCCTAATAGGGGTCTAAGATTACAGTGATGAAACAATGCATTGAAGGACTAAAACAAACCCTACAGAGATAGTACTAGAGAACAAAGTCAAGGTGAACCAAGATAAAAGAACAAGTAGTTCATATATGACTATGTTGACTACTAGAACAAGTATGTTAACACCCATAAGATGCATGTTGACATGTGAAGACTATAACAGTTATAGCAAAGGCGATGTGTGAGGATATCACCAGTACAATGTAGCTCAGATTGTTTCAGCATGTTTGGGTGCAAAACAGGACCATGCCTAGCCTAAACATACCCATCCTAATGTGTTGGAATAGTTGGTTTGGCCGCACGAGGAGCAGAATGAAATTTACACCCCTTTGCAACTTTACACTACATGCATTTGACCATTTTTGGGGCAGCAGAAAAACTTTAACCATGGGCAGATGGCTCAAAAATATAAAAAAATGAGAGATGTTATTGTAGAGGGACCCTATGTTATCCTGTAACCTCAGACAAAATGTTTCTAAGTGACACGATTTTTGAGTAACAGCTCATAAAATATTTTTTCCTTTTCGCACTTTGGACGCTTCAGGGATATCGTAGGTACAATGTAGCTCAGACTATTTCAGCATGTTTGGGTGTGAAAAAATACCATGCCTAGCCTAAACATACCCATCTAGATGCATTGGAATAGTCAGTTTGGCGGCATCAAGAGTAGGACAAAAGTTGCACCCCTTTGTAACTTGATACTACCTCCTACTGACGATTTTTGGGGCAGCAGAAAACCTTTCACCACGAGCAAACACCTCAGAGATATAAAAAAATGAGAGAGGTTATTGTAGAGGAACCCTACGTGATCGCGTTGCCTTAAATGGAATGTCTCTAAGTGACATGATTTCTGAGTAATAGGTCATCAAATATTGTTGCCTTTTTGCAATTTTGACTCTTCAGGGATATCACCGGTACAATGTAGCTCAGACTATTTTGGCATGCTTGGGTGTAAAATAGGTCCATGCCTAGCCTAAATGTACCCATCTGGACACGTTGGAACTGTCAGTTTGGCAACATCAGGAGCAAGACAAAAGTTATACCCCTTTACAACTTTACACTACCTCCTTCTAACGATTTTTAGGGAAGCAGAAAACCTTTCACCACAGGCAAATGCCTCAGAGATATAAAAAACTGAGAGAGGTTATTGTAGAGGGACCCTATGTGATCGCTTGCCTTAGATGGAATGTCTCTAAGTGACATGGTTTCTGAGTAACTTCTTGTCAAAGATTGCTACCTCTTTGTACTTTGGACTCTTCAGGGATATTGCTGGTACAATGTAGCTCAGACTGTTTCGGCATGTTTGGGTGTGAAACAGGACCATGCCTAGCCTAAATGTACCCATCCAGACATGTTGGAACTATCTATTTGGTCACATCAGGAGTAGGACTCAAAGACTCAAATTGACCCCAAATGACTCAAACTGACTCAAAGACATATGAAATGGTCTTAGAAGACCTTATTACATACAATTGACTAAATCAAAACAAAATTTAACTTTTTGACCCCTCTTGGAGGCATGACAACCTATGTACCCCTACATGAGGACACTAAAGTTGACAAAGTTTTCCTATTAAGAAAAAGAGCTTCCCTTAGCTTCAAGAAATATAAATATTCTATACTGACAAGGCCAACCACGTGAAGGTGGAATCTCATGTGGCTTCACCTAAGACCTAAGACACATGTATTCTAGTAGACGTAGGACACCTATTGTATAGTATGTATCTAGATTTTATAGACATAGTAGACCTAAGACACCTAGTCTTTATACCTTATTGTAGTCTAGACCAAAGTCTCCTAGACACCTAGATTATAGTTCTACCTAAGACACCTATTATGGTAGACCTAGTTGACATATAGTACCTACCTAACCACCTAGATTAAATTATACCTTATTCTAGTCTCTATAGAGGTAGTTGATATATAGTATCTACCTTGAAGACACCTAGATCATTTTAGATTATACCTTATTCTAGTCTCTAGATAGGTCGTTGATATATAGTATCTACCTAAGACACCTAGATTAGATTAAATACCTTTTTTCTAGTCTCTATCTACCTAGTTGACCTATAGTATATACCTAAGACACAAGTAGAGACACCTATTATCTAGTTAGAAACCAAGACACCTAGAGACACCTATATTTTATGCATAACCTAGATTTTATACATTACGTGGTTTGGTGAAGGATCTTAAAAGGTACTTTAACACACATGAAGGAAATCTAAATTGCTGAAATACATAGTGTGCAATTCACAGAGTAATCCTAGGGATAGTCATCTAGGGTTATTATGATTAGATAATTATGGAATGATGAAGCCACTATGACATGATGAATTATATGAATCATGAAGACAATGATTGAGATCCATGGAGAAAACCAAGGAGGACAAGATAAGACACCAAATTTGTGAAGTTGCCAATGGCAACAAATTTACCACCTAGTTGTCCTTAACTAATCCATGATTGCAAATGGATGTATTTTAGCTTCTATTGACTAAAAGTGACTTATTTATGATGACTATAATGCTCAAAATTGTTTCTTGCATGTCTAAGAAGTTGGAAACAAGTGGACATTAGCTAGAGTTATCTTGGAAACATGAATATTTGGAGACATACCTAGGACTGTCATAAAAATCATTAGACTAATCTCTGTAATTTAGGGTATTGAAAGGTATATAGTCAATCAAGGTAACCACCATCATGTGCTAACAAAGGACAATTAGGAAATTTTGAAATATTATTGTGTCATGTGCATACAAATCATCATGAACAGGTGCATAAGGAATGTCCTAGCCCAAAACACTAAAGAGGTCTCCACATCCTCCAACATGAAGAATAATGTAGCATAACATGGATCATGATGGGATTAAGCCTATTGGGATTTACTTGTATGATCTTGGCACCTATTCATTTGTATTTTAACTTGTTAATATGACAAGATAATAGTATTTCATTATGCAAGTAAGGGATTGTATATTTATATGTTGTAAGGATTTATTCTTGTATAGTTTGACATCACAATATGTTGAGTTCTATTTAATTCATTATTGTACATAATTATTAAAGAGAACAAGTGTAGAAAATATACATGGCACCATGTGAGATTGTAGGCTTCTTTCTTGATCGTGATTGTGTCTATTTTAATTTATGTTGACCTTTGAGATATCTTTTATTATGCATACCATGAACTAATTTAAAACATAGTCTATTATATAAACACAAAATATGTATACATAGTCTTTTATTATGCATACTAGATACAAGTGATATAAACATGTATGATAAAGCATGATAAAGTAATTCATTTATAAAATTAAGGAAAATGTAAAGAACATGCATGTAAAGACTTGACATACCTAAAAAATGGAGATTCGAATGGAGAGAGTACCCAATTATGTAGTGTTTTTTTCTTCTTGCATCAAACTCCTCAATAATTTGAGTTTTCCACCACTTGCTTGCTTTTCAACGTTAAATTGAATAACACTCAAATAGAATTAGTAACAACATTACTATTAACCAATCTATAATGTTAAATTCCCACAATTCAGACACAATTAACAAATTGCAACACTACCAAAATCAAAACTTGAATTGATATATATCAAATTCGATGTGAAAACTATGTTATTTCCTCCTTAAGTTGGCAAAGAAAAAAAGGTGGTGGAAAGTTCATGTAAAGGTGGTAGAATGTGCAAAATGTGCATGTGAACTTCCTAACAGCATGAAAACATTTTTTTTGTCGAAACATGCACATAAACAACATGAAAACATAGTATGTGGGCCTAGATCACGGGGGTCTAGGCCTTTTTATTATTTGTATAGCAAGCCAAAATGTGAGCGCATTATAACCTGCTCATGTTATAACGTGCTCACATTTTGTCCTGCTATAGATTGATCCATAAATATTTGTGCCTATCTCACCTTTGATAGCACCTTTGCAATATCTCTCACCTCTAGTTCCATTAGCTCATGTTCTATCTCTCACCTCTCTATATCTCACTTATCTCTCCCCCTCACCTCTCTATGTCTCTCAGTCGCTCCTTGTCTACCTCTCCATCCATCCTTAGCCATCTAGATCTCACTTAACCTTAAAGCCTCAATCCTTAAACCTTAAATCCCAAACCCTATCCCTAAACCCTCAACACTTTACCTTAAACCCTATTCCCTCAACCCTAAACCCTAATCCCTCAACCCTAAACCATACACCCTATCACTAAACCCTCAAAACTCTACCTTATCCCTAATCCATCGACCCTCAACCCTCAACACTATACCTTAAACCCTAATCCCTTATCCCTAGACCCTAATCCCTAACCCTCAACCCTTAACCCTTAAAGCTTAAACCCTAAAACCTTGACCCTCGACACTATATCTTAAACACTAATCCCTTAACCCTCATCCCTAAAGCCTCAACCCGCAATCCTTAAACCTTCAACCCTAAACCCTATCCCTAATCCCTATACCCTCGACACTCTAATTTAACCCTAATCCCTCGACCCTCAATTATATCCCTAAAATTTCAACCCTCAACCCTCAACGTCAAACCCTAATTTGTCAACCCTAAACCCTAATCCCTCAAGCCTAAACCCTATCCCTAAACCTTAATCCCTCAACCCTCAACCCTCAACTCTAATCCCTCAACCCTCAACCTTAATGCCTCATCCCTAAACCCTAAACATTATCCCTATTCCTAAACCCTCAACCCTCAACAATATACCTTAAACCCTAATCCCTCATCCCTAAACCCTAATCCCCATCCCTCAACCCTTAACCCTTAAAACTTAAACCCTAAAATCTATCCCTAAACCCTCAACACTCGACACTATATCTTAAACCCTAATCCCTTAACCCTCATCCCTAAAGCCTCAACCCTCAATCCTTAATCCTTAACCCAAAACCCTATCCCTAATCCCTCTACCATCAACACTCTACTTTAACCCTAATCCCTTGACCATCAACCCTATCCCTAAACCCTCAACCCTCAACCCTCAACTCTTAACATTAAACCTTAATCTGTTAACCCTAATCCCTCAACCCTAAACCCTCAACCCTCGACATTATACCTTAAACCCTAATCCCTCGACACTCAACCCTAATCCCTCAACCCTCAACCCTAATCCCTCATGCCTAAACCCTAAACGCTATCCCTATTCCTAAACCCTCAACCCTCGACACTATACCTTAAACCCTAATCCCTTATCCCTAAACCCTAATCCCTATCCCTCAACCCTTAAAACTTAAACCCTAAAACCTTGACCCTCGACAATATATCTTAAACCCTAATCCCTTGACTCTCATCCCTAAAACCTCAACCCTCAATCCTTAAACCTTCAACCCTAAACCATATCCCTAATCCTTATACCCTCAACACTCTACTTTAACCCTAATCTCTCGACCCTCAACCATATCCCTAAACCCCCAACGTCAAACCCTAATCCGTCAACCCTAAACCCTAATCCCTCAACCCTAAACCCTTAAAACTATACCTTAAACCCTAATCCCTTAACCCTAGACCCTAAACCCTATCCCTAAACCCTAATCCCTCAACCCTCAACCCTCGACACTATACCTTAAACCCTAATCCCTTATCCCTAAACCCTAATCCCTATCCCTCAACCCTTAACCCTTAAAACATAAACCTTAAAACCTATCCCTAAACCCTCGATGCTCGACACTATATCTTAAACCCTAATCCCTTAACCCTCATCCCTAAATCCTCAACCCTCAATCCTTAAACCTTCAACCCTAAACCCTATCCCTAATCCCTCTACCCTTGATACTCTACTTTAACCCTAATCCCTTGACCATCAACCCTATCCCTAAACCCTCAACCCTCAACCCTCAACCCTCAACTCTCAACATTAAACCCTAATCCATCAACCATATTTATAGTTTTAAGTGGTTTCCATGAGGATATTTTTTGAGTTTTCAGCAGTTAGCTAATTCAAGATAGCTGGTATATTCCTTTCAGTGTTTACTGGTCATGCATATCAAACTGATAATACCACCGTGTTTATTAAAGATAACTGAGTTATAGGGAAATGGGAAGAAAAATGCGCATTAATTATTTCTAATTTTAGAAATCATTTTAATTGAGAAACTTGAAGTCTTGTAGTTTTAATTCAATGCCCATTCCTTAAGTGCTTGGTGGTGTCTCCTTGTTTATTAAAGATATCTAAGTTCTAAGAATATGTCAGAAAAATGGCTATGAACTTTTTTGGTAATTTTAGAAATTAGTTTTAAAGTATATTTCTTAATGCCCTTTTTAATTATGCATGTCTATAGTAAATCCTAATTTAAGTTTTTTGTAATGTCTTAGTAAAGAAGGTTAGCAAGAGGACTTGATTGACTACAAAGAACCCAATGGTAGGTTTTATGCAATGCTATTAAAAATTGTTTACAATGAATTCTATCCCTGGCACATGGGAACCTATTTGTCTTGAAAAAAAAAATATGGCATGAAGACCAAGTATACTATCCAAGACTGGTACTATGGTATATGCTTCTCTCTTGGATAATGAAAATAAAGTATGCAAAACTGCAGTATTTACCATCAACTAGCAAGACCAAATTCCATCCATTGAAATTAGGAAAGGTCCAAGTGCACCTTAACTCTTTAGATTCATTAGCTTTCCTTGCTTGCATCTCACATCTTGGGCCGTATTGTGCCTTGTCAATTCTCTGAGTTTCTAGCTCCATCAGTAATACTTTCTAACTGAAGTGAATATTCAAATTATATGGCATCTTTTTCTGGCCCATCTGGGGTTCATTATGCCAATAGGTGTACCCACTATGAGAAAATATTTGCATCTAGTACATCCACAGTGAGTAATTAATAGTTGAAATCAGAAGGATGATCATTATGAGAAAAGCTTTGCATTGGGGTACATCCACAGTGGGCAATGAATGGTTGAAATCAAAACCCCTGGTCAACATTAAGTGAACATTGTTTTATTAATATTTTTTTAAAAGATTAGCATACTCTCTCCACCTATTTGATTGAATTTAAATTGGGGCCATAAAAATGTGCACACATCTGCTCTTACTGTATAACCTGGGTGTAATTAAAATCATCAACTAGGTAAAATAAACAACTTTGTCCATAAAAATCAATCATTCTTTTTAAAATAGATATTAGTAACTATATATTTTAGATATCAATAACTATACATTTTAGTAATGTTTCTTTCTTGATTTTCTATTTTTAATTAACTAATTTTTGTTTGTTTTAGACAAAATATTACAATCCTCATGAAGATCTTTTCTTTTATAATTTTCTCCTTTTATCTTTGGCTTGTCTTTTACCTCCTCTCTTTTAGAAGGATCCTTATTTTATCTTTCAATCTATATGAATTCTAAACATAAATCTATGTTTCTTTCTATCCACCTGCTCAAAGATGCAAACATCTCCTTCCTTGATATTATTATAATGTTCAAAATATGCCCACCCCGCACTTAGGGTAGGTCTATTATTATGAAACAGACAAATAATCTCCCATTGTTTACTGGCTCTATCCACAAGAACTACTAAACTTTTTTCTCTTGGTAATTGTAGAGGACATTCACCTATTTTTGGCAACTCCTGCATTCCCAAACCATTACAAAAACCAAGTTATTTTAACCCAATAAATAGTTGATTGCATTGATTTAATACACTACTATTAAATCTTAGCATTAGCACAAATTCAGATGTTCATATTATAGAAGACTGTGTTATATTAGACTATTAGAGATCCCTCAGAAAAATGTAATAACAAAACTGCTTTGGCTTATGTTAGCTTGTTAAACCCATTCTTTTTTACACTCTTCTCTTAATAAAGTAAGAGTAATAAGAATAGAAGGCAGAGAATTTGATCTTACTAGCATCCATGGTCGGTTTACATTCTGTGACTTCATTTTCATTGAATAAAAGGTTTATCTAATTTGAAAGGTGGGGTAGAGTTCACTATCATGTGCTTTTCTAGAGGATAGGGTCCATAATGTCCAAGGTTCTTCAAAGAAAGGCCTACAACAAAATTAAGTTTTTGTTATACCAATCCACCTGGTAAAGCTACAATTCAAATGCTTGCTTTGAAAGTTGAAATTAATTAAATTAGACTTACAATTTTGATTTTCTTCCATTGCTTCAACAACATTGTTGTTTTCTTCATCAGAAACCAATTCAATCAACAACTTGCTACCCATTAGTTGACTTGAACTGCATTCTCTGTTAGAAGAAGGGCATTTTTTATCTGTATCAATGTTGGTATTCATGAGTTGAAGAGCATTGATATTTTTCACAAACCCTGTTCTTTGAAAAATCTCAACCTTAAAATATGACTTGAATATGTACTTGAACACAACAAAATCTCCAATCTCCAGCCCATGATGATTCACAAAATTTTCCCAACCCTGGCTAAATTCCAATTTATTTATGGTACCCCCTAATTTTACATCCCACTCCTGCCCACCTGGGCCTTGCAACACCATATGTTCATCTGTGTTGTCTATAAACTGTGAAACAAATGCAGGAGGAATGCACTACCATACACATATTACACAATTAGATTATACAAGTTATTAACAGAGTACAACAAATAAAAGAATGAAAAATAATGTATAGAGTTACAAGTTTTTGTGTAAAGTCTCCAAGAAAAACTTTGAAGAAGGAGGCACACCCATTAAACCAATTCATTTAGCAACTTGTTGCCCATTGGTTGACTTGAACTACATACTCTGTTAGAAGAAGGGCATCTTTTATCTGTATCAATGTTGGTATTGATAAGCTGAAGAGCATTGAAATTTTTCACACACGTTGTTCTTTGAAATATCTTAACCTTAAAATATGACTTGGATATGTACTTGAACACAACAAAATCTCCAATCTCCAGCCCATGATGATTCACAAAACTTTCCCAACCCTACCTAAATTCTAGTTTATTTATGGTATCCCCTAATTGTACATCCCTAAACCCTAAACCCTAATCCCTTAACCCTAAACCATAATCCCTAATTTGTAAACCATAATCCCTAATTATAATTTATGGTACCCTTATCCCTCAACCCTAAACCCTAATCTCTTATCCCTAAATCATAAATCCTATCCCTAAATCCTCAACCCTCAACACTTAAACCTTAAATCATAAACCCTATCCCTAAACCCTCAACCCTAAACACTATACCTTAAACCCTAATCCCTCAACCCTAAATATTTAAAGCCTCAACCCTTATCCACCCCTTTCCTCCCCTATTTTCCTCACCCCATCTCTCCCTATCTCTAAACCCTTAGCCATCTAGGTCTCTCTCTTATCCCTAAAGCCTCAACCCTCAACCCTTAAACCTTAAATCCTAATCCCTATCCCTAAACCCTCAAGCATCGACACTATACCTTAAACCCTAATCCCTTATCCCTAAACCCTAAACCTTCAACCCTAAACCCTATCCCTAATCCCTCTACCCTCAACACTCTATCTTAACCCTAATCCATCGACCATCAACCCTAAATGCTATCCCTAAATCCTCAACCCTAAACCCTAATCCCTCAAGGTCATAAACCCTAATCCCTTATCCCTAAACTCTAAACCCTATCCCTAAACCCTCAACCCTCAACCTTAAACCATAGTCCCTCAACCCTCAACCCTAATTCCTTATCCCTAAACCCTAAACCCTTACATCCATCAACCCTAAACCCTAAATGCTATCCCTATTCCTAAACCCTTGACCCTCAACACTATACCTTAAACCCTAATCCCTTATCCCTAAGCCCTCAACCCTAAACCCTAATCCCTCAACCCTAAACCCTATCCCTAATCCCTCTACCCTCAACACTCTACGTTAACCCTAATCCCTCGACCCTCAACCCTAATCCCTCAACCCTAAATGTTATCCCTAAAGCATCAACCCTAAACCCTAATCCCTCAAGGTCCTAAACCCTAATCCCTTATCCCTAAACTCTAAATCCTATCCCTAAACCCTCAACCCTCAACCCTCAACCCTCAACCTTAAACCTTAATCCCTCAACCCTAAACCCTAATCCGTCTTGACCTTAAACCCTCAACCCTTAAACCCTAAACCCTTGACCTTTAAACACTCAACCTTTATCCACCCTTCTCCTCCCCTATCCGCCTCACCCCCATCTCTACCCTCCTCTACCCTTGACACTATACATACATACATACATACATATAGGCATACATATATACATACATACATACAATAAGTATACATACATACATACATACATACATACATATAGGCATACATACATAAATACAAACATACATACATACATGCTTAATAACCTTGAACATAAAACATTCGAAGGGAGACATAACACTTATGTTGAATATGACAAACATCGAGCAAACTTTTGCGAAAAAGAAAAAAATGCAAAACAAAACATAATGTGAGCGCGTTATAACGCACTCACATTATATTTTGCTTTGGGAATCCCAAGCCTTAGGTTTGGGATTTCCTTTAGATTTCTAACCCAAAGGCTTGGAGTGCCTTCCCAACATCCATAGATATGTTTTTGCAAATTCTACAGGATTTCACATAATTTTGTTTGTGCTAACCCTCATATTTGCATGTGTTTCAAGGTCGAACAAATCAAACACGTGGGTAATGTTCGGCTTTCTCTTAGCTTATTAACGATGTAATTTTTTTCACATTTTGACAAGCTTAAGCCTTTCATCTTTAATTTCTTTTGTTTGTGTGTCCGTTTTTGGACAAAAACCAGTGTTTGGTCCTTTTTTCATTATAAATTAACCGTTCATTAAAATTTCAAAAAAAATTATATTTTTAGAAACTAGACTCCATTCTACACATATTAAAAAAAATTATTTTCAATTAGTTTTCAAAATTTATAGGGGTAGCATGGCCAAAATTCAATTTTTGAAGATGTGTCCACTTTGAAAATTAGTAAAAAATCAAATATTTATCAAAAAATTATTAGAAAAAATGGGCATAAACTACATACTATTAGCTAATTTCTCACTAAAGCAATTTTAAAAATAGCAAAAAAAAGTTAACCTTTTGAGGGAGCCACAAAACATGCTATGTTATGTTTTTTTGACAGAAACAACACCAATTTCTGTTGCTCCCTCTTTTGAACCCCTTAATCTATACCATTTTCAAAAAAAATTAGTAGTTTAGAAAGTAGACTTGGAGCACTACGAACATTGTTTTGGTTGCATCTTCAAATTTTGAGCGTAACTATGCTCAATTTCTCATCCAAGACTAGCATTTCTTGATTTCAGAAAAAAAAAAAAAAGTGGCCACTTAAGACCCTTTTTTGGCCCCCCATCTTCTTGCACTTACCCTCTTTGGTTTTAGATCCACTCCATTTGATGATCTTTTTCATTTGAGAATTCCTTGAGGAGAGTTCTTTATTGTGGAGGTTAGCAAGAGAGAATAATGAGATGAGCTCTTTAAAATCTCTCTAGCTTTACTCGCCCACACCATATTTCTACTATAATGAAAGATAATTTCTTAACTTGTTTCCCTAAGCATTTTATTGTACTTGTCTTATCTCAACTAATTTTCACTATTGTTCAAAGAAGTAAATTCATTCCATGGGTCTTCTCAAAATGATGTTGATCTATTGTCTCTTATTTCCCATGTGAGATCCCTTGTGATGGTGTTCCTACAAGAGAGAAGAAAATTCCAAATCTAGGAGGATTACCCACCATCAAGATCCTAGTTGGACCAGATGAATCTAAATAATTATTTTGTAATATCTTGGCCCACTTGAGGTGTGGATTGTAGTACATTCCCTATACCAATTTGGTGCCTAGTTCTCTATTTTGCAAATGCAATTTTTTGACACCAACTCCACCTGCTTCTTTCAGTTTGCAAATTTTGTCCCAAGTAATTAGAGGGAGTTTCTTTCCATCTAAATTACCTTTCCATAATAATCATTTTATATTTTGGTTAAGGGAATCCTAGGGGGCATCTTCAGGCATGACATAAGGAAGATAGATATTGCAAAGATGGCTTCTTTTAGCACTAGAATTATCCCAATGAAGGATATCCACCTTCCCTTCCGAGAGGCCATTTTGTTTCTATAGGAGTTTATAAGAGGTTCATAAAGTGAAGATGTACACATACCTTTAAAGAAGGGAACACCCAAATATTTGCTTTGTAGGGTGCTAATTTTGAATCCCAACAATGTTGTTAATATTTTTTGTCTTGACTTATCAATGTTGAAGAAGAAGATTTCTAATTGTAATGGATGAATGGTTTGTCTAAACACTTTGGAATAGCTTCCTAGAATAGTTTTCATGGTTCAATCCTTCTATCTAGAAGTAACTCTAAAGAGAAGGGTGTCATCAATAAATTGCATGTGTGAAATAGGTTGGATTTATTAACCTATACCAATGCCTTTTTCATTTTCTTGCATGGCTAGTACACTAAATAGATCAACCAAGGGCTTCAATCATTACTATGAAGAGAAATGGGGAAATTGGATCTCCCTACCTTATGCCCTTGAGGATTTTAAGAATCCTTGGGGACTAGCATTCACTAGGACTAAGTACCTTAGAGGGAAACATATTTGAAGATCTATTCAATCCATCTTTTACTGAGACCAAACTTTTCCATGACTTTCATTAGGAAGTGTCGATCAACTCTATCATATGATTTCCTAATGTCCAATTTTACTCGAATTCTCTTGACATTGCTCAAGTTGATTAAGTGGATAGCTTCCACAATAATGTCATCTATGATGGATCTTCCAAGTACAAAGCCACTCTGCTCTTGAGAAATTATTTCTAAAAGGATAATATTTAGACTCTATTGGCCATTACTTTTGAAATTATTTTGTAGGAGGTGTTACATAGTGAAATCATGTCATAATCTTCAAAAGATTCTATCATATTCTTCTTTGAGATGAGTGAAATGAAGGTGTTATTCATGTCTTTGTGCATTGTGAGGTGCTTCCTAGATTCCTTAGTCACCTCCCACACTTCCTTGCCTACAATACCCCAACATTTCTAAAAGAAACTAGCAAGAAAGCCATTCAATTTGAAGGCTTTGTCTAGACACATCTATGCAATGGTAAGATTGATTTCCTCCTCTATGAAAGCTGCAAGAAACATTCCATTATGCTCAAGTGTGAATAATTTGGAGATGTTTCTCAAGACATCCTCTTGGGATTGTGTAGTTATTCTTAATTTTTGTTCAATTTTAGAAAAACTTGGTGTTTCTATCCCCCTATTTAAGCCAACATAATTCTCTAGATTTTTGGCGCTAGTAGATTTCTTCCCTTGCAAGGATTTCTAAATATTTATTTTTGTTATTTATTTTCTTTATGATTGGCCTCTTGATCCATTTCACTACAAATGATTACTTGATTTAGGGTGGTCATTTCTATTTCCAATCTTTCTTTCTCTATGAAAATGTTTTTGAAGTGGGTAATATTCCATGTTTCAACAAAACTTAATGTGAGACAAATTTTTAAATAGAGAGAACACCTTGGAGCCCCTAACATTTGGTTCATTTTTCCACTAAATTTCCACATTTGTATAGAATTTAGGGTCCCTCATCCACATATTTTCAAATTTGAAGGGGCTCTTAGGTGGCTTGGAGTCCTCAAAGAGCTCAAACTAGATTGGGAAATGGTTTCATCCCAAGATAAGGGGAATGGAGCTTTCATATTGGTAGGGACATTTGACCCAATCACTATTGCACATAAATCTATCCAATCATTTGGCTATGTCGACGTTTAAAGACAATTCTCCTATTGGTCCATGTAAAATTACCATTCTTTGGAGCAATATCTTGAAGGTTCTAGTCACTCACAAATTTTAAGAAGTTCATTTGGGATTGAGTGACCCAACTACCACCACCTTTTTTATCTAAGGTTTATAATATTACATTGAAATCCCCACCTATGATTACCAACTCTTTTACAACTAAGTAGAGAAGGGTGGAGAGATGATCCCATACCTATTACTTTAGAACACAACCATGGACTATAAAAGTTGATAAGATAAAAACATAAGCATGAGGAAAATAAAATCACTTTACTAACCTACCAATTTTTCCCAGATAGGATCGAATCTATGAAAGTGGATGTATTCCACAAGATTTTTAGGGTGCTAGAAGCTCACTTAAATTTGACGAAGGTCAACCCCGACTAGAATCTTTAATTTTGTAGTCTAACTATAGCTTTAGATTTGCTTAATTTTGTCTCTTATAGTAGGAATATATATACCCTAGATACATCTATCTAGTGCTTCATTAGGTAACTTTTTTTAGGGGAATTTAGGCCCCTCATATTCCATGAGATGATCTTAATTGTTCATTAGGAAGGGATATGCCCCTCCCAGATCTCAAAACCATACTATTGACTTTCATTTGACCTTTTGATATTCCTTCTTTCTCCAATAATTCCTTGTTAACCTTTATGCCCCTTCATTTTTGTTCATCAATTTATGGTTTGTCAAATTTTAATTTAGTTTAACTTATTGTTCTCTCCTCTAAAATATCTTGCTTTAGATAATCATCTAATAGATCCTCTCCAAGGTTATCTTTTGAACTTGATTCATTGGGATTTTTTCATTAGGGACTTGATGAGGGGGATTGACATCTTTCTGATTCTCTTTTGTGATCCTAAATAGATCTAAATCCACCTCAAAGATTGATTTGTCCTTGGGAAAGTTGGATGTGTTGAAGAATTTCTCTAAGTCATTAGTTGTTTCATCTAGAGCATGCTCTTGGAGCAATTATTTTGGTGCAGGAAAAGTATTATGAATGGAGACTTTTGAGAGGGGGTTACTGGTGTAATCTATGGATAAGGGGGTATTCCAATTTGATTTTTTGTTTCCAAACTCCATCATAAAAATTCATCTCTATGACAAGAGTTACGATGTTAAATCCAAATTAACAATGACATAAATTTTGGCATAGATACTAGTGAATCCTTCTCTAGAACATATTCATCAACCTTCAAGAAAGTCCCCACAAAGTTCCCAATCTTTGAGAGGACTGAATCTCCTAGTAGTCTAAGGGAAGGTTGTAAAGCCAGACACACATGGGTGTATTGGAAATCACATGATTGAGTGGGTCAAAATTTGGCTACCAATCTCATAGGTAAAAGCATACACCATCCATTAGCCATGGACCACCATGAATAATTTCTTGACTTTTCTCTTTTAACTAGTGCATTTGACCAAAAAGAAACCATTAGGAATTTATCTTATTTTGATATCTTTTACCCAATACTCCTTACACCAATTATGAATGTGATCTTTGGTTGGCCACTAGTTGACCCATTTGTTTAAAAATGCATTGCTCTATAGAAAAAATGTTGAAATCTCAAGGTCTAACCTATCAAAGGTAAGTACTTTTTGTTATTCCTGCTTCATGTTCATTCTAGGGTTGAGAAAAAATTTGTTAGCCCTAGTAGTGATTATGTCTTAGGAGATATGGCTCCGAGCCTCATTTTTAATCTACTATGGGGGGAAACTAGGGTTTTTGGACCACCTACATCAAATCTTTTTTTTCATTCCCAATTAAACATCTAGATATTAACATTACTTTACACACTGTAAAGGTGGTTGTCTCCAAGAAGTGGGACTGAGAAGCTTAAAATGGGATTGAAAGGGTCTCCAATTTGTCTATTTTCTTCTTGATGTTGTAGATCTACCTACTTTTGAATATCATTTACATGTCCATGGTTTAGAGTCATAGTGTCCTTCCTTTCTTTGTTATTGAAGTCCTTCATGGTGTGGGACTGATTTCCCATTATTTCAGTAGGCTCATGTCTTCTTTTGGTTGCATTGTCCATCTTGTGTCCCATTCTTCTTTATTTCAAACTTTTGCTCTTCAATAGGCCTTGGCTTCTTTGCTAGATTCACTCTTCTACAAATTTTCATTCCATCTCCTCAAGTATTGTTTACTTTGTTTTTATTTGAAGAGTTATTTTTATATACTTAAAAGTTATTTTACATAATTAAAATAAATATTATCTCTAGATATTTTTTAACATGGTCACCACATGATTGTCCTTGATGTTATTGTGCAATGCCTCTTGTCATAATTACGTGTATATAAATAGTATTATATTTATATAATATAATATGCATTTTAAAAAGCATTTAACGTATATTAATTTTCAATCAATTTATAAGGTATTAAGATAAAAAGATTTAATTAATAATTAAATTTTTATTTTATAAGTTAAAATTTGTTTTAACTTAATAATTAGAATTTCACATTATAAAATAAGTTTTATTTTAACGTAATAGTTAAAATTTCACTTAGTAAATTAAAATTTATTTTAACTTAAGCCTCATTTGATATATATAAAGTGTCGTATATAATCTTATATAATAGAATTTTGTAACTTAATAGCTTAAGGCTAGATTTTAATAATAAAAAATTTACTTATTTATTTTTTTGGCATGTTGTATAGATATTATAAACCTTAAAGTTTTTAGTTTCCTATGTAATAGCCATGAATTATATGTAAAGTAAAAAAAAATTGAATAAAAAAATTATATTTTGAGAGTTGAAATGTTCTTAACCTTAATATATTTATTTTTATAGAAAACCAAAATTGTAGGTAGAATAGGAAAAAATAAATATTTTAGCTTTGTAATAAACCTTAAAAAGGTATCTGTAACATTTTAATGAAGACCAATGAGATGTTTTAATGAACATCAATGGGACATTTTAGGGGAAATGTGCAATCTAAAGGAAGAAGTTTGGAAGCAAGAGGAGAGGATTAATCACCTAGAAAGAGAGTTACAATCCATAAGGGATGACTTAAAGAAGGTGCTTCCAATAGTAGGACTACCATCAAAAATTGTGCTACAAGCATTCATATGCTTTAGATGGGAATGAGGAAAAAGGAGAGCATAATGGAAGCTAGCCCAAGCAAAAGAACAAGGAACTACATAAAGAATGACGTCATTGAGATTGATGATATGAGGAGGATTTTATTGAAGATCAACTATAGTTTCTTAACGAGGAATGAGAGGCAACTTCTCATTAGCTTATTTTTCTAGTGCTTTTTGTTTCATTTGGTTGTTGGTGTACTATTAGTTTTCAATGTTGTTTTAGCATAGAATTTCATCCCACCTAGTTGTAATATAGGTTGTTGTCATGATGAGTTAATTGTTATATTTGTTCTCATATGATGCACAAGGGTTTGGCCCTTTCAAAAACTATCTTTATTGATTAACCAAAAAATACCTGCAACTACTAGGAGTTTTATTTTTTCTTCTTTTTCTACAACTATGCTTATTTCATTTTTCTATAAATAAAAAAATAGCACAACTTAAAGGAGGCTTTGACACCATGTTAAAAACCTTAGATCTTTAGATGTTATAATTTAAACATGTACAAAATATATTGTATAGAAAGTAAATGTCTAATAAATAAAATTAAATATAAAATATAACACAAAAACACAATGGTTGGAAAATCATAAAAATAAAAAAACCAAAAACATCATTCTAATGAGAAAACTTATAAAATCCATTACAAAGTCATAAGAAAAGGAAAGTCAAGCCCATTCGGAAAGTCATCAAATCTTTTCATAAGATATTTATTATTTAATTAATAACCTAACTAGTATAGGTACTAATAATTAGAAAACATCGTTGTTTGAATTTTTTTTTAAATGCATTGTTCTAACCCACAAAATGGACCAAAAAGCAAAGTGAAATGATTATCCCTAAGCGAGCAAGGCCGACCAAAATAATTTATAAAAGCGTGACGTCGGCAAATATTATTTTAAGAGAAAAGGCCGTGCGAAGAAACACCGACTAAAAGGGGTTCCAATATTCGCAGATCACAATGCAAAATTTCATCAATTTTATATATATTGAGTTTATTTCATATTTGTCCAAATGCACATCCATAAAGACTCACCATTCCTAGTAACTTTCTAAGACCCTAAAAGCTATAACCATGTAGCAAACACTTCCCTTTGGTAGACAACTCTGATTTCTCACATTCTTAGAAATGCTTGGACAAAGCTTAATGGAGCACTAAATGGTATAGCTAACATTGTGAAGTTCAATCAAGAATTTCAAAAGATGGATATTAATATAGAAGTTAAATACTATTTCATATAAATAATTGGTATGTAATTCATTATTTATTTAAAAAATCTTTTTATAATTTAAATCTTCGGTTTTTTATTTTTATAGTCAACATCTTACCAATTTTTTTTATGTATGCATTTGACTAATTTTGATTAATATTAGGTCTTGTTTTGATTAAGGGCAAAAACACAACTTGCTACATTTTAAATTTTTTTAAAAAAATTCTTGTGTCAAAAATAATTACCATGTTTGGAAAGTGAACGTTGACAATTCGAAACATGGTAATTATTTTTCAATCGCTAACACCACAAATATGAGATGTCATTAATCATTTGTTCTTTATTATTGTTTAGGCTCACATGATTTACTTTTATTGTTAAATTTGTTTGATCAATTAAATCATTTCTACTTATAGGACTTTATCTATAATAGTTTTTAAACATTTGCATGTACAATTTTCTCTTAAAACTTACTAAACATTAAAAAACTAGCTAGTCATGTTTTAACTTCTTATACATAAGGTTTGGAGCGAAAGGAGAGGAACTAGACATTATTGTCATAAACTCATAAAGATTACATTGAACCCAAATGAAGGCAATAGGACTATTAGGAACAAAACTTAAGCAAATAATTTTAAAATGTATATAAATAATGTAATAAAAAGTTACTAAAAAGTTATAAGATGGATATCCAATATTAATTGATCTGTCAAAGGGCCCTTTATCTACTGGTGAAGTTGAAAGGTTCAAAATGAACCCACCAAGGATCAAGTCTTGTTGAGTGCAAGGCCCCCAACACCATAAGGGATGAGGCTAGGATCGTGCCCCGGATGAATTTGGTGGAATGAATACCCCTCAGTCCTTGGCTTTCAGCGAAAGAGGTTCAGTATAAGGAATGAATACCCCTCATTGCTTGGCTCTCAACCAAAAAGGTTCAGCGTAAGGGTCGTACTCCCGTATTGGATAGCAAAAAGCGTAAATATGTTGTAATCAACATATTCAACTATTTATGTGGAAACCCACACCCAATATAATGAACAGACACATTAACTATAATAGAGTTAATGCTGACAACTTAAACTCTTCCAAATTAATCTACCCACCTCGCCCTTAACTCTTCATGGGCGATTGGACTCTTTTTCACCATCCTAAACCATGGCAAATCCTCTTTAAAGCATTCCCATGGTGATGATTGCAGTCAGGTGAAACATGTTTTTTCCTATGGATTCGGTTGGTAAAACGAACTCAATAATCGTCCTTTGGCAAGAATAATGCTGCTTCTTAAATTCAAAGCAATTCCTCGTCAAACCCAATAATGCAGTACCTGCTCACCTATATTAGGAAAGCTATTATGAGAGCAGATTTACCTGGCAACGTCACCGGTAGGGAATAAAACTTTCAGCCGTTACAGCTTGCTTTCTACAGTACAGCCAATTCAAGGAAACGTCTGTCGAGGTCACTTTATACCCGAGTATTTCTTAAGACTTATTCAATTCAATTACAATGTTGTTTAAGATCAGTCCAAAGTTCAAGTAGAACAAATGAAATCAAATCAAATCATTTGGAAGTTTTAGATTCAGATTTCTCTGTCACAGATTAATAATCCACTTCTGTCTGATCTGTAAAGCTTGCAAGTTTTACGAACATGTAAATGTACATGCACTGCAGTGGTTGGTATGCATGTGATCTGTTAAACGTTACAACAGAAAGGTTACAAAAATTTGATTCTGTTTGTTTCCTGTCTTTAACTCTAACCCAATTCACGCCTTCATTATTTAATTCTGTTGATGTTACTTTTGTCTCCCTTGCACGTGAAGTAAAACATCAAACCTGTACTCCACTTTACTCCTTATATTCTGCAGACTTCTTAAAAAGAAATTTGATTTGTTGGGCATATCCTTGCCGCTATACCAGTTTAAGAAATTCCTGTAGCACCACAAGCAGGCTTTTTTTCTGGGTATTGGAAATCGAATGAGAATGACAGTCTATGATGAGAAAATGAATGATACGAAGAAAATGAGAATTGAAGAACTGAGGGTTGTGAAGATGCTGGGCAGGGGAGCTATGGGGACAGTGCTTTTGGTTGTACAAGAGGCCTACAAAGACAGGCCATTTGCTCTCAAGCTCATAAGCAAACACAGCAAGGATGAACAATTTCTTAGGAAATCAAGAGGAATTGAAAGGGAGAGAGAGATTCTGTCTTCACTGCACCATCCTTTTCTGCCATCCCTCATGGGTGAGATTGAGACACATAATATGGTTGGGTGGGCTATTGAATACTGCCCAGGAGGTGACCTCCATTTTCTCAGGCAAATTCAGCCAGACAGAACCTTTTCAGAGTCTGCAATTAGGTAAAAACTCTTCTTTTTATATGCATAAGAGTGAAATGCAGATAATTTGCTATATTAATGCCTTTATTCTTGTATTGGGCTTGACCATCTCTTTCTATTTCTCTGCCTATGTGCCCAATTTGAGAGACTGGTTATTCTTAAACATTAAGGTTCAACAATTGAAGTTAAAAAGGATTATTTCTCCATATATGTGGTCAATTTGAAAGACTGGTTATTCTTAAACATGAATGCGGCCAGTTTGAGAGACTGGTTATTCTTAAACATTAAGGTTCAACAATTAAAGTTAAAAAAGATTATTTCTCCATATATGTGGGCAATTTGAAAGACTGGTTATTCTTAAACATCAATGCGGCCAGTTTGAGAGACTGGTTATTCTTAAACATCAAAGGGTTCAACAAACAAAGTTAAAAACAATTATTTCTTTATTTATGTGGCTAATTTGAGAAACTGGTTATTCTTAAACATCAAAGGGTTCAACAATCAAAGTTAAAAAGGATGACTATTTATCATTCTTATACTTAAATGAACTCTAAAATAAATTATCATTAGATCAGGAATCATTTGATGTTTAAGTAGAGGCAATTAAAAGCTTCATTTGATGTTTATGTAGAGGCAATTAAAAGCTTCATTTGATGTTTAAGTAGAGGCAATTAAAAGCTTCAGTTTTATCATTAGATCAGAACCATTTGATGTTTAAGTACAGGCAATTAAAAGCTTCAGTTTTATCATTAGATCAGAATCATTTGATGTTTAAGTAAAGGCAACAAACAGCTTCAGTTACATTTCTGAAAATTTATCTTGAATGTACAATTGTTTCTTGTCTTTATAAATATAAGTTGTGATGATTTTGGATTCTAGTAGCTGAATAAACTGGTTACAAGGTTCTGACTTTGGACTGAAACTTGCCAGATTTTATGCAGCAGAGGTGGTATTAGCTCTAGAACACCTGCACAGCAAGGGTATTGTTTACAGGGACCTCAAACCAGAGAACATCCTGCTGCAACGAACAGGACACATTATGCTCACTGATTTTGATCTCTCAAAAAGACTTCAATCCCAGCCCAATGAATCCAAATCTTCTCTAATTCTAGACCAACAACATTCCTCTCAACAAGCAAAAGGCTGGACTGTTCTCAGTAAGATGCTAACCTCAAAGCCAAAAAGGTCCTGCTCAAAAACCCAATTTTCTCAACCTCAAATCCCCTGTAACACAGGCTCTCTGAGATCAAATTCCTTTGTGGGTACAGACGAATATGTGGCACCTGAGATTGTAAAAGGAGAGGGCCATGATTTCTCTGTAGACTGGTGGTCTCTGGGCATTTTTCTCTACGAATTACTGTATGGCCACACCCCATTCAAGGGGTCCACCAGCAAGGAAACCTTCACCAGAATACTCCTAATGAGTCCTAAGCTCATGGGGCCCACTACTCCTCTGCATGACCTCATTCTCAGATTATTAGAAAAAAAACCCCAAAAAAGAATGGGATTCTGTAATGGAGCCAGCGAGGTGAAAAGCCATGCCTTTTTTACAGGTCTGCAATGGGATTCAATCCACCAGCTCTGTCGACCACCTGTTGTACCAGACCCTGACACAAATTACAATCACATTTTCACTTCAGACCTGCAAGATCTTTTAAGTGTGAGTGCCTCAGAAGAAGAAGAGACAAGCGACTCCGAAATGGATGGCCATTTCTGAATAACAACAAAACAAATTCTGCCATTTTTGTAGCTTTTGTACCATTGGAATCCAACGGACTGTTAACATATACAGGGAAACCGTGACCGTAGAATTTTGTATACATGTAAACCTTTTGCACAGGGAAATGGTGAATATATATGTAAATATTTTTTGTAACTTACAGTGGTTGCCCAACAGCATAAAAGCTATTGTACTTGTTATGTTTTAATGCCGGCTTAGCATCCAACAGAAAAGTTGGGCCACATTTTTAATTAATTGCTTCAAGAGCTGTCTAAGCAGAATAATTTACTTCGGTAAGCTGGTCTTGTCGACCTGCGCGTAATGTCGGAACGAGTTTTAATTATTTAACACGAAAAAGATTTTTATGAAAGATTTCGTGATATTTTTGTAAATCATTATAAATATGAACACGACTTCGCAACACAACAATTTATGCATCTTAACTAAGGATGGCCCACACTGAGGCAGGGAAACTCTGAATTATTTTGTCAATTCAGAGGACAATACCTAGGGTTGGGCTGGTAGTATTGTAAAACACACAATAAGTATTGTGTGAACCAGATTTTATTTCATAAAAGAAAAGTTCAAAATAATTTGGACAATCTTGAAGGATGAGATGTATGCCGTGGAGACTCTATTTGAGAAAGTTCGTACGGCAATCTCAACAGATGAGATGTATCTCTCGGATGAGATGTATGCCTCCAAACTTCCCACCTTTTGATTTGAATTGACCCTGTTTATACATTTTCAAAAGAAGTTGAAAAGTCCCCACACCTTGTCTTCCTTGAAATTCGAATGGACAACCAAAAATTGAAAGGTCACCACACCCATATCTTTCATTGAAAACAACATTTGGATGAGGATATTATTTAATTTATATAGCCTAATTTATTTGGATCAATATGTGAATAGTTTTACTTTTAATTATTAAATATTTTCATTAAATTTAGATTTAAATCATTATATATATATATATATATATAAGTAAACATAAGAGTTAGATTTGCAATGGTGAAATTTGTATAATTAAATGTTATTTTTTATTTCATTGTGTCCATTTTAAAGAAATGTTTTCATGTATGTATATAATAATAAATGATGTAATCTTGTATAAAGTTGGGTTTATTCCTCTAGCCTTTTATCAATTCATATACACACATATTTATATATACTTAGCCTCTATCCTATCTTTATACATATTTTTATAAATTCACCTTACCCACCCATTTATCACACTTATCTGTACACCTACCTCCATATAGCCATTAGGCACTCAAATCTAGCTATTTGTCCACCTAGGACATTTTTGTAGTCGCAAAGTTATCCCCTTTCTTTCCAAAATTCAAATTTGAATTTGTGTTGATTGGCCCCATTCACCTTCCCACTTGGAGCCAACTAAATACATGTTTGGTAGAATTTGATGCTTGTGCTAGTATTGAAAGACATTTACTTGGATTCATTTTGGGCATTTGAGAGTTCATATGTTCTCTCTCATTCTAGAGCATTGAAAGAACAATTAATAGTGGCACATTTAGATAAATGGTGCTTTACAAGGAGTAACAAATCTACATACATCATTCTAGGGCCCTTTCCTATTGTCTTCAAAACTTTGTACACATTTTCAAGGGTTGACCTAAGAGAACTTGTCTTATTGTGATGAAATGCTAGCCCTTGCAAGGTATTTTTAAAATACTACTAGCCCTCATATTAATAGAAGTAGCAAAGTAGACAATATCTATTAGGTGAGCCAAAAAAGTAGAATATGATTGTGTGTAGAAACAAATCCAAACTCAGATGACTAGTCTGTAACAAAGAACTTGTCCTAGACTCAAGAACTTGTCATTTGATAAAGAATGGATCTCGTATAGATTCCAAGGCACCTCACTAACAAAGAAGCATTATTTTCTAAACATAAATTAGTATGATTCAAGAATCTTACTCATTAACACCCATTCTTCAATCATAGAGCTAAGGACCTCCCTTCATTGCATTTACTTTCCCAATATAGCTATTGCAATTATCTCAGATTTATTAGTCCCAACTATAATTAGTTGGCTTAGGCTAATTTGTACTTATTTGATTGTATTTACTTAATTAGACTAAACTAACCCTAAGGAAAGCTTATTTTCCTTTACATTTTGGTGAAATGGTTTAATCAAACACAACCTAGTTTTATTCTATGATTTAGCATCCACATTAGAGTTTATTTATCTATACTTTTATGAATAGTTACATCCCATTTTTAAATCTAAAACACTCTATTTCCCCTTTGCTTAATTGCTTTTTCATTGTTTTATCCTTTTCCATTAGGATTTGTGTAACTTTATTATGATATGTTTTTCACCCACCCTACCCACCCTTGGTTATCACATTAGGATTTCACTTTCAAATCTAATATATTACCAATATTTTTAAAAGTGTGCTTTTGAGATTTATTTTCATATCTTTTGTCGATTCAACCAAGGAGTGCTTTTTGAAACCTTAGTATGGCTCAAATCAATAAATAAAGTCCATTATGATGTTCATAGTTAGAACAATCCATTCACTTTCCCACTTGGAGCAAACTAAACACACATTTGGTGCAAATTGCTAATTGTGCTAATATCTAAAGACATTTAATTGCATGTATTTTGAACATCTAGGAATTCACATGTTTTCTCTCATTCTAAAGCGTTGAAAGAGAAAATAATAGCGACACATTTCAATTTGGTGCTTTAAAAGGAAGAATAAATCTACATACATTATTATAGGGCCCTTGCTTTCTATCTTCCAATCTTTGTATACATTTTTAGGGGTTGACCTAGGAGAACTTGCCTTCTTGTGATGAAACAATAATCCTTCCAAGTTATTTTCAAAATACTACCAACCCTCATATTAATTCATAACAAAGAAAACAAAGATCTATTAGGTGAGTAGAAGAGAAGAATTCCATTATGCATAACCTAAGAAAATCTGATCAAAGGAAGTTAGTACACAACAACGAACTTGCCCTAGACTTGTAAATAGTTTGTCCTCTAATAGAGAACATATCTAGTATAGATTCCAAGACACCTCAGCTATTTAAAGAGGCATTATTTTCTAAATGTACATTGGTCTAATTCAAGAATCTTACTCATTGGCACTTATTATTTATTTATAGAGCTAAGTAGCACCCTTAATTGCATTTTCTTTCCTCATTTAGACATTACAATTATCAGATTTATCGGTCACAACTGTAATTAGTTCACTTAGGTTGATTTGTGATTATTTGATTTCATTTTCTTAATTAGCCTAAGCTAGCCCTAACTAAATCTTAGTTTCCCTTATATTTTGGTGAACTAGTCCAATCCTATATAAGCTAGTTTTCTTCTAGGGTTTATCATCCACATTAAAGTTTTCCAAATCTGCACTTTTTTTATATTTACATCTCGTTTTTAGATCTAAAATTCTATATTTCCCCTTTCTTTCAATGCTTTTACATTCTTTTGTCTTTCTCAATTAGGATTTGTGTGTTTTATAGTGATATCTCTTTCATCCACTCTTGGTTATCACATTAGGGTTTCACTTTTAGATATGGTGTATTACTAGTATTTCTAAAAGTGTGCTTTTGAGCTTTATATTCATATCTTTTGTTTATCCAACTTAGGAGTGCTCATCTAAACGATGATATGGACTAACTCAATGAGAATGAAGTTTATTTTGATCCTTGTAATTAGAACAATGAGGAGTATGATCATGATGCTCATGTAAACACTCAAGATTTTGCAAGTTAGTTGGTTAGTTTGGTTAATGCAAAAAATCCTACACAACTAGAAAATATTTTTCATGATGTGTTTGCTAACAAGTCATATGGATTAGAGACTTTTCAAGAGGTTTATGCTAAGCTTACTTCATCTATAGTGACTAATACATCTACTTTCACTCCTACTACTACCATAGATCCATCATCTACCACTACTCCTTCCACCACCACTAAATTCATCCCCATAGTACCTTGACCACTATTGTCCCACCACTTAGTACCTATCCCTTTAACACTTATTATCCACCTTATGGCCTAGCTCCTAGATATACCTCTCTTGTGATACCCACTACCCATATGATACCACATCTTTGTGTCCCTTTCATCCACCACTATTGGGTGAAAGATCAAAGTTGTGTCCCACTTTTATAAAGGAAATGTCCAACACATATCGAACTTTCTAACTTGAATCACTAAAAATGACATATATGTTTCAATTTTGAAATGATATAAACTAATGAAATGTAGATTTCTTAGTGTATTTTATATTTGTATTTTAAATATTAAAAAATTATTAGAATGTATTTTTTTTTGTAAATTGACACTATAATTTAGTTTTTAACAAAATGTTGAAAAATGAGGATAAGCAGGATGCCACCTTTTATATAGTAAATTTTAATATTTTCCTTCAATTTTTTTAAATTTATAACTTAAATATTTAGTACATGAATTGTTTCAACAAGACACCACTTTTTGCCTTAACTATTTACCCAAAATAGAAAATGATAATATCATCCCAACATGGAATCTCTCCTCTAGTGCATCATATTTTTTTATTTAATAAACTTTAGTATTTTTTTTCTTGAGAAGATAATCAACCTTATAATTTTGTGTTGATGACCTACCTTTAGTAAAAATAAAAAAGAAAATATAAATACTAAGTAAAATACTTTAAATTTTTTTTTTGAAAACTAAAATTATAGATCTATAAAAGGGTATTTTTTAGATTTTTAAAATGTTATTTACATTAGTAGGAGTTGTGAGAACATTAATCTTTTTAAATGAATTACATTCTTTATTTATAAATTAACCTTAGAGTGATGCTAGGTATGTATCTAGTAGACACTTCTAGTTGGGAAAGTTGTGGCCTAGTAATTTAGTTAGAATGAATCTAGCTAAAACATATGTTTGACCAAAATTGACTTTTAGTTGGAAATGTACTTAAATTCATTTGTGAAGGTAACTTGCCCTGGAATGGGACATAGCTTTGAACTTTCACCCATACTAGCCCTATTCTTACCCCACTTAGACAAGCCACTTCCATACCCAACACGACATCCCATACTCTAAATGCCCTTAGGTATCTTTTCTCTTCTGTGCCTTTATCTCAAGCTATTAATTCCTCCACCCCTCTTACCTCCCATATATACACTCATGAACCCTTTATAGTGGTTCCTAATCCTCATTGGTCACAATTCCCTCTTCTACTCTAGATGCATTATTTCACAAAATAGATCAATTAGAAAAGAGAGTAGATGCAAAACCAAATGGATAAGATAGTGATGAATTTAAGGATGTTAGAACTATACAACTATATTTTTATATTGTGAGTTAATCCACCACTTATGATCTTTGTGATACATTAGTTTTCAATGTATGATGGACTAGGTGACCCTAACACATATCTTACATCTTATGTAGCTACATGTGTAGACTTTCTTTATGATTATAAGTTGTTAACAAAGTTATTTCCACATACTATAAAATAGTATGCTATTGAGTGGTTCTTTCCACTTTCGTAATGGTCTATTCATTCTTCTAATGATCTTATTAAAGTGTTTATAAAGAAATTTAAATTTAATATGGTCCTTAGAGTAATAGTAGTTGATTTATTTAAGTGTGCCCAAGGATCAAATGAGCACATTAGTCACTATGTTATTCAATATAAACCTTTGTGCTCTAATTTGATCACCTCCTTACATGATTTTGAGTTGTAAAACCTCTTTATTAGGAGGTTGCTTAAATCAATTCAAGACAATGCATATTTGAATAATTTTACTTCTTTCAATGATTTGTGCACACATGTTAAAACTATAGAATACAAGTTGCTTACATGTTTAATTCCTTTATATATCAATCTTCAAGTTAGAATGCTTCTTTCCCTTCTAAGTATAAAAATTCAAACAATTTTTGAAAGGGTAATGATATGAAAGAGAATGTGAATCGAGTTGCTACTTCTTCTTCTATTCCTTCTTTCAAACCAAATTATCTTAGCAAGTTTCTAAGATTCAAGAATCTATGGATGATGTATTTCAAAGTTTGTTGAGTGGTGATTTACTTACTCTCCCTCTAATTTATCCATTAGATTCCAACAAACCACAAGTCCTAAAACATATAATGATCAAGAATTTTATAACTATTAGAGATTTAAAGGGCATTACACACAAACTTTCTAGGTCTTAAGTACACAACTTTATTGATAACAATACAATCAAAATTGAAGATGTTAACAATAATGGATATATGTTGATTGCACCTCCTAAGTTAGTAGATTAAAAATTTATACAAATCCATTTCCATTTAAAGTACGTGTGGGAAGTTGGGGGGCTAAAATGTGGCCAAAACTTAAAATTAATCAAAACATGCTCTTGTTTTGAAAAACATAAGTCATGTGCATTATAACATGAACACATTATGGCTCATATGCATTTTTTAGAATGCAAATGCATTATAATGTGTTTTTGTTCTAGTTTTAGCCAATCAAATGTCTTTATTAGGCTTTGTACAAGTTAGTTTAAATTTACCAATCCTAAGGGTTGGACATTTAATTTGGGTACCAAAGACTTATTTTATAAAAGTACTACAAAAAACAAATGGATGTCAAGTGTGCTCTCCATTAGGTTCATGAATTTTCTAATATAAAATTAAAAACAAACCACCAAGCGATAAAGCTCTATGTTAGCTTTCTAACCTTGTTTTTTTTTTTTCAAAATCTAAATATATTAAGGTCTTGATCTCTAATTAATTTTAGAAGTGTCTTTAGTTTTTTCCAAAAATATGTGTATTACTTTCTTTATATAATTTTTTATCTACTCATTCAAATTTGAAAAAGGTTACATTTTCACATTCTATGTTTTGTTCCACACACATTATAAATGTTTTAATTTTTAATTATATTTCTCAAAATTAGGCGGGTAGCACACTCAAATTTTTTCTTTTAAAGATGTGTCCACTTTGAAAATTAGTAAAAAATAATATATTCATAAAAAAAATAGAAAAAAATACTGGCATAAACTATGTGGTGTTAGCTAACTTTCCATTAGAGGGATTTCAAAATACTCAAAAAAGTAAACAATTTAGGGGGAACACACTTGATGCTATGTTATATTTCTTCGACAAAAATAGGACCACTTTGTGTGCTCCCCTATTTCACTTTCTTTTTTTTTTCGATCAGTATAAAGTTGTGGACATGGGGTCCACTCCCATATATGAAAAAGTAAAAAATGAGAGAATCGCATCAACCCTAAAATAGGGGTGCAAACAAGGTCCCTAATTGGGAATCTACAAAACAAATAGATAATGTTGCCACTTACAGTTACAAATCAAAAATCTCCTGCCACTAAGCAAGAGGCAAAACATTACCACTCAACCCAAAAGATTGTGAAAGAAATCATGTTGCCAAATTTCCCCCCTTCCTCTGCTTTACTTCTATCCAGTCATGATCTTGCGAATACCTGTTCTCATCTGGATTTCCTTCATAGACCGACCCGTTTGAGGATTTCAATGACACTTCCAAGTTCTGGGATCCCACAACCAAAGTTGGAGAGATCGAAAGTTAATTTTTTGTTGTTTCAGAAATATCAGTAGGTGACGGCCTCAAGGAATTTTCCCTTTCCACATAGCTTGAGTTGCTTGGTTGGAGTATCTTTTGAATTTCCTTTGGCTCCGGCGGAATCTCCCTGACCACCTCCACATTTTCCTTCTTTGTAGCTAACTTTGACAGAGAGAGATTCTCTTTGGTAAAGTTCATAATAGAGTTTAATGCTTGGAGGAAGAGTCCTTCCACCAAGAAGCAACCCGCTTTGACTGGGTATGTACAGTAGGGCACTCAACAACAATATGCCCAGTTTGAAAACATCTTCTGCTTCTAAAAATTAAACCCTCATAATCCAAAGACTATTTCCAACGTTGTCCATTGGCCCTCAAGATGATTTCAGCTGGAAGATCCTTGGAGATGTCCAGTTCCACCAAGATCCTGGCATATGGTGTGTGAATGAAATTTCTTGAGTTTCCATATGTATGCACAAATTTGCCCATAGAATTTCCAATTGCTGCAAAACATGATTCTAACTAGAAGTGAAGGGGGAGATTTGGGAGACGAACCCAAATCAACAAAACTGAAAATGATTCCATAGATGGATCAAAATTTGGATGCCAAGATTTTAATTGTAGGAAATTTCCTTCCCACTACCAAACATAATTGAGAATGGTGTTTTTGTCTTTCTTATCATCGAAAACCATAGTGAAGAAACCCTTTGCGCTAGGGTAAATTTCTAAGCCTCCATCCATAAGAGGAATCCAAGATTTATAGATCTAGTCATGAAGATCTGGAAGGCTCAGCCATAGATGACTGAATCTATTGATTAAACCGTTCTCTAAAAAAATACTTCATTTTCCCGCACTTCCTTTGACAAGGTGTCATCAAAGTTTAGAGACAAGGGTTTACCAAAGCACTTGATGATTCTCCTATTTCCTATGCAATGCTTTGGATATTGTGATGAACCCGAAGGGGAATGGGATCCAAATTTTGCCGCCTCCAAATAGGTAGTATTATTCATCGTCGACCTTTGCCTTGTTGGAAGAACACAAAAACTTTGTGGCCATAGACAACATTATCTCCATCGTGGCTAAGTAGAGGAGGAACCAACTCCTTTTCCTTCAGACTGCATGAAAAAGTTGCAGGCACAGCCACACGGGCCCTATAGGCAGATGCACCCTTCGGTCCACCCTGAGAACCTCGTAAATCCAGTGCAATAGAAGGCTTTGCCAAAAATTCCCTATCCATAGATGCATTTGAGGAAGCCTCTACATTCAAAGCAGATGCGCTCAAGGAAACCCTAGGAGAAGTGATCTGTAGATTCTATAGTTTCGGCATGATCGAGAGCCTTTTATTTGAAGTGCTATTTTTATTTATATATTTGTCAAATAATTTTAATAACTCTTGCTACTAACCTACATTAAATTGATTTGGCACCGTTTCCCCTATTTCACTCTCTTAATCTCCACCATTTTTCAAAAAAAAAATAGTAGTTTAGAAACTAGATTCCTAGCACTACTAATCTTGATCTTATCACATCTTTAAATTTTGAGCATAGGCGCGTTGAATTACTTGTTGAAGTTTAGTTTTTACTAAATTTAGGAAAAGGTGGCCACTTTTGACCCCCTTTTGGCTTCCCATTTCCATGTACTTATCCCAAACCATTAACACAATGTTGAAGCACGTGATATGGGAAATAATGATGATGGTGTGGAACATGAGGATATATCAAATGAGCAAGATTTTTATGGAAATTATCGAGTCTAATGCTACCACCTTCTTCAAGATTCTTTTATTTCACTAGGTAATTTTAGCATTCATCACCTAATGAGTTTCTTATTGATCCTACATTCCAATATAACATTTGTATAGAGGAAGCATTTTTCAACACTCATATTAAGAATCAAGAGTATGCACATTTTTAGGGTATCATTGAAGATGACTAATGGAATGTTAATAAACACAAATTGGCATGTATTATTGTATAATTGAGAGTTGGACCTAAAGACTTACCTATTTTATACCATGTGATACTATCTTCTGATAGATGTGGTACATTAGTTGGGAGACCATGGATTGAGCAATGTAAAGTTGTTCCTTTTGTTTTGCATCAATGTGTTAAATTTGTACATAAAGGGAGTATGGTAAAAATAGAGAGGGCTCACTATAAATGAATATTCAATGCTAGTAATTTTAGATTGGACATATTTGTGATGACACAATAAGGTGCACCTTATGAAATAAATGATGATATACATTTATTATACAAGATACATCTTGAAGAGTTACAAATAATTTAAAAGAGGTAAGATAAAGATTTTCTAAAACCAAAGAAACCTCAAGTTACATAACCTATAGTTAATAGACACAAGACACTTGATAGATACATGCCTTCTAATAATCCTTATGAGCACAAATTACCCATGTACCAAAGAAAAAAAAACATTAAACATGAACAAAACAATGGTACAAAAGAAGTCAAAGCAACACAAGTGCTTCAGTTTCATGAGCAAAAGCCTGTATGGAACCCAAAACAATAGTTGTGGTGCACCAAATGACTATCATTTCATCACAACAAAAAATTAAGAAGAAATAATGGTTAATAAAGGAAGTTCCTAATTTGGATGCAAGACCATGTGCTTGATGGTTAGATCTATGATTTGATCTTCATTGCTATTGTCTAGACCCTTGGAGGTACATTGTGGGGCATTCGGTTTGGGATATTCCTGATCATTCTTGAAAACTTTAAGGCAGGTTTAGAGGCCATTAACAACTTATAGGTTAACCCATTTATGGGTCTACTGTCTAGTGTGTTTGACTTGGAGGCTGAGGGTAAGAAAGGTAAGATGAAGAAGGCTTGGAGATTATTTAGGAAGGGAATAATCAGCAACAATATAGAGGAATTTAGGTCCTTTCTGGGTGACAATGTAGATCTATTTTCTCCAGTTCAAATTCTAGGATGTATGAAGTGTGTGTTGGGATTAGTTTCATCCTGCACAATTACATGTAATGGACATATTTGTTTTTCAGTCTAATATAGGGAGCTACACCTTTTGTTAGCACTTACCAAAGAAAAGGAAGTTCCTAATTATGGTGCATTGATTGAACATGCATTTACACCTTGTAGAAAGAAATATTAAGAAGAAACACTTGTAATTAAAAAGATAATTAAAAATAAAAAAACATGCAAAATAATAAGAGGACAAATTGGATGATGAATTTTGGGACAATGATGATCTAATAGATAAGGCATAGCTAGAGCTTCCAAAAGTGGCACCTAAGAAGAAGTTTGTTTAATGAGTTATGAGCTCATCACTATAACATATATCCATCTATACCTAGTGTGCAAGTTAAAATTTAGAACAAAAGGAGGAGGATGCAAACAAGTACAAGCCCTTATTCTAAAGTAGTTATGCACCTTTGATTAAGCAATAAAAGGGTTCAAAAATAATGGAAACATAGCAAGCTCTTTCCCATGAAAAACCCTTTGTTGGAGTCCAGATGAGATTTTGATATTAATCTTAATGTTGAGTAGACTTTGAGGAAAGGTACACCAAGAAGGGAAAGCCTAAAATTTTGAATCCATAAAATAAGGGGACTTGAGGATTTTGACAAAAGGCATGTCGAGAAGGAAATCCTAAAATTAGGGAAACTAGGGAAGTTGGGGACTTTGAGGAAAGACATGTAGGGAAGGGAAAGCCCAAAATCCTAAAATTAAGGAAATCAAGGGACTTGGGGACATTGACGAAAGGCAAGTTGAGAATAGAAAGCTAAAAATATTGAAATCAAGGAAATTGGGGAACTTGGCGACTTTGAGGAAAGGCATGTTGAGAAGGGAAAGTCAAAAATCCTAAAATCAAGGAAATTAGGGAACTTGGGGACTTCAAGAAAAGGCATGCTAGGAAGAGAAATTTTGCAATCCAAAAATTAGGGAAGTCAAGGAACTTGGGGTCTTTAAGGAAATGCATGCCAGGAAGGAAAAGTTTGAAAGTGCTCCCAAGCCTAGAGAAACTAACCCAAAAACCCTAACATGTAGAAAATTTTGAAATTTAGGCTCATGACAAAGATATGAGGGGAGGAGGATAAAAGTGAGGAGTTAAAGCATAAATAAGATGAAGGTAGAGCCAAAGAACCTTCATAGATAGTACAAGAAGAAGGTCCTTCCTAGGATAAGCCACTCATAATGATAGATTTAATTGAAGGAGATAAGCTGCTAGATGAGATGTAGAAGGAAACTGAAGAGAAACAATAAGAAGAACAAGCCTCCAAGTCACCATAGCAGAAAAACAAATGAAAAATAATAAGAGGACAAATTGGATGATGATTTTTGAGACAATGATGATCTAATAGATAAGCCATAGCTAGAGGTTCCAAAAGTGACACCCAAGAAGAAGTTTGTTCAATGAGTTATGAGCATCACTATAGCTTATATCCATATATACCTTGTGTGCAAGCTAAATTTTAGAAAAAAATGAGGAGAATGCAAACAAGTACAAGCCCTTATTCTAAACTAGCTATGCACCTCTGATTAAGTGATAAAAAGGTTAAAAAATAATGGATACATAGAAAGATCAAGTACCCAAGACAAACCCTTCGTTGGAGTGGATGGACTCTTAGATATGATGGAGAGAGTTGTTATGTGGTTTCTCTTGGAGACTTCAAAGTTGGACAACATGTCCCTACAAATTTCTATATATGGAAAGATGTCCCTATGAGGGGACTTTATAGATCTTTCGTTGAGGATATGGATAGTTGGGATTGTGCCATAAATTGGTGGTTGAGATACATTAGCTTCTAGATCAAGATAAGGATGAATGGTTAAGATTAATTATGTAATGCTACTTTTCTCCCATAGTTATTTAACTGCTTGCAATGGATTTATTATAGTTAATACTAAAGTTAAGATAATTTTAGAATATTTAATGATATTAAAATAGATGTAAATAACAAATGTAAGTTACAAGATGTGATAATTTAATAAGAACTCTAAAGTAAATCATTAACAAAGAAAATTAGATAACATAACCACATAATTTAACTGAATTAATATCAACATCATATTTATATATTATTCCAAATATCTTTTAAACATTAATAGTTTTCAATACTTATCTAAATTAGAGTACTTGGATTGGCCATTTTCACCCTAGAAATATTTCAATGGTCTTGGCCCTCATAGCTATGGAACACTCCAGGTGGAATAGTTCTTATTCAAAACATAACATAACATGCTCAACACAAGTGCTTCAGAGCCATGTTCAATTGAACAAATTCTCAACACAAGCTCTGGCTAGGATAATCTTGAGTGTACACTATACCTTGAGTTGGACATGTTGTTCCCTGCACACATGCCCCATTTTGTCAAATGGAGACCCCCTCTTTTGCTTTGGCTTGGAGTCTCAACCTTTCCTCCTTATGGTGATGAGAAAGTGAAATGGTGCTTAGAATGCAAGATTTGTTCCAAATTTGGGCATTTGTGATGATTTGGGCTTGTTTGGTGCTTTTCATGATTGATTTGCAATGACTTTTGATTATTTTTATGCATGGGAAGTTTGTCTTTTTTATTTTTGTGCTAAAATTGAGGTCTACTAGATCTATAACACTAAAAACTGTTGTTGCATGATGTGTCATGTTGGGACTCCTATTTTCCATGCCTCAAAATTGCAAAATCATGTCAAATAATTAAAAATTTTACTAAGGGGTCCATATGCCTTCACCATAATGCATGTTGCTGATCCCCTGAATTTGGTTAAGTCTAAAACCCTAGAACCTTGAAAAAATTGGCTAAGTCTAAAATCTGATGGATCCCCCAAATTCTAGAATCTGTAATTTAACTCCTATGGATCCGAAACCTATCTCAAAAATTCCCTTAGGACAATATATTTTAAGTATAAGAAATTAAAATACTACCAACTTATACTTTAAATATATTTTAAAATATACTATCTTGAGGGAATTTTAGGACATGGCAGAATTTTCACACTAGTAGAATTTGGCAAATAAATGACTATGTGACTAAAACTTTTAGTCATGACAACTAAAAATGACTAAATTCTACTAATTTTTTGCAACACAACTATAAATGACTAAATAAATGACTAATTAGTCACACCAATAAAAATAATTAGTCACACAAATAAAAATAATTAGTCACACAAATAAAAATGACTAAATAATTAGTCACACAAAAGACAATATGATATTAAAGTGGGTAACTAAAAAAATATTTCAAATTGGGAAATTATTGGCGGGAGTGGATTAGCAGGGTTAATAGCGGGAAACACATGCCATCAACATTTTTGTTGCTATTTAGGTAAAGATAAACTGAGAAAAATAAAGTCAGGCTGAGTCTGAGATTTTCTTTTATCGTCTTGCAATCCCACTTGGTGAATACCTTTGTTTGGAACAGAAAATATATCACTTTGTTTGCAATCAGATCAGAGCAAAATTTATGTTCATTGGGCTGAGTTAACAGCTGCTATAGAGGTTGGAGAAGAAAGGGGGTTTTGTGTGTGTAGAAGCTTGGGAAAGACTAGGTTTTGGAGTAGTTGATGCATAAGAAGAGGGCGCCATGGAAGGGGGCGCTGCAGCAGCAGACAGTCAGATATAGGGAATTTTAACCCATGGTGGGCGCTATGTAATGTATAATATCTTTGGCAACCTTTTTGAGGTTTCTACTAAGTATGACCCACCCATGCAACCCATCAGTAGCGGTGCTTATGGCATTGTTTGGTAAGTATTCAAAACCTCTACTTGTTGTTTTAGTGTTTTGCGAATACCACATCTGAGAAATCTGGATGGAATTTTTGACGTGCGGTTTGATGGTTTTAGCTCTGAATTTGACATGTTAAGATTCAAGAACATTGAAGAAAACTTGTGAAAATGATTAATTTACCCTTGGGCCTCACTAAATGTAGGGAAAAGTTACTTGGCAAGGTGCCAAGAAGCACGCAAATCAGCAAATCAGATTTATTGCATTTGTAGTAATACGTGACTACATTTTAGGGTTCTGGGTATATGAGAAATTGTATGAAATCACATTGATTTGTACATTGCTCATTCACATCTAATGCACTAGAATGCACAAACTACCTTTGCATCTTCACATCTAGTGATATGGACTATTAAAACTTTTGTGAACCTTAACATTGAATGCACTGGAATGTGTAATTTATCCTCCTATCCTTGCTTGTTGGACAATTTTATTTCTATTTGGCTTGTATTGCTTTACATAATTTGTTTATCGTTGAATTTTTTTTCTAAATCTTTCGTTACTATTGCTTGTTGATCCTATAGTAAGCACTTAAACAATCTATTCTTTCTGTTTGTTACAGTGAACATTTATGCATTTCTCATTTGCTTTTGCAACATATTGTACTGGTCTCTTGTTAGCCCGTCGGGTGCTGAAGAAGTTGGAGATGGATGATGAATATGTTGGCAATGAGGAGGTGATGCATGAGTTATTTGATGCATTTTCTTGTTAAATTTAAAATTGCAAGTCTAATAATAACATATGTAAAACACTTGGCTTGAAAATTAGAGATTCTATATTGGGTGTCGTCATTGTATATGAATCTATATAATTGTAATGGTGAAAATTGGATACTTTTTCCTCTCCATTTTGGATATATATAATGCCTAAAAATAGTTCATGTGACTCATCTATGCTTCCACATTATGCATACATGTCTACCACAGAAGTTGCAACTGCATCTATCATCATTACGGGCATATACATGCATTTGGTGTGGCCAGTATTGGTAACAAGACTAGATATCATGTAAGTAGTTTATTTTCCCTTGCAAATATATGTGTATTTGTAATGGTGAAAATTGCATTCCATGAACTTTTCCTCTCTATTTTGAACCCACTTTGATATATATATAAGAGATGGGACTGGAATACTAAATGTGGATATTGAAATAATTAAATACTGAAATTAAATGTGAATATAAAGATTTTGCATTTAGTTTCAGCACATAATTATTTCAGTCCTGGCTCATATATTTTGATTAGTTACTTATTAAATACTTCATTTATTTAATTAGCCTAGATATTTTATGTAAGTGGTTTATTTTTCCTTACAAATATCTATATCTATATATGTATACACACACACACACACACACACACACACACACACACACACACACACACACACACACACACACATATAGAGAGATCCATACATACATGTCTATATATAGATAGATACATACATATATACAGAGAGAGAGATACATACAAACATGTCTATAAATAGATATATACATACATGTATGTATGTAATGTATATGAATCTATATAATTGTAATGGTGAAAATTGGATACCTTTTGAGAGAGAAGAGAGAGACATGTACAAACATGTCTATATATAGATGCATACATACATGTATGTAAGTATGTATGTATGTATATGAATCTATATAATTGTAATGGTAAAAATTGGATACCTTTTCCTCTCCATTTCATATATATATATATATATATATGCCTGAAAATAGTTCATGTGACTTGTCTATGCTTCCACATTATGCATACATGTTTCCCATGACAGTTGTAACTGCATCTGACAGAATTCCTCTATCCTTCATGCTTTGATGGATGTCCATACCAAGTTTTAGAGCTCCCATTTTGACACAGGAAGGGAGGATGCTGGCAAAGGTTGTGGAATTTGGCTTTGAGCCTACCAATTGCATTTTCTTGAAATTTTCTAGAGCCTTTTGAATAAACCATTTTGTATGCATGTACATATACATATATAATAATAAATACCTATAGGTTTCAACACATAAATTTAAGGTGTAAATCTTTGGGAAAAAGGTTTTACGACTTAAACTTCACAAAAATTAAAAGCAGGAACCAAGCATTAGCTCTTCAAGAAGTTGTTCCCAAAATGGAGAGAATAAGAAATTTTTAAAGCTTATTATCGTTCTCACCTTGCAATTTTAGAGCTTCCTTCTTGACTCTTCTATGGAAGTGAGCTGATTGCTTGTGTTGGAAAAGGGATTCAAAAATTTTTTTGTGCCCTTGATGAACTTCCAAACAAAATACATATCGAATATTACTTCTATTTATAAATTATCAATATAGTATAAAATATACTAACAATTGTTCATTTTAGGAAGGAAGGCCAAGATACTCAAGATGAACTCCGTAAAAGAAACCTTAGAGAGGAACTTGAAGAACAAGAATGTAGGCACTTTTCAAAGGATAAGGGATATGTTGGTAAGCATTATATAACCACTTTGAATTTGTCATGCTTGTGTAAATACATGTTGAATTTATTGCCTCTGAATTTGATGCACATGCTTGCATTGTAATTTTTGTCTACAGATGATAGGTGTAAATTTGTAAGATGAGTTTTTTGTATTCAATTGCATGGTACTTTCCTTTTTCAATAAAATTTTATGCAATGGAGTGTAGAAATTCATCATGTCTCAAACTGTCATATTTTTCATATTTTTCTCTACCAATAAGTAGTTTGGCAAAGCTTTGCCAAAGTTCTTTTGGATAACTTGATTACAAAATTGTACTCGTTTTAAAGAAGAATTTCCAATGATTGACAAGGTCAACATATCACTCCTAATTTGTTATTTTCATGGTTTTTTTGTTATTGATGTGATTTCATCTGTCATATAAGAAACAATCTTGTCATAACTAGCCTATATGGTATGCTTATTAGATTTTTAGTATTTATATTGCAGTTCTGTGATTTACGTTGAGATCAACGGTGATAATGTAGATCGTATTTATAAGTTCTTGAAATCAAGAAAAGGTGGCCTTTTGGGTGACAATATTAAGGCAAGATTTATTCTGATGAAATAGTTATGTAGAGTTAAGGTAACTATGGGCCAATGTTCAACAAATGTATGGTTATGTGCTATTTGTTATCTATGTATTTTGTGGTAGAAGCATAGTCAATATCTCCTAACCATGATATGTAAAGGTTATTTCAATTGTGAGTACTTTTATTTTGTTGCCTCTAGTAGAAGTGTTTTATTTTATAGTTTGATGGTTTCTATGTTGCATGAATTAGCTACTTGATTGTGCTCTTATTGCTCATACAACCTTCAAAGGCTATGTATGATGCTTCTATATCACTATTGTCCTCACTTGTCACTATTTTCCAAACAATGCCCTAGACCTTGCTTCATAAGCCTTAAAGGCATTGCCATCAAAATACCCACAATGGAAACCAAACGAGGTTGTTGCCTCCTTAAACACACATCACTGTTGGGTTACTGAGACTATAATCATTGAGACAACCATCAACTATATGCTGCATTTGGACCTTATGAAGGATGCACTACCTTGATTTATAACCCACAACTTCATTATGCATGTTCAGAATTCCTCAGTTAATTTCACTTGGGTTCTAATACATTCATTTGCAGCACTAAACACCACCATCTCCCTTTGTCACTTTAGAGGCTACATTGTCATATCCATTGCTAAGGATTGGAAATCAAGTGAAATAGAGTTATATGGACCCCTACATAGGCTACTTATGCCACTACACTTACACAGTCCATATATTGTTTTGATGACTTAGCGAACAAAAAGACTGTCATACATCATGGATATGGATACTTCATTCCTAATTTGGCTCTCATCAAGGGACATGATTGGAGTTTCCCACATCCACAACCTCTGGGTATTCAAGTTAGTGTTATCTTGAATGGATAGTCCCTAACAAAACACTATTGCATTCACCACTACCTTCAATACCTGAGACTGTTTCATCACTCATCTTCATGCATTGATACCTCTGTCATTACCCTCAATGCCTTTTCATATGCCACGTTTCATATAAAGAGCCTTGTTTAGGTCTGTTTGTTGTCCCTGCACTTCACAGTCAACATTGTATTATACACTATCACTTAGTGCTCAAGGTTTGGATACCCATCATAAAATGTGAATAGTGCCTTGAAACCTCCACTCATAGATATTCTTATAAAAAATCTTAAATTGCCACCTATGATCCCATGATGACTTCAAAATAGGGTAGTAACTCACTTTTTCCTAAAGCATTCCAAATCATGACTATTTGCTTGGCTCTACAGGTCTTTTGGGTGTTAGTGAAGAATGCTTTGATTGAAGACTTATGCATGAGCTACCTCTAACCCTGATCCTACACTTTCATTTCACAGTCTCCTTGCATATAATGTCATGGTTCAAACACAAGGTTTATGCTGCTAGAAGCTTGCCATTTCTCTACCTAACTACAATCATGTAGAACCCCATCATGACTACCTTTCATAGTGTATATGCTTGATATGATACTCATTGCTTTCCTCAAGGGTAAAAAATTCTACCTCCATATACCTTACAACTATCATTTGTATCTTCCTGCACAGTCACTATGATGTGGGATTGTCACCAACCTATGATACATACATTGGCCTCTTATGCATAGTCAACCATGGCAATGTTCTGACTGTCCTAAAACTAAGTATGACTACAATCTTAATTGCTATGACCATCACTTTGTTTATCACTACTACTATCAGATTTCCACACTTGAGGTACTGTCTAGGGCTTGGTTGGTCTTGAAACCCTAAAGGTTGATCCTCATTGCCATTTCATTACCACTCTTTGAAAAAATACTCACTGCCCTTTGATCTCTTTATGGTTGGCAACATAAGGTTACAATCCTTCCTTCAACCCAGGTTTGAAATGTCATCATCCTACAAACTAATAGCATTGCTTAGCATTTGCTAAAAGATTTGTATTACAATAGGTGTTAGGTTCATTGTAGCTTTGAATGCAACTACATTTTTAACTCATAAGTTTGATGTATGTAGATGAAGTGATTGAGGTGTTTTAATATTAACTACAATCTTTGAATTGTTTGTCTTAGTAATGTGAATCTAATAGCATTGCATGTCATTCCCTTATTCTTATTCATAGAGTCTTTTGTATTGTTCAGCCAATCTCATCCTTGTGTGTACTACTATTGACTTTGCCTTTAACTGAACACTGTAAGTGTGATAGTTGTAGTTTTTTTTTTGGCAGCCTCTGGAACTATGCATTGCTCATTAAATTTTTTTTTTTGAACTTAAATATACAAATGTGCACCAAAATGTACACAGGCCTCATGATCTACCTTACCAGCAACATCCATCTTATTTCCAAAGTACCCTTAAATCCCATAAAAGAAAACATCTCTCTTATTATAGAGCATACATTGAATGCCTGATGTTATGGAAAAAAGTGGTATATATCAAAATGAATATAAAAACCCAATAACACAATAGAACATGCAGATAACAAAAGCTTAAAATGAAAGAGTAAACCTTACACCCTATTATCTCGTGGCTTCCATTGCTCGCCTATTCTCGATCGATCTTTGTAGTGAAGACTATGTCCCTCAGGAAACACAATTCCTTGCACTTCTTCAAGATGGCGATAGAGAGGTGGCTAGGATATTTTTGTAGAGAAGATGAGCTTCAATACAATGAATAATGGATATGAGCTATGAGAGGATCTGGTGCCAAAGGTGCGCTATGGATTCTATAGCATAATTTTACTTGAAAGCATATATCTGAAATGGAAGAAGAAGGTTGTATTTATAGAGTTACAAGGGAGAAGATCAACGGTGTAGAAGACTTGAGAGAATATGCGCGAATAGAAAGAAGACAAGTGTCATAAAAAAGTTGTTTTGTTTGAGTTAACTTCTTTCATGACAAAGATAAGATTTGCTTTCACAAAATTAGAATGTTTTATTCTAATTTAAGAGTTGTTGATAAAAACAAGGTTGTTTTAAATCAATAACTCAACTTTTGCTTTTACATGACAAGAAAGATTTATTTTTAGAAGATTTGGAAGATAAGAAAGCAAATTAAATAAATATATTTATTTAATTGAGGAATTAGAAGATAAGAAAGCAAATTAAATAAATAAATTTATTTAATTAAGGAATTAGAAGATAAGAAAACAAATTAAATAAATAAATTTATTTAATTGTTTGTGCATGATTTGGAAGAATAAATAAAATATTTGATTATATTTTATTTTTAGAGATTGAGAGGATTTAAATAAATTTTATTGATTTATTTAAATTTGGAGGAATAAATGACTTAATTAAATAATTAAGAATTATTTAATTGTTTGGAAGAATTAAATTAAATAAAGGATTTTATTTAATTTTGACTTTAGAAGAAGTAATTAAATATTTTGATATTTAAAATTAAATTAGAGGAATTTTTTTTTTAAAAGATAATGCGCCTGGTAAACTTTTTAACGTGACCAACGACACTGGTGTGACACGCCCTTTGGCTCCACGTGAATGCTTTTGCCTGGAGCAATGAACCGATGAGGCCACAACACGGGGGACCTCATCCCCTAGCAATAACGCTTCATACCTGAGAGCCCATTGGACTAGTGAAGGCGTAAAACCTGCGAGCTCGTTGGCCCAACGGGGGTTTGAACTCTGGTGGCCACCACTACAATTGAGCGACTTAACCACCAAACCACGCCCTTATCGGCAACTTAGAGGAATATGAATCAAATAAATAAATTTATTTATTTATTTATTGATAGAGGAATTTAGACTTAAATAAATATTAAAAATATTTATTTGGACAGAGTCATGTCATTTTTAGGTGTATACATTTTGCCCCTCTTTGATGCAATGTGTTTTATCACGTTGTTTCAAAGAATAAGATTATCTGAAAATGATACATGCCCCAGTTTGTCGTTGGTACAAGTTTAATGATAGGATGGATGCCCCCTCAAGAGATTGGATGAGAAGAAGGCAGAAGGCGTGAGACGGACAATCTCACGACGAAGAAGGTGAAAAATAGGTTAGGTGTGAAGAAAGAGCTGAATGATACCTAGTGCAAGGTAAAATGATAACACACATAAGCAAGCAAGCAACTATGCACAAATGATACAAGAACAAACAAGGTATTGCCCTTGTCAAGCGGTAAACCAAGGATTAACCAATATTGATATACGGTAGTGTTGTCATGGCGGGGAACGATATATCCCTAAAGCAACACAAAGGAAAGTGTTGTCATGGCGGGGAATGATATATCCCTAGAACAACACGATATGTATGGGAAATGCATATCCCACTGATACTTATGACTAATTGAGTTGGTTTATGACCAGACAAGGATCAAGACCACTGATTGTGATTGGATCATTTGACAAGATTGACTTGACTTTATTGGTATGGATTAAGGATAGTCTTGCATTTGGATCACTGCTCAGAAATGACTGTACAAGGAGGAAAGATACAATGATAGATAGAAATTGGTTGACAGAAAAACTACGAATGAAGGACTCACAAGGTTTTATTTGTAAACATTGATACTCTGTACATAATTTTTATTGATGGATATGGATATGAACTGTAATTGGATACATTATGGATATGGATAAGGAATGCTTTCTGGATATGTTATGGATATGGGTATTTGCCATCTTGATATTGCAAGTATTTTGAAGTGCTTATTTCATCATCGAGCGTTTATTATGTTGTAAGAAAATACAAGCATCTAGGTATAATCAAACCGAGATGACCTGAGTATTACTTACATGGATTTTGATATAGCAAGTTAATACAAGCATCTAGTCAAAATTGAATCTAGATGACCTGAGTACCTCTTGCGTTTCAATAGACAAGGATTGCCCCTTTTCATGTTTAGACCCTGGAAGTCCTCGATGATCTTTTGCTAATCATGTCATTAGACAAAAGTCATCACATTACTATAGATTAATCCACAAACAACAGACAAAGAAAATGATTATGCCCCCATCATAGCATCTCTAGCTTTTGACATCCTTGAGTAGCATAGAAAGACATAATAACAAAAATGAAGACTCTTTAATTTAACCTTTTCACACAAAACATTCTTGCATTAGATGTGCTTTCTTACCATAGTATTGATGAAATCATTTTGATGCATTTTGGTCCTTGTTTGTTTTTCTTTGGATAGGTTGATGCTTTTGTGTCAAGATTTTTGTTTTGAAGCATGTTTTGTTGGCACTTGTCTCTGGTGAAAGGTATAGTAATCCTTATTGGTGTCCTCTTAGAACATGTGGCATTCAAGAATCCAATTCCATAACTAGGTCAAGGAGTTGCCCCCAGTCAAATAAAGGATCGACTTATTATGGATGAACTGACAAGCCAAATAGAAGAAAACAGGCCCTAAGGGACTGACCTAGTGCCTCGGGGGCACATTGCTAAATGGCCTTGCCTACGTGATGATGCAGAGGTAACGTAGTTTAGGGTGAACTTGGTGGACCTAAGACCTAGGTGATATGAAACAATAAGAACTTAGATAGATAGAAGATAGATGACACATGATGGAATGGATGAGAAGCGGAGCAGAGCCTCGGGGGTGAATTGAAAATGGCCTTGACTACGTGATAGCTCAAAGGCGACGTAGTTCAACAACGGTTCAATGGACTGACTCAAGACAGATGACCTTGATGGACGCAAGTCTAGATTGACAGGCTGACGACAGAAAGCGATAAGGACGAGAGAACAACAAGCCATGGTAGGTACACTGATGCACGATTGGGTGGATGTTTTGTTGGGAGGTATGAATCAAGGAAACAAGGTTGAAAAAGATGGAGAAGGCGGTTCATCACAAGGAGCGCTTGTTTACCAGGTTTTCACCACTTGCTTTTATTTAAACGAAAGCTACAAGTACACATGATGCCTGTATGCGAGGTTTTCACCATGGTACCTATCCAAGGCACATGTTGGCTAGGTTTTCACCGTTGGACAATTTTTTTGTTGTTTTTCCAATTTTTTGATTTTTTTTCTATTTTTCCATCTTTTTTGATTTTTTTTGGCCATTTTTGACTCCTTTGCATTGGGGTTTAAGTGTAGAACTTGTGAAGATGCATGTTGTTGATGGGATCAGAAAACAGTTACCTTCTGATGTAGCCAATTGATAAGCACCTAACCCATAGGCAACAATGATGACATAGGGACCAAGCTAGTTGGGTTCAAATTTACCCTTCTTTTCCCAATCTTGTTGATTCCTAGGATTTTCCTTAAGCACTAGATCACCAACATTGAATACCCTGGGACGGACTTTGTGGTTATAACTTTGGGACATCCTTTTTTGATAAGCTTTGAGATGGTCAAAGGCATGTTGCCTTCTCTCCTCTAGCAGCTCTAGGTCTTGTATTCTGGATACTCAGTACTCTTCATCTGTTATGAGGCCTTTTAATGATACTCGCAAGGATGGGATCTCAAATTCAATGGGCAAGATGGCTTCAGATCCGTAGACTAGGGAGTATGGCATTGCACCTGTGGGTGTGCGGATACTTGTGTGGTAGGCCCACAACGCAGGATTCAATTGGACATGCCAATCACGACTGGCATCATTGACAGTCTTTTTTAGGATTTTTAAGATGGTTTTATTTGATGCCTCTGCCTGGCCATTTCCTTGGGGGTAATATGGGGTAGAAAAATGGTGTTGGATATGGAATTTATCACATAGTTCCTTAACATCCTAATTTTTGAATGGTCGTCCATTATCAGTGATAATGGATAAAGGAATGCCATAGCGACAAATGATATAGTTCAAGATAAAAGAGGCAATCTATTTGCCTGTGACATTGGCAAGGGGTACGGCTTCAATCCACTTCATAAGTACTCAGTGGTGGTGATTATGAATTTATGGCTACTGGAGGATGGAGGGTGTATCTTTCCCACTAAGTCGAGTCCCCATTGACAAAAAGGCCAAGGAGTCGATATAGGATGCAACTCCTATGCTGGTGCATGTATTAGCTTTCCATGGATTTGGCACTTCTTGCACTTCTTGACAAAATTATAGGAGTCCTTTTCCATTGTTGGCCAGTAGTATTCCATGTGTATGAGTTTCTTGGCTAGGGTAGGACCACTAGAGTGGGTCCCGCATATACCGTCGTGCACTTCGCTCAGGGCAGTTTGATATTCCTCACTATCGAGACACCTAAGGAGAGTACCATCAAGACCACGTCAATATAAGGTATTGGTGATAATAGCTGTTATCATATTTTGCCTAGCCCCAAAATATTCATGTTTCCCTCCTTCCATCAAAGAAATCTGATTAGAGAAAGCCTAAATGGAAGGAGAGAAAGCTCAAATTCTTTAGTTACTCGTGCCCTGCCTTGCCAAAAAAATCCCAAGATCTTGCCTGAAGAATCCTTGCAGAAAACCCAAAAAAACCTAGAAATCTTTTGGCTTTAAAAAATTTCTAAGTCATTTGGCCTTCGCAGTTCAAAAATGCAAAAAGTAGTGGCATACAAGTGTCTTTGTATATACAAGGCCATTTGTATGTACATGCAGGTTCAAATGTACATTGGTGGGTCAAAAATCTCAATCAGCCTTCAAAAAAGTGGAAAAAATGATTGTATGCATCTTTGCATGCATATCGGGTTTGTACATGAATTTGGGGATTCTGTCGCAGATTCCCAGAATATTCTGTGCTTGTATATCAGGATAGATGTATATCGGGTTTGTATGTTTGCATATACAACGGGTATATACAATGAAAAATATACAAGGGCCCAATAGATGCATTGGCTACAGTTGTTTGTATATGCACATGCGTTTCCGATGTACAAGGGTCAAACATACAAGGAGGAGATGCAAGGTGTGGGGTCCACCAAATGTACATTTGTGATTATATGTTTGGACATACAAGCAAAGCATGCATCAGGCACATACAAGAGATGCATACAAAAGCCTTTGTATATCGACAACATACAAGGTCATAAACAAATCAGTTTGTATATGCAGTACAAAAGAAAGCATACAAGGCTGATATAAAATGGGCAAATGCATCTGCTACAGTGGCTTGTATATGCGATTGTATGTTCGCACATACAAAACCTACATACAAGTAAAGATGCAAAGTCAAAGATGAAGAGATGCTATAGTGGCTTGTATATGTGATTGTATGTTCGCACATTCAATCAAACATACAAGGAGTAGCATACAAGCCCGGACTCGATAGCATTTTCAACTGGTTTTATAGAAATTTTAGGTCTGCGGCTTGTATATTGATGCATTGTATCTTGTGATATACAAACGTGATATACAAGGGAAAAATATGCAAGGCGGACCTGACTGTAAAGTCAAATTTGCCAAATTCAGGGACCAAGTCCATGACTTGTAATTTTGCAAATACAAAGGAGATACAAATGGTGGGGTCCACCAAGGCACAAGCGCTTTGCATGTATCTTCTTCTTGTATGTTTGTTTGTATGTTGCGATATACAAGGCAAGATACAAAGTTAACATGCAATAGGTGGGGCCCGCACATACAAAGGTGATTGTATGCATATACAAGTCGCAGATAAAAAGAAACATACACAGGTGCATATGCAAGTTTTTGTATGTATGTTCTCTTTGTATGTTCACACATACAAAGGTCATGTACAATGCGAGATACAAGGGTCAGATGCATGTTTGTATGTGCAAGTTTTGTATGCATGTTTCACTTGTATATTTACATATACAAATCCGAAATACAAAGAGGTGACATACTTTTGAATATACAAGGACATTTCATAGCCCGATATACAAAGCGCTTGGCATATGCAAAAGGAGTTGGAGAGAAGGTTTTAGATGCCAATTTAGGTGGCAAATTCAAGCGATATATACACAGATGCAAAGCGATATATATAGGTAGTTGACCGAAGCTTTGACCACCTATATCTCCTTCATCCTGGTGAATTTTGGCATGCTGCAAGAGACAAAAGTGCTTTTTTTGCCTCCTCTTTCATTTGGCGGGCTTTTGGGGGAGATATTTTCACTTTCAAGTTTGGATTTGGCTTTGTATGCTCGGCCGATAGGATGTCTCAGCAGTCATTTCTGGCATGTTTTGAGGTTGTTCTTTTCTCAGTAGCTCCAATTGGTAATTTTTGTAGGTGCATTCATGGCGTATGGCTCCACTCATCAATGCGCATGGGCTTTATGTCTTACAAGAATGATTTCTATGTGTTGGGCGGTGACTTTGGGGATTTTTCTTAATGCCCTGTCCTGTCTTACATCCTGACAGTGATTTTCTGTGGTTTTGGTCCTAGCAGCGGCATGGTCCCTATCCCTTCACCACGCCTCTGCCCATGCACCCTTGTTCTGGCATTTATGACCTATGATCTGCGGATCAGGGACTCCATGCTTTTCTGGTAGGAGTCTGATCTATAAAATGGAATGTAAACTCTTTTAAAAGGGGGATGGTTTTATTGGGGCTATTATGCTACCAAAATTTTGTAGTCAGATTTCTTCTGCTATTGAACATTTCTGTATTGTAATGGTCTTTGGCCTTCATGATTAATATATGCATGATTTCTTGCCTCTCTTGTGTCTTGATTTCTGTGTTTTAATTGAAGTTACTGCTTGTTCTGCGAGTAAAACAGTTCCTCTACAAGTTTAACCTTCATACCGAAACCTTAATCAGTCATAGGTCTGTGTGAATCTCCTTCATCATTGAAATCATTGTTGTGTCTACACCAAGACTACCATCACTCATTAAATCTGGTGCATCACTCCTTTCCATTTTAGTTTCCTTCTAACTCTTTTCCCCCTGCAACTATTAGCACTAGGTTTACATGCACTGCTCTAAGTAATAGGCTTGGAAAGAGGAACCAACCTTCTTTAGAGGTCTGATCTCAACTCGCAAGGTCCCACACTTCAAGATCATTCCCATTGTGTCTTCAGATTGCTAAAGTTTCACAACTATAGTAAGGGTGCAAGTCTAGGAGATAACAGTTTCTGGCACACCCGGTGGGACCTAAAGAATTAGAATAACAAGTTCAAATACTACCTTTTGTTGCTAGTTTTGATGTGCAGCCAGCGATTTCCAAACCTGTAAGAGGTTAAAATTTGCATATCTTGCGACTCTAAGCTTTGGTTTAGTAGGATCAGTGTATTTCTGCTTATGAGAAGAATACATACCAGAAGTAGTTCTTCACCTTTTGAATACTTGCAATTATCCCCACCTAGGAGAAGAGGGATAGCAGCTGAGAAGCCCAACAAGACTTGTGTCCAGTCTAGGAGAGCCAAGTCAACTCCCCCTACTGTTGGAACTCATACTGCCCCGAGAATCTTAGTCACAATGATTCCTGCAATCAGAAATTAACCTTTTGTTGCATTCAACCAAGGCAACCCATTAAATCTAGCTCAACATGATGATATTCCAGTCACTGCCTTGAAAAGTTTACCATTTTTTAATGGTGAAGATCAGACTACTCGAGCTGAGCATATCAAAGACATTGCAAACTTGTGTGTTGTCCATCATGTGACAAAAGAGAATGTCGCAATTAGGTTGTTAGCAGCTTCCCTCAAAGGGAAGGCTCTGCAGTGGTTCAGAAGTCTACCGGTGAATTCCATAGATTCATGGGATCATTTGGGAGAAGAGTTGTGCAGCTTCTTTGAGGATAAATCAGATCATCTGTCGCTGGTGGAGCAGATGTCTACAATTAAAAGAGCCCCTCACGAAGTTATGTCAAACTTCAACCACCGTTTCCAAAAGACATGGGATAGAATCCCACTTACGGTAAGGCCTACAGCTGATCATGCTTTCTTGTATTATTTGAGAGCTTTAAACATCGATATCTCTGTCATGATTCAATCTATGGGAGGAATTTCCCTACCATAGGCTTACACCATAGCCATAAGAGCTGAAAACAACCTCATTCAGGCTGGTAAAATTGCCCCTAGGCCTCCTTTGCCAATTTTCCCTGCTATTCAGCCACCATTTCCAACGTATGTGCCTCCCATAGCTGTTATACCTGCCACACCAGAGTTACCAACAGCTAATGCACAGCCCAATAGATCAGAAAATGCTGCTCAAACCCAGTCTTTCAAGTTACAAGAGATCAAAGGATTGTTGCAATCTTTTGGTAATGAGTTGACGAATATCAAAAAGTAGCAGTTCCAGAACAGGCAACCTTATCAGCCACACAGCCAAGGGCAAAGCCAGCCTTATCAGGAACATAACTAGACATACCAAGCTAATAGGCCACCTTATTAGAACAATTACCAGGGAGCTAGGTAAAATGTGAACCAGAGGCCTTTCCAGCCTTACAATCCTGCGCCCATCAATGTCGTTAGTGACCTCGTCCCTGTTCAGAACAACCTGGCAGCTAAGTATGAATGGTGCTCTCCAAGCAATCAGCCACATGGTCAGGTAGCTTGTCCAAATGGAGTGATAAATCAGGCCCTGATGGTGCAAAATGTTGCAATTTCACAGCCAAGCACACCTAATGATGGGACTGTACAGCAAATAGAGCAGCCTCAGAATGATACTGCCTTCCTAAATTGGCAGGAAAATGAGTTTTGTGGCATGAACAGAGATGACACTTTAGTAGTAGCAAACACGAGAGCCAAAAGGAGGAGTTATGAGATAGATCAAGCAGCAAGCAAAGAAAAGGAGCTTGCTGATCCTTCTGCATCCTAGTTTCCCCATGTGTTGCAAAGGGATACACAAGCAGCTGCCAACAAACAACCTCATTTACAAGCTAATATTGCCACTGCAAAGCCGCATCAGAAGGTAAGCGTTACTGCACCTTTCAATATCATTGAAAACATGAAGAAAATGAATGTGACAATGTCTATGTGGGATTCCTTAGCGATCCCGGGTCAAAAGGACATGTTACAATCTGCCTTGTCTGGTTTAAAAGTGTCAAATGATACAACTATTGACCCAGCTAGGGCCATCCTTACCAATTCATCCTAGGAGAGTAGCAAATAGCCAAGCAAGAGTGCTAAACCACTTCCATTCTATGTGTCATTAATAATAGGAGACAAGTTAGTGCATAATTGCATGGTGGATAGCAGTGCAAGTAGTTCTGTAATGCCAAAACAGATTGCAGACCAACTAGGATTGAAATACTAGCCCCTAACAAAGGGTGTGCTCTAGCTAGATGGCACAGCTGTTAACACCATAGGTGTGATAAAAGACCTAGCTCTCACTTTGCATACCTGCGCAAACGTGTCCATTTCTCAAGAGGTGTTCATCATAGATCTCCCCCCTCATTTTGCCATGTGTTTGTCAAGGGAATTCACAGCCAAGATAGGAGGATATTTATCCTCAGATTGGTCCCACATGCTGTTTAGGACCCGATATGGCACAAAGGTGACCATAAAATCTAAGTTGCTTGCCAAACATCACATAGAGCCTTATGTCCCAAGTGTCGTTAATGCAAATTGCATTATTTCTGATGACCCTAAGCTTGTTGCTGCTCAGTAACTGCAAGCTGAAAGTATGCCAAAAGTGCTGTTAAAGGAGTGGGCCTTGGAAAATACTGTTGATGGTCCTAAGGAACACATTCAAGAAACTGGCATGGGAGTTTACATACTGCACGAACCTAAAGCAGGAATTCCAAGCCTTGTAAAGAGTTTAGAACAACAGATAGAGCAGCAAGATGAGGTATGGAAAATGTACTTTGATGGCTCTAGGTATAGGAATGGATCTAGTGGCGGTGCAATGCTTGTGTCTCCTCAAGGTGACATATATTATTCTTCTTTTTGTTTTGCCTTTTCATGTACAAATAACACTACTGAATATGAGGGATTAATCCAAGGTTTGCAGTGGGCAAGAAACAGGAAAATTGGTTGTTTACAGGTGTTTGGGGACAATGAACTTATTGTAAATTAGGTAAGAGGACTGCATATCACGAAGAATGATACTTTGAAATGCTATAAGCATAGGGTATGGGACATGATTGAAGAGTTTGATGCTTTCAATCTGATCTCTATTCCAAGAAATTAGAATTATCATGCAGATAGGTTAGCTGCAATTGGGCTTAGTTTGATATCCCCAGTGATATCCAAAGAGAAAAGGTGCAGACTCATGTAAAAATAATTGATAGACCCTCTATCCCTGACAATAATATCCATTGGCAGGTTTTTGAAAGTGATGAGCAGATCCTGCGTTTCCTGTTAGAAGAGGATGAGTTTTCTGTGATGAATTAGGATAAACTCAAACAATAGTATGACAATGATCAAGTCGTTCAGTTGAGAATAAACAAGCTGCCCAAGGGGTTGGTAACCTTGGAATCTATTTTTGGCACAAATGATCAGCTAAAGAAGAGCAAAGTTGGCATGCAGATAAAAGAAGAGCATTATGAGGAGTTGGAAATTTTCAAGGGTAAGCTTCTCAAGATAGGTAAAATCTATTCACCTAAGGATAGGAGAGCTTTCATTGCCCTTTGTCAAGAATTTGAAGATGTGTTTGCTTGGGATTACTCAGACCTAAAAGGGTTTGACCCTCACATTGCCTAGAATACCATAGAGTTAGAGCCAGTGCAAAACCTGTAAGGTAGAAGCAAAGATCTTTAAATCTAAAGCTAGAGCCCCTGATGATTAAAGAATTGACCAAGCTGATCAAGGGAAAGATCATTTTCCCGATCAAGCATACTTCTTGGGTTTCCAACCTTGTCCTTGTAAGGAAAAAGAATGGAGAGATTAGACTGTGTGTTGACTTCAGGGACCTTAATAGAGCATCCCTAAAAGACCACTACCCGCTGCCCTCAATGGAGCAAATTATGCAAGTAGTGGCTGGTTCAGAAAGATTCTCCTTACTTGACAGATTTTCTGGCTATAATCAAGTGTTAGTCAAGGAGGAAGATCGGTTTAAAACTACTTTTACTACCAAATGGGGCACCATGGCCTACAAAAGGATGCCTTTTGGTCTATCAAATGCTGGCTTAACTTTCCAGAGAGCTATGGATATGGCTTTTAGGGGTTTGCTATATAAATTGATGCTGGTGTACCTTGATGACATAATGGTCTTTTCCAAGAGTGCGTCTGAACATTTATCCCACTTGAGGCAAGTTTTTGAGAGATGCAAAGAGTTTGGGATATCGCTCAATCTTAGGAAATGCATTTTCGTTATGCATGAAGGCAAGCTGTTAGGGCACGTGGTGTCAAAGGAAGGCATTACGATTGATGCTGAAAGGGTAAAGGCTATTTTGGAGTTGCCTTTACCCAGTCACAAGAAGGGTTTACAAAGTTCCATTGGTAGAATTAATTCTCTGCGAAGATTCATACCTAACATTACAAATCTATTAAAGCCTTTGATGTCCATGTTAAAGAAGAACACAGTTTTCAGTTGGATGAAAGAGGCCAGACTCAGCTTTGAGTCCATAAAAGAGGAATTATTGGCTGCACCAACTTTGGTAAATCCTGGCTTCTCCAAATATTTTATCTCATATGCATATGGCGGTCTGGATACCATTTATACGATTCTGGTACAGCAGCAGAGTGATGGCTTTGAACAGCCAATCACTTTTTATAGCCAAGGCCTGGAGGAGTATGAACAGAGGTATAGCTTCATTGAGAAGCAAGTCCTCGTAGTTGTAAGAAGTCTCAAAAAATTTAGGCATCTTATTTCTAACAATAAGATACATTTGATGGTTGCTCACCCTAGCGTGAAGGAGTTCCTGTTAGGTAAGGATGTAAATGAGAAGAGAGCTAGTTGGATTACCAAAGACATGGAGTATGACATAGACATCAAAATAACCAAGCTCGTTAGAGGGAGAGGACTCAGCGAACAACTTGCTGGTAGTTCTGAAAGTGAAGCAGAGAAGGAAAAGGAAGTGCTTTTGGCTATTGAAGATGAGCATCAAGTTGACACAGCAACAGTGGGCACAGGTTGGGTTAATAACATGACTCATTTTTTGCAAACTGGTGAATGTCTAGCAGGACTAGATAGAGCCAAGAGGAGATATTTTCGGTTGCAGTCCATTCCATACATTTTGATCAATGTCATCCTTTTTAGGAAAGATTTTAATGGTGTATTGTTAAGATGCATTGATGAAGCTCAGACTGACAAGGTGCTGCGTGAGTTCCATGATGGAACAACAGGGGGTCATTTTGCCCCAAGGACTACTGCCTGGAAAATAATGAGAGCTAGATATTACTAGCCCAGCTTATTCAAGGATGCTCACGTCTGGGCTAGAAAGTGTGTGAAGTGTGCCATTTTTGCAGGCAAAGAAAGGCTACCAGCTTTACCCCTTCAGCCAATATCAGTGGAGCATCCCTTCATGAGATGGGGCATCAATTTTATAGGTCCCATTAATCCACCATCCAGTGCAGGCCACAGGTGGGTGCTTACAGCAACAGATTATTTCACAAGGTGGACTGAAGCAGTGGCTCTGAGGGAATCCAATGAGAGTGCTATTTTGAACTGTTATGGTGATTTGGTATCTAGATTTGGGGTACCTAAATCAATCATCTCAGACAATGCCTTGGCTTTTGTTAGATTAAAGATAACTAACTAGGCTGTGAAGAATGGGATCTATCTGGGCACTTCATCAAATTACTACCCACGGGGTAATGGTCTGGCTGAATCCACAAACAAAAATCTCATAAGAATTATCAAAAGGACAATAGAGGATAACCAGAGAGCCTGGCATACCAATTTGAAATCTGCTTTATGGACAGAAAGAATAACTCCCAAGAGGTTTATTGGGAACTCTCCATATATGCTAAAGTTTATGGAAAAGAGGCAAGAGTGCCTGTATCTGTAGAGCTGCCAGCTCTTGACATCATGCATCAGCTAGAGATGTTTGAAGAAAAGGATTCCATGGCTGTTAGATACGCTCAACTCATGGATCTTGAAGAGGTCAGAGATAAAGCTAGGAAGGCTATGGAGTATCACCAGCTTTAGACAAAGTGAGTTTTTGATAAAAGGGCCAATCCCAGAAGTTTCAGGGAAGGTGATATGGTGCTCAAATGGGATGAATTAAAAAGCAGGCCAGAGAAGCACTCCAAGTTTGATATCATGTGGGGTGGCCCATTTATCATTACCGAATGCAAGGAGCATAATGCATTTCAGTTGTCGAATATGGATGGAAAAAACTTGCCTATCCCAGTCAATGGGATGCACCTAAAGAGCTGTTTTGAGGTATGAATTGCCTTGTAGAGCAGTAGATTAGGTTTCTTGCTTTCAATAAGTGCTGTTGCACAAGTAGTTTAGTTACCGCTTTGTTTTCCCTAAGTACTGCCAAGCATAGTTTGTGGGTTGCTTTTGGCTTTTGTTTTGGTTTTGGCCCTCCTGTGTTCTTCGTTGCTGTCATGCTGGGGTCAAGTGCTGAGGTCAAGATGTTTGTCAAGGTATTTTTAGTCTTTTGACTCCATGCCCAATGGATGCTATAAGGCCACTGATCATTTGTTTAGCAGGAAAACACCCCTGATAGGTCACCAAAGTTGTTATCATATTTTGCCTAGCCCTAAAATATTCCTGTTTCCCTCCTTCCATCGAAGAAATCCAATCAGATAAAGCCTAAATGGAAGGAGAGAAAGCTCAAATTCTTCAGTTACTCGTACCCTGCCTTGCCAAGAAAATCCCAAGATCTTTCCTGAAGAATCCTTGCAGAAAACCTAGAAAAACCCAGAAATCTTTTAGCTTTAAAAAATTTCTAAGTCATTTGGCCTTCACAGTTCAAAAATGCAAAAAGCAGTGGCATACAAGTGTCTTTGTATATACAAGGCCATTTGTATGTACATGCAGGTTCAAATGTACATTGCTGGGTCAAAAATCTCAATCGGCCTTCAAAAAAGTGGAAAAAATGATTGTATGCATCTTTGCATGCATATCGGGTTTGTACATGTATTTGGGGAATCTGTCGCAGATTCCCAAAATATTCCGCGCTTGTATATCAGGATAGATGTATATCGGGTTTGTATGTTTGCACATACAACGAGTATATACATAGAAAAATATACAAGGACCCAACAGATGCATCGGCTACAGTTGTTTGTATATGCACATGCATTTCTGATGTACAAGGGGTCAAACATACAAGGAGGAGATGTAAGGCCTGGGGTCCACCAAATGTACATTTGAGATTGTATGTTTGGACATACAAGCAAAGCATGCATCAGGAACATACAAGAGATGCATACAAAAGCCTTTGTATATCGACAACATACAAGGTCATATACAAATCAGTTTGTATATGCGGTACAAAAGAAAGCATACAAGGCGATATAAAATGGGCAAATGCATCTGCTACAGTGGCTTGTATATGCGATTGTATATTCGTACTATTGATGGTGATGTTAGTCACACATAACACTCAAACAAAAGTTACACATCAACCCTTGTTTATCCTGAAAGATACAATGAATTCATAGAATTCATGATCCCAAGTCCCCAGTGATTAGGTCATAATCTGCTAAGATCTCTCAGTGGTTGATGTGTGTTACTATTTTCCATTTTGGGGTCTTACATGAATCAATAGGTTCTGGTTCTGCAACAATGCTTTCAAGGAAGTTACTCTACATAGCATATACCTCCAAATGATGTGCCTAAGGTGATATTTGCATGAGCTATACCCTTATCAGTGATTTCCTACATGAAATTTTCAATGGTACATGTATCTAGCTCAGGAATATGCTAAGGATGATCAAGTATCTACGGGATGTCTGCATATTCCCCTATTCTGCTTAATATTTACCATGATGTGCAATTATGGAAGTGATTTCTATAAAATTAAAATAAGAAAAAGGGTTAAAGAAGAGATATTCCTAAGATTTACTTGACTGAGATCACTGACCCACATATATGTTCCCATACAGTAATGAAGAGAAGAAAACTGAAATCATACTTCACCAGGATATTCCACAAATCAGCATGATCCAATGCAAATCTTTAGAGATAGAGTTGACAACAACATGCAATGAAATGAAAGCACTTCTAAAGAACACATCATCCACCAGTACATATCCAGAAATCAACTTAAAGTTTACTTAAGGTTTACAATCATGATGTAATCTGAAGCTTCATCTCCATACAGTATGTTCATAAAACATGCATGTTTACAATGATCATGAGGAAAGAACCTTGAATGTTTCAACAATTCAGTCCCCACTAGTCTCAGCAATCTGGTCTACTACCTGAAATTTCTACCGGTCTCCTGTATGATTGACCTCCTTCTTACTTAATGGGATGCCCACCTTAATAAAATATTCCACCTCCATAGTGGGATGCCCACCTTCTAAAAAAAAACAATAAAATATTCTTCATAATGGGATGCCCACCTTAATAAAACATTCCACCTCCATAGTGGGATGCCCACCTTAATAAAATATTCCACCTCCATACTCCACCTGCACGCCGTCGGGTCAAATCTGCATATTGACCCTCCGTAGGCCTTGCGTGTACTTCTTGTTTGACCAAAGTTATAGATTGGGCTCCAAAATAATTTCAAATTCCTCCCGCTCTACCTTCCCGCCATTTTCCATTTGAATATCGGGCTGCACTTTGAAATTCTTCGCTGATCCGGATATGATGATGACATCATCAGGATGGACTGGCCTTGCTGAAGTGTGAAAGGATGACATCATTGAGTTCTGGGATGGCTCAAAATCCACCCGCCTTGCTTTTCCATCGCGACCGCACATCATCATGATCATCGGCGAAACCCCACTTGATCGAAGCGAGCCAACAATGTCTCACCGACCCCATCTTCTAGCCGATGCACCTGCGGTCATCATATAAAGTTAGGCACCATCATTTAAATAATCAGCAGGAGGATAAAAACTAATGCTAAATCATGCCTTGAAGGTGCCAACATAAATATCCGGTCATGATACTACAAAAATCCGCCTGCACACGAGAAATTAGTCCCCTTTTGATAATTCATTCAGTTCCGCCACCTGCATGTAGATTTCCAGACATTCTCTTTACTTGGTCATGATATGATGGTGACGTCACATTGATATTGAAGGAAATCAGGTCCAAGGAACATGATCCCGAGGAAAGAGCTTTGAAGAATATCACCCTCCCAAGGAGATGACGTCATCAGGATATGTCGAGTTTTGCTTATCGAGTCATATTTTAAGATCAAGATGATATTTGGAACATGACCCCCGCGGGTAAGATGACCTTCCTTTTGAAAGATCAGGGTGACGTCAGCAGAAGGGTGGCCTTGTTTATCGCTGCAGTTATCATGACGTCATCATCATGTTTATCGGATAGGAGTGATGTTTGAAAAAGTGCCTGTGCGAGGCAAAAGGATGATGACATCATCAGGAGGTGATTTCCTTTGTTCATCGAGCTTGGATGATGTCATCATCATACTGGCCATGGGGTGATATTCAAAAGATCGGCTGATCTTAAAAAAAAATCGGGTGATGCACAAAAGGTCGGGGTGATGCATCCACATCAGGGTGATATTTGGCGAGGAGGGTGATCTTTCGGAATATCGGGTGACATTTGAAACATCGGGTAATATTTGAAAGATGATGATCCCCTTAGACTAAAATGACCTCTTGTCGGAATATCAGGATGACATCATTCAGATGATGACTTAGTTTAGCGCTGCGGCACTATGACGTCATCGTCATGTTATGCAGGAAAGGTCATGTCCAAAAATATACCTCTGCGAGGTAAAAAGGATGATGATGTCATCTTCATGTGACGTTTCTTGTTTATCAGGTTCTAATGACGTCATTAGGATATTGGTTTGGGGTGATTTTTCGTGACAGGAGGATATTGAGAAATATTAGGTTATATTGAGAAACATGATCCTCGCGAAATACATAAGGCTGTTGACGGGTAAAGGTCACTATCACCTAAAATTGACGTCCGGATATTTGGACCGCATGATTTATTGGTTGATAAATTAGGTCAGGATGACCCTCTGTAATATGACTGATGTTAAGAAATATGATCCTCCCCCTGTGAATATCAGGTTTGACCAGAACTTTGACTGAGCATAACTTTCTTACCTGGCCGAATTTTAGGGTGATGTAAAAGGCAAACTTGCTTAGAATTTTACACTCTTTCACATGGCAAGCTTCCTGAGGCAAGATTTAGACCTTTGAATTTTGGGCTCATACAGGAGGATCATCATGCACCTGATATGATGATGCTTTTTACCATTACCACCCAGAGCACAAAACAAAGGGGGCAAGCCACAGCAGGGGTCCTCATTTTGCTAAGGGGCAAAAAGGGGTGTGTTGTGAACATCATAACAACTAGCAACCAAACAAAACAATCAAAAACAAAGACCATTAAAGGAAACTGAAAGAAATACATGCATAACTTCCAACCATCTCCCCTGCAGATCATCATCTAACTTGAGACTCAATGTATTCAATAAGGTGCGTGAATTTTCCTTTCAGTTTAAATGGGTGCATGTGATTAATTATCCTCATCTTGAAGATCAGTTGAACAAATCAGTGACTAACATTAGCCTACGTAGGTGAGGATGTTCCCTCATAGCCAACCGGATAGAGCCTTGCTGCTAGCAGGCGTCCATAGCCCCGACAAGGATATCATTACAATTCTCCTAAGTAGAGCCCCACTGCTAGCGAGCGTCTATAGCCCCGGTAGAGTTACTTAGATGGCTTAACCTGGATTTTCAGTAAAATCCATTTTATTGCTTTACATTTTATATTTTTGGTAGAACTTCATAAGATGTTGCATTTGTAACTTCATCATCATGATGCAAGGAGTGGTCACTTGCTGAAATTAAGCTAAGAATTGTAATGGTAGCAAGGGTGACCTCTGATTTTTCACGTAATATCTACACTGGTAGGTTCAACCAACCTAAGGATTTTAGGTGTGTCATTGTGAGAACCATCCTTGAATACTCAACCCATTCTTATTGAATACAAAATTTCACAAGTCAAACAACTCTCCACATTCATGACAGTCACAACAAGTTATGCATAAGTTTAAAACAATTAACTTGAATGATCTGGATTTTTCTGTGGTTATTAGTTTGCTCCCGCATGCTCTAAATCAAAAGAAATATCCCTGCTAAGGACAACAAAGAAACCAAACAAAACAAACAAAAGGAAGGAGACTATACAAACAACCACACAACAAATATACATTATGATACACATGACTGTCATGATGCTACTTCAGGCCTGAAAATAGTGCTTGAGGAATTGTCCATTGACTGGCAATGGGGCATCCTCACTTGTTAAGGACTTGAGCCTGTAGGTGCTATCTCCTAATATTTTAGAAATTTAAAAGAGGCCTATCCAGAGTTTGTCAAACTTACCATGGTCACCCTTCCTTTCATGTGCTTTGTCCCACATCAGGACTAGATCTGAGATCTGGAAAGCCTTAATTTTAGCCCTTTTGTCAAACCATCACTTGACAACAGCCTGATGTTTAGCAAACTGGTTAATGGCTTCACTTCTTTTTTCATCTAGGTGCATCAGCTGCAGCAACCTAACCTCCTGTTTGTTATTTATGCCTAGGTATTCTTGTGCAAACTACAGTGTAGGAATCTTTAGGTTAACAGGGAGGAGGGGATCCACCCCATATACTAGGTGAAAAGGTGAGTTTCCAAATGTAGCCTTATTTCTAGTTCTATCTACCCACAAGGCGTATTTCAACAGAGTGTCCCATTCCCTTGGGTTCTTATCTATCAACTTCTTTATGATGTTAAGCAAGTTCTTGTTTATGGATTCTGCTAATCCATTCCCTTGGGGATAGTAATTGGAGGAGAATTTCAAGATGACCCCATGGTCAAAAGCTCAACCTGATAGTTTTATTGAAGCAAAGGCAGGTCCATTATCACACACTAAAGCATATGGAACTCCATACCTGGTCACTATGTTGCTTTCCAAAAACTTAATGACATCCTCAGCATTACATGTTTCACTGCTGGTAGCTTCAGTCCACCTGGTACAGTAGTCAGTAATAGTCAAGACATACCTATGGCCTGAGGATGATGGAGGATTGATGGGTCCTATGAAGTCCATACCCCACTGAGCAAATGGGTGCATCTCCATCACTGGCTGCAGAGGTTGAGCAGCATATTTATCTCTATTTGTAGCAACTTGACACACATGACAGTATTTGGTGTGTTCAACAGTGTCCTTGAAAATCGTGGGCCAATAATACCCTGCCCTGAGGATGGCATGAGTGGTGGCCAAGGATGATCCATGTGCAGTCCCAAATTTATCATGCAGTTCTGCTAGTACCTCGTCTGCTTCTGGTTTTTCCAAGCACCTCAAGTATATCCCCTCATAGTTTATCTTAAAAAGGACTCCTCCTTTCATCATATATTTCTGTGTGTTTATCTTTAGGGCTCTCCTCTGTGAGGCCTGCAATCTTGGGGGACATCTCCCAGTGATCAGGACATGCCTAACGTCTGAATACCATGTTCCATCATCTTTTGCATCTACAACATACTGCTAGCTTAGGATGTTAGGGTCTATCTCTGATATCATTTGACTCAAAGCTTGTCCTCTTACCAACCTCATGGGTGTGATATCCATGTCATACTCCTGGAGGATGGTGATCCATTTGGCTCTCTTCTCACCTGGCTCACTTTGCATTAGTAGCATCTTTACTGCTACATTAGGTACCACATCAATCACCTTACTCCTCAGGATGTAGTGCCTAAACTTCTTGACTGCTCGAACCAGAGCAAGTGCTTGTCTTTCAACATCCATGTACCTGAGCTCTGCATCTCTGAAAGGGCAGCTCATGAAGGCTATAGGCTTCTCCTGCTTTTCTTCATTTCTCTGGGTTAGCACTGTTGTAGAGGTATGTTCTGAGGCAAATGAGTAGATGTAGAAGTCCCTGGTATAATCTGGACTGATCAGGACTGGAGCATCTGAAATAGCTTTCTTAATGTCTTCAAAAGTTGCTCTAGCTTCAAGTGTCCACTTAATCTTGGCGTCCCTTTTGAGCATGGCATTCAGGGGCCTAACTATCTCTGCAAAGCCGGTGATGAACTTCCTAACAAAATTAATCTTACCAAAGTAAGATTTGAGCTCTTTCTTGCTTCCAGGCAGTTGTATTTTCATGATGGACTCTACTCTATGAGGATCAATGATGATACCATTCTCAGTTATCAGGTGACCCAGCAACTTCCCAGTGGTCATCCCAAATATGCACTTCTTGGGATTTAAGGATATCCCGTGCTACTCGCACTTCTTCAGCACCTTTCTTAGGTCCTCTACATGGTTTTTTCTATCTTTGGAAAACACAGTCAGGTCATCCATGTAGATCACTATGCACTTACTGATTAAGCCTCTGAAGGCTATGTCCATTGCCTGCTGGAAGGTGGCTCCAGCGTTTATCAGCCCAAATGGCATGCGTCTGTAGGTGAAGATCCCCCATTTAGTGGTGAATGCGGTTTTCAATCTATCAATTCTATCCACCATCACCTGATTGTAACCAGAGAAGCCATCCAAGAAGGACATCATCTTGGCTCCATTCACAACCTGCAGGACTTCATCCAGGGAAGGCAAAGGATAGTTATCCTTTTCAGAAGCTCTATTCAAATTCCTGAAATCCACGCACAGCCTGATGTCACCATTCTTCTTCCTCACAGGTACTAGGTTCGCCACCCACGTGGAGTGTCTCACAGGAAATATGATCCTAGCATCAAGCAGTCTTTTAACTTCTTCAAATATGATGGGCTCCAGCAGGGCATTGACAGGTCTCTGTTTCTGCCTAAAAGGTTTGGCATCTAGCTTTAAAGGAATAGTATGGGTGATGACAGAAGTGTCATAAGTCTTCAGCTCATCATATGTCCAGGCAATGACATGGATGTAGTTCTGGAGAGCCTGGGTTATCCCTTTGAACTCTTCATCCGTACAGACCTTTCCAATCAGGACATTTCTTTCTTTACCACCTTGCCCAATGTCAACTGGAGAGTATTGCCCCTCCTCGCCTTTTGGGAGGTCCTTCTATTTTAGCATGTTGTCTAGGTCAAATGCTCTCTCTAGCTCTATCATTCCCTTAGGGATCTTGTTGCTAGGCAACTCTAGGATTTCTCCTTCTTCCCAGACATGATCTTCCATGTTAACTTCATCTATGATCTGTGCCTCAAAAACATCTCTATTGGAAATAAAATCCAATATATGCTGATCGTCATCAAATACTTGAAGATTGGTTACATTATCAGGTACTGAAGGCACTGATACTAATTCAACTGAGAACCTTTTGAGACCTAATATGGACAGAGGTTCCAAAGCACTGGTAGCCTGGGCCAAAGCATCCGCTCTATGGTTTTACTCCCTGGGCACATGGGTGATATTGAAGGCATCAAAATCTTCTATCAGGTTCCACACCCTGTGCCTATAGTTAGATAGCCTTTTGTATTTGCAGGAGTATATACCTCTTACCTGCCTGACAACTAATTTTGAGTCTCCATAGACATGTAGAATTCTCACCTTCTTGCTAAGTGCAAACAACATCCCATGAATTAGGGCTTCATACTCTGCTACATTATTTGTACATGGGAACTGCAACCTGTATGCTACTAGGTAGGATTTTCCTGATGGATTGATGAGGTTCACTCCTATTCGAGCTCCTTGCTTTGACTTCGATCCATCAAACCCGAGGATCCATGGCTTGTCTTCATCTAAAGGCTTGTCTAGGGCTTCTTTCTTCCTTTTGGCTCCGGCAGTTGCACCACCGGATATCCGCTTCAACTTTGGTATCTTTGTTTTCTTAGGAATCACTTCATCGGCCTCATGGGAAGCTGATATTTCTTTTTTTCTTTTATCATCAGGAGGAACATCCCCTGGACTAGGCAATGTCAATCTTCTTAAAATGTGTAGGCATAATGAACAAGATGCTTTTGAATGAGGTGCCTCATGTAACCTGCACCATCCTCCAACTAAGACATCCTGAGGAGGTCTTTGCTGCTGTATCATCTTTTGCATTTCTTTTGACAGGAAGTCTTTGAATTTGGACAGACTGCTGCCCCTATATTCGTCAGACAACTCATAATCTGACTCCATCAAACACTCACTCCTAGGGGTGATTTTCTCCTTGTTCTTAGCATTACTCCTGTTGCCAACTAGTATCCCTTCTGTTACCTTAATAGGATCCTCATCATGATGTGTGCTTCCTCTCGCTCCTGCTGAAGACAAACAAGGATCAGCATCATTACCATTATATGCAGCACTTACCGCAGATGATGAAGACGACGCCTCATGGTATGCCTGTTCTAGCTCTAGCATGTCTAGGTAGGCCTCACATGTCTTTTCAGAATGAGTCTCATTATGCAACCTACACCATCCACTAATTAAAATATCATGAACAGGTACATTTAACAATTGGCAGCGTTTCACCCCTTTAAGCAGATGCATCTCAAAATTCTTGAAGTGATCTATCTCTATCTCGTTTCCATGATTACAACTAGGTTCTAGATATGCATCATCATCCTGAGGGTTATCATCATGATCATGTATGTCAAGCATCAGGATCTCCTCTACCCTAGCAATTGGAGGTCTAGTGGAGTAAACTCCAGGTTCCACATTCACATACATGACTTTGTTGGTTTTGTTATATTCGGTAATCATGTGTTTCATGCGAGGTTTAGCTTCGATCCTGATCTGGTTAGGTATTCCCCTCCAGGGCAACCACATGTGACTGAAGTCAGTAGACATATATCCATTGAGGGTCTTTGACCAATCCCTACTGAGCAACATTCCATATGCATCAGGTATATCAACTACCTGGATATCAACATAATGCTGGATTCTAGGATCTGAGGCTAGTTGCATATGGATGTGGGTCAGTTCCCCTACCACGTTTACTTCTATTTTGTCTAGCTAGGTTACTTTCTTCAATGATTTGGCAGGATGTAACCCCAAGGCATTGCATATGGATAAGGCCATCACGTTGGTAGATGCTCCTGAGTCCACTAGACAGTTGTGCAGGTTCTTACCGAACATCTTTACGGTTAGGAGGAAGGGAGGTGACTCACTTTTGTCTTTGTATAGGGTCATGTGGGAGGTCTCTGCAGCTTGGATAGTGGCTGGGGTTTTTAATTTTGTATTAGCATCCCTGGCAGCATGATCTTTATTTCCAAACTGGCCTGGGGTATGGCTGTCTTCCTTTTGGGTAGGATTGTCTAAAGATTTCACAAAAGCACTTTTGATAGCAGGGGTCCTAAGCAGTTCTGACAATGGCAGGCTGATCTTAACCTTCTTCATCTCATTAGTCAGGTAAGAAACCAATTTGTCAGGTCCAGGAGGTGGATTTGTGGCTTTTGGTGTTGCATTCTGTGGTGTCAAGTGATGCACACTGACTTTGGGAAATCTAGGGTTATTATTTGCCTGGGGATCAGGTGGAGTATTGAAGTTGTTTGGAGGCAATGAGGTGGTCAAAGGGCCAGCAGACCGATTTGAGTTATTCCTCAGGTTGTAGTTATGTCTACCTTGAGGTTGCTGTTGATAAGCATTGACCTCCTCATGTTCCACTGATGGCTCATTCTCATCTTCAAATGGGAAAACGTAGTTAGATTCAAGAGCCATGGCTGATTCCTCACATGTTGAGGTGTAATCCTGATGTGATGAGGTTGCATGCTGATGAGGATGATGCATGAAGCTTTCCAGCACTAATGCGATAGCATACTCACAGGGGACAATCTCATTTACCTCTACATAAGGTGGGTTTCCTGAAGTACTGGACACTTCAGCTTGGAAAATGCTGGCTGCAACCCTGAATTGGGGGCAATCTAACTCTGCATGAGCATTGATATTATGAATCCTGCACCAGTTCGCAAGTGCTGCCTCAGCAAGGTTTACTCTGGTGGTCTGTTTAGATTCACCAGGAGGCTGATTAACTAGGGGTAATGGCAAGGAACCATTGTTTGGCCTAGTGTTCCACACTCTAGGCTGTCTAGGAAGATTGTTGTTGCCATTATTGTTATTGTAATTATTGTTGTACCCCTTGTCAGGATAGTTTGGTCTGTCATTGGGATAGCCTCTATTTTGGTTAGACTGAGAGTAAAAGTTCTGATTTCTTAGATGGGTGGCCTCAGTGGTAAGTTTCCTAAGCTGGGCTGATATTTCTTTGATTTCTTCTTTCTCCTCCTGAGCCTTTGCCACTACATTTTCTGCCTGGGGCTTGAAAAAAGAAGACCCATTGTTATTGTTGGGTTGTTCTATAGCATGTGGCACTTGTGTCTGATATGGCAACATTTGGCTATTCCCACTTGGTGGTGGCATGACACTGAGTGGAGGTATTTGCAAAGGGGCTGGCATCATGGCTGAAGGTATCATGGCCCCATTGGTCTGTTGGTGGACAGGATATGTTGGATAGCCTGGAAGTGAAGGGAAGGCGACATTTGGTGTGGGGGCAGGAGCTAATTGTTGGCTGACCTTGATAGCTTCCCCAAAGGCCTCTGCTAAAGTTGTTACGCTAGGATGTGTCCTCCTGATAAACATGGAAGGTCAAGGGATCTAAGGCTAAGTAGTAAATGCTCATAGTAGCTTCATCTGTTACATTATAAGGAGCTACTATCTTAGACAACATCTTCTGGAATCTAGCATTGAAGTTTGCTATAGGCTCCTCCTCAGACCTCTTGATAGTGGCAAATAAATGGTAGTTTGTTGAAGGGTCTATAGGCACCTTGAACCTATCCTTGAAAGCTTTCTCCAAGGCATCCCATGAGTTGACTGAACCTTGGCCCAAACTAATGTACCAGTTGTAGGCCTCTTCTCCTAAGGAGAAGGGAAACAACCTACAGACCACATCTTAATACTCAATCCTAGACCTACAACAGGCTTCTTTGAAGGTTTTGACATGATCATCAGCATCCTGATATGGGTGGTATCTAGGACAAATTTTATCTAGATTTTTGGGCAGAGCATGATATGCATTGAAGATCAAAAGTGACTCTACTATGAAGAATGACATTGCAACCAGAGGGTGTTGGATCTGAGGTGTGGCCGGCTGAGGTTGAACCTGTGGTGTGACAGAAGGCCCTGCAGGTATGTGTAGGCCAATAGGAGTTGTAGGAGCAGGCCCTGGTGAAGCTCCAGATGTACTAGGATCAGGGGAGTGATGAAGGTCCACAGTCCTAGGTCTGAATCCCCTGGTAGGTAGTTCTTCAAAGGGTCCACTAGATCTAGACCTGGTGTTTGGCTTAGAAACCAGGATTCTTCAAATTTTAAGAAAGATAGGCTGGTTTATGGTCAGATTTAGAAACTGACAGGATACTTAAGTAATGTTTGCAGGAATCTATAGTTTTCTTGTTTGGCCCTCCTTCTAGTGCCAGTTTAGATGTTGATGGTGATGTTAGTCACACATAACACTCAAACAAAAGTTACACATCAACCCTTGTTTATCCTGAAAGATATAATGAATTCATAGAATTCATGATCCCAAGTCCCTGGTGATTAGATCATAATCTACTAAGATCTCTCAGTGGTTGATGTGTGTTGCTGTTTTCCATTTTGGGGTCTTACATGAATCAATAGGTTCTAGTTCTGCAACAATGCTTTCAGGAAAGTTACTCTACAGAGCATATACCTCCAAATGATGTGCCTAAGGTGATATTTGCATGAGCTCTACCCTTATCAGTGATTTCCTGCATGAAATTTTCAATGGTACATGCATCTAGCTCAGGAATATGCTAAGGATGATCAAGTATCTACGGGATGTCTACATATTCCCCTATTCTGCTTAATATTTACCATGATGTGCAATTATGGAAGTGATTTCTATAAAATTAAAAAAAGAAAAAGGGTTAAAGAGAGAGATATTCCTAAGATTTACTTGACTGAGATCACTGACCCACATAAATGTTCCCATACAGTAATGAAGAGAAGAAAACTGAAATCATACTTCACCAGGATATTCCACAAATCAGCATGATCCAATGCAAATCTTCAGAGATAGAGTTGACAACAACATGTAATGAAATGAAAGCGCTTCTAAAGAACACAACATCCACCAGTACATATCCAGAAATCAACTTGAAGATTACTTAAGGTTTACAATCATGATGTAATCTGAAGCTTCATCTCCATACAGTATGTTCATAAAACATGCATGTTTACAGTGATCATGAGGAAAGAACCTTGAATGTTTCAACAATTCAGTCCCCACTAGTCTCAGCAATCTGGTCTACTACCTGAAATTTCTACTGGTCTCCTATATGATTGACCTCCTTCTTACTTAATGGGATGCCCACCTTAATAAAATATTCCACCTCCATAGTGGGATGCCCACCTTCTAAAAAAAACAATAAAATATTCTTCATAATGGGATGCCCACCTTAATAAAACATTCCACCTCCATAGTGGGATGCCCACCTTAATAAAATATTCCACCTCCATACTCCACCTGCACGCCATCGGGTCAAATCTACATATTGACCCTCCGTAGGCCTTGCGTATACTTCTTGTTTGACCAAAGTTATACATCGGGCTCCAAAATAATTTCAAATTCCTCCCGCTCTACCTTCCCGCCATTTTCCATTTGAATATCGGGCTGCACTTTGAAATTCTTCGCTGATCTGGATATGATGATGACGTCATCAGGATGGACTGGCCTTGCTGAAATGTGAAAGGATGACATCATCAGGTTCTGGGATGGCTCAAAATCCACCCGCCTTGCTTTTCCATCATGACCGCACATCATCATGATCATCGGCGAAACCCCACCTGATCGAAGCGAGCCAACAATGTCTCACTGACCCCATCTTCTAGCCGATGCACCTGCGGTCATCATATAAAGTTAGGCACCATCATTTAAATAATCAGCAGGAGGATAAAAACTAATGCTAAATCATGCCTTGAAGGTGCAAACATAAATATCCGGTCATGATACTACGAAAATCTACCTACACACGAGAAATTAGTCCCCTTTTGATAATTCATTCAGTTCCGCCACCTACATGTAGATTTCTGGACATTCTCTTTACTTGGTCATGATATGATGGTGACGTCACATTGATATTGAAGGAAATCGGGTCCAAGGAACATGATCCCGAGGAAAGAGCTTTGAAGAATATCACCCTCCCAAGGAGATGACGTCATCAGGATATGTCGAGTTTTGCTTATCGGGTCATATTTTAAGATCAGGATGATATTTGGAACATGATGCCCACAGGTAAGATGACCTTCCTTTCGAAAGATTGGGGTGACATCAGTAGAAGGGTGGCCTTGTTTATCGCTGCAGTTATCATGATGTCATCATCATGTTTATCGGATAGGAGTGACGTTTGAAAAAGTGTCTGTGCAAGTCAAAAGGATGATGACATCATCAGGAGGTGATTTCCTTTGTTCATCGAGCTTGGATGATGTCATCATCATACTAGCCATGGGGTGATATTTGGAAGATTGTGATATTCAAAAGATCGGCTGATCTTAAAAAAAAATCGGGTGATGCACAAGAGGTCGGGGTGATGCATCCACATCAGGGTGATATTTGGCGAGGAGGGTGATCTTTCGAAATATCGGGTGACATTTGAAACATCGGGTGATATTTGAAAGATGATGGTCCCCTTAGACTAAAATGACCTCTTGTCGGAATATCAGGATGACATCATCCAGATGATGACTTAGTTTAGCGCTGCGGCACTATGACGTCATCGTCATGTTATGCAAAAAAGGTCATGTCCGAAAATATACCTCCACGAGGTAAAAAGGATGATGATGTCATCTTCATGTGATGTTTCTTGTTTATCAGGTTCTAATGACGTCATCAGGATATTGGTTTGGGGTGATATTTCGCGAAAGGAGGATATTGAGAAATATCGGGTTATATTGAGAAACATGATCCTCGCGAAATACATAAGGCTGTTGACGGGTAAAGGTCACTATCACCTAAAATTGACATCCGAATATTTGGACCACATGATTTATTGGGTGATAAATTAGACCAGGATGACCCTCTGTAATATGACTGATGTTAAGAAATATGATCCTCCCCCTGTGAATATCAGGTTTGACCAGAACTTTGACCGAGCATAACTTTCTTACCTGGCCGAATTTCAGGGTGATGTAAAAGGCAAACTTGCTTAGAATTTTACACTCTTTCACATGGCAAGCTTCCTAAGGCAAGATTCAGACCTTTGAATTTTGGGCTCATACAGGAGGATTATCATGCACCTGATATGATGATGCTTTTTACCATTACCGCCCAGAGCACAAAACAAAGGGGGCAAGCCACAACAAGGGTCCTCATTTTGCTAAGGGGCAAAAAGTGGCATGTTGTGAACATCACAACACGTACATACAAGACCTACATACAAGTAAAGATGCAAAGTCAAAGATGAAGAGATGCTACAGTGGCTTGTATATGCGATTGTATGTTCACACATACAATCAAACATACAAGGAGTAGCATACAAGCCCAGACCCGATAGCATTTTCAACTGGTTTTATAGAAATTTTAGGTCTGCAGCTTGTATATTGATGCATTGTATCTTGTGATATACAAACGTGATATACAAGGGGAAAATATGCAAGGAGGACCTGACTGTAAAGTCAAATTCGCCAAATTCAGGTGCCAAGTCTGCGGTTTGTAATTTTCCAGATACAAAGGAGATACAAATGGTGGGGTCTGCCAAGGCACAAGCACTTTGTATGTATCTTCTGCTTGTATGTTTGCTTGTATGTTGCGATATACAAGGCAATATACAAAGTTAACATGCAATAGGTGGGGCCCGCACATACAAAGGCGATTGTATGCATATACAAGCCGTAGATACAAAGAAACATTCACAGGTGCATATGCAAGTTTTTGTATGTATGTTCTCTTTGTATGTTCACACATACAAAGGTCATGTACAATGTGAGATACAAGGGTTAGATGCATGTTTGTATGTGCAAGTTTTGTATGCATGTTTTGCTTGTATATTTACATATACAAATCTGAAATACAAAGAGGTGACATACTTTTGAATATACAAGGACATTTCATAGCCCGATATACAAAGCGGTTGGCATATGCAAAAGGAGTTGCAGAGAAGGTTTTAGATGCCGATTTAGGCAGCAAATTCAAGCGATATATACACAGATGCAAAGCGATATATACAGGCGGTTGACCGAAGCTTTGACCACCTATATCTCCTTCATCCAGGCAAATTTTGACATGCTGTAAGAGACAAAATTGCTTGTTTTTGCCTCCTCTTTCATTTGGCAGGCTTTTAGGGAGATATTTTCACTTTCAAGTTTGGATCTGGCTTTGTATGCTCAGCCGATAAGACGTCTCAGCGGTCATTTCTAGCATGTTTTGAGGCTGTTCTTTTCTCAATAGCTTTGGTTGGTAATTTTTGCAGGTGCATTCATGGCGTATGGATCCACTCATCAATGCGCATGGGATCTATGTCTTGCAGGACCGATTATGTGTGTTGGGTAGCGACTTTGGGGATTTTTCTTAATGCCCTATCCTGTCTTATGTCCTCGCAGCCATTTTCTGTGGTTTTGGTCCTGGCAGCAGCATGGTCCTTGTCCCTTCACCATGTCTCTACCCACGTGCCCTTGTTTTGGCATTTATGACCTATGATCTGCGGATCAGCGACTCCATGCTTTTCTGGTAGGAGTCTGATCTATAAAATGGAATGTAAACTCTTTTAAAAGGGGGATGGTTTTATTGGGGCTGTTATGCTGCCAAAATTTTGTAGTCAGATTTCTTATGCTATTGAACATTTCTATATTGTAATGGTCTTTGGCCTTCATGATTAATATATGCATGATTTCTTGCCTCTCTTGTGTCTTGATTTCTATATTTTAATTGAAGTTACTACCTATTCTGTGAGTAAAATAGCTCCTCTGCAAGTTTAACCTTCATACCAAAACCTTAATCAGTCATAGGTCTATGTGAATCTCCTTCATCATTGAAATCATTGTTGTGTCTACACCAAGACTACCATCACTCATTAAATCTGGTGCATCACTCCTTTCCATTTCAGTTTCCTTCTAACTCTTTCCCCCTGCAACTATTAGCACTAGGTTTAGATGCACTGCTCTAAGTAATAGGCTTAGAAAGAGGAACCAACCTTCTCTGGAGGTCTAATCTCAACTCGCAAGGTCCCACACTTCGAGATCATTCCCATTGTGTCTCCAGTTTGCTAAAGTTTCACAACTGCAGTAAGGGTGCAAGTCTGGGAGATAACAATAGCATAATGGGATGCTTGGAGAATGAAGGTTCTTTTTTGGTTACTTGATAGATCATGTGGTAGGATATTATCTTTGAGATAGGCAAATACTCTTCCATACAAGGGAGAGTCAGGTCCTATAATGTGGCAAATGATATGGGATTTGGGAGTCATATGCTAGATGGGAGACTAGCTCTACCAAGAACTCATAGCGTGATTGGTTTTTAGGGATGTCAAGGAGAGAAGTGATCGTTGCCATGGCATCTACTGCTTTGTTCTCTATCCTTGGTATTTGCTCAAAAGAGATCTCAAAAAAGTATTCTTTGAAGTCATCCACCATTTGTTTGTAAGGAATTAACTTATCATCCTTTGTTTGGTAGTCGTCATTCACTTGGTTGATAACTAACTGCGAGTCACCATATACCTAAAGTTTTGTGATGTTCCACTCGACTGCCAACTTGATGCTAATGACTAGGGCTTCATACTCTACCACATTGTTAGTGCAAGGAAAGAGTAGTCTGTATGATTTTGTAATGGTGTTTCCATGAGGTGTGACCAATAAGATACCTGCCCCCAATCCATGCTAAGTATAGGAGCCATCAAAGTATAGTTTCTAGGTTGTTGTAATGTGAAAGATGGAGTCATCTGGAAACTTGAAGTTCAAAGGATTATCATCTATTAAAGGTGCCTCTGCCAGCTGATTTGCAAGTACTTGACCCTTTATTGCATGTCTGTCCACATACTCGATGTCAAACTCACTGAGAAGCATAACCCATTTGGACAATCTACCTGTAAGAGCAGCTTTGTTGAGAAAATACTTTAGTGGATCAATTTTTACTACTAGTTTGATGGAATGCGATAACATGTAACTCCATTTTTGTGAAGTGAAGACTACCACGAGGCATGCTCTTTTGATTGGTGTGTATTGCAGCTCATAACTGACCACTATTCTGCTAATGTAATAAATTGCTTGTTCTTTCCCTTAATGATTTTGCTACACAAGAACAGCTCCTAGAGCTGTTGGTGTGGCGGAGATATAGAGTAATAGAGGTTTACCCTAGATGGGTGGCATGAATACAGGTGGTTTAATGAGATACTCTTTCAACTGTTGAAATGCCTATTCGCACAAATCATTCCATCTGAAAGGAATGTGCTTGTGTAGAATATGCATGAATGGGTGGTGTTGACTTTTTCCCAGACTGGATGCTTATTCCCAGATTTCCCTACAAGGTAGCCATCAGTGATCAATAGGATCTCTGGGCCAGGGGCCAACAGTGTAGGAGATAGACTCTGTATTTTATCTCCTCTTCTTCTTCAGGCTCTGCAAGACCTAGGGGGGTATTCCCTACTCAACATCCATGAGGATATGCATACAAGGCTGGGATGCTGACAGAAAGCAGATAAGTCCTCCTGTAAGTAGACCAAAACTGAAAGATAAGAGCAAAGGGGCTAGCTTTGGGCCTATTTGCAGTTGTAGACAGAGGACTGAGGATCCTAAAACTAATTCTAATGTCCTAAAGATTGTTTTAGATTTAGATTTTGACTTTAAGTTTGGATGCAAAGCTGGACATGGTTGTAACACAAACACACAGCAAGATTGGTGCCTATCCAGGGCCTGGAGTTAGTAGACATACACCTGTGAATGATCAGCATGAACAACTAAAACTGGATTTCAGGGGGATATATGTGATACCTGCCTTACAGATATCTCCCAATAGAGAGTGTTAAGTTATCTCTACTTATGGCATCCCTACTGCAGTATACCCTTCCCAATGTTCAACCTGAAAACAATTTAATCTACCCCTTGAGCAGAAGTTAAAAGATCAGACATTCAACATAGGAATTCTATGCTCTGGAATCTAAACATTACCCAAATATCCAGATTCAGAAGAAGAATACATGCAATACTGGAGACAAAATTAACAAAACACATGCTAAGATAGCATTTCTCATATAAGATTAATCATGAAATCAGTGGGTTCATGCCAAAACATACAACAAGAGATACATAGACTCACAGGTTAAGCTGTATAGAGCAACCAGATCAGCTTGTTTTGAATTACAGAGCCAAAAATCTTCAACTTTCAACAACCACAAATGAGTAACACTTCCTGCTTATAACAGCCAGGTAGTGTACCACAGCAATTAATTACATGGTTGACCAAAAATCCCGCCAGATACACAGTATCAGAAAAATGGCGCTCAATGCATTACCAGATTGGTGCCCAAACATGAATGCAGTAGGTAGGGGAGGAGACAGGAAGAAATCTCAAGCCTTGCGCCGCCGCCTAGGGATCCAGATCTTCAATCGGGTACTAGATCCGTCCACGCCATCGCCCATACCTCTGCAACAATCGCCATTAATGGCGCACCAACCCGCGGCCCTGGGAAATGCAGAATACTGTGCGTTGCAACCGTTTCCCGCCAAGATACATCGTCATGATATTTCAAATATGCAGGATATCAATTATCCCACATGCACCCCGCGGTGACCTTTTCAACACTTTATATACTAGGCCACGAGCATATATGATGTCGGTGCTTTTGCTCCTGACGACACTAGTATAAGACTTCATCATCATCCTCCAACAGCATGATATCCTGTTGCTCGAAAAATCACCCTGACGTCAGCATCATCATCGCAATATCACCTACATGATAATCGCCTTCATCGGCACAACCTGATCCATCGGAGGAAGATCCTCCTGCTTAGCCGATACCAAAAGTCTGGCCGATGAACATCCTGATGACGTCATCGTCATATCCTGTTGACATCACCAGCATATCTGCCTACTGCGCACCTCCTCATATCCGGATGACATCATCGTCATGTTTGCAAATATCGGGGGATCTCCACAAGATGACTTAGTGTTAGAAATATGACCCCCCAAGACCTTGATGACGTCACCACCACATGTCGACATCAGGATGATATTCGGAAGATAACCAGATATTTGGAAATATCATCCTGATGCACAAATATCATGCTGCACTGTAGCTCCACTATAAGATCGGGGTGATATATGAATATGTGACTGATATTTGAAATGATCACCCCCATTAGATAATGCACGAAGCTGACAGGCGGATATCTCCTTGATATCAACATCATCATGATGCTGGAACAAACATACATCCGGGTGATATTCAAATATGAAAATATCACCCCCTCCTTCGGAAATATCATGATGCAGATAGGCAGAGAAATAGATATCACCCTGACATAAGAATGATGTCAGCATCATCAGGGTGATAAAACAACGAACATGAAATGATACAACATCATCAGGATGATATTGACTAAGATCATCCTGACGTTCAAATATGATGACCCCGGTGAATATCGGGTCATACTTAGAACTCTTCAACAACATCATCAGGATGATCATAACCAAGATCACCCGATGATAAAAATATCACCCCGGCGAAATATCATGCAGGCAGAAAATATGATGACCCTCGCAAGCAACATGGCGATAACTGGAAATATGATGATGATGATGACGACCCTTAAGAAAAAACAAGTCAGGTCGAACAACTCAGAAAATACCCCTTCAGAAGATCGGGGTGACATCATCATCATAAAAGGGCAAGGTGATATTTGGAAAATCACCAGATACTTGAAAAATCACCCCCGCAAGAAAATCAAGGCACACTGTAGCTCATCAGCAGGATCGGGATGATATCCAAACATCACCCGATATTGAAATATGATGATCCTGATGAAAAACAAGTCGACAGAAAACATGATGATGCGGACCATCATCGAAGACAATATGATGATGATGATCTCTTCCTCAAAGAAAATATGATGATGCAGCTGAAAAATGCCGAGGAGGTCCAACACTTAGGAAAATGGGCAAGAAGATATAGGGTTCAAATGAAGAAACCCCCTAAACATGAAAAATCAACCTCCAGGTCAAAATGAGTGCTAACAGGTGGCACTTTAGCCAATTGGGAAATGAACCTTCTGATAGATTGTAGTTTTCCTTGTAAAGACCTGAGTTGACTAATATTTTTGGGTGGTACCATTTCCATGATAGCCTTCACTTTAGATGGGTCCACTTCGATTCCATTTGTGAATACAATGTATCCTAGAAGCTTGTCCGATGTGATTCCAAATACTCATTTCTTTGGGTTGAGGCGCACATTGAACTGCTCCAATCTTGTGAAGATTTTGTCTACTACTACCAAGTGTCCTTATCTTGTGAGTGATTTGGTCAATATGTCATCCACATAATCTTTCATTATAGTATGCATCATGTCATGAAAGATTGTGGTCATAGCTCTCTGATAGGTTGCCCCTGCATTTTTCAATCCGAATGGTATCACACACCAACAATAGGTGCCCCATGGAAATGTGAATATGGTCTTGTGTTGGTCCTTAGGTGTAATTTTGATCTGGTTGTATCTTGAGAAACTATCCAGTAGTGACAACATAGAGTGTCCTACCGTGAGATCTATAATAATGTCTATGTTTGGCATAGGGAAATCATCTTTTGGGAAAGCTTTATTTAAGTCCCTGAAGTCGTTACACAGTCAAACTCTTCCATCTGGTTTGGCAGTAGGCACGATATTGGAAATCCACTCAGGATAGTCTATTGGTCTGATGAGCCCAACATCTAACAATTTCTTCAATTCTTCTTTTACCATGAGGGCAACCTGCGGGTGCATCTTTCTGAGTTTCTACTTAACAAGTTTAGCTCCTAGAGCTAAGGACAAGTGATGCATTATGAGATTCGGATCCAGTCCTGGCATGTTTGCATATGACCAAGCAAAGTTTATTTGTTTCCTCTTGAAGAATTGGGTTAACTCTATCTTTTCTTGTGTAGTTAATGATTGTGCCATATGGATCATCTGTGGATTATCACTTGTACTGACATTGATCTGCTCTGCTAGTTCTATCAAGATCGACGATCTCTCCTGGTGTGTTAGATTGGGGAGAGGGTCAATCCTTTCATCCTTCGGTGCCTCAAAGAGGTTTTCACTGTTGGATACGTCTTTCATTTTTTTACTATTTTCATGATCTAATATTGCCATAGAGCAGTTTTCACCATTAGATCTTTCTTTCATTTTTATATTTTTGAGACTGAAAGGCTTAACACTCTCTCCAAAATAGGCCTTGTCATTTAGTTCTATGGCATAGCCAGCCTTGTGATCCCCTGTGGGTATATGATCTCTAAGTTCTAGATAGTCTATGATGGCCTCATCATTTTGAAAGGTATCAAGCTTAGGGGGAGTGTCTTGTAAATCCCAATCTATGAGTTCTAGATATACCAGTGGTAGAGGGTCATTGGGTTGGTTTGGTTCGAGGACATTGATGATCAAAATGGAGGAGTTGAGGTGGTCATTACAAGCATTGACAATGCTCGCGATGGTACTCTCCACTAGTTAATCTGTCAAGTTTGGTATCATTATTTCCGTAGGAATTTCACTATCATTATTATGCGGGTCAAACTCTAAAGGTCTAGCCCTTGGACTTTGTCCCTCATTTGTTGCATGGGTAGGGACATACTCATGGACCACATCAATATCTTTTTCATCACAAGATAGTTCAAAGAGACTATCCCATTCATACTCATTGGAGTCCGTCTCACTTGATCCTTGTAGTCAGTGGATTTGATCCACTAGATTAGTAGCAGATGTTTCTGGTTGCTTGCCTTTATGCTTATTTGTTCTATTGGTTTTTGCTTTTCTGGTGTAACCTAGCTCTGTAGTGTCTTGGGTTGTTAAGGTATGAGGTTGGATAGGTTCAGTGATACCTTCCTTTCTTAATCCGATGGGACCATGACCTTCATACCCTATTCTTTGTAGCATTATGAACCCTTGGCCATACTATTCAGTTTGTACTGTGGAGTGATGGTCTTGTTGTGTGTATAGGTTGTCTTCATCCTTATATAACCATTGAAGGATGTCCTTTTCATCACTCTCATCTTCAAGGCTTCCCCATTTGACAAATGGACCTTTAGTATTTGCTATTTCTTTGGGTTTGCTCATGGAAGGCCTTCCATAGGATCTAGGAGAGATAGGAAGCTGTGATAAACAAAGGGATTGTACAATCGTGTACTCACTAAGGCCCTTATCTTTGAATTTGAAGTTAGCTTGGGGTGCCTTCAATGTGGAAGGGAGTGAAGTTGGGTTGACATGGGATGAGGATGAAGTAGAGGCACGATTATTGGGAATCACAACTTCAGGCTTAGATTGCACAGTGTTACAGTATTGAAATGGATTAGAATGACCTTGGATGGTGATTTCTTGGCCTTTAAAGGGGAATTTTATACATTGGTGATAGGTTGAAGGTACTACCTTCATAGCATGTATCCAAGGTCTCCCAAGGAGAATGTTATAGGCTAGATCCATGTCAAGGACTTGACACACGACATCCTTTACTATACGTCCCACTCTAATAGGTAAAACAACCACTCCCTTTGAAGTTCTTTCCTCATCATCATAAGCTTTGATGGTGATTTTCCTTTTTGGATCGATAGCATTCTCTGAAACCCCAATGCAAGGATTAGCTTTAAAGTGCAAATATTTAAATCGGCCCCTCCATCGATTAGAACCCTTTTGATTTTGTGTTTGTGGATGAAGGCTTCAATGTGTAGAGAGGCATTATGAGGTTGAGTCGGGGACATATCATCCTTTTTAGTGAATGATAGGGAGTGAGGTGTGGTAATGTGACCTACCATGGTCTGGAACTTCTCTTCAGTGAGGTTTGTCAGAACGGTGGCTTCAGAAAGAGCTTTGTCCAGTATGGCTCTATGAGATGGTGACAAATGCAAAAGTTCCAAGATGGAGATATGTGCAAGTGTTTTGTGAAGTTGATCTAGGACACTATATTGATTGGACAAAGAGGATGGTTTGGACGAGACCCCTTTAAGAGTAACCTTTCCACTATGAGTGGTCACGTTACAATCAGGAGTGTTACCTAGGGTATTGACATGGGAATCACTTTCTGAGATGTGGTTAACCACATAGTCAAATGAGACATTCATATAATTGGCGTTATTATTGCCACTGTTGTTTTGTTTTGAAGGTCCTCCCTGCTCATAATTGGGAAGTGGATCTTTGAATGCCAAATGATCATCATTAGAGGCATGTCCATCAAGGGATACCTTTTTCTGGTCTAACAAGTCTTGGATGGTATGTTTGAGTGCTATACAATCATTGGTCTTGTGTCCCTTGTTCCAGTGAAACTCACATAAATCGTTGTCATTCCACCACGGAGGTTTGACCTTTGGTTCATAATCTCGTGCTGCTGGAAGCATTATGAGTTGGTTTGCGAGAAGATTCCACAGGTTGGTTTCCAATGATTCTCCCAAAGGTGTAAATTTTCTCCTAGGTTGATAGTTGGAAAATCATGATTCATTGTTTCACGGTTTATTTTGTTGAGGGTTGTTTTGTGGGCTTGTCAAAGTAAAAATTGGTTGTTTTTGCACCACATTTTTGGCATCCACCACCCCGTCATTTACAACATTTTTGTTCTTGGTCGAGAAGCATGGTTTGTCTATGTTGGTATTTGTGCTTGGAGTGTCCTTGTAAAGTTTGATTTGTCCTTTTGCTACCAACGCCTTTTCAATGTTCAAGCCCATCTCAATGACTTTGCTAAAGGTAGAAGGGCATTGTATTTGGATTTGGTAGCTAAGGTCAGTGTGGAGGTTATGAATGAACATTTCTAGCATTTGTTTTTTAGGTATTTGGTGTGGACATTTGCTTTCCAACTGTCTCCATCTTTGTAGGAAGACGGCGAAGGGTTCTCCACCCTTTTGCTTGGTGTTACAAAGATCTAAAATTGAGATGTTATGCTCAATATTGTAGAAGTGTAGGATGAACTTGTCCACTAGTTCGTTGAATGTTTAGATGCCAGGGGGTATTCTAGAGAACCACTCCAATGCTTGTCCTCCCAAGCTCCTTGGAAAAAGTCACATGAGGTATGTGTCATTGTGGACAACTTCTATGCATGCTGCACTAAACTCTCTAATGTGGTCTCTTGGATCATCTTTTCCTTGATATTTGTCAAATTTAGGTACCTTGAATTTAGAGGGGAAAGGTATCATGGCCAAGATTCTATCAAAAGGATATGGTGATATATCCTCTAGAGAGTAGTGTTTCATTGATGTTCTAGTTTGCATGTCTGTGATTCGTTGGTTCAAGTCTTGGACTTGTTGTGTTATTAAGCCTAGAGCGTCGATAGAGTCAAAGGTTGCCTTCCCTTTGTCTACAGTTCTTTCTTCTCATGTACTGTCCTCAGGGATTCTTTCTTCTTCGATTTCCTTTAATGCATTGACGTCAAAGTCCTTAGGGAGTTTTGCTCCTTGGCTTGCTAGGTAAAGAAAGAATTTAGAAGGATCTTGAGTGAGTACCTTGTCCATCAGGCGTTGGAACTTTCGGTCTTGTTGAGTGTGTAGAAATTCTTCTTGTGTAATCTCCTCATCACTGTCATTAGGGGATGAGATAACTTTTTTGGAGGTGTCTACCATTTCAAATTGTTTTTGGTATTGGGATCTTGTTAGGACCATGCAATGTGAATTTGGATGGGGTGTTTGTTGAAGGGAAAACTAGTAGTGGTGAGGTTTGAATGAGGATTTCCTTAGACAAACCATATCAAACAAGGTGGTAGATGCAAGAACGGTAGCTGAAGTAAGGATGTTTTGGAATCTAATTACTTGATGCTGACTAGTCTTTGCACAAGCCCCTAGTGAAGTTCTGAATGATGGTGGATCCTTGATCATGGAGACTTACTAGTTTTGTTTGAGGTTGAATTGATCTTAGGGTTTCTTTGTCTTAACCTGGTTTTGATACTGGATTTTAAGAATTTTTGTGAATTTCTATGGAAGTGGACAAAAAAATGTGTTTGCATGGTAAAAACTGATCTCAAAAATTGGAATATAGTTGAAATGGGTACTTAGAAGTGTTGGAAGATTTCTTTTGAAAGATCGAGAAAACTCTCTATCACAGATGCGCAACTTTATATGTGTTGAAACAGGAGATGCATGCGCAATAGGTCTACGCATAAGCGTAGGTTTGGTAAAGTTTAAAACCACAACAACAGTCGATAAAATCACAACAGGTTGTAGTGTATGTGCAGGAAGTCAAAGCAAATGCGCAGTTTTGCAAGGTATATGCGTAGATCTGGTTTTTTCTAAATATTTTTGGTACGGTTTTCAACACATTTTTCTATTTGTTTGGTTTCTTCATTTGTAAGTTGATCTTTTGATTTGATTTTATCAATTTTTAGCAAGAAGACATAGCAAACACATAGAATGATTTTAAGTTTTTTGAATTTTTTTGTAAATTTTGGACTCTTTTTGGACACATAAACATAATTATAATCCTAGGCTAGTAAAGACAATATTTGTCAGATCCCCTAGCTGTGCATATTCAAAGTGGATAGCTTTAGGATCTTGGTAGCACTAGCTCCTGTCCATGACACACACTTCTCATGCATACCAATATCTAGGTTTCCCAAGGCTCTTACCCCCACTGAACCTTAGGATTGTCCCTGCTACCTCTACTAAGAACCACATGAATCAGGGTGGCTTCAAAGGTCCAACCTTTTGCTCCAGCAAATAGAAGGATTTTGGGCTACTAAATAATGGCTAAGTAGTGAGGGCAACCGTTTGAGTGGCTATACATGCGGCAATGCTACTCTCTGTTATGGAGTCTCCCAGCCTTCAAGGGTTACGCCTTGGAGGGTTTTGGGGCAGGTTGGTTGTCGGTATAACACAATGGCACTCATTGCATGAATCTTTCGCCTCAAGAACAATTTATTTATAGTGGATCGACAGGGCTCGGCTTTAGCCTATTACCACTTAGGGTCATTCCCACTTGGATGGACGGGTATCCAAGGGCAGGCCCCTCTAAAGGTTATAACACATGTGAAATGATACATCTGGCATTCTGATCACCCAATATAGGGGAGAGCATAGGCCTGATATCATTCCAAAGACACAATAAACAGTGGTTCATTCACCCCTATTTAAAAGAAAAAAGACTATATGCGTTACACTACTTGGGCACACACACAAGTTGTTAACTTTGAAGTGATTAAGATAGCAATGGTTCAATTTAGCAAGATAACAATGAGTTGAACTTTTAAAAGATAGCAATATGATCAAGATAGCAATGGTTCAGTTACAACCCTCTTAGTTAAGACTACGTGAGATTTGTATGAACATCTTTTTACTTCCTTAGCTAATTAAATCTATGATGAGTTAATAAGTGTAGCTAAATGACCATTCAACCCCTAATCTTGCAAGACAAATGTTAGCATTAACCTAAAAAACCACAAGAAATCCTAGAATCACTGTGAAGAATAGATGCGCAACTTTAGAGTCTGCATGTGCAGAAATAGAGACTATAAGCGCAGAAATACAAATGCGCTAAGATAGGTGTCAAAAGTGCAGGAATAAAGGATAGATACATAGTTTCTATGGATGTGCTATTCTAGAGGATGAAAGTGCAGTGTCTGGGAGTATATGCGCCAGAATATCGCAGGTACCAAAACAAGTTGTAGATGTGCAGCTTATGGTGATGGATGCACTGATTTGACCTGTGTATGGAACCTATCACTTAAAAACTCAATTTTGGATTAGAAATGGGGCAAGGCCCCATGGTAGATGCCAAAAAATGTTATGGGAAAAAGTGGTATATATCAAAATGAATATAAAAACCCAATAACACAATAGAACATGCAGATAACAAAAGCTTAAAATGAAAGAGGAAACCTTACACCCCATTATCCCGCAGCTTCCATTACTCACCTATTCTCGATCGAACTTTGTAGTGAAGACTGTGGCCCTTAGGAAACATAATTCCTTGCACTTCTTCAAGATGGCAATAGAGAGGTGGCTAGGATACTTTTGTAGAGAAGATGAGCTTCAATACAATGACTAATGGATATGAGCTATGAGAGGATGTGGGTACCAAAGGCACGCTATGGATTCTGCAGCATAAGTTTACTTGAAAGCATATATCTGAAATGGGAGAAGAGGGTTGTATATATAGAGTTGTGAGGGAGAAGATCAATGGTGTAGAAGAAATAAGAAGATCAACGGTGTAGAAGACTTGAGAGAATGTGTGCGAATAGAAAGAAGACAAGTGTCATAAAAAAGCTGTTTTGTTTGAGTTATCTGCTTTCATGACAAAGATAAGATTTGCTTTCACAAAATTAGAATGTTTTATTCTAATTTAAGAGTTGTTGATAAAAACAAGGTTGTTTTAAATCAATAACTCAACTTTTGCTTTTGCATGACAAGGAAGATTTATTTTTAGAAGATTTGGAAGATAAGAAAGCAAATTAAATAAATAAATTTATTTAATTGAGGAATTAGAAGATAAGAAAGAAAAATAAATAAATAAATTTATTTAATTGAGGAATTAGAAGATAAGAAAGCAAATTAAATAAATAAATTTATTTAATTGAGGAATTAGAAGATAAGAAAGCAAATTAAATAAATAAATTTATTTAATTATTTGTGCATGATTTGGAAGAATAAATAAAATATTTGATTGTATTTTATTTTTAGAGATTGAGATGATTTAAATAAATTTGATTGATTTATTTAAATTTGGAGGAATAAATGACTTAATTAAATAATTAAGAATTATTTAATTGTTTGGAAGAATTAAATTAAATAAAGGATTTAATTTAATTTTGACTTTAGAAGAAGTAATTAAATATTTTGATATTTAATTAACTTAGAGGAATATGAATCAAATAAATAAATAAATTTATTTATTTATTGATAGAGGAATTTAGACTTAAATAAATATTAAAAATATTTATTTGGACAGAGTCATGTCATTTTTAGGTGTATACACTTGAATGCTAAGAATATAAAAGAGCTGATCTGTCAAGTTTCCTTGTATATGGTCTTCTATAAATACAAATACTTCAACTTGGTGGTTAAATAATATCAACTCCAAACAAACAATCTTCATTAATTTTTGTTTCTCACATTATAACATAGCAGATCAAAAAATAAAGATGTGACTTCTTATGTCATTTCTTCATTCTAAATGGCCATATCTAATGGTGTTGCATTCTACACATCCAGTGGTGTTTGAAGTGAAATATTAACAAGGAACAACTTACACTGTGCATACTGCTACATCAACTAATCAGCCAACACCAAAGCCACCATAGCCTCAACCATGGGCACAACTCTAGGTACTACACATGGATCATGACGACCATGTGCTTGAAGTTCAGTCTCCTCCCTACCTCTGGTGACAATCATTTGTTTCTTCATAATGGTTGATGTCTGCTTAAAGGAAACCCTCATTACTATCATTTCGCCATTAGATATCCCACCTTGTATACCACCTAATCTATTAGTTTAGGTCCTAACATTTCCCATTTCATCCATGTAAAACTCATCATTGTGTTCACTACCAGTGCACAGAGTACCTAAAAAGCCACTGCCAATTTCAAATCCTTTGGTAGTAGGCAGGGATATAACAAACTTTGTCAACTCTGCTTCAAGGTTGTCAAATACTGGTGAACCAAGCCCCCTGGGCACATTCCTTGCAATGCAGGTAACAACTCCTCCAACTGAATCACCTTTTATACGAACAACATCCGTAGCATCTATCATCTTGTTAGCATACACAGAATCTGGGCACCTGACAATATTACTTTTGATCTTAGCCTGAGTCAATGTATCATGATCAACAGTTCCATTTGGGAGAGCTACTTTATGAACTTGTGATACATACGCCAAAACCTCAGCCCCAGCTTTTAGCTGAAGAAACTTTTTTGCTACAACTCCAGTAGCTACTCTTCCTATTGTTTCTCTTTCTGAAGATCTGCCACCTCCCTGAACTGAATGAACACCATACTTGAAGTCATATGTAGCATCAACATGGGAAGGCCTATATGCTAATGCCATTTCACTATAATCATGTCCTCTTTGATTTGTATTGGGCACGAGAACAAAAATTAGTGTTCTAGTAGTTTAACCTTTGGAAAGACCTGAAAGAATCTTGCATGTGTCAGTTTCTTTTCTAGGAGTGGTGATACGGCTTTGTCTCGACCTCTTTCTGTCTAGTTCAACTTGAAGATCAACTTTTGAAATAGGAATACGAGGGGGGCACCCATCAATTACACAACCTACACCCCCACCACGGGATTCTCCAAATGTTGTAACACGAAGTAAAGTGCCAAATGAATTTCCAGTACTAGCTCTTACATCAAGTCTTCTCAATTGCATTTGGCAAGGGTCAATCTAAAGAGTTTGGGATGTCTTTGCATATGCACCTTATACAAATCCATCTTTCACTAAAATCTTCACAAATGCCTTGGAAAGAATTACAGAGCTCATTTTTTTTATTTCCTTGATCTCTCTCATAGATCTCTCATCTGATAGTTGTAGTTGCAAGTGGATTGTTATTTGATTTACTGTAAGTGAATTTTTATCAGATATTTGGAAGTGGATTTTTATCAAATATTGTAGTTGCAAGTTCCACTTCGGATCACCAAAGCCTTCACAAAAACTTTTGCACAAAATTCAATAATAAATAATTTATGCACAAATTCTCTTTTGAATGATCAGGGGAGGCCTCCACCGCAACACCGCACAACTTGTTGCTAGGCCTTGCGGTGATGCGAGAATCACTCGCATCACCACAAGGCCCAACAACAAGCTATGCGGTGTTGCGGTGGAGGCCTCCCCCGATATCAATATCCAATGGTCGTCCACTGAGTTGTCCATGGTTCCACATTTTGCATACATCCCGCCATCCTGCATAATGTTTCATTTTGGCTCAGACTGATAGTATGCTTGCAAATGTGAGCGCATTAGGTTAGGAACCTATTTATTGCATATGATGAAGTAATGTGACTGTTTTGTGGGAGTACCTATGTCTTCTATACGCTATAATTTGTTGTCAATGGAGGGAAATTCTCTTGAATCCATGCCTTATGTTTTGATATCTGACAAAAATCCCCCATCCATTATCTGTAATATATGACAAAAATCCCCTATCCATTATGCTTTGATGGATGCCCATTCCCTGGTCCAAAGCTTCCATTTTGGAACAGGTAGGGATGATGTTGGAAAAGGTTATGTAGTCTAGCTTTACACCTGCCAATTGCATTTTCTTGAAAGTTTCTAAAGCCTTTTTAACAAATCCATTTTGTGCATATCTTGCAACCATTGCATTCCATGAGATGACATCTCTTTGAGGCATTCTGCCAAACAGTTCACATGTCTTGTCAATGCTTCCACATTTTGCATACATGTCTACTAGGGTAGCTGAAACTACAACATCTGACAAAATTCCTCTATCCATTACTTTTTGATGGATGTCCATACCTTGTTCCAATGCTCCCATTTTGGCACAGGCAAGAAGGATGCTGGAAAAGGTTATGGAATTTGGATTTACACCTACCAATTTCATTTGCTTGAAAGTTTGTAAAGCTTTTCCAACAAATCCATTTTGTGCATTATATCCAACAATAATTGAGGCATTCTGTCCAAGAGTGTTGGTTTCTTGGTGTTATTTAAAATTTATCTTATTTTTTAAATTTGTTATTTATCTTTTGTTTCTACATTGAATTGGATGATTTGAATTGTAGGTTGCTGAACAATGCAATGATGCACAAATGACATATTTCATAGAGGGTAACTTCCTTGCAAAATAGGTAATCTAATCTGTCATGAATTAGATGTATAATTTAAAGGCAGTTTCTACCAATGGTTGTGTTTCTTGTTTTATAATGTATTTAATGGTATCTATTTGTCTGTTTGCTTTATAGGTGGAGGATTTAAAAAAAAGTTTCTAAATATGTTGTTCAATTGAGAAGAATTGGAAAAGGGCATGGTAAGGGAGTAACTCAACATGTCTGAGTGTATTACTATTATGACACACTTCCTTACCTACGATTTATCCATTTTGTATATCATCTGAAAATATGTAATTCCTTGAGAATTAAGATGCTAAAGAGGTTTCTCGAATATTGGTTTGGGAGAGCATTACAAAAATGCACTTTACTAACAATGGGAGTAGAATGACTGCCCCAAAAAGAACTTGTAACCAATCTTAAGACATCTTCCATTATATTCATTTAATTTGGCATTCCTAGTACAAGCTATGAAAATTCTTAGATCATGTATGCTAAAGTGCATTGTTTTTTAATTGATTTATCTTTCTGCTATGTTTGGACTTACTTTTGTAAACTTGCAATATACAATGCACTTTTATTCTTTCTAAATTGAGACTAATAGTAATTTTGTTGGTTGTATTGAGGCACAACTTCATTCATGGTGGAAAAGGCAGCACCTTGTTGCTTATATCAGATGACACATTGCATATAAAGGAGGAAAGATTCTAGGGTAATTGTTGGCTGCATTGAAGGAGAGAGCTTCATATATGGGACACGATCAGCACTCTCCTTAGATTCTACATGTTACAACTTGCTCTAGGAAGATTTCCCACGTTGCAGAAGTTTTAAGAGATGAAAGGGGCATGTGCTTGCATTGAAGGGCTCCAAGCATGCGTTTCCACACTAGTAACAGTCTGGCAGATGACATAGAGTGCATACCTAGGTAACAGTAGTAGTGATGAACTATTTTCAAGGAATTTGGAAAAGATACAGTGATGTCAAAGGTAATCAAGGCATTCAATAGAGGGGCAGTGTTCTATGTTGATGGGAGGCAGAGTACAAGTGAAAGCATGCTAGAATAATGAGCTAGGTAGTGGTAGTCATGAGGCATTGTTATTTTATAAAGGGAAAATGCATGACAGTAGGTTGACAAGTGATTGGATAATGCATTTCAAGAAGCTACAAGTTTGATTAGGACAATGCATAGCCTAGTCATAAGGCAATGTTGAATAACAGTCCATGACAATTGAGGCATCCTACCAAAGATGATAGTCATCAGAGGCATAATCATTAGAGATAAGGATAGTTTGTTACTACAGGTAACAATTAATAGTGGCATCTTATGAACTAGAGCAAGTTCTGTGCATGATCTATAGGATCTCTACAGAGATGACAGTGTGATCTTGAACTAGGACAATGATCTTCATGGGACAGTCATGGATTTGTGAAGAAGACATCTATGAATGTATTTATGCTTCTATGCTTAGTGATACTTAGAAAATTAGGTTCCTACTCATTATTTGAGCTATGTATTGTAACCATGAATGTTTTTTTAGCAAAGAGAAATCATTGCAACTTATTTTTAGATCTGTATGTTGTTTGTAAGCATTTTTTACCAATAAAACAAGCTGTTTTTACCTTCTCAAAGTTGCTTCATTGTGCAAGCTTCAAAATATACTACTAAATATACTAATGACTAAATGCAAGCTTCAAAATGACTAAATATACTATTAATTGATGTCAATTAAAATTTAAATTGACTAAATGTACTACCAATTGATAGAAATCAGCGAACAATGAATAAATATGACTAAATATATGACTAGTGTTAAATCAGTAAATAAAAATGACTAAATATACTACCAAATTGATCAAAATGATGATTAAAATTAATCACTAAATACACTACCAATGGACAGAAATCAGTGAATAAAAATAACCAAATAAGTGTCCAGTTAACAACAATCAATGGCTAAATTAACGACTAAATATATCAGTGAATAAAAATGACTAAATAAGTGACCAAATTACATCAATCAATGACAAAATCAATGACTAAATATACTACCAAATTTATCAATCAAAATAGCCAATAAATGACTAAAAATGCTTTAGTCATCAATTTGGTCACGTTATAAATGACTGGCAGTAAACTACTAATGGTCACATAACCATGTTTGGTAATTTATAAGTAGGTTTTAGTAGTTTTTTCAGTCATATATTGTTGTTTCTGTACTAGTGTCACCTCCTGCAGGACATTGTGGGGATTTCACCTCCTACAGGATATATCCATTGACTCCCCAAACCTCCCCAAGATCTGGTGAAGACCAACCCCTCTTCCCAGGGAGACTAATCCCTTTTGTGCTAAAAGTGGGTGTCACTAGACTTTGTGTTGAAATTACATGTCACTGGATAAGCACTAAAAACCCCTATCTCAGGACATATCCGGTGACCATCGAAAGTTCTTCTAGCATTAGACTTAATAACACTTTAAACATAAAGCAATTATTTTTCATGTCACGGGACATTGCGCTAAAAACCCTTGTCACATGATATTGCACTAATTACAAGTAACATAGGACATATCCTGTGAAGGCCAGTTTACCCTCTTATCATGTGACCTGTTTAGCGGGACTTTTGCCTCTTGTAGGATATTGCAGGATTTTTACCTCCAATGTGATATATCCAATGACTCCCTTCTGACCGGCATCCAGTACCCCCAAAAATCCTATTTTTTGCCAAAAAGGGCATAAAAACATGAAGTGACAGTTTGCTACCAAATCCAAATGGGAGTAGAAACATTCTAGGTCACCATAATATGAAATGGGTAGTTGAAAATGATGAATTTAATGGCAACAAAATTGACATTGAGTTGTCCCTGATTGATCCATGGCTACAAAGGGATATATTTTGATTTATCTTGATTGAAAATGATTTGTTTATAATGAAATTGATGCTTGGCATTGTGGATTGCAGGTCTGAGAGGATGAAGCAGGAGGGAACCACTTGGAGCCACCATGAAGGATGAAAACTCAGAGATACCCTACTATCCTAGACATGAAGAATCATCATTTTATCAACCAATCTACTATTGTACCTACAAAATGAGGCCAATATGATGTCAAAGGTGATGAAGATAAGCCCTAAAAGATGGAAAACTAAGAAGATCAAATTGTTGTTAGGAATTGCAAAGAATGTGCACTATTTTGGGTGCAGTTTTAGCTCTGTTTGCACCTGTTCCAGTCAACGAATCAACCTAGCAAGCCTCTAGCTGGAGTATCTCTTCAAAAAATGTGCCATTACTCCTCTTGACCAGTCAATTGATTGTAAAATAGTTTTGTCTCATTAGACAACTCAAAAGGCTGCTATTTTGTCTTATTCTCATGAGCTGAAAATTTGTAATTTCATCTTTTTCCTAAAGGACAAAGTCCATTATGAGATTGTAACTACCCACCGACCAAAATTAAATGTTGTCAAATCTGGACCCTTGGTGTTGGTTTAATCCTCGCTGTTCATTGAAAAACTCAATATGCTTGTCTCTCTATATAAAGGAAACGTTTCTCATTGTAAAAGGGTAAGAAAGGACTGAAGAGAAAAAGAATTGTTGAAACTTTCCCATTTTTCTAAATCATTGTAAACAAAATTTCATTTGTTGCTGCCATATGAGTTTATTTTGTTGATTTGATATGGTTCTCATGGTTCCTCTTCAACTTTCTAATTAGTTATTTAGTTGCATTTATGGTTAATTATTTAGATATTTGATGGATTTCCTGTCCATACCATTAATGGCTTGCTATATGTCATTGTGCATGGTTAGTCTAGGCATATTTATATGAGCTAAGTTTGATTGTGTGAGTTCATTGAACTACACTAGGAATTGGGTGTTGGATGAACCATCCACAATTTGAAAACCCTTATATTTCCTTAGAAGATTGCACAGTCTCTGTAGCATTGTGGGTTGCCTGGTTAAGTAGAGATTTGTTTATTATTGGGAATCTATGTATTTGTTTATTGATCATTCCTGTAGCTGTCTATAGGATCTCTCTATCCCTTCTCTCTTCCCTTTTTTCATTTTGCATTTTGTTTATCAGATCTTGTTAAAGTAGGTTTCATAAACTTGCATGGTACTGTCACATAATTTATATCTAGTGAATGCAAGTTAGCAGATTGCTTGTTGCAGGCTGAAATCACATATCTTATAGCAATCTAAGTATACATCAGTTCGCTCATGTGTTGGTAAATTGAAAAACTAATGAATCTATGTGTAATCAAACCCTAATGCATTAAAGTTTGTCTACATTGCATGTAAGTCCCTTTGACTGGAGCAAGAAATACATATTTGTTGAGTTATCCTGTAAGTCAAGACCCAACATTATAAACCTTGGGGCTGTCCTATTCTAAATTTTTAGGATATGATTCATTTAAAGAGAGGTGAGGTACTTAATATCTTACCTGTGTTTTTGCATGCTAAAACACCTATCAATAGGGCACACTATGTGTGCCCCTTCTCCAATGCCCACAACCCACCAAAACCACCTTTGTATTCCTTAAGTGGTCTCCATGCCCTTTCCAAGACTCACATAAATACCCTATATAACCTTTTAAGGGGTGTTTTCTAGATCATCACACCATTTCATAAAGGTTGTCATTAATAATTATTTAATAAACATAAGAATTCTTCCCTTTTAAAAGGGGCTTTTATAAATATTCTTTATTTATCTCTATTTTAACCAAAGGATCATAATATCCTTTATTTTTCCATCTCCCTTTTCATTATAAAAGGTTAAATAAAATTTATCCTCTTTTAACTTTAAAGGGTTATTCATAAAATATATTTCTTTTCTATTTTGGAGAAAAAGTCACATAACAAATTGCATATGGATGGATGAGATTGCGTGACAATATGGATGGCTAAGATTTTGTTAATTTGAATGAAGGGATAAGATGCAAAATCATTTTGTCTTTTGTGATGAGGTGGAGATGCCTTATTTTTTATATGGGATGAAGGGAAATATGTGTTTAATTTTTTTTGTGCATGATGACATGAATAGGAAATTAGCCTAATTAATTAAATAAACATAATTTATTTAAGTAATTAGTGAGTAGGAAACTAGCCTAATTAATTAAATAAACATGATTTAATTAATTAATTAGTGAATATAAAATTAGCCTAATTAAATAAATAAACATAATTTATTTAATTAATTAGGATGGAGTGATGTGGAATTAATGATGTGGTGATGGTGTCAAAAATATGGCAATGTCAACAGAATGTTAGAAGTCTAATTAAAATGCACAAGTGGATTTTAAGTATCTAAAATTTTCACCTCTTTGAAATGGTGTTGCGACTAAGAGGAGTGACATCATTTCCAAACTAGTGGCAAGATGCTCTATTTAGAAAATGGTCTAAGAATTACCCCTCAAGAGAGAAAGCGAGCATACGAGACTCAAGTGGTCTCTCGAAAGGAGAACCAGGTCTTGAAAGGACAAAGGGAGGCAAAAATGGAGAGAAAATGTGAAAATGGGGGGAGAAAGTGAATAAATAGGGGAGGGGGTAAAAAGTGTCATTCCACCCTTGAAAATAGTGGATTAGAGAGCTTTTACATGTGGGACAACTAGAGCAATCATGGACCACACTCTAGTACATGATAACTAGAGTGAGTGAGTGAGTGAGGGAATACAAGTGATGAGATGTGGGTGGGAAACCAATAAATTAGTCATTTGAGTTCTAAAATTTAAAATTGAAGTGCAGTAATGAGGGTGAAAAACATGTGAAGCACATATGTTACATGATGAATTTCATCCTATGATGTATATGATTTTGCAAATGATGTGTTTGCATGTATATGTTGTTATGTGACCTATGCACACTCATGTTGTATATGCAAAAATGCATAACACATTTGATTGATGTCATTCCATATATGATGCACATTATGAAATATTTTATTTATGAATTACAAGAAAAAAATAACTAAGTGTACTAATGCGTACATGGTTTCATGTGTGATGGCAAGAGCAATTACTAGTGATTATAGCTAGCAGTATTAGAGTTGATGAGGTAATTTGGGGAGGATGAGTGCGGACTCCTAGAGGTGGTAGGTTTATGCCATATTGTGTAGATGCCTGAGTTGAGGGTTGATAGGGCAATGTTGATTGCTATGGTAGAGAGGTGGCTTTTAGAGACTAGGACTTTCAATCTACTGATAGGGGAGATGACAACAACATTGAAGGATGTAAAGAGGATATTGTAGATACCCATCCAAGGACATTAGGTATACTAAAGAGACACAATGCCATAGGTAGCCATGCAGTGACTAATAGAGAGAGATGATGTACCACTATGGGGTTGTACTTAGACTTAGACACATGCATGGAAAGGGATTTGATAGAGTGGTTGCCCATAGTCTTGATGGCTCGTATCAATAGGCTATTATTGTTTGATAATATTAGAAGATATTTCATGATGGGGTTAGTAGATGTGATCATATATATGCTAGAGGATGGTATGATGTTTGCATGGGGGACACATGTGTACTGACACATCAATACAAAGATCTCCACATAGTAGCATATAGAGGTAGGAGGAGCATTGGTGTGATGACCTTGCTATAGGTATGGGCTTGGGAGCACATAGCCATTAATTAGCTAGAGGGAGTTTGAGAGGTGAGACAGGATGAGGAGCTAGTTATTTATGGATGGAGGATTGTGTAGGATAGATGACATAGGAATCTAGGAGATGTCAGATAATACAAGAAGGTACTTGATGAATTGAGGCCAACAAATGTAATCTAGAGGCCATATAAGGATGCATACTTATGGGTGGAGGACTTTTTCTACCTTATTTATGTGTAGATGCCATGATGCATTATTAGAAGGTGATATTACATTATTAAGAGGTATAGGTTGGATAGAGTGTTGAGATAATTTAGATTGTGGCAAGACATACTAGTAGGTCCTCATATCTTTGTATGATCAACCAGGGAGATCAAGCAATGGGCATCTATTATGGATAGATGAGAGGTAGTAGCAAGCAAGGTTACACTAGATTTTGTGGGCTAAGATGAGAATAGGGGCATATGGGACATAGAAGTGGTCAATGGATATGATATATGGTGGTCCTAGATGAGACTAAAGAGGATGAGAGTACAAACACTATGTGGGCTAGAGGTCAACAAGATAGTATTGTATACATATTATGGGGACAACCATGATGAGAGCATATACATAGGCTGAGAGGGAGAGTGTAGAGAGTGGCAATAGTGTCAAGAGGAGACAGAGGTGAGGGAGGAGATGGTGTATGTAGGGATGGTGATGCCATGGACATTAAAGGGATGAAGGAGGAAATGAGGCAAGGTCCTAATGACCACATGGAGCAAAGGTGGATAGGATGGAGACATTATAATGAGAGAGGAAAATATAGTCTAGCTATATGTGGAGAGGGATGGCTTATATGTGGAGAGAGATATCTTACAAGTAGAGAGAGATTTCTTGTAGACTCAACTCTCATAGGCCCAAATAGAGATATAGGGCATAGGTGACTATGGAGAGACTTCACTAGGAGTAGGATATAGTATGAGGATTACTTGGTACCTATGGGTTGTTTGAGGCCTTTATAGACTCTATGAGAGGGATGCAAGAAGTCCAGTATTATTACAAACTATATGAGAAGGAAGTATGTCTAGTACAGAGGGAACCATCCTTTATGGATAGATTGAGTGCATGGGAAACATCATCCTTCAAATCTATAGCGATGAGTTCTCCTAGGAGGGGGCCACCATTACCACAAGTAGGACCACCACCAGGCAATGATGAGAGTCAAAGCTAAGATATTGATGATACATGATGTTTTTGATGAGTGTGATCATGATGTATATGAAAATGGGAGGCATTATTGGTATATTTTAAGACATGATGATGTACATGTTGAGACACATTTGATATATATATCAAATGTGTCTCAACATGTACATCATCATGTCTTAAAATATACCAATAATGCCTCCCATTTTCATATACATCATGATCACACTCATCAAAAACATCATGTATCATCAATATCTTAGCTTGAGTGCATGGGAAACATCCTCCTCCAAATCTATAGCGATGGGTTCTCCTAGGAGGGGGCCACCATTACCACAAGTAGGACCACCACCAGGCAATGATGAGAGTCAAAGCTAAGATATTGATGATACATGATGTTTTTGACGAGTGTGATCATGATGTATATGATAATGGTAGGTATTATTTGTATATTTTAAGACATGATGATGTACATGTTGAGACACATTTGATATATATATATATATATATATATATATATATATATATATATATATATATATATGATAATTCATTTTGCAAACTCATGATTTTTGTTGAGATTACTTTATTATATAAATATGTGATTATATGGGTATTGGTTATGTGGATATTTTGGTTATTATGATTCATGTTTTTATGATGGTATATGTGGATTGTGGATTTGATAGTCACTCTTGATGGGATATGATGCATGTTTTTATGATGGTAGAATGTATGGGAATTAGTAAATGGTATCGGTAAATAGATGAAAATGTTTTAATGGTTAGTGAAATACAAATGAACAAGATGTCCATGGAAATAATATGTTTGAGGTATTGTGTTTTTTGACATTCATGTGTTGTTAATGATAGGTACATGCTAGGAATATTTGAAAGAATTCTAATTTGTTTAGCAACCTAATTATGATGTGGCACTAAATAGGATGCACCATGATATGAGGAACCATTATGACGTTGTGCCAAGTGTGTGAAGGATTGACTCATGAAAAAAAGGTGAAAAAAAAAGATGCCCCAGTGAACACATCACGATATAATGGATCATGACTATCTTGGTGGAATATGTTGTGGGATGTAAGCAAACAATACAAATAGAAAAAAGATGGACAAAGATTTTCCTCTCATCAAGCTAAAAACCAAGCAATTGAATTTCATCATAGTGATAATGAATTTATCTATGCTCAAATCATTTATTGTTTTTGAACAAGGATTTCACTAAGACTAAAGGAAAAACCTATGCAAATTTATTGGTTGTGCTTTGTGATGTTCAATCATTCTTCCAAGTTTGATAAATGGGTTTGCATGAACAATGTTGCATTTTGCTTGTTTCCATGCTATTTTTGTGCAATATGTGTGATCTTTTGAGTGTCCTAAGGTTATGTTGTAGAAGGGTACACATATTAATGTCCCAAAGGTGCTAATTGGAGAAGCTCAAGGGGTTCTTCTAAAGCATGAGTCAATATTTTGCCCCCAGTCCATAACAAAATCAAAAACAATGAAGGAATGATGATAATGAGGTTATATGGTGTAGAGAGTACATGTAGATAATGGATAGAAAGTACTACACATGATGCCTACAAGTAGGGTTTCATCAAGGTGCTTGCCCAATGTGCCATAAGACAGTTTTCACCAGAGGGTGAATTTTCTCTTTACTATTTTTTTATTTGTTGAATTTTTTGTGTTTTTGTTTTTTTTTGGTTTTTTAATTTTTTTGGACTAGATAACTCTTCCTACACCCCAAAATATGTAGATGCATTAAGTTCAATTTCAAATCCCTTCTTATGATCTCCTTGTGGAATATGACTTTGAAGTCTCATAAGCTTAGTAAATGCTTCATCATTTTGGAATGTGCCCAATGGTACATGATCTTTTCAACCATCAATAAACTCAAGATATTTGGCGTCAAGGTCAATGATAAAGATGGCAGCCTTGTGGAAGAGGTTAGTGGTGGCAAGATCTTCATGGTAGTCATGAGTGGACATTGTCTTAATGTGTTCAATGTTGGAGGAATCATTCCCAATAATATTGGAGGAATCAAGAACATTATTAGATTGCATATCAAAGGGCACATATCCCAACCCCCAATATATTATATTTGTATAAAAATATATGGGTTCAAGGATCCCTTATTCATGAAGTTTGAGACCCTTTTCTTTGTATTTCATATTCTTACACATTTGAATAGCTACAAGAAATTCACTATTCTTGAAGAAAGATGCAAACTCCTCATCATCATAGAGCCTAGAGTTATTTGAACTTTTGATATTTTCATTAACAAGGAAGCCATATTACATAAAAGTAGTTGACCCATACAATAGTGTAGTTTGTGCTTTCCTTTACCTCATGTGTTAGGTAAACCATGGGATAATAGAGAAAGAGGGAGATTGCCTCTATCAAAGGTGTCTTGTATCTCATATTCCCCACAACCTTTTTCAATGATCTTGATGTAGGTTTTGGGAAGTGGATTGGTGGATGTGGATGACATATCACTAGGATCTAGGTAGGATGACACTATTCAATTTTAGGATTTGAGACTGCTTCAATAATTGGGCAATAGTTATATTTTTGATAATGACATTCCAACATCTTACAATATTAGAAGGGATGGGGATCAACTAAAATGGTCGATTCTACATGCCTTCATGAGGGAATTTGAGGTATTGATGGAAGGTGGAGGGAATGACTTACATTGCATGAATCCAAGGATGACCCAAGAGGATATTGTATGGAAAATCAAGATCAATAACATGACATAAGGTTTGATGCATCACTAGTCCAACTTCAATTGGTAGATTTATGGTCCCTTCTTTCTCATGCACTGCATTGTCATGTGCCTTGATGGTGACAACTTGTAGATCCAAGGCTATTTATAATTATCTAAGATTTTGCACTAATCTTAAAGTACAAATATTTAAACTAAATCCATTATCTATAAGTACTCCCTTGATTTTACTTTTTAAAATAAAGGCTTCAAAGTGTAGAGGGAAATTATGGGATGAATCTATGGAAAGCATGTCATTTTGGCTAAATGTAAGATGATAGTTTGATGATAAATGTCCCACAAGTCCCTAGAATTATGATGGATCAATATCATTTGGGACTCTTAACTTCTGTAAGACTTTATTTAATACATCTTTGTGAACATTAGATGTTTTAAAAAGATCCATGATTGATATTTGTGTTGGGGTCTTCTCAAGTTATTTGATGAAGTTGTATTGGCCTTTAGGAGTGAGTATAGGAGGCCCTTAGATAGTGGCCCTTGGATTTGATTTTGATGGTATTAATTTTCTCACTGATATGTTCAACATGGCCAATGATAAAATCATATGTGTGTGAATCTTTGTTATAATGAATTTTATTTGCATGGTTAAATCTTGATTTTGACTTTTGTTTAGATGATGGCCACAATTGGTCATGCTTTGTAAATGGGTCTTGATATATCCCCATTTGCTTGTTTGGTGATGATGATTTGTCCTCTTATATCTCAATGTCCCTATGGTCAATCAAGTCTTGGATATAATTTTAACATCATGCACTTATTCATGGCATGGCCTTTGATCATGTGATATTCACAATATTTGTGGTCTTTGTACCACACTATTTTAGACTTACTCTCATCAAAGGGCTTACTAAGTGGAAAGGTTATCATGTGTTTTTACTAACTTGTGGAACACCACCACTAATGGCTCTCCCAAGGACATGTATTGTCTCTTTTTATTTCTTCTTTCAATTTTCCAAATGGAACAATCACATTAAGAGGGTTTTGCATAGTTTGGACATGTTTTGAGTGTTGGTGTAATTAAATATTTAATTACACTTTATTAAGATTACTTTGGGCTAATTTTAGTCTTAGGTTATTCTTAAGCCATATTAGGGTTTTTCTCTAACTTGCAAATATAAAAGCAAGTTCTCACATGTAATTCTTGAATCCATTTCATTAATTCATCCTTTTGTGCAAATTATTCCTCTTTGCTTTTTTCTCTTGTGGAAGGTAAATCTTAGGTTTTGCAGGTGATCTTTGTGGCTTGAATTAATTATCAAATTCAACATGGTATCAGAGCGGATCTGCAAGCCCCTTCTCAAATTTGGAGAAATTTGTTAGCAAGAGCCATTTGCTGGGTGTGTTTTTGTGTAAAACAGAGTATTCCATTGGATTCAAAGCAGTTGGAAAAGGTAGATCTATCTTTTGTTTGGCTAAATTTGGTTTGGGAAAGCCAGATCTATGAAGGTTTCAAGAATTTTTTTTATATGAAGAAAAACAGAGGTTTCAGAGCATTTTTGGCCAAAACTGACCTCACCATTGCACTCATAAGACCCAAAAACCCTTATTTTCATATAAGGCACTCTATATTTTGCTGAAAAAAGGTTTCTGGGTGTTTTTTTAGGGTTTCAAAAATTTGGCTCTGTAAAATCCGTACAACTGTACGGCACCTCAATTTTCGTGCCAACCTTGATTTCCGTGCCATTCTCATTTGAGCTGATTTTGATTTTAGAACTGCCTCAGTTTGCATGCCATCTTGATTTTCAAGTTGCTTCGATTTGCGTGCCATCTCGATTTCTGTGCCGCCTCGATTTCTATGCCATCTCGATTTCTGTGCACAGGTACAGCTGAATTTTTTATTAATTTCTTAATAAAAAATAATTTTTTATTTTGGAGGGCTAGCCCCTTGGGTTTAACCCTTGGTCACATGGGGGACCAACCCCTAGCTTCCAAGCAACAGCCCCCAGAGACTCAAGTCTTGGTCGTATGAGGGACCACTGCCCTAGCCGCCAGCCCCCAAAGACTCAGCCCCTGGTCACATGGGCGCCCAGGTGCTTCAATAGTGCCTTTTTTTGGCCTCTTTGCCCTAAAGGAACAGTTTTTGGTAAATCGAGCATATCTTGAGCATACGGAGTCAGATTTTCGGAAAAAAATAGGTGTCGGAAAGCTGATTTCGAGCACAATCGAGTGGTGCAGGTATTTTTTCCATGTTTTTTTGATTGGTATAATTTATTGCTGTTTGAAGTTAAGGCATCTTTTTTGGCGTTCGAGCTCCGTTCTTGCGCCTAGAATCTCCGTTTTTCAAAAACGAATAGGCGTTGGAAAGGTATCAGAGAGCTCTACACAGACAAATATATAATATTTTCAGATTCAGCCCCAGGTATATTTTAAATCAGTTTGTCGATTTTATGGCTTCTATTGGATATCCTGGACATGCTGCCTCCCGGAAAGTTTCTATTTGCTTTGAAAGACTTCTATTATCAGCATAAATCTATTTGCATGTTTTGATCTGTAATCATCTAAGGAGATGGGATTCTACCATCAGCATAAATCTAATTGCAAATATTGTGGAAGTAATCAACATGAGAAAGAGATGTGTCCTCATTTTTCACATCATCTCTTTGAAATGCTTGTTTCAATCACTTCTCCTCCTGATGAGATCATTGCTCCACCATCAGCTACTGCTACTTCAGAGTTCAGTGTTGCATCATCATTGGCTTCTAGTGATTCTATGCAGAAGGTCAATATTAGTCTTCTTGATCCACCTCATTGGGATTCCTATCTTGTAGACATATCATCTTTGTTTGTAGAGTCCCATCTTATAGATTTGGAGGACCACATTGAGGACATTTGTCTTCTCTTTGATGACAACTTCGATGGAGTTGCATCACCATCATTTGCTTCAAAGATTGTTCTTCATCCTCCTCTTCTTCAGTCACAGTTTGGCAGTGGATTGGAGACATTTGAGCAGTTTTCAGGAGCATCATTATTGTCTTTGGATCATGTGCAGAGTTCAGAGACATTTGTCCTTCTTCCTGTATATTCCTATCCGGAATGGGAAGACATTATGCACACATCTGCAGTTCTATTTCTTCCCAAGGGGAGGAATATTGTTCAATGTTCATGGGTCTTCATCTTTATTCTGTGTCGAACATCTTCCAGCACTGCAGGAGTCATCTTGAGGAGCGGCTGCATGGTCTCTCTTTTCATCTCTATTTTGGGAGGGAGCATTTCCTCGCATGGGGTTTCATCCTTCTCACTTCTAGGGGGGTCATCAGACCTTCGCTCTTCTTCCTCTCTTATGGGGGGCGGCATTCTTGATTGTACTTTTGTGATGGATTCACTTCTTGGGGGGTCTTAGTTTTAGTCCTTCTTCCATCACATGTTTATTTTTCTCTCTTTTGGAGAGGAGTTTTCTCCCACTGGGTTTTTCTCCTTTCTCTCCACTTTATGAGAGATTCTTGTTGTTCATGGGTACCTAAAATGGCCTTGTAGCCGGGACCCATTTTTGCATTAGTTGCATGCTTTTCATTTCTCCCTAAGTTGCACTTATGGGGGGGTGTTGGTGTAATTAAATATTTAATTACACTTTATTAAGTTTACTTTGGGCTAATTTTAGTCTTAGGTTATTCTTAAGCCATATTAGGGTTTTTCTCTAACTTGCAAATATAAAAGCAAGTTCTCACATGTAATTCTTGAATCCATTTCATTAATTCATCCTTTTGTGCAAATTATTCCTCTTTGTTTTTTTCTCTTGTGGAAGGTAAATCTTAGGTTTTGCAGGTGATCTTTGTGGCTTGAATTAATTATCAAATTAATGATGGCCACAATTGGTCATGCTTTGTAAATGGGTCTTGATATACCCCTATTTGCTTGTTTGGTGATGATGATTTGTCCTCTTATATCTCAATGTCCCTATGGTCAATCAAGTCTTGGATATAATTTTAACATCATGCACTTATTCATGGCATGGCCTTTGATCATGTGATATTCACAATATTTGTGGTCTTTGTACCACACTATTTTAGACTTACTCTCATCAAAGGGCTTACTAAGTGGAAAGGTTATCATGTGTTTTTACTAACTTGTGGAACACCACCACTAATGGCTCTCCCAAGGACATGTATTGTCTCTTTTTATTTCTTCTTTCAATTTTCCAAATGGAACAATCACATTAAGAGGGTTTTGCATAGTTTGGACATGTTTTGAGTTTGTAACTCCATCACTAACTATGTTTTTGTTCTTCCTAGAAACTTAGGCTTATCAAGTTGATTTTGGCCTTTGGAAAGATTTTGACAAGTCCTTTAACTACTAAGGATTTTTTGATTTCTATCCCCTTCTCAATAATCTCATCAAAGGTAACTTAACACAATAAATTTGTAAATGGACAACCATCTCTTGATTTATCTTGGTGATGAAGATATGGACTAATTGATTTTTAGGGATATGTCATGGGAACCTAATTTATAGGCTTATCCAACATTGTAGAAAGGAAGAGAATCTCTTCCCATTCATTTGTTTAGCATTTCATAAATCCATCATAGTTAGCTTATGTTCCAAACTATATGAGAAATTTTTAAGAAACCTTTCCACTAGGTTTGAGAATGTCACATGATAGACCCCTTAGGCAAGTTTAAGAACCACTCAAGAGCTTTCCCCACTAAGATCCTAGGAAAGATTGTAATTAGGTAATCATTGAGATAACTGACTTCTTTGGTCCATGACATATGTAATTCTTTTATATGGTCCCATGGATCTCCCTTTCCCTTATATTTGTTGAATTTAGGTAGTTAAAAGTATGGGGGGAAAGGTATTCATGACATGGACCTATCAAGAGGATGAGGACCTAATTCTTCAAATGTGTACCCTTTAACTTGGCTTTGGGTTCCTACTTGTAGGCCCTTCATTTCTTCCTTTATGGCTTTCCACTCTTGGCTAAATGGAGTACTAGGAGGTGGCAGTGGTAGTACAATGTGATTGGATTGATATGACTAATTACTTTGATTCTTTAGATTAGATTGGTTGTGAGCCCTATTTTGAGGGTCACATTGTGAGGTTTTATTTTTGTTTGCATTATCGATTGATCTTTTATTTTTTCAAACATCATCATTATTTACATTGTTTTGGTCATCATTGTTTTGTTCTATTTTGTTATTGGTATTAGCATGGTCTTGATGTGGGGGCTCTTCACTTAGAATGTGATTAAGGTAAAAGTTTTGGGGCAGTTTGGCTCTTGATTCTATAAGTTGCTTAAGTATGTTGTCCTTTTTGTCTCACAAGAATCAATCCATCATGGTGCATCCTTCTTTGGAGTTAAAAAAGTCATGATAATAATGGAAATATCACTATCACAATCATTGTGGTCTCTAAGGGGATTGTGAGAGGAATATCCATTGTAGGACTTTTGACTAGGTAGGGGTATTTGACAAAAAAGGTCTTCCTCATTGAAATTCATGTGAAGGTTTAAGTATTAATTAGAATTAGGTTATAGGTGACATACAAATTTTATCTTATTTTTAGTTTTGATGTTTTATATTTTTGAGGCTTATCACATCTTTTACACAAGAGTGGAGACAAAGAAGACATGATAACAACCTTCACTAGTCAAGTGGGAGTGTTTGGCTTGTGAACCTACTAATATACCAAAGGTATGTGGTTAGTAACTTCATTGGGTTAAGCACTTATTGGTGCATCACAAGTGACAAATGGTTGATGGCTTCCTAAACTAGGCTAATGCAAGTTTCAACTAAGGGAGTCCTTGATATACCTAAAGGTACATGAGGCCCATAGTCATGAAAATAGAGTATTGTCTAAGGTGTCTAAGGATGATGTGAAATCCTCTCTCACTTCACTCCATGCACTTTGATTGGAGCATCACAAAAAATGAAAATTCCAACTTAGAGGAGTAATATCTAAGGCCTAGGTATTGGTGGGATGAAACCACCTCACTTCACAATGCTAGTAAACCAAGTCATTACTTAGCCAATAATGGTATTTCCAACCTTGAATGTGTATGCCCCATAAGAACATAGGGTTTGGCTAGTTCTTGGATGTCACTTCCAAGGTCACTAGACCCCTAAGAAAAGAAAAATAAAAAAAAGCAGTAGATGCTTTTTCTTCCCAAGATCACAAGAATGTGCAAGGGAAAATAATACACAACTATCCTTGGGCTACACAAGTGAGAATCTACTTTTGAACCTCAAGACCACCCTAAGGTACGAGAGGAGAGCATACATGATATAATCATGAACATAACCATATAAGGAAAGTAAGCAAGTTATTTCTTATCCTCGTAATCACCCTAAGGTGACTGTGATCAATGAGATCAAAATGAAGATTAAAACATAAATCAAATGCAAATACAACGATTATACCTTCATAATGAACTCACAAATCCAAGAGGGAAGGAGTTGCACCCGATAGTCTCTTCTGATTTTACCCAAGACTAGAATGAAGATGTGGATTGCTCAATGCTTTTCAACACAATAGGAGGAGATTAGATGATGGATTGATAGATTAGATGGAGATGATGGATAATTTTGGCATTATGATGTTAGGATGAGGAGATGGGGAGTGATTTTGGCAGAGATTTGATGCATGAAGAAGTCTCTCTAAAATGGCTTGGAGAGGGTCTCATTTATAGATTTTCTGAAAGGAGGATGGAGGGTGAGGATTGAAAGATGAGATCAAGGGCTAGGAATAAAAGTAAATCTTTTATTCATTTTGGGAAAAGGGGTGATAAATGAGGTATGGGTGTGAAAGAATGTGAAATGAATTAAAAATTCATTTGGGGAATGGGAAATGAATTAAGAATTCATTTGGGCATAAGAGGTAATGAATGAGGATGGGTGAGGTAAGGGGTTTGTAAGAGAAGTAAATGTGATGTGTGATTTGTTTTAATTTTTAATTTGGGGGATGTGGGGAAGGGCGTTAAACTAAGTTTGACCACCCAAATGAGAGGTTAGGACTAATTAAACAGAGGTTTTACTTAATTGATCCTAGGGCTAGGATGAGGTGGGCTAGAGTAGGGTAGGGTAGGTCAATTAGTAGGCTAGATTAATTAGATAAGCATGATGTATCTAATTAATGAGGATTACGGAAAAGGAGAATTTAACTAAATAAATATTGTGAATATTTATTTAATCAAATGAGGATATAGTTGTAAGGTAAAAGTGATAAATTAAATAAATTAATTGATCACAAGGGATAGACAGATGGTTAGGGAAGATACAAGGAATTGATTTGCAGAGCAAGTCAATTTTAGGTGTCTACATTTGCCCCTCTTTGAGATGGTGTTGCGGCTAAGTAACATCATTTCAAAGAAGTTAAAACATAGAGTTGGATTGGATAGAAAAAAGATTTTGGCTTAGAAGAATAGGGTAAGGTTTGGGGATAATTGGTAAGGGTGATGTCCCCTCGAGAGGATAGGTGGGTTGTAAGAACACGGCTGTGCTCTCGAAATGGATGGAAGAGATTGGTTGAAGTGGTTGGAGGATAAGTGATGAGATGAAAGGATGATGATGGTGGGAGATTGATTGGTGGATGATCATTGTGTTGAAAAATGATTTAGAGCAATCCTAGGTTTGATATAGCAAAGTGGATATGTTCACCAAGGTATAGAAGACCAGGGTGATGATGTGTATCCAACATTTGCATGGACTAGATACGCAAACAAAGGGATGATCCCATGCATGCCCAAGATAGTACAACCTTGTCCTGATGAGGGAAGGGGACTCATAGCATAAGTCCTTAGTACACAAAAGGTATGATGAACCTTAGATGCATAAGGGGATCAATATGCTAGAACTGACCCTATGATCAACAAGATATGAATACTAGCTTGGAGTAATGAAATCAGCCCACAAGCACAGCATACGAAAGCAAGATTATGCCCCATTCTAGATGTTTTTGCCACATACCATGATATAGTGAGATCAAGGTAGCTTTGATGTGATCTTCGAATAGGACAAAAGATAAAAATCAAAAACAAAAAGACCAACGAACCAAAACAAATAGCCATTGTCTCTCTTGCCAAAATGGATAATGATTTGATAGATTCTGCCTATTGTAGGAAAGATATATCCTAAGGAAGGAATCGATTGATGATTGGATCATGCTTTGTTGATGTTGTAAGATTGGCTCAAGATTTGATGGTGACAAATTGTGGTTGATGTTGATTTGATAGTTGATGATTATTTATTAAGGGACAATGCTTTGATAGGTAATGCGATGCTTGGATCTAGTGTAAGCTCAGCGGGTTGGATGGGTGCATCTTATGTACCTAAGTACTGGAAACGTCCTTCGTATCCCAGACTACCCACATACCCTGTATCCACGGGATCAAGGCACATTAAGATGCAAGTGGTTATGATATGTAGTTCTGATTTGTGGTGATGATGTGGGATGATGATAGATGTGATGATGTTGGAAGATGATGTGTTGGATGATGAGATGTTGATCGAGCAATGTTGATTTTGTGATGGATATTTTTGATTTTTTTGGATTTTTTGATTTTGTGATGTTTTTGGATTTTTTTATTTTTTGATGTTTTTGAATTTTTTGATTTTGGAAAAGGAATGGTTTATTATGAGATGGTTGCATTGGATTTCGTGTGGATAACCTTTATGCTAGATACTAATGACAAGGGAACACCAAGTCTAGAGGTGAAATTGATGGGGTTGGATAGGGGGGGTTGGCGATGAAAGGATGATGGATAACTGATTCATGATAGATGAATGGACAAGCAATAGGGATGTATGTTAGATAGATGGAAGATAGGGATGAGGATTTTCTCCAAGGGCTAGGTTGCAAGGAATCATATGCCCCAATGCTTAGAATTTTGCATGATGGGCTCATGTTTGAATGGATGGTCTTTGCAATAGATGAATGGAGGATATACTTGGAAAGGAAGTATGCCAAGAGGTCTCCAAAGCATGTTGTTGATATTTTTCCCCTTGTCTTTATAAAGATCTAAGGAGGAGGATATAGTGGATAGAATGGATGGGGAATGATGGGATGGATAGGGGGTAGTGGATAGGAATATGATAAGATATGGATACATGGATAGGATATGAAAAAGGATGTTATGGATGTGGATGATTAGATGGTTTTGCCCCCAAGTGCAGGGATGCAAAATGGATGGAGAAGGGGTTACGCATGACGTCCACAAGAGGTTTTCATCATGGTACTTTCCCAAGGCGCCACAAGGAGTGGTTTTCACCATTGGACCTCTTTACTATTTTCTTGATTTTTTTGATTTTTTGCTTTTTTGATGGAAAGGGGACTCTAGCGTCTATTTCCATAGGAAGGTGAAGATGTTCCCATGTTGGATAGCATTTTGGATGATGATTGCATAGATGTTGGTAGATAGGAGAAGATGGAATGGATGGTGGATAATGGATTATGATGTGGATTATGTGGATTATGATGTGGATTATGCAAAAGCATGGACCATAGGAATGTGATGGGGAAGATATGTAGGATAGTGAATGAAAGATGGAGAGATGGGAGTATGTGGGAATGTTAAGTGGTGGAGGGGAACCAAGACCAACGGCTGCACATACCGTGATGTATTTGGAAGCTTGTATTTTGGATGTGGAGTTGGGAGTAATGGGGATCGGGATGGGGGATTTTTGAATGGTCGATTTGGGGTTTTAGGGACCCAAATAGACTTAGGATTTATGGGATTTTTAGATGGGGAGCATGATGTTTGGGATTATGGAGTGGATTGGGAGGTAGATTCCTCATTTGTTTTGATTGCTCTTTGCTTAGGGACCCACACCATTTTTGTTTTTGATTTTCCTTGTGATGGTGTGGGCTTTGATAGCCTTTTGGATTTTTCATTTTGATTGGAAGGGATAATATCTTTAGGCTTTTGTGCTTTATTCATTGAGGCATTTAAATTTTTGAATCCCATGGATTTAGGGGAAGCTTCATGTTTGAAAGATGTGTGCTTTTGTTGGTCTTGATTGGAAATTTTAGGGGGTTTATGGGTGGAGGAATTAAAAGTGGGTTTATTGATAAATGGATGAGGAGATTTGAGGATGGGGATATTAGGAGTTGGTAGGAGTGGAGGTAAAGTGGATTTGATAGAGATATTTGGAGTTGGAAGTAGTGGAGGTAAATTTGATGGAGGGAGATGGATGGTCACATGCTTTTACAAATGATAGGATGATGGAGGGATGGTGTTGTGTGGTTACACAACACGCCCCATTTTGATTTGGCAAAATAGGGACCCAACTTTTTGGCTTGGCTTGTGTGATCTGCTTTCTGGCGGTTTGGTAAAAGTAAGTCATGTGCATCATCATGTAGAATTAGGATGAGGTAAGTCATCAATATGAGGTCAGTTTGTCAAAATTCGTATTTCATTTCTGTGACCTCATATTTAGAAAGAGCATTAAATTCCATGTAGGTTTGCCTTTTGCATCACCCTGATATTCATCAGGATATGAGAGTTGTGAACAGTCAAAGTTTTGGTCAAACCAGATATTCGCAAGAGGATCATATTTTATAACCTCAATCATATTGCCGAAGATCATCCTGATCTTGAAACATCACCCGATAAGACATGCGATCCAAATATTTGAATGTCAACTTTAAGCAGTAGTAAATCTTCCCCGTCAAACAGTCTTATATATCGCGAGCGTCATATTTCCAAATGCAACCCGATATTTCTTAATATCCTCCTGCTGCAAAATATCACCCTAAGTTAATATCCTGATGACGTCATCCGAGGCTGATAAACGAAGAAACAAACATGATGATGACATCATCATCATATTTACCTCTCGGCAGGATATTTTCTAAACACGATCATGTTCGCATAACATGACGATGACGTCATGATGCCTTTCCAATATAAAGAACGAATATCTGGATGATGTCACCCTGATATCTTGAAAGTTAAAAAAGAATGACTTCGGTCATCATCATCATCTAAAAACACAACCCGATATTTCCCAATATCCTCCTGAGGTTTAAAACACAGCCTAATGGCGCGAACATCACCCGATATCTAAACATACCCGACATCTTCAAATATCATCCTGCCAGTTAGATATCACCCCACTCCCATTGCCGCCATTAGCATTAAATACGTGCAGACATGGTAGGTGGTTCCCGCCGATCATTAAACCAAATGGAACACCTGGCGAAATCCTGACTTACCGTGCAAAAAATCAATGAATAAAATCTAATCTGTCAGGATTTGCCCTAAATTTACCCTAGTTGCAAGGTTAAAAGGTAAAACTAATGCCATTTTCACATTTACCTTTGCAAAGAAATTACTTTTTACAGAGCGCAGCTTCCATATCCTCCTGCAGGTGATATTTCGACGAGCGAAGTTTGTAAACAGCATAAAGTGCGTGATCATCAGCAAAAGAATTAAGGGCACTTTCAGAATTCCATTGGTATAAAAAGAGATCAGCATAACCAGGTAAGTAAATGAAACCCTCATCTTGTTGTCTTTTTTGTAACAGTCAGGTATGATGTCGTGAGTTCTGGTTTATGCACCACCCATGATGGGCTTAGGATGAATGAGTGTAATATGCATAAAGAATATTAAAGATAAATTGTTATATGCATGCATATGTATACCCATGGTAAGACGAGATTTTGCTAATTGCAGGTAACCATGGCTGACAAAAGGTTCGCTAAGTGTCAAGAAGAATTCAGTAGGCCCATGTTCTCGTCTCAGAGGGGGGTCCTGTTTAAATACGGTGCAATTACAGATACCCACCAGGGGATCACCAATCTAGAGGCCTAGTCTAAACTGAATGATGAGAAAAATAGAAGTCCTGTGCTGGATGCAGTTTTCATATCCGGGATGTGGAATGCCACCGGTTTCGCGTACTCCATGGAGTCTCCGGAGCTGGTCATCGAGTGTGCCAAGAATTATAATCCAGAGACCAGGTAGGTAATGAAGCATGGGAGAATATATGCGGACCTGTCCATCAAAGGTCTTTCCAGAACATTTGGACTGCCATTGGGCAAGAAGGTCAAGAGTGTAGACCTGAAGAAATCAGAGAAAGAATATGAGAATAACAAAAAATAAGCTAGGAAAAACATGTACCACTGGAGGGCTGAGAACAACACATATCCGGCAGCCGCCAAACTTCCTGTGCACTTGTTCAAGTATGATTTTAGTGAAGAATACCAGTACATGGTGGCACTACTGAGCAGAGCCATAGGCCAGCCGGACGTTGGTAGGTTTAAGGATTGGATGTATGGTATAATAATGATGTACATATACTTCGACATCAAGCCATTGTGGGGCCAATTAATAAGTGATGCTCTCCATGAGCAGCTGATGAACCTAGGAGGTCCAAATTGTGCTTTCTATATGACATCCTATATTGTCTATTCCTGTGCATACCAAGGCACTTTTGATGCACTAATTACCGATGGAAAGCTTATAGGCACAAATGATGTGCATATCTGGGATCATCATCCCCAGCTGCAAAGAGCCAATTACCTCCAAGACTACAAACTGGTCAATGATGCATTTTCCATGCATTTGGTGAGGACCATGGAGGAGGACAGAACAAAGAGATTGAGCATGGAGGCTCAAGAAATTATCTACAGGAATGGAGCCTGGTACATACAGTTTGCCACCTTCTCTTACATAAGGATTGAAGGTTTTGAAGGACCTCCCCTCATGCTGCCTAGGTATCCCACTGATGCAGTGGTACTTATGGAGTTCATCAGGCAGGGCTCCACAATGATAAAAGCATACAAAGATGTTAAGAAGCTGCCACCAATTTTGTTTCCAGTCAGCATTGGCTGCTATATGTGCCCAGATTCTGAACACGTAAAGAAGGTGATGATCACCTTGAGTAAAATGAGTCTGCAACCTTTTCCATTGATGAGACCATATGATCCTTACGGTAGAATGCAGAAAATACTAGGAAAGCCTATTCATCAGAGGCACCTAGAGGACTTCTAGGCCAACTGTAAGGATGAAGCAGAGGTAAGAAGAAGAAGGTATCAAAGATTAACTCTGAACCAAATAAGAACCTTTGATTGCATCTCCATCCCCCAACAATTGAACAAGGATGATGGCAGGATAATTGCAGATGAATATGAGCAGAAGAAGATATATAACGACACCATCTCTGCACCTGACCTCACCATACAAGAAGATATATCCTTGGACCCCTTCATTGCCAAGACCCTACAACTAACCCAAGCTTGGGTTGATGAACAGATAGAGGCATTAAAGAAGAAAGGTGTTGCCATTACGGTGGACAACAAGAAGAAGGGGCAGGATACTCCTGGGGATGAGTATGATGACGTCCTGAATGAAAAGAGGAAGACTAAGGGAGATAGACTCCCTCCACCACAACAACAAAGCAAAAGACCCCCAAGGGGCAAGAAGGTAGATAAAGAACCCAAAGGGTTTATTATTGAAAGGGCAGTATTTGTAGCTGAGGAGGCAGCAGCATCAGGATCTGGATCAGAATCAACATCCCCTCCAAGGAAAGGAAAATCCAAGAAGAGTCAGACAGCAGAGGCTAGAATCACTGAAACCCTAGAAGAGGGTCAATCCTCAAGAAAACTAGGAGAAGAGGATATCCTCATGGGGGAAGAGCCTGAAGAAGAAGAGGCTCCATTGATAATAAAAAGGAAAAGAAGAGCTCCACAGGTGGTGGTGTCTACCCCACCTAAGAAACTGAGAACCTCCATGAGGGGTGAAATAAAACAACCCCCTACATTGTTACAAGGGGCAGGTAGTGAAGTGCCTAGGGAACTTCAGCATGATGTTCCACTTCCTACCATTGTCAAGTTCAAAACTGAACTTGCGGAGGAACAGATGAAAGAAACTGCTCAGACACAAGCAGGGCATGTCTCGCTAGACAAGACAATAAATTTGTCTGATGATGAAGTTGTGCAAGAGGTAGCTGCACAAAAGATTGAAACACTTGCTACTGGTACGAGCATGACTCCTCACAAGGCACCACTGGTTCAGACTATACTGGAGGAAATGAAGCAAGTGGAGGCAGAACAAGAAAAGAGCCCAGAACAGATAGCCCAAGAAATGGGATTGGATACATTAATTACAGAGGTGACAAGTCCTGCAGTAGTGGACTTAACAGGGAAACAGGATGCAAGTCCTGAACATCCAGCAGGATCACCTGACAAAGGGCACCTAGCAGAAGAAATAAAGATGACAGAATCAGAGGGCCATACTCTAGAATTAGGCCAACAAAGTCCACAGGATACATCAGCAGAACCTGCTATAGTGGAGGTTCATGAAGCGAAGGCTGATGAAAAGGAAAGATTAATAGAGGATCTTGCTGCCAAGGCTCAGGAGGTTGATATTGCAGGTGCGGAACAAATAATGGCTTCAGAACAAATGCCAGCACCTCAGGCAGAATCCACAGTATCCAGTGCAGTGGATATGCAACAAGGGGAAGAGTTGAAACTAGATGAAGTAATGACAGAGAAGGATCATGATCATCATGATCAACATATAGATGCACCAAAAGATCCCCCACCCCAAGAAGATGCTCCTCCAGAGAAGGAGGTTCCAGAATAGGAAGATGTGCCACAGGATCAACAACAAAGTGGGCATTAGGAAGAAGAAATGAGAAAATCACCATCTCCACCACATCTGCTAACAGAAACAGGAGACACAGGTGAACATCATGATGATGCCGAAAAACATGATCAAGTGCCTCCGTGGCCGGAGAAAGAGGTAATTGAAGAAGAAGAGTTTGAGATTCAAGAATTTGATGTTTCCACATTATTCTCCAGGGACATCATAAAACCGAGGAGGAAGGCCAGAATGACTTCGGCCATCAAGAGAGATCCAGCAACCGGGAGAAGGACTGCATAGATTGCAGTTCCTACAGTGGAGAAAGAAAAAGGTAAAATTACCTTAGATGAATTCCAAATTAGCACAGTGGATCTGGGTTTTGCCAATGAGGACCAAGAAGGTCAAGAGGGCAAGGACATTATTGATTCTTTGATTCAAAAGGTGGAAAGAGAAAAGGAGAAAAATAAGCAACACAAAGAGCACATTGCTCAGTTGCATGCCTACATAAGGAGGCTATCTAATCCTGATGATACTACAACTGAACATGCAGTCCCATTGACTGCTATTTCTCAAGAAGAGGTAAATAAACTAGACCTCATGAAACATGAGGCATCTATGATAAGAAAATGGATGTCATCCACATTGGATGATGTAGAAGAAATGGTAAAGGTCTCTTTGAAGAGGTGGAGCGCTCTCAGCGATTCCAAGACCAAAGTAGATAAATTGCAAATGCAAACAAGGAAAAGGTCCTACAAACTGGAAAAGGTACTAAATCTCCTGGGAGAAATAAAGAGGATAAATCCTCAACTGCTTATCAGTAAACAGGTACTGAACAATCATACTGCATTGTTGGTGGACATTTGGTATAAGGACATTCAGTTTGAATGTGGAGTGCTCAAGAGATGTAATAATAAGCTGAGAGATATCAGCATGAAGTTGTATGATTTAATGGCTGTTGAGGTGGAAATCTTAGAAACATTGGAAGGAAAAGTAGAAGGAAAAATAGAAAATCAAGATGAAGAGTCTGCCATCAAAGCTTTACACAGCAACTTCCAATCAGAGGCAGATGGTCCACTTTTCCACTTGATAGAAGAAGTTATAAATAAAATAATGAGAATCAAAGTCAAGATGGAGAAATACAATGAGACACTTCAGGATAGGAAAGACAAGCTGGACAACAATAGAAACAAATATGAGGCACACAAGCACGCCATCATCAAAGTAAAAACTCAGGATGGCGGAGCAATAGACCCAACTGTGCAGTCATATGAGCAGATCCAGAGCAGCGTGCAGCCTCATATGCGGGGTCATCGTCATCAGGATAGTGAAAGTTTAGGAAGTGATGCACATGATGATGATCCACATGAATCAGACAAGGAGCATGATGAGGATACTCCATAAGGGGGACTACGTAAATAATCTAGATAGTTGCCAGCTGGTAAGTTGTGCCATTTTGTAAAGGTTGACGAAGTCAAAGAGAATGATGACTGTAGATGTGCATTAGTAAATCAAGATTGTGGATCTTTTTTATAATGGATTCCTCACCTTGTTCTATAAAGGGTGATGGAATGCCTTGTTGTAAGCATTCGAAACTTAATTGAAATCCATTTGCTGAAACATTCAGAGCTCATTTCAAAGTTTTTGTATACATTTATATTTTTGCATGCCTAATGAATGAGAAGACTGTGTCGATTACAATTCATAGTAAATCTTGAGTAATCAGTGTATGATTTCTGGACATATGTGGTGACTTGCTGCGTCCCTTGGAGTGCATGTTTACTTACATATGTTGTCTTCATGCAAATTCCTTTGAAGTTAGCATCAACTATATCTAGCTGTGGAATGTCCTGGTGAAAATATGGTTTGGTTTTCTTCTCTTCATGACAGTATCTAATATACATGTGGTTCAAAAGCTAAAGGTTCAACTTTAATTAGAAGCATTTCTTTAATTTCTTTAAATTTCAGAGCATTTCACTCTCATAATTGCAAACAATTGATAATTCTAAGCAAATAATGCAGATATGCAGACATCTCGTAGATAATTGCAAATATTTAGCATATTTGAATACAGAGCATGCACAATTGAAAATATCATGCAAAGTTTGAAGTATTTCTGCATCATTTCATCAAATAATTGTATAATATGACTCCTCTATAAGAATCTTTGCAGAAGTAATGTCATGATGATGAACTTTCACGTAAGGCCCCAAAATGGAAAGAACAACTCACATTAACCTCTGAGTAATGTCAGACGATTAAGACCTAATCACCAGAGACTTGGGACTATGAATTCTCTGAATTCATAGTATCTTTCAAGATGAATAAAGGTTAATGTGTACTTTTATTCTATGCTTGTTTATGACCAACATCATGACCAACATAAATTGGCGCTAGAAGGAGGGCCCGATTCGAAGGACTACATCATTATTTTCAGGTTTGATGATACAGAGAGTAAGGTAACCTCGAACCGTCTATGAATTTCAAGTATCACACAGATATTTACTGTAAGAAGCTCATACATGCTCATTCTATGTAAAGATTTGCAGATCTAACATAAATATTGCAAGTTTTATAGTAGATTGTCATGAATTCACAAATATCAGCGAAAGCTACATGAATTTGTTCAAGCTTTGAAGAATTTCGGCCTTAGAAACTTGATATCTCGTGCTAAGGGTCAAAATAACTCAAATATCATTTCATATTTGCAATATCTTCGCAAATATTTCATAAATATCCAGTCCGATCAGTCGTCCGATCTCAAATATCACTTTAGCTAGTGAAATTTGACCAACATTTGCAAAGTTTCAGCCAATTTGCCTCAAAATTGAGAAATCCTGGCTCACAGGATAAATACCAAGTCTAGACCTAGTGGAATTTTTGAAGAATTGCCTATTAGGGGTTTCAGGCCTAGAACTGTGGACATCCATCATACTCCCGGATCCGGTGCATCAGGAGCTTCACTAGAGCCTTCTCCTGTAACTCCTGTTGGTTTGCAAATACCTTCTGGGATTTCTGTGACACCTCCTGTTCAACCTCAAGGTGTGCCTTTAGTTCAACCTCAGCCAGCTGCACCACCAGCTCAACCTCCTCTGGTTGTAATGTCTTTCTTTGCAGCGGAGTCACCTTTGACCTTTACTGCATATCATGAGTTACCAAAGAATCCAGATAAACTTTGTCCAAAATATCATCCTTACCAAGATGCTAAAGATCATATCAAGACCTTTAAGGAGGCTTGCTGTAGAGCTAGAATAGAGCATCAAGATGTGGTGTGCAGATTATTTCCTTTTTCCTTAGGGGAGGAAGCCTATAATTGGTTCATTAGTCTTGGACAGGGTTCTGTTGATTCATGGGCCTTACTAGAGAAAGCCTTTCTGGATAGATTTAAGGTTCCAGTCGATCCCTCAATAAACTATCATTTATTTGCCACTATTAAGAGATTTGAGAATGAGCCTATTGCAAATTTCAATGCTAGGTTTCAAAAAATGTTGTCCAGAGTGGTCACTCCTTATACTGTGTCTGATGAAGCTGCGAGGAGCATTTATTATTCAGCCTTAGATCCTTTGACCTCCATGTTCATAAGGAGAACACATCCCCAAATCACAACTTTAGCCTTAGCCTTTCAAGAAGCCATACAGGTAAACCAACAATTGATACCTGCTCCTACTCCAAATATGGTATTCCCTACCTTGCCTGGCATGCATTCGCAATATCCTGCACAATATCCTAGTGGAGCAATGATACCCCCAGCAGTCATGCCTGCACCTCTGCAAGTACCTCCACTGAGCATTATGCCTCCTCCTAATGGAAATGGCTAGTTGCCACAATATCCTGCACAAGCTCAGACACCTCAAGGTACTGATCTATCCAATAATAATCATGGATCCTCTTTCTTCAAACCCCAGACTGAAAATGTGGTGGCCAAAGCTCAAGAAGAAAAGGAGGAAATCAAAGAAATTTCTGCTCAACTGAGAAAACACACTACAGAAGTGACACATTTGAGAAATCAAGGTTTCTATTCCCAGTCAAGTCAGAATAGAAATTATTCCAATGATAGACCAAATTATCCTGATAGAGGATATAACAACAATAATTTCAATAATAATGGTGGAAATAACAATAATCCTCAGAGGCAACCCAGAGTATGGAACTCTAGGCCAAATAATGGCTCATTACCATCACCCCTGGACAATCAACCTCTGGGTGAAGCCAAACAGACTACTAGAGTCAATCTTGCTGAAGCAGCCCTTACTAATTGGTGCAGGATCCACAATACAAATGCACATGCAGAACTAGACTGTCCACAATTTAGGATTGCTGCTAGCATCTTTCAGACTGAAGTGTCTAACACTTTTGGAAATCCACCTTAGGTAGAAGGAAATGAGATTGTTCCTTGCGGATATGACTCATCCTTTGTGTTGGAAGCTTATACAAATCAACCTCATCAGAGTTATAACTAGGCATGTGAAGAATCTGCTTTAACCTTTGAAACAAACTACGTTTTCCCCTTTGAGGATGAAAATGAGCCTGCAAGAGAACATGAGGAAGTGCATGCATACCAGTAGCAATATCCTAGTAAGCATAATTATAACTTAAGGAATAATGCCAACAGACCTACTGGTCCATTGACATCATCTCTACCTCCAAATAACTTCAACACACCTCCTGATCCTAAAGCTAGCAATAACCCTGGGTTCCCCAAGGTGAATGCTCAATACTTGTCACCTCAAAACACAAGATCAAAGGTTGTAAATGCACCTCATGAATCTGACAAGTTGGTCAGTTATCTGGCTGATGAAATGAAGAAAATTAAGATCAGCCTGTCCCTGTCTGAGTTACTAAAGACTCCTGCCATCAAAAGGGCATTTATGAAGTCGCTAGATGATCTTGCTCCTAAAGAGGATGGTCATCTTTCAAGTCAGTCCAGTGGCAAAGATCATGCTGCTAGGGATAATACTATCAACCCTAAAGTGTCAGCTACAGTCCAAGCTGCAGAAACCTCTGACATGACCTTGTATAAGGACAAAACTGAATCACCTCCGTTCCTCCTCACCATAAGAATGTTCAGTAAGAACTTGCACAACTGTTTGGTTGATTTAGGGGCCTCCACGAATGTTATGCCCTTGTTAATATGTAATGCTTTAGGACTACATCCTGCTAAATCTCTAAAGAAGGTCACTCAACTGGACAAAACAGAAGTAAGTGTAGTAGGAGAGTTAACTCATATCCACATGCAACTAGCATCTGATCCTAGGATCCAGTATTACATTGATGTTCAGGTAGTCGACATACCTAATACTTACGGGATGTTGCTTAGCCGAGATTGGTCCAAAATGCTTAATGGATATATGTCTATAGATTTTAGTCACATGTGGTTACCTGGAAGGGTATACCTAATCAGATCAGGATTGATGCTAAGCCTAGAATGAAGCATATGATCACCGAGTACAACAGAAGAAATGAGATCTTGTACGTAGACGTAGAGCCTGGAGTTTATTGCATCAGGCCACGGACTGTCAAAATAGAAGAGATCCTGATGATTGACTTCCGTCTTCATCATGATGATGATCATCATGAGGATGTACCAGTTGTAGAACCTGATAATGATCCTAATGATGAGAACGAAAAAGATCACTTCAGAGACTTTGAGATGCATCTGTCCAATTAGGTAAAGCATTGTCAATTGTTAAATATACCTACTAATGATATTTTGATTGATGGATGGTGCAGATTACACGATGAAGTACATTCAGAAAAGACTTGTGAAACATGCTTAGATATGACGATGCTGGAGCAAACATGCAGCGAGGCATCATCATCATATTTCGAGGTAAGTTCTACATCTGATGATGACGATGATACTAATTCTTATCTGTCTTCTGCAGAAACAGAAAGAGCGACAGATCATGATGAGGATCATATCCTGAAAATAGAAGAAATTCTGGTATATGACCAGATAAATGACAAGAAGAAAGAAAGGATCACCCCTGGGAGTGATTGTTTTATGGAGCTAGATTATGAATTGTCCGACGAAGACAAAGGTAGTAACCTGACCAAGGTTGAAGAATTTCTAGTAAAAGAAATGGAGAAGATGACATGACAGCATAGATCTCCCCAGGAGGTCTTAATTGAAGGTTGGTGTAGGTTGCATGAGGCACCTCACTCAAAAACAACTTGTTCACTATGTTTACACATTTTGAAAAAGCATACAGCTGCAGATCCAGAAGATCATCCTCCTGCTAATGTGAAGGAGAAAATAGAAAAGCCATCAGGGTCACAAAAGAAAGGAAAGAAGAAACTTGAGAATGATGACATCCCTAAGTTAAAGTGGATATCAGGCGGAGCAGCGGCCAGAGCTGCAAAGAAAAAAGAAAGTTCAGCTGAGTACCCTGCTGAAGATAAACCCTGGATCCTGAGGTTTGATGGATCCAAGTCCAAACAAGGTGCTGGGGTGGGAATTGATCTCATTGATCCATCAGGAAAATCCTACTTAGCAGCCTATAGATTACAGTTCCCCTGTACTAACAATGTAACAGAGTATGAGGCTCTGATTCATGGGATACTGTTTTCTCATAAGAAGAAAGTAAAGATTCTGCATGTCTTCGGAGATTCAGATCTAGTTGTGAGGCAAGTAAGAGGAATTTACTCTTGTAACTACAGGAAGTTATCCAACTACAGACATCATGTGTGGGACCTGATTGAGGACTTTGACACCTTTAATATCACTCACGTACCAAGAGAACAAAACCAGAGGGCAGATGCACTTGCCCAAGCTGCCAGTATGTTGGAGCCACTATCCATATCAGGTCTAAAGAGATTTTCAGTAGAACTGGTGTCAATACCTTCAGTACCTGACAATGTGACCAACCTCTAGGTGTTTGATGATGATCAGCACATTTTGGATTTCATCTCAAACAGAGACATATTTGACGCTCAGATTATAGATGAGAATAGTATGGAGGATCACGTCTGGGAGGAAGATGAAATACTAGAATTGCCTAGCAACAAGATTCCCAAAGGTATGATTGAATTAGAAAGAGCCTTTGATTTGGATAATATGCTTAAACAGAAGGATCTGCCTAAGGCAGATGGAGGTCAGTACTCACAAGTGAATATTGGACAAAATGAAGACAAGAGAAATGTACTAGTTGGTAAAGTTTGCACATCAGAAGAGTTAGAAGGAATAAATCAGGCGCTCAAGGATTACATGCATGTAATTGCATGGACTTATGATGAACTGAAGACATATGACACATCAATCATAATTCATACTGTACCTCTCAAGCCAGACGCTAAACCTTTCAAACAGAAGCAAAGGCCAATCAATGCTTTGCTTGAACCCATAATTCTTGAAGAAGTCAAGAAGTTGTTAAGTGCCCGGATAATCTTTCCTGTGAGGCACTCCACCTAGGTTGCCAATCTAGTCCCGGTCAGAAAGAAGAATGGAGATATCAGGTTATGCGTAGACTTTAGGAATCTGAACAGAGCTTCAGAAAAAGACAATTATCCTTTACCTTCATTAGATGAAGTTCTACATATTGTAAATGGAGCCAAAATGATGTCCTTTCTGGATGGCTTTTCAGGATACAACCAAGTGATGGTCGACAAAATTGATAGATTGAAAACTGCCTTCACCACAAAGTGGGGGATATTTGCATATAGACGTATGCCATTTGGACTTATAAATGCTGGAGCAACATTCCAACGAGCAATGGACATAGCCTTCAGAGGCTTAATAGGAAAATGTATAGTCATCTACATGGATGACTTGACAGTGTTCTCCAAGGAGAGGAGCGACCATGTAACTGATCTCAGAAATGTATTAAAGAAATGTGAAGAATATGGAATATCACTGAACCCCAAGAAGTGCATATTTGGGGTGACAACAGGAAAGTTACTAGGCCACCTGATCACAGAAGATGGAATTATCATTGATCCTGACAGGGTGGAGTCTATTATGAAGTTACAACTTCTAGGAAGCAAGAAAGAACTTAAATCTTACTTTGGTAAGATAAACTTTGTGAGGAAGTTCATCATAGGCTTTGCTGAGATTGTTAGACCACTAAATGCCATGTTGAAAAAAGATGCACAAATTGAGTGGACACCAGAGGCCAAGGCTACATTTGAAGATATAAAGAAAGCCATATCAGATGCTCCTGTCCTCATCAGTCTAGATTACACAAAAGATTTCTACATCTATTCATTTGCTTCAGAACATACCTCTGCAGCAGTGTTAACTCAAAGAAATGAAGAGAAAGAAGAGAAACCAATTGCTTTTATGAGCTGTCCTTTCAGGGATGCTGAGTTGAGATATGTAGATGTTGAGAGACAAGCACTTGCATTGGTCAAAGCAGTAAAGAAATTCAGACACTACATACTAAGAAGCAAAGTGATTGCTGTAGTACCAGATGCAGCAGTAAAGATGCTGCTGATGCAGAGTGAGCCTGGTGAAAAAAGAGCTAAATGGATTATTGTATTACAAGAGCATGACATGGAAATTACACCAATGAAGCTGGTAAGAGGACAAGCTCTGAGTCAAATGATATCTAAAATTGACCCAAACATCACCAGTCAGCAGTACGTTATTAATGAAAAAGATAATAAAGAATGGTATGCAGATATCAAGCACATCCTGATCACTGGAAGGTGTCCATCAAGAATGCAAGCTTCACAGAGAAGGGCCTTGAAAATAAGATCCCAAAAATACATGATGAAGGGAGGAACCTTATTCAAGAAGAATTATGAAGGAATATACCTGAGATGCTTAGAAAAGCCGGAAGCAAATAAGGTCCTGTCAGAGTTACATGACAAGTTCGGAACGGTACATGGATCAGCCTTGGCCACAACACATGCCATCCTCAGAGCAGGATATTACTGGCCTACAATTTTTAAAGACATAGCTGATCATGTTAAATGTTGTCATGTTTGTTAGGTTGCCACCAACAAAGAAAAATATGCTGCGCAACCCTTGCAGCCAGTGATGGAAGAGCGCCCATTTGCACAATGGGGCATGGACTTCATAGGACCAATCAATCCTCCATCCTCCTCAGGTCATAGGTATGTCTTAATAATTACTGACTATTGTACCAGATGGACTGAGGCTATCAGCAGCAGGACTTGTACTGCAGATGATGTTATTAGATTTCTAGAAACCAACATTGTCACCAGGTATGGAATTCCTTATGCTTTGGTAAGTGATAATGGTTCTGCTTTCACTTCCACCAAGTTATCAAGTTGGGTTTTGATCATGGGATCATACTCAAGTTTTCATCCAACTATTATCCCTAAGGGAATGGATTAGCAAAATCTACTAATAAGAATCTGTTGAGTATCATAAGAAAATTAATAGAGAAAAACCCTAGGGAATGGAACTCATTTTTGAAATATGCCTTATGGGTAGACAGAACCAGAATGAAAACTGTATTAGGAAACTCGCCTTTCCAACTAGTATATGGGGTGGATCCCATCCTCCCTGTAAACTTAAAAATTCCTACTTTGCAGTTTGCCCAAGAATACCTAGGCATAGACAATAAGCAAGAAGTCAGGTTGCTTCAGCTGATGCACCTAGAAGAAAAAAGGAGTCAAGCAATTGACCAATTTGCAAAACATCAGGCTGTTGTCAAACACTGGTTTGACAAGAGAGCCAAAGTTAAAGCTTTCAGGATATCTAATTTAGTCCTGATGTGGGATAAAGCCCATGAAAGGAAAGGTGACCATGGTAAGTTTGATAGATTATGGATAGGTCCCTTTCAAATTTCTGAGATACTAGGAGACAACACTTATAGGCTTAAGAACCTTACAGGTGAGGATGTCCCATTGCCAGTCAATGGGCAATTCCTCAAACATTATTTCTAGGCCTGAGTGACTTCATAATAGTCAGATGTATCATATTGTACATTTGTATAGTTGTTTGTACAGTGTTCTTTTGGTCCTGTGTTGTTTTGGTTGAGTTTTGTTTTGGTAAGTCAGGATGATGCACTTCATCACCCAAGAAAATAACTAAATTGTTAGGATTCAAGTAATGAGCTCAAATTTAGATATAGGCTATGATTCATCCTAAGAAATCGTCATGATCAAATTTGTGATGTCCTTTCATTAGGGTGCCTTTTCTTAGTCAAAGTGAATCAATCACAATGAAACACCTAACAGCCTTGGGTTTGTTGAAGACACAAGTATAGGTGTTAAGTGAAAAATCTAAAGGGACTCCCTTGCTACCAATACAATCTTCAACCTAAAGCTATAAGTGACTATACCTTATACAAATGAGCGGACATGATGATATCAGACCCATACAAAAAAAAATATAAACAATAATATTAGGCCATCTAAGTAACTCTACCGGGGCTATAGACGCCTACTGGCAGTGGGGCTCTACTTAGGGAGATTGTATAGATAACCTTGCCGGGGCTATGAACGCCTACTGGTAGCAAGGCTCTATCCAGGTTGGCTATGAGGGATGATCTCCAACTACATAGTTTAACACCAGTTACTCATGTTTTCAATTTGCTTTCAAGATGAGGATAATTAATCATATGCACACACATGATCCTTTGTTAGCATTATTACCATGATGAAATTTTATCATTCAGAGGATCATGATGCTTATGTTTACAAGGAATTAAAATACTATAGATAAATGTGATCATATCACTTGAATCATTGGAATTTCTTTGTTTTCTTTGGTGGTAAGTTGTTGTGTGGTTACACAACACGCCCCATTTTGATTTGGCAAAACAGAGACCCAACTTTTTGGCTTGGCTTGTGTGGTCTGCTTTTTGGCGGTTTGGTAAAAGTAAGTCATGTGCATCATCATGTAGAATCAGGATGAGGTAAGTCATCAATATGAGGTCAGTTTGTCAAAATTCGTATTTCATTTCTGTGACCTCATATTTAGAAAGAGCATTAAATTCCATGCAGGTTTGCCTTTTGCATCACCCTGATATTCATCAGGATATGAGGGTTGTGAACAATCAAAGTTTTGGTCAAACCAGATATTCGCAAGAGGAAGATCATATTTTATAACCTCAGTCATATTGTCGAAGATCATCCTGATCTTGAAACATCACCTGATAAGTCATGCGGTCCAAATATCCGGACGTCAACTTTAAGCAGTAGTAAATCTTCCCCGTCAAACAGTCTTATATATCGCGAGCGTCATATTTCCAAATGCAACCCGATATTTCTTAATATCCTCCTACTGTGAAATATCACCCTAAGCCAATATCCTGATGACGTCATCTGAGGCTGATAAATGAAGAAACAAACATGACGATGACATCATCATCATATTTATCTCTCGGCAGGATATTTTCTAAACACGATCATGTTCTCATAACATGACGATGACGTCATGATGCTTTTCCGATATAAAGAACGAATATCTGGATGACGTCACCCTGATATCCCGAAAGTTAAAAAAGAATGACTTCGGTCATCATCATCATCATCTAAAAACACAACCTGATATTTCCCAATATCCTCCTGAGGTTTAAAACATAGCCTAATGGCATGAACATCACCCGATATCTAAACATACCCGACGTCTTCAAATATCATCCTACCAATTAGCTATCACCCCACTCCCATTGCCACCATTAGCATTAAATACGCACAGACATGGTAGGTGGTTCCCGCCGATCATTAAACCAAACAGAACACCTGGCGAAATCCTGACTTGCCGTGCAGAAAATCAATGAATAAAATCTAATCTGTCAGGATTTGCCCTAAATTTACCCTAGTTGCAAGGTTAAAAGGTAAAACTAATGCCATTTTCACATTTACCTTTGCGAAGAAATTACTTTTTATAGAGCGCAGCTTCCATATCCTCCTGCAGGTGATATTTCGACGAGCGAAGTTTGTAAACAGCATAAAGCGCGTGATCATCAGCAAAAGAATTAAGGGCACTTTCAGAATTCCATTGGTATAAAAAGAGATCAGCATAACTAGGTAAGTAAATGAAACCCTCATCTTGTTGTCTTTTTTGTAACAATCAGGTATGATGTCGTGAGTTCTAGTTTATGCACCACCCATGTGGGCTTAGGATGAATGAGCGTAATATGCATAATGAATATTAAAGATAAATTGTTATATGCATACATATGTATACCCATGGTAAGACAATATTTTCCTAATTGCAGGTAACCATGGCTGACAAAAGGTTCACCAAGTGTCAAGAAGAATTCAGTAGGCCCATGTTCTCGTCTCAGAGGGGGGTCCTGTTTAAATACGGTGCAATTACAGATACCCACCAGGGGATCACCAATCTGGAGGCCTGGTCAGCTAAACTGAATGACGAGAAAAATAGAAGTCCTGTGCTAGATGCAGTTTTTGTATCTGGGATGTGGAATGCCGCCGGTTTCCCGTACTCCATGGAGTCTCCGGAGCTGGTCATCGAGTGCGCCAAGAATTATAATCCAGAGACCAGGTAGGTAATGAAGCATGGGAGAATATATGCGGACCTGTCCATCAAAGGTCTTTCCAGAACATTTGGACTACCATTGGGCAAGAAGGTCAAGAGTGTAGACCTGAAGAAATCAGAGAAAGAATATGAGAATAACAAAAAACAAGCTAGGAAAAACATGTACCACTGGAGGGCTGAGAATAGCACATATCTGGCAACCGCCAAACTTCCTGTGCACTTGTTCAAGTATGATTTTAGTGAAGAATACCAGTACATGGTGGCACTACTGAGCAGAGCCACAGGCCAGCTGGACGCTGGTAGCTTTAAGGATTGGATGTATGGTATAATAATGATGTGCATATACTCCAACATCAAGCCATTGTGGGGCCAATTAATAAGTGATGCTCTCCATGAGCAGCTGATGAACCTAGGAGGATCAAATTGTGCTTTCTATATGACATCCTATATTGTCTATTCTTGTGCATACCAAGGCACTTTTGATGCACTAATTACCGATGGAAAGCTTATAGGCACAAATGCTGTGCATATCTGGGATCATCATCCCCAGCTGCAAAGAGCCAATTACCTCCAAGACTACAAACTGGTCAATGATGCATTTTCCATGCATCTGGTGAGGACCATGGAGGAGGATAGAACAAAGAGATTGAGCATGGAAGCTCAAGAAATTATCTATAGGCATGGAGCCTGGTACATACAGTTTGCCACCTTCTCTTACATAAGGATTGAGGGTTTTGAAGGACCTCCCCTCATGCTGCCCAGGTATCCCATTGATGCAGTGGTACTTATGGAGTTCATCAGGCAGGGCTCCACAATGATAAAAGTATACAAAGATGCTAAGAAGATGCCACCAATTTTGTTTCCAGTCAGCATTGGCTGCTATATGTGCCCAGATTCCGAACACATAAAGAAGGTGATGATCACCTTGAGTAAAATGAGTCTGCAGCCTTTTCCATTGATGAGACCATATGATCCTTACGGCAGAATGCAGAAAATACTAGGAAAGCCTAGTCATTAGAGGCACCTAGAGGACTTCTGGGCCGACTCTGAGGATGAAGCAGAGGCAAGAAGAAGAAGGTATCAAAGGTTAACTCTAAACCAAATAAGAACCTTTGATTGCATCTCCATCCCCCAACAATTGAAGAAGGATGATGGCAAGATAATTGCAGATGAATATGAGTAGAAGAAGATATATAACGACACCATCTTTGCACCTGACCTCACCATACAAGAAGATATATCCTTGGACCCCTTCATTGCCAGGACCCTACAAATAACCCAAGCTTGGGTTGACGAACAGATATAGGCATTAAAGAAGAAAGGTGTTGCCATTACGGTGGACAACAAGAAGAAGGGGCAGGATACTCCTGGGGATGAGTATGATGACTTCCTGAATGAAAAGAGGAAGACTAAGGGAGATAGATTCCCTCCACCACAACAATAAAGCAAAAGACCCCCAAGGGGCAAGAAGGTAGATAAAGAACCCAAAGGGCTTATTATTGAAAGGGCAGTATTTGTAGCTGAGGAGGCAACATCATCAGGATCTGGATCAGAATCAGCATCCCCTCCAAGGAAAGGAAAATTCAAGAAGAGTCAGACAGCAGAGGTTGGAATCACTGAGACCCTAGAAGAGGGTCAATCCTCAAGAAAACCAGGAGAAGAGGATATCCTCATGGAGGAAGAGCCTGAAGAAGAAGAGGCTCCATTGATAATAAAAAGGAAAAGAAGAGCTCCACAGGTGGTGGTGTCTACCCCACCTAAGAAACTGAGAACCTCCATGAGGGGTGAAATAAAACAACCCCCTACATTGTTACAAGGGGCAGGTAGTGAAGTGCCTAGGGAACTTCAGCATGATGTTCCACTTCCTACCATTGTCAAGTTCAAAACTGTACTTGCGGAGGAACAGATGAAAGAAACTGCTCAGACACAAGCAGGGCATGTCTCACTAGACGAGACAATAAATTTGTCTGATGATGAAGTTGTGCAAGAGGTAGCTGCACAAAAGATGGAAACACTTGCTGTTGGTACGAGCATGACTCCTCACAACGCACCACCAGTTTAGACTATACTGGAGGAAATGAAGCAAGTGGAGGCAGAACAAGAAAAGAGCCCAGAACAGATAGCCCAAGAAATGGGATTGGATACATTAATTACAGAGGTGACAAGTCCTGCAATAGTGGACTTAACAGGGAAACAAGATGCAAGTCCTGAACATCCAGTAGGATCACCTGACAAAGGGCACCTAGCAGAAGAAATAAAGATGACAGAATCAGAGGGCCATACTCCAGAATTAGGCCAACAAAGTCCACAGGATACATCAGTAGAACCTGCTATAGTGGAGGTTCAGGAAGCAAAGGCTGATGAAAAGGAAAGATTAATAGAGGATCTTGCTTCCAACGCTCAGGAAGTTGATATTGCAGGTATGAAACAAATAATGGCTTCACAACAAATGCCAACACCTCAGGTAGAATCCACAGTATCCAGTGCAGTGGATATGCAACAAGGGGAAGAGTTGAAACTAGATGAAGTAATGATAGAGAAGGATCATGATCATCATGATCAACATATAGATGCACCACAAGATCCCCCACCCCAAGAAGATGCTCCTCCAGAGAAGGAGGTTCCAGAACAGGAAGATGTGCCACAGGATCAACAACAAAGTGGGCATTAGGAAGAAGAAACGAGAAAATCACCATCTCCACCACATCTGCTAACAGAAACAGGAGACACAGGTGAACATCATGATGATGCTGAAAAACATGATCAAATGCCTCCGTGGCTGGAGAAAGAGGTAATTGAAGAAGAGTTTGAGATTCAAGAATTTGATGTTTCCACATTATTCTCCGGGGACATCATAAAACTGAGGAGGAAGGCTAGAATGACTTCAGCCATCAAGAGAGATCTAGCAACTGGGAGAAGGACTGCACAGATTGCATTTCCTATAGTGGAGAAAGAAAAAGGTAAAATTACCTTAGATGAATTCCAAATTAGCACAGTGGATCTGGGTTTTGCCAATGAGGACCAAGAAGGTCAAGAGGGCAAGGACATTATTGATTCTTTGATTCAAAAGGTGAAAAGAGAAAAGGAGAAAAATAAGCAACACAAAGAGCACATTGCTCAGTTGCATGCCTACATAAGGAGGCTATCTAATCCTGATGATACTACAACTGAACATGCAGTCCCATTGACTGCTATTTCTCAAGAAGAGGTAAATAAACTAGACCTCATGAAACATGAGGCATCTGTGATAAGAAAATGGATGTCATCCACATTGGATGATGCAGAAGAAATGGTAAAGGTCTCTTTGAAGAGGTGGAGCACTCTCAGCGATTCCAGGACCAAAGTAGATAAATTCCAAATGCAAATAGGGAAAAGGTCCTACAAACTGGAAAAGGTACTAAATCTCCTAGGAGAAATAAAGAGGATAAATCCTCAACTGCTTATCAGTAAACAGGTACTGAACAATCATACTGCATTGTTGGTGGACATTTGGTATAAGGACATTCAGTTTGAATGTGGAGTGCTCAGGAGATGTAATAATAAGCTGAGAGATATCAGCATGAAGTTGCATGATTTAATGGCTGTTGAGGTGGAAATCTTAGAAACATTGGAAGGAAAAGTAGAAGGAAAAATAGAAAATCAAGATGAAGAGTCTGCCATCAAAGCTTTACACAGCAACTTCCAATCAGAGGCAGATGGTCCACTTGTCCACTTGACAGAAGAAGTTATAAATAAAATAATGAGAATCAAAGTCAAGATGGAGAAATACAATGAGACACTGCAGGACAGGAAAGACAAGCTGGACAACAATAGAAACAAATATGAGGCACACAAGCATGCCATCATCAAAGCAAAAACTCAGGATGGCAGAGCAATAGACCCAATTGTGCAGTCATATGAGCAGATCTGGAGCAGCGTGCAACCTCATATGCGGGGTCATCATCATCAGGATAGTGAAAGTTTAGGAAGTGATGCACATGATGATGATCCACATGAATCAGACAAGGAGCATGATGAGGATACTCCATAAGGGGGACTGCGTAAATAATCCAGATAGTTGCCAGCTGGCAACTTGTGCCATTTTGTAAAGGTTGACAAAGTCAAAGAGAATGATGACCGTAGATGTGCATTAGTAAATCAAGATTGTGGATCTTTTTTGTAATGGATTCCTCATCTTGTTCTATAAAGGGTGATGGAATGCCTTGTTGTAAGCATTCGAAACTTAATTGAAATCCGTCTGCTGAAACATTCAGAGCTCATTTCAAAGTTTTTGTATACATTTAGATTTTTGCATGCCTAATGAATGAGAAGACTGTGTCGATTACAATTCATAGTAAATCTTGAGTAATCAGTGTATAATTTCTGGACATATGTGGTGACTTGCTGCGTCCCTTGAAGTGCATGTTTACTTACATATGTTGTCTTCATGCAAATTCCTTTGAAGTTAGCATCAACTATATCTAGCTGTGGAATGTCCTGGTGAAAATATGGTTTGGTTTTCTTCTCTTCATGACAGTATCTAATATACATGTGGTTCAAAAGCTAAAGGCTCAACTTTAATTAGAAGCATTTCTTCAATTTCTTTAAATTTCAGAGCATTTCACTCTCATAATTGCAAACAATTGATAATTCTAAGCAAATATCGCAGATATGCAGACATCTCATAGATAATTGCAAATATTTAGTATATTTGAATACAGAGCATGCACAATTGAAAATATCATGCAAAGTTTGAAGTATTTCTGCATCATTTCATCAAATAACTTTATAATATGACTCCTCTGTAAGAATCTTTGCAGAAGTAATGTCATGATGATGAACTTTCACGTAAGGCCCCAAAATGGAAAGAATAACTCACATTAACCTCTGAGTAACGTCAGACGATTAAGACCTAATCACCGGAGACTTGGGACTATGAATTCTCTGAATTCATAGTATCTTTCAAGATGAATAAAGGTTAATGTGTACTTTTATTCTATGCTTGTTTATGACCAACATCATGATCAACAGATGGTGACATATGTTTTTGGAGTGCGATGTGATGCACCATGTTTGGGATTGGATGAATGGATTTTGGAAAGTGTATTGGTTGTACCAACATGTTCATTTTGTTTGTCTTGGGATGTATAGCCGAGGCCATGCGAGGATGGATGGAATGTGGTGTGGATGGGCTCCAAGATGCCTTGTTCCTGAAGGCCTAATCCTTTGCCTTGATAGTTCATGTGTTGGAGTATGCGACATGCAATGGGATGTTTGGTGCTTTGGAAACAAGACGCGAGTCTAGTATTTGTTGGAGAAAGATAGGTGGTGGAAGGAAGTTGTTCACCTCTTACAAGGGAGTCACCACAGATGAAAGTGCTTGTGCCAAGTGGATAAGGGGATGGATTTTGGATGGGATTGGTAGATGGAGGTGAAGGATTCATGGGGGATGGTGAAGGGGTGGTAGAAGATGGGGTGAGATCAATAAGTTGATCAATAGATGGGAGGGGATTGGGGATGGGATTAGATGGGATGGTTAGATCTTGATTAGGAGAAGGGGTTGATGTTTCAACAGGCTTTGGATTTGTTTCTTGACATGGCTCATGTGTTTGGATAGAGGTGGGAGTGACTTGGATAGATGTGGTAGGTGCTTGACTTATGTGTTCTTGAACATGGCCACATGATGGTTCTTGACTTTTGATAGGGGGTTGTTCAAGAGATTTGGTGGATGTTGGATTGCATGAGGGTGTTTTATTCTTTGCTAATAGCCAATGGATGGTATCCTTCATGATTGTGTGGGTTGAAGAACAATATAATGGATGGATAATGATGGTGGTTGGTGTGGGGTTAGGATTGGGATTGGATAGGTGGGTGATAGGATTAGGTAATGATGGTTCTTGGATGGGTTTAAGGATAGGTGTTGGACTAGATGGTGGTGTAGGAGGGATGGAGTATTTGGGGGATTCCATTGTTTTGCTTGGTGATGTTCTTTGGAGGAAATCCCACAAGGATTTGTTAGATGTCGTGGTGTTAAGATTTGGAAGATTTGATGGTGGATTAGATGGTGGATGTGTGATAGGGGTTAGTGGATTGGGAGGTACATAAGGTGATGGATTAAGATTGGTAAGGTTGGAGGGATATTGTGATGGGAGGATTGGAGGATGGGGATTAGGATATGGGGGATTTTGTTGTTGATATAAGGATTGGATTTCGGATATAAGGTGTGCTAGATTCGTGTTCCCTTGATCAAAGTTAGCATGACAAAGGTTGGGGGATGGATAAGTTGGATGTATTGGTTGATTGGATAAGTATGATGGAATGGATGTGTAAGGGGATGGTGAATGATATGAGGGTAAAGGTTGATATGATGAAGGTTGATATGAGGTTGATGGTGTGGATATGTCAGATGTTGAAGGTTGATATGATGAAGATGGGGTAGGGGTTTGGGATTCTCCAATGATGAGGTGTGCTAAGGGTATATCTTTAATGTCATTTTTGAATTGTTCCTTAGCATTAGGATCCATGTTCTCATAGACTTTTCTACATCTTTGTAATTGTTGTATTGCTTCATAAAGATCCATTTTGTGGGAGGGATATGAGATGAAATGGAGGATAATGGATGGTTGTGATGTTGGGGATCAAATTTCAAGACCTTAGGATGATTTGATTTGATTTGATTTGTTTTGATGAATGGTTTTCTATGCTTAAGATAGACTAATGATCTTAAGCAAGAGGGTTGATTGGGTTGATTTGACTAGGTGATCAATTAAGGTCTTGATTTTTGATTGGGTTGATTCGGATTTGGATTTTGATAATGATGTTGGGGGATTTTGTTAATGATGCGGATAATTGTGGTTGGGATTTTGGATGAGGGGATTGATGGAGGATGAAGGAGACTAGGTCCTTAACCAAGGTTTAATTTGCAAAAGATGATCTTTGATTAAGGATTAGGAATTGGAATGTTTGATTGGAGTGGATAATGGAGAAGGGATGATTGATGTTGGATTTGATTTTGGATTTTGGATTTGGATGAGATGGGATTAGAATGATGTTGATGAATTGGATTAAGGATGATGAGAGTGATTAGGATAAGATTAGATTGAATGATTTGGATGATGATGTGGATAAAATAGGTGATTAGGATAGATGGGTGATTGGATTAAGATGAAGTGGATAAGGATGATTAGGATGATGATAGATTATGACTAGAGAGGAAATGGATTAGAATTTGATCAAGCTCAAATAAAGGGATTGGATAAGCTCAACTTGTGGGGTTTGATAAATGGGGGGATGGTTTAGCGATGTTGGGAGGAAAACCTGGCTCGACGTGAGGGGGGGTGCAGGGGGCCGGACGCGAACCCCCGCTGATAGGGGTTCGGGGGCATAGCCCTCGACTGGATTTTTTTTTAAAAATGGGCTTATAAAATTGATGTTTTTGATGGGAAAATTTGATATTTGGACATGGATGAAGAAGGCGCTAAAATAGATGGAAAATGGCACTGAAATAGAGAGGAATGGCGTTAAAGGATGCAAATGGTTGGATTGATGGATGAATTTGATTTTTCTTGGCAAGCAGACAAATAATCAAGCAAGAAAATACAATGGCCAAAGGTTTGATTTATGAAAAAATGTGATAATCAAGCATGTACAACCTTAGGGATTTGGGCCACTAAAACAAAGGTTCGTAGTGAGTGCTTTCGTTCAGGTGGTTATACATGCGGCAGCGCTACTCTCCATTATGGAGTCTCCTAGCCTCCAAGGGTTACGCCTTGAAGGGTTTTGGGGGAAGTTGGCTGTCGTTATAACACAACAACACCTGTTGCTTGTGACTTTCGTCATAAACACATTAATTTATATAGCAGCTTGAAAGAGCTTGGCTTTAGCTTGTTGCTGCTTGGGTCGTTCCCACCTTTCGAAGTGGGGTGGCAGGCCCTCTAAGGAATAACAAAAGCAATACAAGTATAAAAATACTTTTGATCCCCAAGTTCATACAAAGATGCGAGGGGAGAGCATACGTATTATTTGTGTTTGCATCACACTAAACATGGTTCATTTTATTTCTTTGGACTATGTTGGGGGTGATTAATGCAAGTGTTGTGAAAATCTTTTGATTCCCAAGGTCACCAAATGGTGCGACGGAAGAGCATACACTTTTCACACTACAAGTACAAATCATGAAAACACTTCACACAAATTAGATTGATTTTCTTGATTATATGAGTGAAGAATGCAGATTGTTGTTCTTTTTAATCCAATGATTTCATTGATGCAATTTGTGGTTCTTTTTAAAGCCCAAAATTGAAATGTTTTGATAGTTGTGGCACACAATTTGTGAATTTTAAGAACACCAAATTTAAATGTTTGGCACACACACACACAAAGATTTATTTGTTGTTGTTCAATTTTATTGCACCAAATCAAGATGTGTGTCTAAGCTAGCATGTAAAGGGTTCATTTTAAGTTTCCAAATGAAGTGTTTTTGCTAAACTAGAGATAAAAATATCCTACAAAAGTTTGTTAGTATCTACAAAATGATAGTAAAGACCTGCAAAAACACTTGTCAGTACCTACACAGACAACAAAGTTAGTTTCAGAAATAGCGCTAAAACAGAGGTTAGATAGCGCTAATACAGAAGATAGCATTAATACAGAAAATAACGCTAATTCAGAAAATAGCGCTAATACAAAAAATAGCGCTAATACAGAAAATAGCGCTAATACAGAAAATGGCGCCAATCTAGACGCAAGATAGCGCTAATACATAAAATAGTGCCAATATAGAGGCATGATAGCGCTAAACTATGTTTTTGTCTTAGTTTACAGTCTGCAGTGAGAAAGATGGCGTTGAACTGGGTGACGATAGCACCAATATGACACAGAGTTGGTCAATGGATGATTTTAGGAAAATTTTTCCATAGTTTCCCCTTGTTTTCTGTGTAAAACCTGCAAAACCTGAGAGATAAAATGCTAGAAAAGCCAGAAAACTAGAAAAAAAGTGTTAGATTTGAGTCAAAGATGAGGGGATTTCAGTGCTAAAAATAGCGCTAAAATAGATAGAGAATAGCGCCAAAACGCAAGATGGCACCACTGCGCACAGAGATGGTGCTAATCTATAAAAAACATGTCTTTTCACCAAAAAACTCTCAAGATAGTTAGATTGGGACCTTGTGGGTCCCACCAGGCATGCCATTGTGATCAATGATATCAAAATGAAGATTAAAACATAAATTAAATGCAAATACAACGATTATACCTTCATAATGAATTCACAAATCTAAGAGGGAAGGAGTTGCACTTGATAGTCTCCTATAATTTTACCCAAGACTAGAATGAAGATGTGGATTGCTCAATGCTTTTCAACACAATAGGAGGAGATTAGATGATGGATTGATAGATTAGATGGAGATGAGGGATAATTTTGGCATTATGATGTTAGGATGATGAGATGGGGAGTGATTTTGGCAGAGGTTTGATGCATGAAGAAGTCTCTCTAAAATGGCTTGGAGAGGGTCTCATTTATAGATTTTTTGAAAGGAGGATGGAGGGTGAGGATTGAAAGATGAGATCAAGGGCTAGGAATAAAAGTAAATCTTTAATTCATTTTGGGAAAAGGGGTGATAAATGAGGTACGGGTGTGAAAGAATGTGAAATGAATTAGAAATTCATTTGGGGAATGGGAAATGAATTAAGAATTCATTTAGGGATAAGAGGTAATGAATGAGGATGGGTGAGGTAAGGGGTTTGTAAGAGAAGTAAATGTGATGTGTGATTTGTTTTAATTTTTAATTTGGGGGATGTGGGGAAGGGTGTTAAACTAGGTTTGACCACCCAAATGAGAGGTTAGGACTAATTAAACAGAGGTTTTACTTAATTGATCCTAGGGCTAGGATGAGGTAGGCTAGAGTAGGGTAGGGTAGCTCAATTAGTAGGCTAGATTAATTAGATAAGCATGATGTATCTAATTAATGAGGATTAGGGAAAATGAGAATTTAACTAAATAAATATTGTGAATATTTATTTAATCAAATGAGGATATAGTTGTAAGGTAAAAGTGATAAATTAAATAAATTAATTGATCACAAGGGATAGACAAATGGTTAGGGAAGATATGGGAAATTGATTTGCAGAGCAAGTCAATTTTAGGTGTCTACAATGACATATGAGGGCATACACAACTAACTTACAAAAACATGACAAATAATATTGATTTATTCCTGAAAGATTAAACAATTAAGTTTGGTGTTAAATCAAATCTTGGACATACAAACCTACATGACAAATGTTAATAGTTTGCAAGATATAGGTCTTGGACAAACAAACATGCACAAATAGGGTTAGAAAACTAAAAATTTAGAAGTATGAACCCTACAAGATAGATGTTAGAAAACAAAAATGAATGAAATCAAGATGACAAAAATACAAAAGATGATATGTTAAAACATAGTCAAATATGCTAGTGAATAGTCAAATACATCAAAACATAGGTCAAATATGTCAAAATCTATAGAAAATAGATAGAGACCAAATATGATAAAACACAATATGACTATGCCAATGATTAAATAAATGTGCTAAACACTAAATAGATACATCAAACCCTATAGAAAATAGGTAGAAAACAAATACATAAAAACATAGATCAAATATGCTAAAGATTGGGCAAATACACTAAACATTAAATAGATATGTCAAACCCTATATAAAATAGATAGAAAGCATAAATACTAAAACATAGAGTAAATATTATTAAGATTAAGAAAATATTCTAAAAATTAGTCAAATACATCACTATTGGGAGAAATATGCTAAAAAATAGTATGGAATTGCCAAACAAAAGGTGTAGAAAACCTACAAAAACTAACTCAAACCTATAAAATCCAAGTCAAACCAAGGACATGGGGTCCCATTGGGCATGCTAGAAATGTGAAAGCTAAAATTTAGAATAAAATGAGGAGAATGAAAACACTTGTACAAGTCCTTATTTGGAACTAGCTATGAACCTATAATTGGGCAATAAATGGGTTTGAAAATACTGGATACACAACAAGCTCTTACCCAACATAACCCTTTAACAAAGTGGATAGGTTCTTGATGTTGATGGAGAGAGTTGTTATTTGGTTGACCTTGGAGACTTCAAATTTGGAAAACATGTACCTGTAATTTTCCATATATGGAAATATGTCCTTGTGAGGGGGTTTTATAGATATTTGGATGAGGATATGGACAACTGAGATTGTGCCAAAAATTAGATGGTTCATATGTATTAGTTTATAGAGAAAGCTAAGGATGAATGGTTGAGATTAATGGTAAATGGATAAATGAGATTGAGTGACACTATGGATGGTTAGGATTTTATTAATGTAAATGAAGGGATGAGATGCAAAGTCATTTTGGCTCTTGTTAGGAATTTATAAGTAGATCAAACCAATTCCACATAACCCAAAGGAGATAATGATGCATACAAACTTACAGATTTACCATAATACAAATATCAATAGACAATCAACAAGATAATGCAAGATATGCCCTGGGAAAACCCTCTTTGAGGGAAAAAAGCCTAGCCTCCAAAAGCATCCATACTCAATGTATTATTTAGCAATAAGAAATTACAATACACTCACAGAGTCTCCATGAACACCTTTGAAACATCAAGCTCCTCTACTGCAACCTTCATGTATCCAATCACGAATCCACACATCCCATGCCATGCTTTACAATATGCACTTTCAAGAGAAAACTCAATAAAATGATAGCCTCTCACACAACCTGTAAAATAAGAGCCAACCCTAACCACTAACCACGTGCTTTCTTTTATACACTCAAGCTCACACAAATACAACTTGTGGTATTGGATAAAAATAATGTGACTCAAAACCATGAGCACAAAACCATTGACCCCAATATTTATTATTTTACACAAATAATAAATATTTGTCTTATGTCTCCCAATGTTAAATACAACTTTTACAAGTGATACCAAATAAATATTTAATGTGGCTAAACACATCAATTAAGATGCACCACAAAAGAATATTTATTTTACATAATTAAATGAATTAATGTTATGCAAGGTGAACAACACCTTTTTTCCCAACATTCTCCCACTTGTTGTGTACATTGCATAAGGGTCAATCAATGAAATACATCATCATAAGCAAACATGAAACCACATGAATCTCCAACATGCTCTCATGCTCCATCAAGATACCTGCAATAAAATCAAAGTAACCACCATCTCGAGCAAGAACTCCTCTCATTCTACAATGTGCCACCTATGGAAGAAAAGGAACATGCCAAGGTGAAGATGAACCAATCCAAAGAACACTAGCATCAAATCCAAGTGATAACAAAAGCTCCAAGTAGCTATCAAAGGTAAAAACCCACATGATTGGAAATAACACCACAACATATACTAATACATCCAACCATCCATACCTCATAGGTATCAACAACATCAATAAACTCATGCCAACAACATATCCAACCCATATACTACAATCATAAGATCCGTGTATAAAACCTGTCAATGAAGAACACATACATCCAAGAACTCCCACTACATGGGTAATGCCAAATCTAAAAATAGACCCAAGGCATACCAAGTCTACAAATCAACACTCAATCCAAGGTGTGGCTCATCAACAAGCTAATGTAGTATCAAGAATAATCACAATGATCCACACATGCAATATAAAACACTACATAGTCTCTCACAACATGTCACCATAACTATCCCAAGTCCAACCATATCAACATGATCCTCCAGGAAGTAGCCATAAGACAAAGAGAAAACCTGTATATCATAATGTCCTACCAACACCTCAAAGTGCAAAGTTGTGTCAAGTATGATCTCCTCTACAACCCCAAATGAAAAGCCTCAACAATACCCAACAATTCAATCTCATAGACCAAATGAATGTATGTAACATGTAACCAACATGGATGTAAGCCTCTCTAATCAAGGTAGATCAAACTCATAACCATTCCATACCCAGGAATAAGCCCAATCACATCTCCTAAACTCCTCATAATGGAAATCATAAATCAAACCATATGAACAAAGAGATAACCATGCCAATGTCCCTCAAATGAAGCCTCCAGAACCAATAATCATAGCTCAAGATCCATAACCATCAGAAGATAAAACATAAAGAAAAATGAATTTAAAAGTATGGGCAATACCTTATAGATGATAAACTGCTGAGTAGACCAAGAGTGGGGAATGAGAATGCCCCTCCAGGCTATGCCAAGTCATAAAGACTCTCTCCAAGAACAGTCTCCTCTAGGTCAAAATGAACTCACGTCCATATCTAGGTGTAGGCTCCTCAGTCTATCTGTTGAAACCTCCAATGAGTAACCATCTCAACAAGTGTCTCTAATCGAAAGAGAACTCTAGCCTCACCTAAGTATCCAAGTATCCAAGAGTAGCTCCATGATCAATCCATGCTAAACTCCAAATGCAACATCACACTATCATGAAGCTCCCAAGCACATGATCGATGTACTCAATACCAAGAGACCCAACAAGATCATTGCTAATGCTCCTACTACACATCTGCATAATCAAGAAGCCCATCATGACATCATGATCTAACCATCTCCTCCAAGGAGATTACATGCATTGATGCACACATCCTATCTCAAGAGAACCTATATCATGTCAAAACTAAAATGTGCAATCAAGAGTCCATCAAGACACAATACCAACATCTCTAAATAAAGGATCAACATGTCAAACTGACAAGTCATAAACCAACACCTCAACCAAAGACTCCAAAAGTCCACCATGGTAAACAAGGATGTCAAAATCTCCAACAACATGAAGATAACCATCTACTAACAATAGAACTCAGGATATCAAAGCACTCTCAGTGAAACAATAATCATAATCCAAGAGCCTCTCCAAGACACCCACAACCACTAAAGAAGAACATCCATCACTAATGATGAATCCATATCATTGCCAAAGCTCCCACTAAAGAGTGACACTGAGCTCTACATGACAATAGAGTAACCATCTCCTAAATTAAGATCATCCACAGCTTCGACACAATCAAGGAATCTTGTTGTAACATCAACAACTCCCAAAAGGTAAAGTAAAACTATGACATCCAAACTAAGAAGATAAAACCATCACTATCAAAAGCTCACATAAAACCATGTATCCAAGTTATCCATCACATCATGATAAACATGCTATAAGTCCCAATAAATGACTATCTAGGCACTCTAATCATCCATCCTCTCATATCAATGCAACATGCTAATGTACAAATGACCACAAATAAGGCCAACTAACAAAATCTGCATAAACACTAAATCAATCTCATGGATAAAGAGAATCCACATACGAGTCATCTCACTGTAGCCAAGGAGTAGCTAATCCACAAAACTACATAACTCAAAGATCCAAAACACATGCAACATGAAAACTCATCATCACATTAGTAACATGCAAACTGAGATATCAAAGAAGATAACCTATAGACTCCAAGACTCAAACACCAAATCAATGCTAGATTTGATTTGCCAAACAAGTCCACAACACAAGTAACCATAGTCAAGGAACTACCAAGCATCTAGGAGATAAGAAAAATCCTCTAAAACTACACCACAACACCACTTGTAATCATGAATCAAATATCATAGCCCATACCTGTCAACCACATACATGATCATGTCATGTCAATGCAAAGATGTACCTACATATCTATGACACCATAATCATCATCAACACTATACCTATACTCAACTCCGACTGAAATGAGACTCCAAGTCTCACACATGTATCAATCATGTTCTCAAACCAGAAGACAACTTGTGTACTTGTCTCCATCAAATCTCAAACTCTAAAAACACCTATAAACTTGTAATTTGAAGCACAAATATGAAAACTTGCTATACCATGTTGATGGTCACATAGCAACATACACTCCCACAAGTTTGTGCCCAAAAATCCATTCGAATGCACTCATAATCACACTCTGAATATTTGGCTCCCACAAGTGATCAAACAAGTATCGAACTCTCTCTACACCCAAACTAAAAATCTACACAATCCAATCTATAGTACACAACAATAGCTCTCCAACACTTATCCAAAATCGAAAATCCAATTCCATATACAAAAGTTATGAGCATAAAACTATCCTGGAGCAATGCCTAGCTTCAAGGCACCAAATTCTAATACAAATTTCAAAATTTGGCAACTAAACCTACATCACTGCGTAGTGCTCAGAGAGACCTTTCTGACGCCTATAAGAAGTTGAAAACCCAACACCATCGACGAAAGTTATGCCCCCTGGAATAAAAATGCCCTTTGAGGGCTAAAAGGGGCCCCATGGGACCCTATCCATATGATGACATCATCAATGTACCCTACTGACATCAACATGACATAAGCACTGACACAAATGCTGACGTGGTGCTGACTATTTGCTGACGTGGTGCTGGCATGGTGCTAACTATTTGTTGACTGGGCATTGATGTGGCACTGACATGGCAGGTCTTGCTGATGTGGCATGTCTAGTGTAGGGTGATGTGGCAAATTCCAAAAATAAAGGTTTCAAAATTTGTTTCATTCCATGGACTCAAAAAAGTTTCAAAGAGATTTGATGTTCTAAAAAGTCTGAAATAAATAATAATCTGTTGTCAATAAAATATTTTACCCACTACCATATAAAATTTCTACCGGCTGCTTTTGTTTTTATACCGCCCATTTAAAAGTCTTTTGGCGGTTGCCATCTGGTGGTACCCCTGCCGGATCAGCGGCCAAAGGCCACACTGGCCAGCCAGGGGCCTGGACTAGCCTAGCGGAGCTGTCAGAGTTGGAGGCCTTAGGGCCTTCCAGTTCGACCAACGCCAACCGGTAGCCGTGCAGTGCCGGCAGAGCTGCCCGACTCTAAGTCAGCGGTACCCGCCGGTACCCCCTCTGCACACTCTACTATGCAGGGGTACGAGGCAGTGCCGCTCCCCCTCTAAATTTTTTATTTTTATTTTTAAAACATTTCAATCTTGATTTTGATTTTCTCACTATAGTTTAAAATATATATTTTTTAATTTTTCCCAAACTATAGAAATTAAAATTGTAAAAATTAAAAAATGTTTTTTTTTCATTGTGTGTACTTGTAGGTCCATACAACCGTGCGATCGAACTGGACAGGGGTAAAATTTTTTCCTAGAAGCTCCAATGACCAAAATTGGTTGAATTTTATATGAATCTTCGTCTCTTGGTCCTTCAATGGCGAGGTCCATTTTTTCCCAGGAGGTCATCTATAGAAATTCCTCCTCAAAACCCTCATATAAAAGTACACAATCAGGAAACCCTTTGCGAACATTTTTTCACCTTCAGATCTGCAATAACCACAACAAATCTGAAACACCCACAACCCCAAATCTACAACACGACAACCTACACAAATCCTCCTATCTTGTATTGTCCAAAATCTTTCTTACATTGTCATGGATTTAGCTTTGCACTAGATCTACACAAACAAGGGTTATACCAAAACATGGATCTATGAAAACACCTAGAACCATAAATGTATAGATACATCACATGCAAGCACATACAAGCAGCATGCAAGTATATGCAAGCCATGAAAATGCCTTAAAGCTTTGATACCACTTGTTAGGAATATACATGTAGATCAAACCAATAGATAATGATGTATACAATCTTACAAATTTACCATAATGCAAAGATCAATAGACAATCAACAAGATAACACAAGATATGCCTTAGGAAAACCCTCATTGAGGGAAAAAACCCAACCTCCAAAATCATCCATACTCAATGTATTATTCAGCAATAAGAATTTATAATACACTCACAGAGTCTCCATGAACACCTTTGAAACATCAAGCTCCTCTACTGCAACCTCCATGTATCCAAGCATGAATCCACACATCCCATGCCATGCTTTATAATATGCACTCTCAAGAGAAAACTCAATACAATGATAGCCTCTCACACAACCTATAAATTAAGAGCCAACCCTAACCACTAACCATGTGCTTTCTTTTATACATTCAAGCTCACACAAATACAACTTGTGGTATTGGATAAGAACAATGTGACTCAAAACCATGAGTACAAAACCATTGACCCCAATATTTATTATTTTACATAAATAATAAATATTTGTCTTATGTCTCCTAATGTTAAATACAACTTTTACAAGTGATACCAAATAAATATTTAATGTGGCTAAACACATCAATCAAGATGCACCACAAAAGAATACTTATTTTACATAATTAAATGAATTAATGTTATGCAAGGTGAACAACACCTTTTTTCCCAACATTTTGTGATGAGGTGGAGATGTTTTATTTTTAAAATGGGATGAAGGGAAATATGTGTATTTTTTTAATTTTTAAAGTGTATGATGGCATGAACAAGAAATTATCCTAATTAATTGAATAAATATAATTTATTTAATTAACCTAGTTAATTAAATAAAAAATATTTATTTAATTAATTAGTGAATAAAAAATTAGCCTAATTAATTAAATAAACACAATTTATGTAATCAATTAATGATGCAACAATGTGGGATAATGATGTGGTGATGGTGTCTCCTGATAGCGGGACAACTCAATAATCAGTCAAAATTAAGAAAGGTGGCGGGCAGGCTTTGGCATGTGTGAGAGGATAGTTGGTAGTTCTCTAATTACGACACGAGGTGGTATGTTTCAAAAGGAAATATGCCTTTATGATCTGAGATTCCCCCATATTTCATATTTATTTCTAGTTTTGGTTTGTATGTCTGTAAGATAGAGATGGATGGTGGTGAGGCCGAAGGCTCAGGTTCTAGGGGTAAGGGGAGGCGGCCTTCTGCTCCTCCGCAAAGGAAAATCCCCCGCTATGGTTTGAATAAGTCTTTAGGAGGGCACATGAAGAGGAAGTATACACCATGGAAAAGGATGTAGAAGATTCTGGCAGAGGCTGCCATGGAGGGGTTTGTTAAGAATATTGAGAAAGATAAGAAATCCTATCCTGCAAGAGTGGCTTTTCAGATTGCTAAAGGTTGTGAAGGAAGTGGATGGCCAGGAAGGTTTTAATGATAGGGAAGCCATGGTACACTTACTTCTAGACTCAGGGACTTCCAGAGCACATTGGAATGTATTTGGTGCTCCCTAGTCTATAGCGGTGGTGACCATGCTATCGGTTGCAGCGACGTCGATTCTAACACATGAGGATTTAGTGGAGTCATCCCAGTAGGTGGGGGAGAATCACAAATCAACCATGGGGTACTTGCATGATATTCTGTAGAATGTCCTAGACACTAGAAGGATGGTCGAAGGCATGGCAGAAAAACTAGAGGTTTCTGTTCCTGTGTGAGCTAGGCTTCTTTACACATGTGCCTATGATGAAGAAGGTGTTGTCGAGCTAGATGGAAATAAAGATAAGTAGACAGGTTCTAGGAGGTCATGGTGCTATTTAATCTTTTTTGTCCTTTGTTATTATTTATGACTGGTTCAGAGTGAGGGCCGTGGTAATTTGCCCCACTCCTTATACTGTAATAGATGTACTTAGACATGTTAACTTTCTCTCTGTTTATGGTCCGAAGTTAAAAACTGGTGGGCATGGCCCTATTTTTGATGGGTCCCTGGTGCCTAACTAGGGTATATACATCAAAAAAATGATGTGGTGATGGTGTCAAAAATATGGTGATGTTGACAGAATGTTCAAAGTAAGATTAAAATGTGGAAGTGGATTTTAAGTGTCTACACCTAGAGCTTAGATTTCACCTTTACCTTTTTCTTTTTATATTATGATTTTAGATTTTTTTTATTATGCCTTGTTTTTTATGCTTTTCATACACATTTCATCTTCTATCTTGCCTTTTGTATGATTATCCTCCCTTATTTGGGGGCATTTTATTTTTCCATTACCTTTGCTATTTGTGTCCCCTTAGTGCCCATGTTTTACCTACCTTTTCCTTTGCCTTCATTCTCCACTTGGGTTGTCCACTTATTTTTTCTTATCATTTCTTCCTATTTGTTATTTCATAGCCTTTCCCCTTTTACTATTGTTTCTTCTTGTCATTTTTATGCTTATGTCTTTTCATTTGTTTTTTTATCACCATTTATCTCTTATTGTTAGAGCATACTTACTAGAGCTCATATATCAATCCCACTTTGATACATCATCCTATACATTGGTCTTACATTAACATATCATACTTATTAGAACCTATATTTTGATCTCACATTGATATATCATGATTCTTAAAGATTATACACCTTGAGCCTACAATGATAGACCATACTCTCTAAAGTTACTTATTGATCCAATCTTGAGTAGGATCGTGCTTTTAGAGTTTACATATTGGTCTTACATTACCACATCATACTTTTAGAATTAACCTTACATCTGGAGGCATCATGAATTCCCTCTTATACATTAGGCATTTATTGATAGACTTTTCAAATATAGGGGATTCATTCCTTCCCCATCTATATATCACACCTTCATGGTCACATTTTTGCATTGGAGAATCAAGCTTCCCCTTTACACATTTTTATTACTATTGTTATATATTACATTGAGGGGCCTACCACTATAAGTACCCAAAATTTCAAGGGCATACATGGTAGTCTGATGATGATCTAGTGGTTAAGCTCATGACCCACATGGATTGAATAAGATTCCTTCTCAGTCTTTGTAACCTTGATGGATGTATCCACTCAATCTTTAGGACTCTCCCTTGTGCTTGTCTTATCCTCCCTAGTCTTCCACCTTGCTTACATTCCTTCTTGTTTCTTCAAAACTAAAATTTATCCTTCAAATGGAAAGGTCACCTAAGTCTTTCCAAGGTCACCCAAATGACCTTCCCTAGAAAAAGGAGGGAACTACCCGGGAAAAATAGGTAAACTACACTATCAAATGGGGCGGTCCCTTAATGTTTCTAATTAATACATGAAACTTTTAGTTCTGACCATTTTGCCATCATTTTTGGCCTTAATCTCAAGTGTAACTCAGTTGTGATTGTACCTACCTCTGTCAACTCTTTTGTTCTCCCCTAATTATGAATCTAAGCCTAAATATACACCCCTATATAGAATTAATAGGCAACAAAATGATCATACATACAACAATAACTAATATAATCCATGTCACAGGCTTTGAGATTATAATCCCAACAAATTTTGTTCATTTCATGACAAGAGGGAATGAAACCAAGAAATGTTAGGACTACAACTAATTCATACCCAAGCTCCCAAGGAAAAATAATGCCTATATGTCAACATGTTCCTCCTCCTAGAAGTCAATCCAAGCCACAACTTCTAGGGGCTTACTGCCCCTAAAAAATATAACCTAAAAATCTACCAAGATCACTTGCCATCACACTGATCTAGCAACAACTTTAACTAACCCAATTCCTCCAAACATGGTATTAGGGTTGAACATCAGTACCCCACAGAAGAGTCAAATACCCCTATTCAGTTAAGCATAAAAGTGGAGAACAAAATGCTCAAGTTAATCAAACTTGTCCAAAATGGTGATGTTCAGGAACTTCACCCAACCCTAGAAAGGAAATATCATGGATATGTGGTCTCAACAATAGTCCATTATCCATGTCCCATTGCTCCATATCACCTAATCAAGGACCTCACTTCATGAGAACTTTTGCCAAGATCTCCTTCATTAATATTCTAAGGAACTCTTTCTCACATCATGAAACCCTCTTGAAGGCTATTGGGTTAAAATATTTAAATAATATAACCCCACCTCTAGAGGAGAAGATTAATTAAGTTGACCTTTATTTAAGTCCTCCAAACACAAAATTACATGATATAGGATTTTTCTTCAATCTTAAGTAGATGCCAACTAAAGTTGAGTTATCTAAGAGATGAGGTCTTACGTAGACTTTATAGGTATGGATCTATGATACATACATTAAAAGAACCATAATTGATGATGGGGTTTCAATATTTACATGGTCCCTTTTTTCCCTCTTACAAAGCATGGATTGCGGTCGCACAAATATCATAGCCTACAAAGATAATCTATGAGGCTATGATAACCTCAAGGTACTCAACGATTAGAAAGATCACACTCCCAGCTTCTCAAGGACTTAAGATGGTCCCAATTATGTTTATGTGATAGATAAAGACACATGTTATAACCTATTGTTGGGAAGACCCTAGATACATAAGATAAAGGTGATTCCTCCCACCTTGTTTTAAGAGATATAATTTCTTCACTTAGACAAAATATACATCACTATGGGAGACCGAAAGCTATTCAACATGCTTAAGGTAGATACAACTAAAAGTAATATTATAATGCAAATTGATTGTGATATTGGCACCAACAAGGTTGTGGTTCCAAAACCAAACTACAAACTATATGAATGAAGAAAAGATGGAATATTTAGAACCCATCAAAGAACAAGGGACCAAGAAATTAAAAAATGGAGAAAGTTATAATAAATAGGATACAATTATCTTAACTAAGATAACTACAAAAATAGTGGAATTATTAGAGAATAATGAACTTTTATAATTCCCCTAAAGAGATGAACTATATTTGTGTGTTTGGCATATTCTTAGATACAAATATATTTTTAGATGTAGAAGATGGTGTGTTAGATGAAGAAATTAAACCCACCTTGACACACCTAGAAGTAAATGCGACTCCCCAACCATCTCCTATGAAGTGGGTGATCACCATACACCAAGTCCCAATAAGCATAATCAATATAATCAATAGTGTCCAAGGGTTGGAGCCCGATATAAGCACTATTTCTAGGAGAGAGAATTGAAAGAGTAACTCAAGAATTATTCTCTAAGAAAGAATAAAAATTATCCCAAGTTTGAAAACAAGTGAAGTCCCATCTAGGACAACTCAATAAACTTTTCCATCTATCAGTACACCAACAAGTTCCATAGAAATAGTTGGCTATACCCTTATTTAACTCCAAAGGGACACACCTGTTGCGAGTACATGCCTAATCGATGTTGTCATTGATGTCAACATATCTGTGTTGCCATTGGTGTCAACTGTGTCCTTATTTTGTTACTTGCTTTTAGATGTTGAGATTATTTAGAAACTTAGCTCATCCGGTAAAAACAATGAATTGCAGTAGAAACAATACATTACATGCATAAGAACAGTCCAAAAGAATGCTCTGCATTTCCTATCAAATGAATATCTTTTCCCATGGATTAGAAGTTATTTAGAAGCCTGTCTGAAGATGTTATATTCCAAGGTTGAGACTCTGGAATGAAGATTTGAGTAAGTTATGTTCACCAGTGTGAAAACTACTTTTTCTGTATGGTTGGTGGTGACAGGGAGAAAGTGTTTTGCTCCACATTCCTCCACATTGAAGTATTTTGGTCTGTGGTTCTAGAATTAAGTCTATGATGATGTTAAGTGCCTTCAAGTGAAATGGTTCATTAGTTGGTGGTCCACAACTATATTTTACTCATGATAGTGGCTAATAGTGTTGTTCTTGTGCTCCAGTTTGAAGAATCTTATTGACATAGTGATTAGAGATTGTGCAGTTATTCTTGGTGATTACAATGTACTTGTGGATGTCTCCTGATCATGTTCCTAACTTTGGATTGGTCTACAAAGAGAAAATTGTATTGTGAATGAAGAATGTTCTTACAAATCTAGTGTTATCATCAGTCTTGGTTGACCTGGTTAAATTCATCATTTGTAGAGATGCATCAAAGATTGTAGAAACATTTCATGGCGTGGTTGATTGTGTTTGAGTCCCAGCTAAGGTGTGGCATGATCTACATACATTCTTACATATTTTCCTTAGATAAATTTGTATTAGGTCCAAACCTATTTTATGTATGTTTGTAATACCTGTACTCTTGAAATCGTGACTCTGATTGCCTGAGGGCTGTCGGGTCAGATTTCAACATGCACACAGACCCTTCCCTCCTTGCCATGGGGTGATCCTCCATGTCACACTCACTCACGTGGAAGTAGCCAGTCGAGAGGAGGTGAGACACAGTGGGGGTCTAATTCATTTGAGAGCTGGACTTTGCAAAGAGGGATCGACAAGTTCTGTGGCCTTTGTTGTTGTGCATTTTGTTGTATGTTTCGCTCAATTTCTGTTGTAGTTGAAATAACCCTATGACCCAAAGGGTCACTAGTTTCTCTTCTTCTGTTTGAATTTCTTAAATTCCACCTTTGCGTGGATAAGTGGTTGTTTTCATTAATGTCCTCTTGTCTTTGTATCCATTGTAAGAGGTCTTGTTGTATGTGTCGTTGTCTAGTTTCTTCTAACAACAAGAGGATGAATGGGTCTCCTTGTGGTAAGATAAATGTTTGTTGTTGAGGTCTTTGATGGATCTCCTCGATCTCGTCACGGATAGCCTTCACACACTCTCCTCTCACTCCTAAGCACATTCCTAAATCAAAAGAGAGGAAGTCGTGTGATTGCTAACCTTAACCAGACCTAGGGTTTTGTTGACCTAGGGTTTGACTTTTTTTTACCTTGTGATAAAATCAAGGGTTCATTTGGAATCGTTTGAACTGTGGTTACCTCATGATGGAATCGAGGGTTTGCAATTTTATCTATTCTAATGTCGCTATATGCATGCAAATTAAAATGATATGCAAAAATGTTCTTTTTGGTATTTTTTGGAGTATTTTGGAAATAGAAATGCTTCTAATCTATGAAAAGGAAATATGTATGCAATCCTATATGAGTTTTCAAATGTAAAGTTAACCTATGTTTTTTGTTTTTTTGATGTTTTGAATGTAATTTAAGCTAATAAAAGGTAAAATGCTTCTTCTAACAATGTAGATCTAGAAATATGAAAGCGATTAATCTAACATGCAAGATCTAACTATCAAGGAAAAATCAATGTTTTACTGTTCCCAAGAGCAAATGTGATTATCTAATTACTATGAAAGAAATGAAAACAATGAAGGAACCTAAGAGAAATGAAGATTTGTTGACTCAACTATCCTCAACAATTCTTGTGTAGGCAACCTCGAATCCTTTTGTGGTAGCTGGTGATCCTCTTGACAACAAAATGACCCAAAGAAGCAAAAGAGGCTTTTGATGAAGCTTGTATGAGCTTGGATTGAGCACAATGGCATAGAATGAAGTAGCATGATGCTACTTGGTCGAACAATAAAAGAAAAAGACACCTTCATCCTGTAAGAGCATTCAAATCATAAGTTGGAGAGCATAATTTGGCAAGAGCTATGTACATAATGAATTTGCCTCCCTTTGTACTTGGGGGAGGGGGTATTTATAGGTTTAGAGGAAGGAATTGATTGGAGAGTTAAATCATTTGATTGATTAGTTAATAAGAATAGATTGGGGAGTTAACAAGGTTGATTGCCCAGTGAACTCAGCTGATTAAAGAGTGATGAAGCAATGATAGCTTATCACTGAAGAAGAAATGGAGGTGAGAGAATGCATGAGAATGATTAGAGAGTTCATTTGAGATCAAATAGAGCTAATTATGCATGTGTGGGTGCATGAAATAGTTAACTCTATATCAAGGATCAAAAATCATGCAAATAGAAAGAAAAATGGGTGAAAACGAAGCAAAAATGAGAGAGAAACTCAAGTTTTTCCATGGGTCCAAAAATGACAGGGTCACCCCTTTTACCAGTAGGGTCGCCCAGGGAGATCCGGCCTGGATAGGGTCGGATGCAAAAAATCAGGTTGGGAAGTGGTAGAAGAGAGGAAAAGGATGGGTTTTTCATCAAGAAATAGGTCAGTCATGTGGAGGAATCCAAATCTCCACTTGCATCAATAGGATCTCCAGGGGAGATCCAGAAATAATAGGGGGAGATTTGGATTGGTTGGTCGAAAATGAAAACTGTCAGTGGGAGATGGATCAGGGGCCCTCTAGAAGGCTTCTATGAGGTGTACTAGAGGAAAAACAAAGACGATAGGTGAAAACTCACCTACAAGACACTCACAAGGCTTAGGATCAAGGTCAAAAGCTAGAAAATGCAAGTCGACAAGTGTCGCAACAAGTGTCAAAAAACGTTGCAAATTGGGAGAGAGGGAAATTGACAAGGAACAAACGACACAAGACAAGAAAAGAGGACACGTCATCAAGAGGCCTACTGCCCAAAGGACTTATTTTCACGCTTACATGTACATGACAAGGATTTGAATCATCATAGGGGTCCTCATGGAGGAAGTGCATAATTTTTGTGCTTACATATTTTCCCCCTCTGGGACGGTAGTCTACATGAAAGGGAGGTACCGTTCCTAAACTAGGCCGTACCTGTTTTCAATTTTTCCCACAATTTGTACCTGCAATAACTAGTATTAGTTCGACATTTAAATGTATCGAAATGAATAATGAAAATTGAAATGATGAACTTACCATGAATTGTTTGAGTTTGACTAGTTGCTTGCTTTTGTTAGTTTAGACCTGTAGGCATGAGAGCATGCAAAACAATGCACGAAAAAAATGCATAAAAGCAAAGAACTAATCTAAAATGCATGAATGAAACTAAGCTAATGGAAAACAAAGAGAGCCAGATTGTGAGATTGGTGTAAAACAATGATAGAATCGTTCGTGTGAGCAGTCAATAGTGAGGTATCGTCGAAGAGATCGCAGAAATGGCTGCCTCTTCTTCAATCGCAGAGAATTGGGTATGCAATCAATGAAAAGCTCTTCTCTAAACCCTAGGTTGTATTTTGCAAAAAAATCTCTTAAAATTGTCTATTTTTGGTGATTTTTCCTATCGCATTGTGTTCGTATCATCGTTTAGAGTGAGATTGATCTTTCATTTTTTGAAATCGGTCAAAAAATGAAGGTTTTAGAGTAGTTTTTAGTCGAGGGGCTCATTCTTAGGGTCATCCCTTTTACTAGGTAGGGTTGCCTAGGGAGATCTTGTTTTGACAACAAGGTCACCCAGGGAGATCCTATTTGACAATAGGGTCACCCGGGGTGATCCTAAAAAACACCTGGGTCACCCAGAGGAGCGACCTTGTTGGACTGATTTCTAACTTTGATGTTGTTTAACGCTTGTTTTACTCTAATCTGACATGATTTGGTTACTAAATCTACTTTTTTATTGCAAGTTTGAAGGCTTATATGATTTTTTTGTGTAAAGTTTTCTGCAGTTTTTACTATTTTTAGGGATTTTTGTGAGTTTACGAGATCTAATCTAAAATTCTCTTTTGATTTTGTAGGACATGCGTATTCGATGGAATGCCTCCCAAGAGCAAGGGTGGCTCTCAGGGATGTTTGCTTCACTGAGTACAGAGGATAATGCTATAATAAAGAGGATAGGCCTTGCTAGAGTTTGCCATGTTCCTATGTTTCATCCTATATCCTGTATATGCTGTGATATCCTGACTTACTAGGATGCAGACATGAACATCTTCAGATTCCCATATATTTTAGGAGAGTGGACTATCACTCTATATGATGTATACTACATACTTAGGGTTCTTGTGAGGGGACAACCTCTATTTCTTCCTGTTAGCGAGTCCTATGAGGACAAGGCTTCTTGGGCTGCGTTTATGGGGGTTAATCACCCTGGGGACCAGATAGGAGTTCAGCTTACTTCTGTTCCACAACTCCACATCCCACTTTTGAGGAGGTTTATGATTGGCTTGATCACTTCGAGGCTGTAAGGAGACAAGGCCTCAGCTCATCTGAGATGGTACTGGGCACCCATTATTCAAGGATTGGAGGAAGGCATAGTTTATGCATGGGGACCTGATATCTTGGTGATGGTCTACATAGATTTTTATTGGATCTCTAGGTGAGGGGCCCTAGTCTTTAGCCACTCTCCTCTGATTATGACATGGATTTTTGAGCATATGACGCCTTAGCAGAAGCTCATTCCTCTTCTGGATAGGTGGCTACCGAGAGCAGCGATGTGGGCACATATTGGTCATTTTAATGCTACTCTTCCCACTATTGCTACCCTTACTGATGATGACATGATTTCTGATCCCTATCATGACATGGAGGAGGATTGGGCTTGTTATGACGAGATGAGAGTGTAATGTCGCAAGGTTTCAAAGATCACAGACCATAATGGTCAGGCTGAGGCTCATCGGGTGGACCATGTTTTGTAGCAGTTCAGCGAGGATGTCCCTGAGGACTTGCCCCCATTGTCCACTTGTTACAGGACCATTTAGGAGATGGGGGATATTGGACAGAGGAATTTTGTTTGGACACCTTTGACTCTAGGCATCTTTATCACTAGGGTTTCTAGAGGAGGATAGAGGGGAGGGAGAGGGACTCCTTCCCGATCTTTGATTGTGACTATTGATTCAGAGTCCACTAACGAGGACTATGTTCCTGATAGTGATGATTCGTCAGATGAGGCCCCTCTTGAGGATGAGGATTTCAATGACATTAGTGTTTTAGATGAGGTTCCTGCTATCCCTAAGGGTCCTCCTATTGTTCCTCAACCTCCTCATTCAGATGAGGTGATGCATCAGCTTGACCCTGACTGGCAGTCTGGAGATCCACATAAGTTTTGCCTATTTGTGTTCACTTAACTTTGTCTTTTCTTTCTTTTTTATGTGGCATTGACTTGGTCTTGTCTTGATTTGGCATTTCAGGTAATATCAAAGAGTGGAGGGACTTGGTTCATGAGGTTAATGTTGGATTGACCTTTCCCTTTACTAGGATGATCTATGATCATCTTTTGGATGATCCTGGCATGCCCCCAGCTGTAGGGTGACACACTAAAAAATTTTCTCTTGTCTACCATGGGTGTCAGATGATTACTGAATTGAAGACCTAGGTCGATACGCTTCAGGGTGAGAACAAAGTACTTCGGGAGATGACTCACCTTAATTTTGGGCATTCTAATACTAGTATGGCGAAGCCTTCACAATCACATGCTCACAACAAAACACATCATTCTCATAGATCTCATGGAGTGATAGTCATAAATGAAGGAGCTGAAGCCCCAAGGGTTCTATTGGAGGGAACCGTACTTGAATTGGTTTTCTTGAAATTAATGCCCCCTTGCATAGAGAGCCTCTACTTCTCTCGACAACATTTTGTCTTAGCTCTTTGATACCATTATATATGTAAACTTCAGATGTATCTATGAAAGTTTATCTTTTTCTATGGTTTTTGTCTTATCAAATTCTGTACTCATCTCTTGTGCATGTCTAGAAGTTTCTAGGAATGTTTTGATTATGTTTGACCTTTTCAACTCTTTTAACAAATGCAAGTATGACAACATTGATATGTTTTTGTAGTTTTGTGGGATATATATGATATGCAGTTTACGATATGATAATGCAAGAACACAAGAAATGTTGTAAATGAAACTATCACTTCTACTAAATGTCATGAGATATGACATTTGACAACGTATTGCTTTGAGACTCTTTTTCTTGACTTTTGGTATGAATGCAATGTGGGGCAAACACAGTGATTGCTCTTAAATATGATTTTCAATTTAGGGGATTGCAGGTTGTCCTAATATAAGATACCTATTCAAGGCTATGAGATAGGATTTAGGGAAACTCAAGTGGGGAGTAGGAGTGAATATGGAGCGTTTCTAATTTCTAGACTTCGCTAAAGGCTAAACACTGATCCTTATCTAGATAAGACAAATTGGTAAACTTTCAACTTAGACAAGCAGCAAATTTTATTGGTGTTCGCTAGACTTAGATCATAGATGGCAAGCAAAGTAGACCTGGGGTAAAGGATATCTGGGAAAGAACAAGGGTCCCTAGATAGAAGATAATCCTAGAGACTACTAGACTCTTCGGTTTTGTTCAGCTTAGTGCATGTGTGTGCTTAGTACCTTTCTAAGATAATCCTAGAGACTACTAGACTCTTCGGTTTTGCTTAGTTTAGTGCATGTGTGTGCTTAGTACCTTTCTTTCTCTATTAGAATGTCACTCTTGAGGCTTCGAGCTTAGACTGATCTCCACCCAAGAGTATGGACATTCAACAATCTTCACGCTTTCACTCTTTTTTTGTATCTCTCTTTTTTTGGTTTTTACTTTTTTTTTGTATTTTCCTCGCTTGATTTTTCTCATTTTTTTGGATTTTGACTATTCAAGAAATGAATTCTTTTCAGAACTTTTGCTATGCAAATGATTTGGTCTCTCAATTCTCACTTTTTACACTCTTATTTTGATCACTCATTTTTTTTACTTGAATCTTAGATTGCTTCCTTCAGAGTTTTGATCTTCTTGATGTTTTTGGCCAAGAAAGATAAGGGGCTGAGCGCCACCTAAAGCTTTTGTAATCTGGTTGGACTTCTCTACTACTAGGGAAGAATTGGGAATACCTACTTGCAAGCTTCCTTTGAACACTGTAGGTTTGAATACTGACTTTGTTTAGACCTAACATCTTGACTCATTCAGATTGGGATCAGTGTAAAGCTAAAAGCTAGGTTTTGATTAGAATCACTAGGAATGCAAGGGGATAATGGTGGTTGTGAAAAATGGGGATCTCTAAGTCCTAAAAGGATAACATATATCTAGGCAACACTAGACTCCTTAATAAAGGGAAAATAGTACAAGAGCAAGTCAGAAACTATAATGCAAGATGAATAGAATGATGCAGAAATGAAAGAAATAATTTTTTTTTGACTTTTTGATTTTTTATAGTTTTTTTTTGTATTTTTATGTTTTATGATTTTTTTGGTCTTTTAGACATAATATTTCTTGAGGTGAAAGGCATTGACTGTTTCACCAAATTCCTCTCCCTCCATCATGCACAAGAGATAGGCACTGTTGTTGATGTCTTCCTTAACCATGTAAGGACCTATCCAACTAGGTCTGAACTTTCGTCCTTCACCAGCTCTTTTGTCAATTAGATTATTTATCCTAAGCACTAGGTCTCCCACTTGAAAGGGTCTTGGGACAACCTTTTTGTTGTATTACTTTTTCATTCTTGCTAGATAGGAATCATGCCTTTGAATGGCTCTCAAGCATTTTTCATCCATCATTTCTAACTCGGCTAACCTTACTTCTTTATACTCTTCGTTGTCCAATAATCCTTGTAATGACACTCTTAGGCTAGGTAATTCCACTTCCAATGGTAATACCACCTCTGACCCAAAAGTGAGGGCATAAGGGGTGGTTCCAATTGGAGTCGTAACGCTTGTTCTGTAAGCCCACAGAGCTGGATATAGTTGTAAATGCCAATCTCTCTTAGAATCTTTTACGATCTTGACCAATATTGAATTCAAAGTCTTGTTGCTAGCTTTTGCTTGTCCGTTTCCTTGAGGATAATAGATTGAGGGAGAGTTGTGATTGATATGGAATCTTTCGCATAGCTCCCTCACTTGCAGATTTTTGAAGGATGAGGCATTATCTGTCACTATCACTTAAGGGATTCCAAACTGACAAATGATTTGGTTCAATATAAATTTAGTGATTACAACACCTGATACTTGTTGATGATGATGTTAGTCATAAACAAACATAGAATAAAAGTTACACAACAACCTTTACTCATCTTGAAAGATACGATGAATTCAGAGAATTCATGATCCCAAGTCTCCGTTGATTAGGTCTTAATCTACTGACGTTACTCAGTGGTTGATGTGTGTTGCTGTTTTCCATTCAGGGGCCTTACGTATTTCTGCAAAGTTCATCATTATTTCCCCAAATATCCTGCTCTGTATGTCTACTCTGCATAAATCTCTAATAATTCTACCTCTGCACTGTGAATTTAGTCAAATAATGTGCTTACAGACTGATATTTGCATGATTTCTACCATTATTTACAATTCTTTGCATGATATTTTCAATACTACATGCATTTAACTCAAATATGCTAATGATTTTCAGTTACCTATGGGATTTCAGCATATTTCTCTGTTCTGCTTGTTATTTATCATGACTTGCAGTTATGGTGATGAATTTATGAAATTAAAAAAAGGAAAAGGGTTAAAGAATGAGATTCCCAAAACTACTTGACTGAGATCACTGATCCACATACAAGCTCCCATACATGCAATGAAAAGAAGGAAACTAGAATCATACTTCACCAGGACATTCCACAAATCCGCATGATCCAGTGCAAATCTTCAAAGGAAAAGTTGACAACAACATGTAATGAAATGAAAGCGCTTCCAGTTGAACACAGCATTCACCAGTACATATCCAGAAATCAACATGAAGATTACGTAAAATTTACAATCAGGATGTAATCTGAAACTTCATATCCATTCAGTATGCTCAAGAACAGGTACATTTACAGTGATCTGAAGAAAGAACCTTGACATTTCAACAATTCTATCCTCATTAGTCTCAGTAATCCGATCTCCTAATTGATTCTATAGTAATTGGCCTTATTGCCAGATGTGTCTGTGTATCCTTTTCTCTTCTCTATTAGCCTTATTGCCAGATATATCTATCTATCCTCTTTCTTTTTTGTTAACAAGCTCTGGCTCTTATATAGAGCAAATGCCAGAAAATAGTTACAATGATCCAAGGATCAGGATCCTCTCATAATAATCAATGGTCCAGATGAAAAGCACATGCTTCGCCAGTTGGCAAATGTACAGCTGGCACAGAATGTTCCAGCATCTTTGATTTGATTCGGTCTCCAGCTGGCAAACAGCATATTTGACAATATCCTCCTCACTTCTGGTTCATGTTGCCTTCGTGTGCACCTTTGTAATTATCAGCTTCAGCATCTCCGGGACTTCCTGCGATAAACAGATAAACATTAAGTTCATCATCATGTGGATAAACAACAGGAATTTAAACATTTTATTAAACATGCCTCAAAATGTGCAGCTATAGGCAATCGGGCTTCAAATCAATGAAAATTATGCACTAAATGCATAAACAGCATCAAAACACCATCGGGTCAACCATCGTTGACTGGAAAATGCAATCGGGTCTTCAAATTTCCATCGCTTCATTTTCCCGCCCATTTTCTTGTATATCGGGCTCCAAATATGATCATGTATCTCAAAATATACAAGGAAATAACTACTTTTCAATTTATTTCAAATCCGGCTCTGTATATTTTGGCATGTGTATCGGGTTCACATCATATTCGCATTGGTGTGACCACATATGATCGGGGTGACAAAATTAGACTTGGCCGATGGTAAAACATACACCGACGCCAGAAATCATGATGGCATCCACCCATCGGGAAGACAACAACTATCGGCGAGAAAAATCCAGACTTGGCCGATAGACAAACGTTGGGCCGATGGACAAACACATCGGGGAGACTACTTCAGTCGGCGGGAGAATAACGAACTTGGCCGACAGTAAAAGTCAGGCTGAAGAGCAACCATATCGGTGAGATCTCTAATATCAGAGTGAAAATATAAAGCTGGGCCGACAATAAAAGCTAGGCCGATGAACTTTCATCGATGAGACTACCTCAGTCGGCGAGACCAAATATAACACGGCCGATAGCACAAGCTACACCGATGGGGAAACTTAGGGCTTTCTACCTATCTGCAGGATATTGTGAATATGATGCTCCCCCCTTCTTGAATGTCCTGATGATGTCACCGTCATGTTTCGCTTCTGTATATTGGGGAAAAGAATGACATCATCATCATCATCATGTCGAAGGAAAATAGGAGGATATGAAATATGATCCTGCTGCTGAGGAATGGAATATGATGGTGACGTCATCGTCATATCTGGGCTTCATTAAAATGCAAAAGATGATGTCACCGTCATGTTTAGTTAAGATCAGGGGATAAATGTAATATCGGGTCACCTAAGGAAGATGATCAGGTGGTGAATGAAATATGACCCCTTTGCGGCCAAGGTAACCCTCTCGAAAGATCAGGATGATGATGATCATCAGGATATTCGGGGCTTTTGTTAAACTTAGAACATGACGTCATCATCATATTCGCGAACCGGATCATGCTTTGGAAAATATCCTGCCGAAGGAGAAATGTGATGATGATATCATCCTGATATTTGCTTCTTCGTTTATCAGATCGAGATGACGTCATTAGGATATTAGCAAAAGGTCATATTTCTCGGCAGGAGGACATTACGAAATATTGGGTAAACAAGATCATGATGATCTTGACAACATGACAGGATAAAAATATGATGATCACTTGCGATTATCAGGTTTGACCAAAACTTTGACTGTGCATAACTCCCTCATATGGATGAATTTTCAGGTGATGTAAAAGGGAAACCTGCATGGAATTTCAAGCTCTTTCTAAATATGAGGTCATAGAAACAAAATATGAACTTTGACAAACTGACCTCATGATGATGACCAACCTCATCGAATATCATGATGATGATGCACCTGACTCATTTTTACCAAACCGCCAGAAAACAGACAACACAAGCCAAGCCAAAAGTTGGGTCCCTGTTTTGCCAAGTTAAAATGGGGCGTGTTGTGTAACCACACAACAATACTATGGTAAGAGGCATGGCCTCCACCCATTTAGTGAAATATTCTATCACGGTAATGATGAATAAGTGTCCATCTATTGATGGGGGGGATATCTTCCCCACCAAATCTAACCCCCATGTGGAAAAGGGCCAAGGGATAACGATCGGTTGTAAATCTCTTATCAGTGTATGGTGAACATGAGCATAAGCTTGACATTTTGGACACCGCTTTACGAATTTAATCCCATCCCCTTGTAAATAGGGCCAGAAATATCCCATTCTATGTTTTTTTCTTGCCATGGTATGGCCACCAAAATGTCCTCCACAGATCCCACTATGACATTCTTCCAATATTGTGCATGCTTCTTCCTTGTCAACACATCAAAGCAACATTCCATCTAGGGCCCTTCAATAGAGCACATCATCTATTAAAACATATCTCGCAGCGACAACTCGTAGTCATCTTTTTCCCAAAGGGGTCATGTTTTCTGGGTAAGTCTTGTTTGTGAGATAGTTCACAATATCTCTGTACCAATATGAGGTTGCATACGTCTCGAGATCTACCACACAAATCTCTTCATTAGGGAAATCTTCATTATGGTTTCCTCTTGGGGAACCGGGTTGTCCGCTAACCAATCTGCTATTATTTGTCCCTTGACCACTTTTTGGTTGATGTAGGTTAGTTCAAACTCACTCAACAAGGTTATGAATCGACCAGCTCTCCTTAAGAGCATGGGTTGATTTAAGAAAGTCCTTGATTGCTTAGATCGTATCATCACTTTAGTTTCTTGATTCAACATGTAATGTCGTAGTGTTTGGGTTGCAAAGACTATGGCAAGACATTCTTTCTCAGTTGGGGTATAGTTCTTCTCATAATCCAACAAGGTTTGACTTATGAAATAGATGGCCCTTTCTCTTCCACCATCTTCTTGAGCTAGCATGCATGCTATGGAGATATCAGTGGCTCTGAAGTATAGGATGAAGGGTTTGTCATGTTTTGGTGGCATTAACGTGGATAGGGTTAATAGGAATTTCTTTACTTGCTCAAATGTATTTTGACAGTCTACTGTCCAAGTTATGCCGACTTGTTTTTTTAATAGCTAATTGATCGGATGGATTTTGAAAGTCATATCTGGTTGAATCATCTGATTGTGACCAACTATCCTAAGAAAGCTCTTACTGCTCTCTCATTTGTTGGCAAGGTTGCATTTAGGAGTACTTTAATTTTGGTTGGGTCGACATCTATACCTCTTCGTGAGACGATGAATCCCAACAACTTTCCTGTCATGACTCCAAAAACACATTTTTTGGGGTTTAACCTTACTTTGTATTCTCAAAGCCTATTGAAGATTTGTGGAGTTCCTCCACATGTTTTGACCTTTGTTCTAATTTAGTTAGGAGGTCATCAACGTAAGTTTTGACTATCTTGTGGATGTAATCGTGGAAGATATGTGTCATTTCCCTTTGATAGATAGCTCCTACGTTCTTCAACCTGAATGGCATGACTATGTAGGAGAAAGTTCCCCAGGGGGTAGTAAATGTTGTTTTGTTTTGATCCACTTCTATGATTTTGATCTGGTTGTACCCTAAAAATCCATCCATTAGGGAAATAGCCTCATATCCCACCATTGAATTAACAATTTGATCGATGGATGGTAGGGGGACGTTGTCCTTTGGGCAAGCTTGATTGATGTCTCTAAAGTGGAGGTATATCTGTATTTTTCCATTTTTCTTTAGAACTGGGACAATGTTTGACACCCAATTTGAATAATCCACTGGTTTGATGAAACCAATATTTAGCAATTTTTTTAATTCTTCTTTCACCATTTCAGCTACTTGTGGTTTTATGGGCCTTGGTTTTTGTTTCATGGGTTTCGCATCTGGTTTTGCCACTAAGTTATGCACCACAACCTTGGGGTCCAATCCTAGCATGTCTGAATATGCCCATGTGAATATGTCTAAATACTCAATGAGGAACTCTGTGTACTCTAATTCCTTAGCGCTTAGTTCTCCTCCTAACTTCAACATCCTAGGTTTTTTAGGTGTTCTAACATTGACGTTGATGGTATCTCCAGTTAGGGATGGATGTCCTTCCTCAAACTTTTGAGGTGCAGGTGGTAAATCTGAGTTCACTTCAATTTGAAGGATTTCTTTCTCACTCCCAAAATAGTCTTCTGGATGAGGGAGGAGCATCTATCCATTTTTGTGGTGCACTCTTGGAAGTCCATCATAAGCATGTAGATACTCCAAGATGGCTTCCTCATTCTCAACATAATCTCAAGTTGGTTTTTCTTCCTGACCCATGGCGTAATTTAGGATATCTGGTAATTATTCGCTTTCCAATAACAGTTCTCCATGCACTGAGATAATATATTCTAAATTTTGTAACTAAGCATGTGGTGAAAACAATGCGATTGATGTGGCCATTAAGTCGACCACCTAATTTTCTTCTCTGGGTATAGCTTTGATAGAGAAGAAATTGAAGAATTGGACTAACTTCTTGATGGTTTCTTTATAAGGTCACAACTGTACTGATTTTGTTTCATAATTTTTCGTAACCTAGTTGATTATTAATTGAGAATCTCCAAAGTCAGAGATTTTGTTGACTCCCATTCTCATGGCTAGCATGATTCCTAGGGATAAGGCTTCAGACTTAGCAATGTTATTGGTGCAAAAGAAGTCTAGTCTAAAGGTGAAGGTGAGGACTTTTCCTTCAAGAGATGTTAAGATTATCCCTGTTCTTGCCCCTGTTTTGTAACTGGCTCTGTCAAAATGTAGTGTCCATAAGCTCTCATGATTTTGTGAATGAGATGTTTCTCCAAATTCATAAGTAGAAGTTCATTTTTCTACTTTTCTATCTCCTTCAATGATCTCAATTGTTCCAACCAATAAGTTTTTGATATCCCATTTGTTGACACACAGGATGGCTGCTAAGCTAAACTGTGTGTGGGATTTAGTGGTATGCAAATCAAACGGGAATTCCCTAAGATCATCCATTCTTTTGTAGGATATGTTGTGAGCACTTGCACTTGTTCAAATGTCCTGAGTTTCCTCTTTCTATTTCTCTTGCATTTTCAATTTCTTGTCTTTTCCTTTCTATAAACACTGAAAGGATCAAGGTCTGCCTTGACTATGATTATCTTTCCCAAATGATGGAAATGTATTTATTGACTTAACTTAGAGGAAATGGCCTTCATGGCATGAATCCATGGTCTCCCAAGGATCATGTTGTAATTGGTTTCTCAGTTAATAACATAGAAATCGGTGGAGACAATTTTTCCATCAGATTGAGCGGGAGGCTGATTTTTCTAACTATTTGGATATTATGGTTGTCGTAAATTCTTAATGTGGCAATTTGTTGCTTGATCCCTGCTTTGTTGTATCCCATCCTTCATAGAAAGGACATTGGCAAAAGATTGACTACCAATCCTTCATCTACCAGCTTGAATTTGTATGTATAGGGGTGAATCCTTTTTCTTACTTCCTTCATCTTGGGGTAGTTAGGAAACATCAAATGTGAGAGGAGGTGATTCCTTCTGTGAGAAACATCCTACCTCCAATACTTCTAGGAATGTTTTGCGATGCAAGGGAGATGCTCGTAGTAGGTTTATCACTTGTGAGAAGGCATTCTCAGTTTGGTCTGTTTGTTCCTCTTCATGGATCATGAACACTTCTTGGTCCCGTTCTATGTTATTGGTATGGTTTTGGTTAGCCTTTCCTTTCTTGACTTGAGGTTCCTTCTCCTTTCTTTGAGATAGAAGAAGTTTGAGGAAATTCTTTTGTTGATCCGGTGTAAGTTTGGAGATGGCTTTATTGTGACCATAACAAGTCTTTGTTTCATGATCCTTTGTCCCATGGAACCAACAATAAGTATTGGGGTCATATGAAGGTCAGTTTGATCCTTGATTCCCTTTTTGTCACCATTTGTCATTGCTTGGATTATTTTTTATGATGTTGACATCCTTTTCCTGAGGCACATTAGTTGTAGTCTTTTTTGCTCCTTTAGATGTTTGAAGCTTCCTGTTGGTATTGTAAGTCTTCCGACCACTATCGATGGCGGCTTGATCAATTCTTAAAGCACTTTCCAATGCTTCTTCGTAGGATTTATATGGCAGTTTTTGGACATCTTCTCTCATGTCTTCATTAAGGGCATATAAGAAGAGGTCGCATAGTTCTTGGTGGTCCATGTTCGAAGCACTAGTTGAAGAATAGAGTACTTGCCTCCATCGGGTGAAAAAATGTGCTACGGATTCATTCGGTTCTTGTTTCATTGTAAGGAATTTTCTAATCCCTATTTTCATGAGTTTGTTCATGTCAAATGCCATGACAAACTCTTTGATTAGTTGTCTGAATGAATGGATCGAAGCCTCTAGGAGATGATAATACCAATCCAAGGTGATGCCTTCGAGCATTTTTGGGAAAATTTTTGTGACAACCCCATCCCAAGGGAGGAGCTCTCTTATGGCTGTGGTGTAGGCTTTGATGTGCGAATTTGGATCTCCTTCTCCTTTGAACTTCAAGATATCTGGTAATGGTTGAGGTAGTTGCACTTTTCTTATGTTTTGGTCTAGAGTCTCTTTCAAATATTTAAGATACATTCCTAGGAAGGCACTTTGAGATTGTGGGGTTGTTAATAATAACCCTGCAGGTGGGTTTTGATAACCCATTGTTGGATCGTTGGATTGTTCTGAATAGGAGGGTTCCCATTCAGACATGTGTCATTACTAGCATGTCATGAATAGTAATTGAGATAGGGGGGATTTTGAGATGCCCCCTGGTCCTGTTCATGAGACTTGAGTCTTCTTTTTGGAGTAGCTTATTCTGCTTTCAGGATCCTTATTCTTTGCACTAGAGTTACGATTAAATCTGCAAGAGTTGCAGCTCTAGGGGTTTCTTCATTTCTAGGATGTTCTCTTCGACTATTTTCATGGTGATGGGCTTTCCCACATGCGGCTTTTTCCTTTTGTTCTTCTTCTAAGGTAATCCTCAATGCTTCTTGAGCATCTTTGGTTTCTTGTAGACGTCTTTCTAACCTTCTGACCTCTTCATCAAGGTGATTATTCGATGTACTTATGGAAGGTTGTTTTGGTCAATGTATTTCTAACCTTATCCTTTTAGCTTTGTGAGGTGTATTTGGTATGGCTGAGTCATTTTCCCAAGCTGGGTTATTGAAGGATAGAGAATGCCTGGAATCTCTTGGACCATATTCATAGTCATAGTCTTGATAGTCATAATAATTGGTAACAGATGCATCTAGATGAGGCGGCACATACCTCTCAAAGGAAGAGGTTTCAGGTTCATTTGAGGGAATATTTCCCTGCTTCAAGTCTAGTTCCACCATATTCGGGGGTGCCATAGACACCGCAAAATAAATGGAATGGATGATGGCGTAGATGATGGAAGTCGAAGCAGCTATGAAAGGCAATGAAAGAATGTTTGTGAAGTGTTTAAATGTTTTTCAATGGGAATGCAAACAACTTAACCAAGAGGCTCTGCTCTTCATGTCAAGTTCACCAAAATATGTATGCTTGAAATCGTGACTCCGGTTGCCTGAGGGTTGTCGGGTCAGATTTCAGCACGCACATGGACCCTTCCCTCCTTGCCACAAGGAGATCCACCACGTCACTCTCACTCATGTGGAACTAGCCAATCTAGAGGAGGTGAGACACGGCGGGGGTCTGGCTCGTTTGAGAGTTGGACTTCAAGGAGAAGGGTTGGTATGTTCTGTGGCCTTTGTTGTTATGCATTTTGTTGTATGTTTTGCTTAATTGTTGTTGTAGTTGAAATAACCCTATGACCCGAAGGGTCACTGGTTTGTCTTCTACTTGGATTTCTTAAATTCCACCTTTGCATGGATAAGCATTTGTTTTCGTTGATGTCCTCTTGTCTTTGTATGCGTTGTAAGAGGTCTTGTTGTATCTGTCGTTGTCTAGTTTCTTCTAACAACAAGAGGACAAATGGGTCTCCTTGTGGTAAGATAAATGTTTGTTGTTGAGGTCTTGGATGGATCTCCTTGATCTCGTCACGGATAGCCTTCACCAACTTTGCTCTCATGCCTAAGCACATTCATGAATTAGAAGAGAGGAAGTTGTGTGATTGCTAACCTTAACTAGACCTAGGGTTTTGACCTAGGGTTTGACTTTGTTTTTACCTTGTGATGAAATTAAGGTTTGTTTGGAATCATTTGAACTATGGTTACCTCGTGATGGAATCAAGGGTTTGCAATTTAATCTATTCTAATGTCTCTATATAAATACAAACTAAAATGATATGCAAAAACATTCTTTTTGGTATTTTTTAGAGTATTTTGGAAATAGAAATGCTTCTAATCTATGAAAAGGAAATATGTATGCAATCCTATATGACTTTTCAAATACAAGGTTAACCTATGTTGTTTGTGTTTTTGATGTTTTGAATGCAATTTAATCTAAGAAAAGGGAAAATGCTTCTTCTAACAATGTAGATCTAGAAATATGAAAGCGATTAATCTAACATGCAAGATCTAACTATCAAGGAAAAAGCAACATTTTACTATTCCCAAGAGCAAATGTGATTATCTAATTACTATGAAAGCAATGAAAATAATGAAGGAACCTGAGAGAAATAAAGATTTGTTGACTCCATTACCCTTAGTAATCCTTGTGTAGGCAACCTCGAATCCTTTTGTGGCAGCAGGTGATCCTCTTGACAACAAAATGACCCAAAGAAGCAAAAGAGGCTTTTGATGAAGCTTGTATGAGCTCAATGAGAGCTTGGATTGAGCACAATGGTATAGAATGAAGTAGCGTGATGCTACTTGGTTGAACAATACAAGCAAAAGGCACCTTCATCCTATAAGAGCATTTGAATGCTAAGTTGGAGAGAAAAATTTGGCAAGAGTTGTGTGCACAATGAATTTGCCTCCCTTTGTGCTTGGGAGAAGGGGTATTTATAGGTTTAGAGGAAGGAATTGATTGGAGAGTTAACTCATTTGATTGATGAGTTAACAAGAATAGATTGGGGAGTTAACAGGGTTGATTGCCCAGTGAACTCAGTTGATTAAAGAGTGATGAAGCAATGATAGCTTATCACTAAAGAAGAAATGGAGTTGAGAGAATGCATGAGATTGATTAGATAGTTTATTTGAGATCAAATAGAGCTAATTATGCATGTGTGGGTGCATGAAATTGTTAACTCTATATCAAGGATCAAAAACCATGCAGACAAAAAGAAAAACAAGTGAAAATAGAGCAAAAACAAGAGAGAAACTCGAGTTTTTCTATGGATCCAAAAATAGTAGGGTTGCCCCTTTTACCAGTAGGGTTGCTCGGGGGGTGACCCTGGGTCACCTAGGGAGATCCGGGCTGGACAGGGTCAGATGTAGAAAATCAGGTTGGGAGATGGTAGAAGAGAGGAAAAGGATGGGTTTTACATCAAGAAACAAGTCAGTCATGTGGAAGAATCCAAATCTCCACTTGCGTCTGTAGGATCTCTAGGAGAGATCTAGAAATAATAGGGGGGATTTGGATTGGTTGGTCACAAATGAAAACTTTAAGTGGGAGATGGATCGGGGGCCCTCTAGAAGGCTTTTATGAGGTGCACTAGAGGAAAAACAAAGGGGAGAGGTGAAAAATCACCTACAAGACACTCACAAGGCTTAGGATCAAGGTCAAAATCCAAAAAACCCAAGTCGACAAGTGTCACAACAAGTGTCGATAAGCATCGCAAACAGGGAGAGAGGGAAATCGACAAGGCATAAACAACACGAGACAAGAAAAGAGGACATGTCATCAAGAGGCATGCTACCCAAAGGATTTATTTTCATGCTTACATGTACGTGACAATGATTTGAATCATCATAGGGGTCCTCATGGAGGCAGTGTGTGATTTTTGTGCTTACAATACTAATCTTGGAGATTGATCCAACAGTTGATGAATGCAATGCCGATGTTGATGTACATTCCAAGGTTGATGAATTGTATAAAAGTATGTAGTGAAGTTGTGAAAGAGTGTGTGTGTTGCAAATATGAAGAGATAAGTGCAAAAGTGTAAAAGAGTAGAGTAGAGGAGTCATATTGTGATTCAATGGACCTAAACCCTAGAATGGAGTAGATGCTATTCAATCAGTTCACCATCTTTACAGTGAGCCACCCTTTGGCAGTGAGCCATCCTTAGGTAGTGAGCCATTCTTTGTAGTGAGCATTTTGGGCAGTGAGCCCTGTAGGCAGTGAGCCTCTATTTTCAGTATTGCTATAACTTATATATTTTGTGGGCTAACACCCATCGTGGTTTTTCCCTTTTAGGGTTTTCCACATAAAAATTTGGTGTCTTATATGTTCAATTTGTAATTATGATTAAGTTAATGGTTAAATGCTTTCATGGTTGAATCTGATTATGAATAATTAAGTTGTTGATATGCATGTGAAGATAAGTTTTTGTGACAACTAATTCACCCCCCCTCTCAGTTGTCCTGTATATTTTAACAATTGGTATTAGAGCCAAGTTCCTCTGAAGAAATCCTAACAGCTTGAGGAAGATCCAGGATGTCTTATAAGAAGGAAGCTCCACATTTTGATGGGACAAATTATGCTCTTTGAAAGGTACAAATGAAAAGCCATCTTCTTTGTCTTGGTTATAAAGTATGGAAAGATGTAGAAACAAAATACACCATGCGTCAAAATGGTTTGACGACTGAAGATGAAATCAAAGAATTTGAGTTGGATGTCAAAGCAAAGGATGCTCTGCTAAGTTCCTTAAGTGACTCAGTGTTGACAAAAGTTGTGGACCTTGAATCTGCAAATGAGGTATGGGAGAAGATGAAAAATTTATGAAGGAGATGATTATGTAAGAGAAGCCAAGATAGAGATCCTGAAAGTAAAATATGAGGGTTTGAAGATGAATGAAGATGAAAACATAATAGCCTTTATGTAAAGAGTTGATGAACTTGTCACTAGAATAAAGGGTATGGGTGGAACTCTCAATGATAAGGAAATTGTGATGAAAATTATCAGATCACTGCCAAAGTCCTATAGTCACAAGGTAGCTGCTATTGATAGAGATCAATTACTTAGAAAGCTTACAACCTTTGAGATGAGAGAATTTGGTGATGCTTTGCCTAAAGTTGAATCAAATTTTAAAGCTAGTACTTTAGAAAAGATTTCCAGAGCTAAGAAATACAAGGTGGATGATGACTTTGATGAAATTGAAGCTAACTTTGTTGACAGGCTGAAAAGAGGCTCTAATAAGTTCAAAGGTAAATTACCTTCAAATGCTTCTCTTGTGGTAAAGTAGGTCATTATACTTCTAGATGTCCTGAAAGAATTAAAAGAAATAAGAAAAGCTATGAGAGTAGCCTAGAGTTCCAAAGAAATGCTACTATGTAAGAGATTTTGATGATGAAGGGGTGACTTATGATGAATATGATGATGCTAGTACTAGTGCAAATGAATGCCTGTTTATTGCTATTAAAGAAGATCATGCGTCTACTAATTCTGCTAGCTATGTGAAAGAAGAAACACTAGTGGAAGAAAGTGCATTGGTTGTTCAGGTTGAGAAAGATAAGGATGAATGGATTATTGATAGTGGATGCTTGCATCACATGACTGGTGACAAAAGTAAGTTTGTGAGTTTGGAAAAGTATGATGGAGGACTGGTTAGGTTTGGAGATAATGCAGCTGGTAAGATTTGTGGAAAAGGATCTATTTCATTTCATGGAAAGCATAATATTAACAATGTTATATATTTGAAGGGCTTGAAGCATAATCTTTTGAGTGTTGGTCAGATGTGTGACAAAGGATATGATCTGAGATTCAAAGACAATGGGTGCGAGATCATGGAAATCTCTAGAACTGTGATTTCTACTAGTAAGAAGATAAAAGGTAACATCTATCAATTAAGAGGAACTAATTATTAATGTTTACTGGCCCAAGAAGATGAAAGTTGGTTGTGGCATAGAAGGATGTGTCATATAAACTTTGATAATATGGTAAAGATAAGTTCAGCTCAGACTGTGAGAGATTTACCAAAACTTGTGAAACCCTCCAACACAATTTATAAGGAATGTCAGTTGGGAAAGCAGACAAGGACAAGTTTCAAGAGAAAAGAACAATTTTCTACCGCCTTTCTAGTTCTAGTACATACAGATCTCTGTGGTCCTACAAGGGTGAGAAGTCTACAAGGTGACAGGTACTTCATGTTGCTTATTGATGATTATTCTAGAATGATTTGGGTTACTTTTCTAAGAGACAGATCAGAAGCCCTAGAGAAATTCAAATCTTTCAAGGAAATGGTTGAGAATGAAATAGATTTGAATATCCAATGCTTGAGGTCTAATAGAGGAGGTGAGTTCACATCAAATGAATTCAACATTTTATGTGAAGAGCATGGGATAAAGGGACAACTGTCTGCACCTAGGACTCGTTAACAAAATGGAGTTGTGGAAAGGAAAAATAGGACAGTTTAAGAGGCTGCTAGGACAATGATGAAGGAAGCAAATCTGCCAGAAGTATTTTGGAAAGAGGCTATTCATACTGTTGTTTACATCCAAAATAGAGTTCAAGTGAAAGGTAATGGTAGTCAAACTCCTTATGAATTATGGTATGGAAAAATTCCTACAGTAAAATATTTCAAAGTCTTTGGAAGCAAATGCTATACAAGGAGAGATGAAGATCTAGGAAAGTTTGATGCAAGGTGTGATAAAGGAATCTTCCTTGGATACTCTTCCAAGAGTAAGGCTTACCAGTGCTACAACAAAAGGCTCAAAAAGATTGTTGAGAGTGCAAATGTGAAGGTAGATGAAGGCAAGGAAAGGATATCAGACCTGAGTTGTTGTGAACCAGATGAACCTATGACTATAGTAAATGAAGAGAAATATAAGCATGAAGATAGTCAGGATGAAGAAGAGGCTCCAAAAAGTGTTGTCAAGACTCCCAGGTATGTAAGGATCAATCATTCTGAAGATTAGATTATAGGTAACAAGAATAAAGGTGTGTTGACAAGAAAAAAGACTGCAAAAGAACAAGTGAATTATTGTCTACTTTTAGTGGTTGAACCAAAGACTGTGAATGAAACATGTAATGATGAAAGATGGGTAAAAGCCATGGAGGAAGAGCTAATGCAGATAGAAAAGAATGACACTTGGGAATTAGTTCCCAAACCTGCCGATAAAAATGTTATTGGAACTAAATGGGTTTTCATGAATAAGCTGAATGAGAATGGAGAAGTTGTAAGGAATAAGGCAAGGCTTGTATGCAAAGGATATGCTCAGATTGAAGGAATAGGTTTTGAAGAGACTTTTGCTCCAGTAGTCTAGATTGAAGTAATCAAAATATTCCTAGCATTTGCAACTCACAAAGATTTTAAAGTGTATCAAATGGATGTAAAGTTTGCATTCCTGAATGGTGAGTTGGAAGAGGAAGTCTACATTGAGCAACTAGAAGGATTTAAGTTATCAGAACAAGGAGATGTTATGTGCAGGTTGAAGAAAGCCTTGTATGGACTCAAGCAAGCTCCTAAAGCTTGGTATGCAAGGTTGGATAAGTACTTACTGCAGTTAGGGTTCAATAAAGGTACCGCTGATAGTAATCTTTATTTTAAGATTAATGGTGATCAAATATTGATTGTTGAAGTCTTTGTTGATGATATCATCTTTGGAGACAATGAGGGTATGTGTATGAAATTTGTTGGTGAAATGCAAAAAGAGTTTGAGATGTCCATGTTTGGTGAGATGATTTTATTTCTAGGTATACAATTCAATCAATCAGATAAAGGAATCTTCATATATCAATCCAAGTATGTGAAAGAGTTATTGAAAAAGTTTGGGATGGAAGACTCTAAACCAGTGTGTACCCCCATGGTGACTAGTTGTAAGTTGAGAAAAATTGATGAATCACCTAAGGCTAATCAGAAAAAATACAGATCCATGATTGGAGGATTGCTTTATCTAACTAAAACAAGACTTGATATTATGCATGCAGTTTGTCTTGTTGCAAGGTTTCAAGCTGATCCAAGAGAATCACATGTGATGGAAGTCAAGAGAATCCTGAGGTATTTAAAAGGCACTCCAGATCATGGTTTATGGTATCCAAAGGATAATGACTTCACTCTCAGTGCTTATATAGAAGTAGATTGGGCCAAAGATGTTGATGAGAAAAAGAGTACAAGTGGAGGTGCTTTCTTCTTGGGTAATAGATTAGTTTCATGGTTGAGAAAGAAACAAGATTCAATCTCTTTGTCAACTAAAGAAGTAGAGTATATTACAATAACATGTTATTGCACTCAAGTATTATGGATGAAGCAGACCTTGAAGGATATAAGAGTTGCGTATGAAGATCTAATTGCAATCTTTTGTGACAATACAAGTGCCATAAACATCTGAAAGAATCTAGTGATGCTCTCAAGAATGAAGCACATATCAATAAGATATCACTTTTTGAGAGAGAAGGTGATAGAGAATGAAGTAAGGTTGGAATATGTGTCCACAAAGGATCAGATTACAGACATTTTCAAAAAGTCTCTGCCTAAAGATACCTTTGAGTATCTCAAAGAAAAGCTAGGGGTTATTACCCCTCCTTCTCTAAACTAAGCTGAATAGGAATGCATTAATCTAGTGGAGCTCAAAGTGTCATTCTTTGATCTAGATTGATGTTCTGAAGGCTACCTCTCAGGGGGAGTAGCTAGATGTTTCTGATAAAGTAAATGGATCAGAGTAGTAGCATGCAAGTATGTGCCCTTTGCCATTGATGTCAAAGGGGGAGAGAAATCATGTGAAAAAATCAAGGGTAGAAAGAATGAATATGTTTAAAGAGAAAGGGGGAGAACCTTGTCTTGATGGTCTTTTCAATTTTTCACACCATATGTTGCCATCAATGACAAAGAGGGAGATTGTTGCAAGTACGTGCCTAATCGGTGTTGTCATTGATGTTAACATATCTGTGTTGTCATTGGTGTCAACTGTGTCCTTATTTTGTTACTTGCTTGTAGATATTGAGGATATTGAGAAAATTAGCTCATCCGGTAAAAATAGTGAATTATAGTAGAAACAGTGCATTACATGTAGAAGAACAGTCCAGAAGAATGCTCCACATTTCCTATAGAATGAATGTCTTTGCCTATGGATTGGAAATTATTTAGAAGTCTATGTGAAGATGTTATATTCCAAAGTTGAGCCTTCGGAATGAATATTTGAGTAAGTTGTGTTCACTAGTGTGAAAACTACTTTTTTCTGTATGGTTGGTGGTGACAGGGAGAAAGTGTTTTACTCCGCATTCCTCTACATTGAAGTATTTTGGTCTGCAGTTTTGGAATTAAGTCTATGATGATGTTAAGTGCCTTCAAGTGAAATGGTTCATTATTTGGTGGTCCGCAAGCTGTATTTTACTCATGAAAGTGGCTAATAGTGTTGTTCTTGTGCTTTGGTTTGAAGAATGTTATTGACAGAGTGATTAGAGATTGTGCAGTTGTTCCTAGTGATTATAATGTGCTTGTGGATGTCTCCTAATCATGTTCATAACTTTGGATTGGTCCACAAAGATAAAATTAGATTGTGAATGAAGAATGTTCTTACAAACCTAGTGCTATCATCAATCTTGGCTGACCTGGTTGAATTCATCATTTGCAGAGATGCATCGAAGATTATAGATATGTTTCATGGCATGGTTGATTGTGTTTGAGTCCCATCTAAGGAGTGGCATGATCCACATGCATTCTTACATCTTTTCCTTATCTAAATTTGTATTAGGTCTAGACCTATTTTATGTATGTTTGTAATGCCAACCTTGGAGATTGATCCAACAGTTGATGAATGCAATGCTGACCTTTATGTACATTCCAAGGTTGATGAATTGTATAAAAGTATGTAGTGAAGTTGCGAAAGAGTGTGTGTTGCGAATATGAAGAGATAAGTATGAAAGTGTAAAAGAGAAGAGCATAGGATTCATATTGTGCTTCAATCGATCTGAACCCTGGCATGGAGTAGATGCTATTCAATCAGTTTACCATCTTGGTAGTGAGCCATCCTTAGGCAGTGAGCCATTCTTTGCAGTGAGCATTTTGGGCAATGATCCCTGTAGGTAGTGAGCCTCTATTTTTTAGTATTTCTATAACTTATATATTTTGTAGGCTAACACCCACTGTGGTTTTTCCCTTTCAGGATTTTCCATGTAAAAATTTGGTCTCTTTTGTGTTGAATTTGTAATTGTGATTAAGTTAATGGTTGCATGCTTTCATGGTTGAATCTGATTATGAATAATTAAGTTGTTGATATGCATGTGAAGCTAAGCTTTTGTGACAATTGATTCACCCCCCTTTTCAGTTGTTCAGTATATTTCAACAACACCTACAATATAATCTTACACTCCCTTGACACTGCAAGTGAGTCTTATACTCCCTTAACACCCCCAATAGATTATACTCCCACAAGTCTTGAAGGAACTAATGACTATACCGACACCAATTTGCTTAATAATGAGTCTAGAAACAACCTTGAGGCTCCCTTGAGGACCTTGATGAAGGAAATTCTTGTGGACAAAACCTCACCCACTACTTCTATTGGATCTAATAAAATCTAGGAAGGAACTTCTCCTCTTCCATCCTAAGGATTCCATCATAGAAGGATTTAGTACATGGCATTAGTACATAGACAAAAAGGGCAATAAATATGCCAAGGAGAAAATCAATAAGAAGAAAGAGAAAAGCAAGAAAGAATCCAAGGAAAATAAAGACCTTCCTCAATAGTTGAGGATGTTTTAGGATAAGAAATTACTCAACCAACAAAAGAACAAGCCAAGATGAGATCAGAGTGTCTAGGGTCTACTAGTGGAAGTACTCCACCACAAAAAGGAAAATTGGCCTCAGAGGAGCAACCACAAAAATCACAAAAGGCCAAGAAAAGGAAACAAGGAAAGGTAGAAACAATTCAAATTGAAGAAACTTCTTCACTAGCTAAGACTCCAATAAAGGAAACTACAGAGGCACTTCTTCAAATGAGTTCAAAAAAGGAGAAGACCAAAAATGAGCAACAAAGGGGCCCAAAAGGAGAAATCAAAAAGCACATATAAGGTTCTAGTTCAATATGAAAAACACCTCATAAGAGGAAGAAGAAACTTCAACAACAAAGCTATAATAGAAACAACAAAAGCAACAAGTTGTAGAAGAATAATCACAAGAACCCATTCTAGATTAGCCAAAACTATTCAAATCACTATCTATAGCCAATATACCATTGGAAGTGGCTAAGTTTTATCCTATCACCACCACAACTAATAGGAAAACAATAATCAAAGAAATAATGGGATTCATAACAAATAATCAATATTCAATAGATCAATTTATTGAAGGATTTATAGAAGAATTAAGGACAATTCTATAAAATAAAGTGGTCACATAGAGATAAGATGCATGTAAACTAGATATCTCCTTAAAAGCCAAAGCTATGTACAAGGTGACTAAGGACTTGGATCTATCTCCTAAAACAAAAAGTTAAGTACAAAACCTTCAGGAACAAGAGCTAAGAAGGAAACACTAGATAGATACTTTAATACTACATCTTTAAAATGAAAGGCTTAAATAAAAGTTATATGAAGATACAATCGTAGTAGCCTAACATGGCTGCAACATACAAGTCTAGACTAAACAATCATAGGTATAAGAGCTCAAGGATACCACTATATCACCATGGCCACTGCATATACATTAAGCTATAGTTGGATAAGATATACCTCAATAGTTAGATCAAGAACTACCAATAGGAGACCAAGAAGCACAAACAACCAACAAACAAATAGAGAAAATAGGTCAAGAACTAGGAGTATTGGGAATAGAGACTAAGGATAGTCTCCATATAGGAATAGGGTAGTGTTGGTAAATAGATTTGCCACTATAAGTTTTAGTGTGAATCGCCCAATGGGCAATGCAAATGTACCAATAGTTGGAGAAGTGTTATTATTTAACAACCTTCCTCTGCATTTGGAGGGGTAGCTCCCTCATATGATAAAAATTTGGTTTTTGAGGTATTTAACCTAAAAATACAAAAGGGAAAAAGAAACTAAGAAGAAAGAAATAATTTTAAGAAACCCTAATAGCAAGCATACAAATGTTAACTCAAATTGTGTACATTTGACGAGTGTACATTTGACGAGAACAGTTACAAAGGGTTTCACCATGAAAGAAAGTGATTACTTCCTTGAATCTTTACAAAGAAATTTTAATAAATACTTGATATACAACAATAATTAAGGGATATGATTCACAACTCTTAACTTATGATAATATAGATTTATAAAAATAGTATTTAGCATAAAATATTCAAAGTATAATTGCATACACCTCCAAGATTGTATGGTTTATATGATTTCTAAAACAAGACTAATTTCTTTCACAAAGAATACTAAGGAATGCAAAGGCCATTATCAATTTAACATATGAAAGATCAATAATGACATATAGAAAATACCATAACACCATGATCAAATTATTTTCTATTTCTTTTCAAAATTATACAACCCTAAAACCCTTGTACAAAATTATGAGAGCCAAAAAATTCCTCTAAAATACAGCTTAGCCTCATTTATCTATGCTCTTTCCCCAATAACTTAATGATAACTAACTTTTATTTATAATTTTAAATAATTCAAAAAGTATTTCCTTCTATTATAAAGTCATAAATAAAGCATGAGTTTATATTAAGTCATATAAAATGACTTAATTTACATGTGAGAAATAATCAATAAAGTAACTTGAGTAAAAAAAAGAAAGTCTTCAGTTTTGCTACTCTGAAACTACTTCTTTTGTGGCCTCAGACTTTTTTGAGGAAGAGGATAACCCTTTGTAGACTCTAAATTATTTAACTATCAGTGCCATTAGCTTTGCTCCTAGAATAGTGGTATTAAGCACACACAATTTCCAAGTAATCAAATTTTCCTCTATCTCATATTTTGTAGGGAATACCAATAAATCCTTTTATAGTTGGTTGTTATAGTTTACATTGAAGCTAATTTCTTCAACATGTTTGTGTCAACAACTTCCTTATCAAATAATTCCTTCAAGATAAATTTTTTGAAGTTTTGCTTGATTGTTTAAACATTTTCAATATTTGAGCTACCTTCTTTCATGATATCCACTTTAAAGGCTAGATAGCTTGCAACAACTTCAAACTTTATCTGCTTAGATTGTTTTACTAGCTTCTTCAACTCTAAGATGGTTTGTTTGATAATGATCACTTTGCATTCAATACTCTTTAACCATGCCACCATATTATATTCCTCTAGCTTAACTAAAATCTTCTCAAAAAATAGTGTTTTTACATTATATTTTGTTATTTCTCTAAATCTTGAGTTGCAAGTTGCCATATATTGTCCTCTTTCTTGATTACTACGAGTTCACCATTTAATTATTTCACTTTTCTATCAACCTCCTGATGTAATTATATTGCTTCTTCAATGCATAGAAGACCATCTATCATAATCTTTTCAACCCATGCTTCTGAAGCTTTCCCATTGCTTGATATCAGCTAATATTTTCTATTGTGTCCTCATCAACATCTTTTATATTCACATTACCTAAAATTGATGAAGGTGCATTTAATGGCTGGGTAGACATATCTCAATGGACTTAATAAATGATGTCAAAACTTGAATTTGATCTTTCAACTGTCTCTAGTTACCTTTTACTTTTTGTTCTTTGCAGGTCAACTTTGCAACTAAGATCTAAAAATTATGGATATCACCCTCGTGCTCGTGGAGGATCAAGTTCAACACAAGTAACTTGATAGTCATTTGTAGTTGCTTCTTGCTCACTTTGATCACAAATAAGCTTGGCTACCTCCACATATTGATTCTTGGAGGGGTCTACCATCAATCTTGAACCAATCTAAGTCTTTTTGGGCTTTGAGGTAGCACTGTGCAATAACTTAGCTACTACATCGAAGTTAGGATCTATCATTTCTTTTTACTTCCTCTTCTTAAGCTCCACTCCCTTCAACCATTGAGAAGAAGAAGGAATCTTTTAAGGGCTAGAGGTAAATGAGAGAATCATTGGAGGAAGAGTGGTCTTTAGGAAAGTATCCATAGTGGCATCATCTTGATATGGGGATGAAGGGGGAGATTTGTGTATAGTAGATTCCAGTTTTGGTGAATGTGGAGGTGATGAAGAAGTACAAATTTGGGATGGAAGAGGGTTTACATCTAGGATAATTGTAGTATTATTTTGTTAAGTTTCCTCTTGTGTACTTTTAGGAGCTTGCAGTCTCTTCAATTGCAATTTTGGTATTCCTTTAGTATCTTCTTGAGCACACAAAATTTTCAATTCTACCACTTTCTTAGGATCCTCCCCATCTCCTCATCCAACTACATTTGACCTAGTCCTTGATATATACACATTGGTTATTGTTGCAGATGAAGATACTCCACCTTAATTTTTATCTTGTTTTTGCTTCTTAGGGGATGTATTATGGGTTCTTGAGGAAGTATGCTCAACAATCTTAGCATCCAACCATTTCTTAGATTTACTAAAAATAAAGAAAGATATTTTTCTTATATCCATCATCTCTTTATCTACTTAATTGATGGATGTGAGAGGTTGGAATTGGAGGGTGTTTGTGTAGACATTATCAATCATGTCAGAACCATCATCCTCTATGCTTATAGTTCCCATCCTAATTCATATTCTTCCATTTGTTGGATGGTCATTATAGAAAAATCTATTTTTTGCACTTCAAAGTCATTCTCACAATCAAATCAATAATATTCTAAGTGTGGATAATGGAAGTTTTAGGATCCCAAATATAAATTGTCCTTTACATAATTTTCACTATCAAAACGATACCTCATACTATAGATGTGCATTGTGATTTTGACAAGAGACCTTTCAATATTTTGGGCTTCAATTATGGATGGGCATGTATAGTAGCGTAAAACTAGATGAAACAAATTTACCCTACTTTATTTTTATCCCTACAATTCTTATTCACACATTCCATTTGCTTACAAAGTTTAATTAGAATCAGATGGTCATTGGGATACCTAGGCAATTTGTAAGGGTATTCATCATAACCACCAACCCTAATATATGTAAACCTTGGGAATTGAATAAAATAAATACCAAATTGACAAATCAAATTAGTTTCCTCCTAAGAGATCTGTAGCTTGACATTCCTATCAAGCTCTCTTATTGCAAGCATTATGAAAGCATACTTGACTCATTAGAATTTGATTATTGCTATTCTCCTATTGCAAAATTGTGGATAGAAATCATATATTTAGGTCATATCAACATATACCCCTAACTCTTGTAAGCCTGGCCATGGATGCATGCTTGTAATAGCATAAAATAAATAAGAATTCATATAGAATTCTTGAGTATTTTGAAAATTTATCAACTATTAGTGGAGATTGTCATTGATTAGTTTGCCCCAGACAATGTATTGGGATGCATAACTAATGACTGTAATGAATTGCCACATCCATAATTGAAAAGAGTTGGTTTCTTTACTTCCCATAACTTTGTGTAGTAGGGTGATTATATCTAACATATCTTCCTTGAAATGATACCTAATAGATTTTAAGGATATTAATTAACTTTCCTTATTTGGTACTTTGAACCAATGCTTGGTGATAATATTAAGGAAAAGAGTTTTCTTTTCTACAAACTAGTGATTCACCATCTCCACACTCGTGTGCATATTTCTCTCTGGTAGGAATCCTTAATTTAATATTTAGTGAAAGCCCATCCATTTTTTCTATTACTCAACCATGCATGGTTTTGACCTCTCTGGTTCCAAGCTTATATTTCCTCACACAGGCAAGAACTAGGTCAATACACTACACTGAAGTAGGAAAACCACCTACAGATGCTAATCCACTTTGGAAAGTAGCTTCAACCATGGGATACTTGAGGCATTCTTTGCAAATATTCCTCCAAATCAATGTGTATCAATCTACTATCCTTTAGATGTAGGAGTATCCCAGGTTGTAGAGCAATCTTGCATCAACCAAAAATATTTTGCATTCTTTGTTTCTTGCATTATTAGTTCTGTTCAATCAGTTGTAGTTTCAAAATTTTGTACCACATTTTGCCTCATTTTCATATTAGAGCTCATGGGATAGGATTTAACATCTAAACAACATCATCTACATCATATCCAAATGTTAGGTCATTTGGACTTGTCTACTGAAAGTTATCGCTACTAGGAGATCACTTGTTTTCATAGAGTAGAGCATACAGACAGTCAGTTGAAGGAGAAGGTTTGCGGAGAACTTCCATGACTTACAGAGCTAAATGGAACACCTTTCATGGCACATAAGCATCATATAGACCTTCCTTGAGGTCCACACCTTGATTCATCCATTTGTGGAGGAATCCTATATGTTTTAGGCTGGCTTATTTGTCCTTACACATTACATCTCTTTTATTGGAGTTTATAACCTCTCTTGGCCAAAGTGGAGGATTTATTGAGCTTGAAGATGATATATATAGATCTCTAGGATGTATTAGGAAGTTAGATAGTGATCATGATAGTATAGATTAGATATTTGTTCCAAAAAAGTGCTTCAATGCCATATCTTGCATATCAGTTGTAATCTAGAACTCAAGCCTATGAGCCCTTTGATTGTAGCCTGCATATTGCTAGCATATAAGCATTCTGAATATATGAAATATTGAGCATTTGAATCTTCCATTGCATTCTATATTTGTGTTGTTTCTATTGTGTTTACTCTTGCTACATGACATGGACAGTTCATTCTGTGAACCCTACGACTATGACTGCACCAAGTGGTATCAGAACGAAGTTGGAATCCTTTGGGAGTGAATTTTTGAAGTGAAGGCAATCCGTAAGATCTTGTGGTGAACCAATCCCCCACCTGAGGTAGTCTACTTGTGTTTGCCAATAGATTGCCAAGTGTGAGGCAATTTCTACCTTGTAGTCAGATCACTGAATTGAGGCAATTGCAGCAGATCCTAGGAAGAGATGCCGCTGAGGAGGATACTTGATGTAGGAACTATGGCTGGAAGAACGGATGAAAAGATGGAGATGATGAAAATAATGAAAGTTAGACTAGATTTTGTTGAAGAAGATAGAAGAAGAGGACTTAACCCTAGACCTAATGTTGAAAGTGATGATGAAGAATTTCAATTCGCTAATCAAAATGAAGAAACCCTAGAAGAAGAAGAAGAATCAGATCAAGTGAAGATGTTGAGAGCTATTTTGAAGATTGGAAAGAGACCTAGAATGGAAGTACCGAACTACACTAGAAATTTGAATCCAAATGAATTGATTGACTGGATAAATGACTTGGAGGAATACTTTAAATATGAGGAAATTGAAGATCTGGAGAAGCTAAGATTTGCAAAAACTAAGTTGAAAGGACATGCTACTATTTGGTTGAAACAAGTTCAGTTGGATAGAAACAGAAGAGGAAAAGAAAAGATCACAAAATGGGATAGGATGGTGACAAAGTTGAAGAATTAATTTATACCTGCTGACTATGAGTTTGAATTATTGAAGAGATTAAAAAACCTAAAACAAAAGGAGAAATCTGTGAAGGAGTATACTGAAGAATTTCATAATATGATCATAAGGAATGGACATAGTGAAGCAAGCAAGGAGAAAGTTGCAAGATACATCAATGGACTGAGATTGAACATTCAAGAAGAATTGATTCTGGTAAGGATGATAATGATAGAAGAAGCATATCAGTTTTCCTTGAAAGTTGAAGACAAGTTGAACAAGAAGCATGAGCAAAGACAGAGTAAGAGGAGGTAAATTTCAAAGAGGTAGAATGTATTCTGGATGAGAAAGATCATATATGGAGTAGAATAAACAAGATAGTCAATACAAGAAGGAAGACAGATAATAGTTAATACTGGAGAGATGATAGAACTTTCTACCACAGAGGGAACCATAATTCTTACCAAAATGAAGGGTATAGGAGAGAAGAAAGAGGATTTGATAAGAGAACATTTAGAGGAACATGTTTTAAGTGTAGAGGTGAAGGACATAGAACATTTGAATGTCATCAAGGAAGTAAAAGAAAGAGGATAGAGAACAATGCAAGAACAACTTATATAGAAGAAGAACATGTTAGATCACCTAATTCAGTTCAAAAAATAGAGAAAGGAGAAACATTAGTCATGAGGAGAGCACTATTTCAAGTAGGGATTATTTAGGAGTAAAAGAGGGGTTTTAATTTCAAGGTTAAATCCTCCTTTCACACCTTACATTCAAGGACATAAATTGAGTCAAGCCACAACCTTTTGCAAGAGGGATCTGCTACAAATTTAGTATCCCTTAGAATGAAGAGGAAACTTGGAATTTGCTAATTAATTAATCAATCAAAGCCCAATTATGCTTAAAACCCTAATTTCATAAAATCATAAATAAACAGATGAATCATGACAAATGCTCACACACAGAGATATCAAACGACAATTAGATACATACCAAATTTTGAGATTTCGTATCCAGAAAATTTAGGAACTAATGAGCAGGCACCTAATTCCAAGATACTAGTTTCTATCAGGATCTCTGAAAGTTGTCTATAACCTATTTCTGCTATTTTGGGGATTTATGTGTCTCAGGATCCGAAGGACTAATGAGTGGGCACCCAAGTCCAGGTCTTTTTTTTTTTCTTTGATCTACAATTTTGACACTTTGTTGTGTCTCCTTGCAACTCCACTCCTTTTGCTTCTACACCTATAGCTTGTAATCATAGAAAAGAGGGTTGGGGGTTGTGGTGTTTAGAGGCTTGCTTCAATCAAGCCCCCGGAGAGACATTCAAGTCTTCTAAACACCGTTGTTAGATAAAGAGTGTGTATCCATGCAGGATAGAGGCAAAAACCAATTGATAAATGATTGAAAACATAAATAAATGTCACCTCAGAGGTGTAGCTCGCATATAGATGAAAATCTTTCACATCATGAGAAGATGAAGCCAAATCCGCATAATAAACACAATAACAAGACAAGTCTACTCTACTTTAATGAATATCTTGAATGCTCTAAAATCACAAGTGTGCCAAAAGTTCATAATCATCTTCTAGTTTACAAATGAATCCCTAAACATGCTTATATATGCAACTAAACACATTCCTGCTTTAATTTCATAATTCAAACTTGAGATGTAGGCATGGGACCTAACTAATGGTCACATAACCGACACTTAAAATCTGGGACCCTGCTAAATAGGGCAGGACTAGGGCATGATCACCCAAGTCCTTAGCCCCTATTTAGGTTAGGATTAAGCACACAAGAGTCCTCTAGGCCCCATTTAACATGGGTTTTCAGGGATTTTCCATCGGGAGTTAAAATAAACATGCATGATTAAATATAAGGACTTGGGAGCTAAACATAGGAGGGAAAAAGTCCTAGGGAGACATTTTCTGACATAACATTTAGCCCCCACTTTAATGTATGCATGAATGTGAGGCCCATACATGCATTAAAGTACAGTTAACAAACACAACAAACATGCTAGGCAATTAGAGCTAATGCATACATGAAGATTGAGAACTATTTCTAGCCCCCAATCTCAGGTAGACATTCGAGAAAACACATTGCAAACACACCAAACACAATGAAGATAGTAAAAAGCACGCAAAACATGGGGAAGATAGTGTTTGCACCAAATACAGATTTTTGTATAAAGATTTGAAACTATTATAAACCCTAAAATCTATACTCAGAGCAACAGAAAAGATTATGATAAAAACTATTGAAATCCAAATAAAATAGATGTTACCAAAATGTAATTCAAATGTGGTTGCTCAGAATATTAGCATAACTCCAATGTAAATGTTGCTGGGGGTCATAAATGAAGGATGCATTTGATTTTTATAAAGTTGGATAGAAATTGGTTTGGGTAGTTAAACGGATTTTTGATTCGGTGAACGGTAAAAGGTAGTTAGGGTTATGGTAGGCATTTTTACGGGTTTTAGATTAAAAAAATAAATTAAGTTTATTTAATTTATTATTTTTGGGAGGTTATTAGCTCATAGGTAAATAATAAATTAATTTTAATTTATTATTTACGGGATATGTCAAAATGAAGGATTTAATTAATTAACATTAATTAAATCACATATGGATAATAATAGATTAAATGGGATATTTAGGGATTATTAGGGATAATTATGGATTTTAGGAATAATGAAAGATTCGGTCAATTTTGGATGTCTACATTTTGCCCCTCTTTGAGACAATGTTGCGAAGCAATATTGTTTCAAAGAAAGGTAAAACATAGGCTTAGATTTGGATCTTGGGTAGGCTGGGGTTTATATGGGGCTCATAAAAATGAAGCATTAGTAGATAATGCCCCCTCAAGAAGATATGCAGGGACAAAGGAGGTGGATAGGCTCTTGAGAAAGGAAACAGAGAGAAGGATGAAGGAGTTATGCTGATCAAACGTTGAGCAACCTGATGTTTGATATGGCACCTGACGTTATGCACCAAGGTAGGAAGACCAAGGTGACGATGTGTCTTGTGCCCCAGCGTAATACAACCTTGTCTAATTTATGAGGAAGTAAACTTAGGGCATAAAAGTCCTAATGCAAAAAAGGTATGTGTTGACCTTAGATGCACAGGATAATGCAAAAAGCTATTCCAACACACACAAGATATGAATATTAGCTGGAATGATACGGATGCGATTCAAATGCAAGAAGAAAAGATAACACACACAAGCAAGCAAGCAAGCATGCACAAATGATTCAAAAACAAACAATGCATTTCCCCTATCAAGCTGAAAACCAATGATCGATTAGATTGATTGATGCTGATAATGATGAGGATTGATTGATAGCATTGTTGATGTGGGAACAATTTATCCCGAGAACAACGCGAGGATTTGATTGATAGCATTGTTGATGTGGGAACGATTTATCCTGAGAACAACATGAGGATTGTGTTGTTGATAGGGGAACGATATATCCTGAGAACAACACTAGGATTGGGAACGATATATCCCATTAATGATGATGATTGATTAGGTTTGCAACAAGGCTAGGAACAAGACCATGGATGTGATTGGATAATTTGACCTGATTGATTGACGTTGATTGGTATGGAAGGATACTTGCATGTAATTGATTTGATTGGTTGAGGGGATGGATTGATTGATTTTATTTTTGTTGGATAGTTGATTTTTTTTTTGTATTTTAGGAATATTGTGATTTTTTGGCTTTTCAAATGGTATGATTTTTTGGATTTTTGGCATGGGATTATGTGTAGATAGCCTTTGAATAGATACCAATGACAAGGAAAAACCAAACCGCAAGGCAAGGATCAATAATGAATGGGGAGGAACAATAGGGACTGCAGGCGACAGAATCAAACTTGTAGGAATAAAATATTGGTAATGGGAGAAATGTAGGATTGGATGGGTGGATAAAAGGATGGACAATAGGATAAGGTAGGAGTACGGATGGATATAAGGAGTGGGGATAGCATAAAGATAGGGTGGATACCAGGAGTGGTGATGGAAGGATAATGGATGGAGGGAGCCTAGGATGTGATCTTCAAGGACTACATTGCATAGGAATAACCGGCCCCCACTCTAGATATTATGCCATAGGATTTAACAAGGTGATTTTGAATAGAATGTATGATAGGGATAATGGATGGAAGGGATGAATGAACTGAGGATATAGATGGATGTATGGAGTATATTTTTAGAAATAGATGGATGGAATTGGGATTATGACAAGAGGTGTCTAAAAGCATTTTTCAACATTTTGTCCCTAGCCTCATCAAGATCAAAAAGGAGGAAGGGAAGATGGATGGTACAGTTAAGGAAGATACAATAGATATGATGAGTAAGGCTATCAAGATAAGATGGAAAATGATAGGATAGGATATGAGATGGGATAGATGTGACAACATGCCCCCAAGTGTAAAGCACATAGATAATCATCTACGCATGATGCCTGTTTGCCAGGTTTTCATCATGGTACTTATCCAAGGCGCCTGTTTACCAGGTTTTCACCATTGGACGAAATGGTTTCTCTTTACTATTTTGAATTTTTTTTTTGTAGGGGATAGATGGATGGAACAGATGAGGGACTCAAGAGTTTGTTTCTATAGAAATGTCCCAAGATGGATAACTCACAGACCATGTCAAATGTCATTGTGCTCATAGATGTTGGTAAGGAATTTACATGAGAGGGAATGGATTTTGATGTGGATTATGAAAGGTTCATGCAAGGAATGATAAGGGGTAGCAGATTATGATGTGGACTAGGATAGAAGGATAGTGAAGTAGGATGGAGATAAATAGATAGATATGAAGGACTTATGCAAAAGCATGGACCATAGGGACATGATGGAAGAAATAAGTAGCATAGTAGATGGAAGATGGGGAGATGGAGGTATGTGGGAATGTTGTGGAATGGAAGGGAACCAAGACCAACGGTTGCACACACTGAAATGGATTTTGAAGCTGGGAAGGGGGATTTGGGAGTAATGGAGATGTTATCTTAGGTATTTTTCTATTTAGGTCTTTAGGAACCCAAATGGACTTATGAATTTTAGGATTTTGTGATAGGGAGCGGGATATTTGGGATTTTAGAATTGTGGATGATCCATTTGAACTAGGAATTTTTCTTGGGGACCCAAACCATTTTGGTTTTGAAATTATCCTTTTGAGATGTGGACTTGGGTAGCATTTTTGAATTTTGATTTTTCTTTGATTCTTCGCATTTGTGCCATATGGCATGAGAATTATTGGGATTTTTTGCTTTATGGGTGGAGACATCCAAATTTTTATTTTTGAATCCCATAGGGGTGTTTAGGTTAGCTTCATGTGTATTCAATGTGTGCATTTGTTGATCATGATTAGGAATTGTAGGGGATTTATAGGAACGGGATGTATGAATGGATTTGTGGCTAAAGTGATAAGGAGATTGGAGGATGGGAATATTAGGAGTTGGAAAGAGTGGAGGTAAAGTGGATGGAGGGATGTTAGGAGTTGGTAGAAGTGGAGGTAAAGTGGATGGAGGAAGATGAATGGTTACATGCTTTTTGGGTTTGTAGGATGATGGAGGAGGAATGGAAACATATGTTTTATGGGTGCAATGAGGTGCACCTAGTTTGGGCTTAGATGGAGTGGATTTAGGAGGTGGGAGTGTGGTACCAACATCTTGAGATTGCTTACCATGGGGTGTATAACCAATACCATACGGTTTTGGGGAGACTTTGACATGGATGGGTTCCAAGTTACCTTGCTCATGAAGGCCTAAGCCTTTACCTTGATAATTCATGTTTTGGAACATACGATATGCAATGGGATGCTTATTTTTGAGGATACAAGACACGGGTTCCTTATTGGATGAGGAGGATGAGGTGGCAGATACAGGTTGCTGCCCTCCTAGTGAAGAACATTCATTTAGGAAGGTAGTAAGAACAATAGGACATGATGGTGGATTTGAAATGGGATCAGTATGAGATGGTGAAGGAACAATAGGATCTTGATTATGCTCATTATGCTCATGAAGATTCAATGTATTTGTTTGATTATCTATGTGCTTGTGAGGACCAAGTGTCTCATCAAGGGAAGTGGATATTGTGGGATGATGGATAAGAATGGTGGAGGTTTCTTGAACATGAATAGTATTGGGACCGTGAGTGGAGGAAGTGAGAAGCTCTTGATCACAGATAATATCTTGATCATAAAAAAGATATAGGTTATGAATAGGTGGAAAGGAAGAGCTTTGATCTTGATTTGGTAAGGAGCAAAGTTGATCATGCTTTAGAGTTGACTCTTGACATAAATATTGAGTTTGGATAGGAATGGAGGTCTCTTGGATAGATTCAATGTATGGTAGAAAATGAATTGGGCTTATGGTAGGTGGATCTTCAAGAACATTTGAATATTTTTCTATACTTTCAAGGATAGGCATTTGATGGCATGAGGGTGGTGGTTGATTCCTTGCTAGTATCCAATGGATCACATCTTTCATTAGTACATGGGTGGATGGACAATATAATGGATGGATAATAAGGGTGGAAGGTATAGGATTAGAAAGAAATGGAGGTGTAATGGGATTAGGTGTGATAGGAGTGGGATTAGGATCGAGTGAATGGACAAGAGGATTGAGATTTGGGATGATAGGATTAGGATGTGGAAGGTTGGAAGGATTATATGATGGAGGTTCCATAGGAATGGATGGATGAGGAGGACTAGTGGATGGATTGGTGTATGAATCCAAACTTGAGGTGGTATCTCCCTTATTAAGAGTATCATTAAGATGACTTGTGCATTCTTGATCTTGGTGCAAGGAGGGATTAGTTCTAGTATGCTCATGTTGTGGAGGATTTTGAGATGGATATTGAAGAATATTCATGAGATTGGTTGATGTGGAGGGACTAGGTTGGCATGATGATGGGGGTGACTTATAGAATTTAGGTTGAATTTGTTGATGTTGTATGGATGATGGTGGTGAAGGTAACAAAGGGATTGATGAATGAGAAGGCTGGGGGGCCAATGGATTAGGATTGAAATTAGATGGAATTTGTTGTTGTTGCATGGATAAAGATATGGTGGATGATGTGTTAAATGAAGGTTGTCGTTTTTGGGCTAAGATTTGTTGTTGTTGAAGGAGGGCTTGTTTTTTTTGGCTTTTTTGTTGAAGATATAAGGTGAGGGGACTTGGCATGTGTGAAGATGAAGCATGAGTAGGGATCTGGACCTGTGAGGTTTGAGGTAAAGTTATTGTTGAATAGGTTTGAGGTATGGATGTGTTGGGTTGATAGAGTGGTAGATTAGTTGTGATAAAGATTTGTATGAGGTGGATGGAGATGACTCATAGAGTTGGGGTGTTGATGTGGTAGGATGTTGAAATTGTGAAGATAATTGTGATAGTTGTGCCAATTGAAATCTAAGATCAGCCTCTTGTTGTAGTGATTGAGCGAGTTGTTGTTGTAACTGAAAGACTTTGGGATTAATGGATGTCGAGGTTGAGACCTGGGTAGGATTATAATTTTGTGAGGTTGAGGGCATGGAAGGAAAATCTTGGGTTGTGTTGTGATGATAGGAATGTTCTTGTGGATAATGATCATCATAGATATGTTGAACCTCTTGTATTTCCTCATAGTCTTGGGATGATAGTGATGTTGGTGGAGGCCAAAATGGAGAGATATATGGTTCATGGGTATCAAAATATGCATCATGATCTACCAAATTCTCATCATTATTATATCTAGGAGGGCCTCCGTGAAGTGTGAGTTTTGGTTTTTGATTTGTCCTAGAGTTTTTGATGGTCACAACCATTTTGACGAATAAGGATTGGACTAGGTGGGAAATGGGTGGATCAGTTGAAAGAGCTTCTTAGGATTCAAAGTTACAAGGTTCCACTTGAGATGTGACACAAAAGGATGATAGGTTCTCAATTTTGAAAGTCAAGTTGATGATATAGGAGACAAGTTGTAGTGATGATGATGATCAGGCACACACAATCATATAAGACACACAGCAATTTGATTGGTTGTTTTTTATGACACTTTGATGTTTTGCAAACACTTGTAAACATGCACGATCCTAGGCTTGGAAAGGACAATACTTGTTGAGTTCCCACTTGGTTTTTACCCAGCTGCGCCTACTTATGGTGTATAGCTCCAAGAACTTGGGGCATGGGCTCCTCCTTACAGTGCACTCACTTCTCAGGCACACCAAGTTCCAGGTCCTAGGATGCGCAGATCCTGAGGTACCTTGCTATCTCTACCATAAGCCGCAAAAATATGGGATGGCTATCAGAGTTTCTTCCTGTATCAACAAGTAGAGGGTTTCTGGCCACTAAACAAAAGGGTTCTAGTGAATATCCAGGGGACCGGCACCTTACGAGCATCCAGCAAGCCACTAAAGGCTTTGACTAACCCTACTAGGAGTTTAATATACACAAAGGTACGCCTCCTTTTGAGATAGCACTGTACGGTAAGCGCTAATACCGGTTAGACTTGGCTTTTGCCTTAACCTCAATTTATATAGTGGACCGGACGAAAGTACCGCTTGGGGTCATAAATGAGTTCTCCTTGCGGATGTGTCTCAAGAGTAGGCCCACTCTAAGGATGACAAAAGCAAGGAAACACGTTGTTTTTGATCTCCCAGATCGCACAAAATGCAAGGAGAGAGCATACACAACGCCTTTGCCTCACACTCGCAAGGGGTTCATTTTAACTGCAAATCCAAAATGTGTGGGTGGTTATACAAAATGTCAAAGGAATGTTTTTGATTCTCAAGATTGTCAAATGATGCAAGAGAAGAGCATATGCATTCAATGACAAAAATGCAAACCACAAGACATTGCAAACACTTGTTAATTTTAACCCTTGCTTATGATGTGATCTAATCTATAAAAGGAAGACACGATGTTTCAAGATTAGATTCTTTGATGATCAATCCTGCAACACACTGATTAGTAGTTTTAAAAAAATGTCTTTGACAGGCGTAATGCTGCAAGTAAATGTTAGGACAAGATGAAATGTAAATGGCACTGTGAGATGAAAAATGTTCAATGATTCAAAATGAAAGAACGAATTTCAAATGATTATACCAGAAAATATGAGATGATTTTGAAAAATAGCCTTCACCATGATGTAGTTCTTTGAATTAGCTTTCCAATGCCTACAAAAGCATTTAAATCTAATGAAAAATAAGAAAGTTATGCAAGTTTTAATAAAACAACCTCCTAGGGTTAGAAAATGGCACTCTGGTGGTTTGCAAACTCTGTTTTTGGCAATTAAAGAAAATGTTGCATCTGATGGTTAAGCTATCACTGGGGATTTGTTTACTTCTGCTCACATGCAACAATTTCACATGGTGGTTATCTCTTGTGATGTTTTATAACAAATAGTCAAGTTTGATGTTGGCATTATGTTGACAGTGAGGTAACTATGGCGGTTGTTTAAAGCTTCTCATTCTCATGCAAGAGTTTTCTCAAATTTATTGTCATGGCTTTGAATCTTTGAAGGTTATTGCTTAATACAAACATGTCTATCAGTGCCGAGCCTACAGAGGGCACTGAATATTGTCACTGATTCTGAGATATGACTATATAGATCTTCAATATATGTTTGGCTTAAACATTGGCTATCATTGCAACAGTTTGCATCTAACAATCCGGCTCTTGTATACTCCCATAATGGGAAAGAAAACACATGAAAGTTGTTTCAATAAAATGTTGTTAACAGATAATCCCTATTCAGCAGATAAAACCATAAACCACCACGAATTGCAAATTCCTTTAATTTCGTTTGGTCTTCTCCAATAACTATATTAAATTAGCACTTGCACCCACATGAGGCTCAAGGAATATGCCATGGGAATAAGTGATTAGAGGTTTTAGGAACATGTGGATATGAATAACTGACAAGTTTAAGAAAATTTTCACTGTAAAGAGACAATCTCAACACAAAAGTTAGCCATGACTATGATAAGAGCAATTTGCTATGATAAGAGTAATCTGCTGATATGAAAGAATAGTTGGTAATAGAACAAATATCAACCAACAGTTGCAGACATAGGAGGCTTCAAGGAATACGTTGTGGGAATAACCAATGATAAATTCAAGGAATACACCTATAGAAAACCACCGCCAAGAGATTCAAAGAACACAGCATAGGTAACTTATGACAGCAGTAACTTCCAATATCATTCGGGTATTGCCAAAAATACACATATATAACAAACTATAAGAGGCAACATTTAAAAGGTGTGACATTAATGTTTGTGGATTTAAGCTCCCTCTATGCTGCCTCTAATTAAGGCCACACAATTGATGCATTGCGCAACTGAAATTGAATTCTTCATAAAATGACAAGAACAAGAGAATAATCAAAACAAGTGATGACAGGTTCAAATAAAGATGTTCCTATGTCCTTAAATGACTGAAAGAAATGACTGTTGCACATTATAGAATCCAACTGCAAGATAATGATATGGATAAATTTTCAAGAAAGTTTAAATCTTTACAGCGTGAGAACAATGTCTTTTGTTTTTATTAACATTAGTTAACAAAATGACAATGTAACGTTTTGGGTTAAAAGAATATTAACAAATGATATCACAAATGTTTTAAAGAAAATTGTAGCCTCTAGCAACCATCCTTTCAACCACATAAACCAATAAGTAATACCTGCCTCACCTGAGACCTGCAAGTAGAAGATATTAACTAGAGAGGAAAATAGTTAACAGAAGCTTAGAAAGATGATCATCTGGTAGATAAAACAAGACCATATGGTTGTATAAGGAGCCAGAAGGCTCAAAACTTAACAAACAATTCCAAAAATTTTCAATTTTTCCAGATTTTCTCACACCTGCAAAAACTCACCGCCAAAAGCTTACACAAACAATTGATTATCAGAAGATGGGTTCATGTCGGGTTCACCATTGTTTGCACCAAATACAGATTTTTGCATAAAGATTTGAAACTATTATAAACCCTAAAATCTATACTCAGAGCAACAGAAAAGATTATGATAAAAAGTATTGAAATCCAAATAAAATAGATGTTACCAAAATGTAATTCAAATGTGGTTGCTTAGAATATTAGCATAACTCCAATGTAAATGTTGCCGGGGGTCATAAATGAAGGATGCATTTGATTTTTATAAAGTTGGATAGAAATTGGTTTGGGTAGTTAAACAGATTTTTGATTCGGTGAACGGTAAAAGGTAGTTAGGGTTATGGTAGGCATTTTTATGGGTTTTAGATTAAAATAATAAATTAAGTTTATTTAATTTATTATTTTTGGGAGGTTATTAGCTCATAGGTAAATAATAAATTAATTTTAATTTATTATTTATGGGATATGTCAAAATGAAGGATTTAATTAATTAACATTAATTAAATCACATATGGATAATAATAGATTAAATGGGATATTTAGGGATTATTAGGGATAATTATGGATTTTAGGAATAATGAAAGATTTGATCAATTTTGGATGTCTACAGATAGCAACAAGCATGTAAAACACAAAGAAGACAACATTGAAGACATGCAAAACACAATGAATATAGTGAATGCAGTGATTATTTCTTTTTTCATTTTTAAATATATGAATGCAAATGCAAGTGCATAGAAAATAAACACACAACCCAAAAAGTAGGAGGGACTCATTGCCACATGTCTTTAGACTACACTTGAGAACAAACACTCCATACAAATCCCAAAGCATAGGAGGGACTCATCGCCACACGTCTTTAGACTACACAAGGGGGAAAACACACGGAAGACACAAGCATCGTATTTTATGCCAAAGACATACTATACGTCTAAAACATGGCAAACAAGTGATGGAAGGAGCCTATTTCTAAGTTCACAACCATTTCAGGCACATTACAAGCACACCTAATAGTTGGGCTTATGCCACAACAACTGTCAAAGACATGCTTAAGGGAGGATACACCAACCCCACCTACTCGAAGGACTTTTAGAATAAAAAGAATGTGCACTAGCTCAAGAGATACACCATCCCCGCCTCCACAAAGGACTTTCAAAATGCAACCCCAACTACGTAATAGAGATGCCTTATAGTGAAAAGGAAGCATGTGCTCAAAAATTATACAACCCCACCTGCATAACGGAGATGCCTTACAGTGAAAAGGAGGTATACGCCATAGATCAATGTATGCAAACATGCTTTATTAGTATCAAAATCATCATACAGCTTACCTGATATATGCCCCCACCTTAAGGTGGTTGATATCGTGTACCAATATCAAGCACATTAAGGTAGGAAGAAAACACACAAGGGAACAAGAGCTTTTGGAAATCCCATGTCCCTAGAGGTGACATGTACTTTACGATCATCGAATGTTCCCACAAACACATAATTTCCTGTGAGAAGAGAGGTTAGAAATCTTTCTCTAAGATAACAACCACATCACATGATAAAAAGTAATGCATAATCATCATCACATTAAAAGCTGAGGCTATACTATGGGTTCAGAATCTAAGTATAACCATGGGGCTATACTGCAGAGATCTCAAAACCGAGTCTAACCAAGGTGAGATTCAAAGATAAACAAAGTGCACAGAGTAGATGTATTGTTATAGTTTGTTAGTATGATAAGACAACATCAAAATATCACACGGAGTGATTCTACTACCCAAGCATTAGATAATATATATCAACCCTGTCGTCATGTATGGACTAGGTCCATTTTTTGCTTACTCACTGAAGGGACATGTGGTCCATTTTAGTCTTATTTATTTTTCATCATCCGCCAGTGGGACAAAACCACTAGAGGAAGGTAAACAATAAATCAAGAGAGGAGAACAAGTGCCTTAGGGTCATCACATAGGAAGGTACCCCCAGGTCACCAACTACAATGCTATGCCCCTAGGACACAACACACAATAATAAAAATAGAGGAGAACCAAGATAGAAGAATTATGATACAAATAGAAGAAGGGTCACAACAGAGGTGGTCTCCCAGCATCCTTGACCTTACAAGAGTATCAAGGGTCATCCAAGGAGGCCTAAACAACAGATAACACATCACAGGGGAAACACAACACAGAGGTAAAAGGTTAGAAATACTTACCTAAAGGTATAACCGAACTAGAAATTGAAACTTGTGAGCATCTTAGAAAGATGCTCCATCAAGTTTTGCACAAAATTTGAGTAGTTCATATTAGATTGTTCTTTGTTCTCAGAATGTCCATGTGGTACTTGTTTCTCAAATCCTTGTAAATTTGAAATCTTTTGTTGCTTATGAGGTGGAGAACAACTGTTATTTCCTACTGATGATAATCATCTTAGTCTTTTCTGATCCTTAGCTCTCTTATTTTGTTGAGTTCTTCTATCATAGGGAGAAGAACTATCTTGCATCATATCAATCTTGTCCTTTGTCATAATCTCTTGTGTCAATTTTTATGTTTGTCTTTCCAATGCATTTTGGTTATCTCCCAATCCTTGAAGGGATAATGGAGGAGGAACCTCAACATAAATACCATTCCTTCATGGATGAGGTAATACTTTAGTATTTTCCTTAACCACCTCTATTGTAACAATTACCTCATCATAGTTCAAATAGTCATCTTCTACTTCTACTGTATTTTATTCCATCATGTTGTTATTAGTGTGCTTAGGAAAGGGGTTAGTATTAAAGATCTATAAATTTTGATTCAAAGGAGCAACTGACTTATTTCCATTATCATTCACACCAGATACCTGTATAACATTAGAGTCGATGAGGTCTTGTATTTCATGTTTAAAATGCATGCATCGTTCAGTATCATGTCCTTGTTGCCGATGAAAATTATAAAAAGCATTAGCATCGAAATAAAGTCCTTGTATTCTACTAGGATCCAATGTTTTGATCAATGGAAGCTTCAAGAGATTGTTACTCATAGCTTGATTCATATAGAATGTAAGGAGTCAGATATCAGAGTGAATTGTCTTTTCTAAAATGGTGTCCTTTTCAGATTAGCGATAGCAGACACTTGCAAAAGATTGTTTGAATTCTGTCCATTAACCTTGATGAAACTCTTATTATTCCTCTTAAAGTTGTTTTGTGAAGATCCACCTATGGATTAACCAACATGATTTGATGAGTTTTGGTTTGCATACCGACTAGAGGAAAGTTGGTAATCATGAAGGGCTATACATAAATGTTGAAAAGAGTTATACTTCATCAAGAGAATCTTATTACAGATGTTAGGTTGTAGATTTGTAATAAACACCTTCTGAACATTTTCTTCCTTCATCTAATATTGAATTTGTGCATAAAGAGCTTGATACTGACTAATAAATTCAGTTAACTTCTCTTTCGAACCTTATTTGCAGTGAACTAAATCTATCAATGAGACTTGAGGTCCAATGTTTGCTTGAAAATGTTGTAAGAATTGATCAACTGGCTGTGAAAAGGAGTGTATTGAATTCAGAGATAAAGAGAAAAATCATTCTAAAGTAGTATCTTTAAGAGATCATGGGAAAATTTTTGCTAACAAGTCCTCTTCAAAGTAAAAATCACTACACATAGCCATGAATGCCACCACATGAGTATTAGGATCACCTTTTCCACCATATTTTCCGAAGCAAGGAGTTTCAAACTTCTCAAACATATGAGTTCTCAAGATTGCATAGGATAGAGGATTACAAGCATGGTAAGTTGGTATATTAGATTCTGAAGAATTTGTCAAGATTGTCACATTTTTTTGTAAAGAGGTCATGCCTTGCAAGAGTTGGTTTAAAAGGGCATCATTAGGAGATGCGGTTTGAGAATTTGAAGCCGTGTGCATGACATTTTGAGGAGATTGATTGTGAGTGGAAATGAAAGGTGGTTGATAGTAATTGTAAGTGGAAGGTGGTTGTGAATAGTTGTGTGTAAGAGGTGGTTGAGAATAAGTGGGATTGAGTGGTGGTTGAGAGTAAGTATTCATAAAAGAAGTCACCTTAGGTGCTAGGTTTTGATAGTTGAATCCCAGCTTTGTAATTTTGTGAATTATTGCCATTAGATACTCCAATACCAATGGTAGCAATACTACAAGCATTTGCATTAGTAGATAGAATTGTTGATATAAATGTAGATATTCTAGTAGTCGATATAGGTATCGATACTTGCGTATGAGACAATGATGACATATTATTAATAACATTCACACATTCAGTCACCAACATAACATTATGATGCACTATATGCATTAAGCCTCAAATTGCATTAACACCATCTTGTCCTTCTTTTAGCAACTCTCTTATGTTATGAATCACTGGTATAACCTCATCTTCTATTCTTTCATTTTCCATAAATGCTTGATAATCAACTAGTTCTTTATCAAGTTTGTTTATCTGCTCATTAGGTACATGTGTTACCACATCAATAGTGTCCCCACCATCATGAAATATTTGATCTTCCATTGCAATTGTAGGAGGAATGATATCTTGCAAAATTTGTGTTTCTCCTTTTGTAAAGAATGTGTTCAATAGATTTTCTAAGATAGGAATGTCATTGCTTTCATGGGCACTAGAACCAATTAATCTAATACTTCTCCTTAAATGGATATTTCTATTAGGGAAGCAGATTATAAGACTCATGCAAAATCATACAACACTCAATGCACAAAATAATAAGACAATCCCAAGGAACAAGATATGTTGAAGATCTTAAAATGCTTGGTTTTTCACTTTTTTTTCAATGTAAATCACTAAAAGAAGAAGTGTTTTGAATAAATTTATGAGGGGAAGTGAATAATAAGCTTAATATCAATCCAATAATGCAGCAATATCCTTCACAACACACCTATAATGCAATTCTATATGCAAAATAAGTTAAAATGTTAGTGAAAATGCAAGTTTTTCAAACCTTAACAATTTTAAAAGGCAATGCAAAGGATCATAATGTGATGAATTTTTGTAATTTACATAAGATCTAATTTAAAATCAGAAATTAAATGAAATTAAATTTAAATTATTTGAAAATGCAAGCCAAAAATGCCACTTTTTTCAAAATTTTCAATTTTTTTGTAAATTTTCAAATGCAATATGAAAATGATGAATAAAATTAATGCAAATCTGAAGTACAACACTCAACAAGGTGCAAAATTCAAATAAACATGGGCTCACCAAAATGTTTAGGAGTAAAAGAGGGTTTTCAATTTCAAGGTTAAATCCTCCTTTCACACCTTACATTCAAGGACATAAATCGAGTCAATCCACAACCTTTTGCAAGAGGGATCAACTATAGATTTAGTGTCCCCTGGAACAAAGAGGAAACCTAGAATTTTCTAATTAATTAATCAATCAAAGCCCAATTATGCTCAAAACCCTAATTTCATAAAATCGTAAATAAATAGATGAATCACGACAAATGCTCACACACAAAGATATCAAATGATAATTAGATACATACCAAAATTTGAGATTCTATATCTAGAAAAGTCAAGCACTAATGAGCGGGCACCCGAGTCCAAGGTACCAATTTCTATTGGGATCTCTGAAAGTTGTCTGTAACTTATTTCTACTATTCCAGGGATTTCTGTGTCTTGGGATCTAGAGGACTAATGAGCGGGCGCCCAAGTCCAGGTCCTTCTTTTCTTCTTTGATCTACAATTTGGACACTCTGTTATGCCTCCCTAGAATTGTACTCCTTCCACTTATGCACCTATAACTTGCAATCATAGAAAAAGGGGTTGGGGGTTGTGGTGTTTAGAGGCTTGCCTTGATCAAGCCCTGGAGAGACATTCAAGTCTTCCGAACACTATTGTCAGATAAAGATTGTGTATCCCTACAGGATAGAGGCAAAAACCAATTCATAAATGATTGAAAACACAAATAAATGTCACCTCAGAGGTGTAGCTCGCATATAGATGAAAATCTTTCACATCATGAGAAGATGAAGCCAAATTTGCATAACAACGTAATAACAAGACAAGTCTGCTCTACAACAATGAATATCTTGAATGCTCTAAAATCACAAGTGTGCCAAAAGTTCATAATCATCTTCTAGTTTACAAATGAATCCCTAAACATGCTTATATATGCAACTAAACACATTCCCACTTTAATTTCATAATTCAAACTTGATATGTTGGCATGGGACCTAACTAATGGTCACATAACCGACACTTAAAATTTGGGACCCCGCTAATAGGGTAGGCCTAGGGCACGAGTGCCCAAGTCCTCAACCCTTATTTAGGTCAGGATTAAGTAAACAAGAGTCCCCTAGGCCCCATTTAACATGGGTTTTCAGGGATTTTCCGTCGAGAGTTAAAATAAACATGCACAATTAATTCTAAGGACCCTAGAGCTAAACATAGTAGGGAAAAAGTTCTAGAAATACATTTTCTAACATAATAGGGACAACTGAGGAACCACTATAGAGGAAAAGTTTGTTCCGGACTAGATGCAAATCAGGAGGTAAATGTTGTAAGGTTATCATTAATAGTGGTAATACTAATAATTTGGTAAATGCTGTAAGGTTATCATTGATAATGGTGACTAAGCTAAACCTGGAGAGATTGAAACACCCTAAGCCCTACCAAATAGCATGGATTTAGGATGAACACAAGATACTAGTGAGTGAACAATATTTGGTGAAATTTTATATTGGATCTTATCATGATGAAGTGTTGTGTGATATTATGTCGATGGATGTATGTCATATATTGTTGTGTAGACCATGGCAATATGATAGAAAATCTATACGTGATGGGAGAAAGAATACTTATACTATAGTATGTAATGGGAAGAAAATCACCTTGATACCTTTGGAAGATGAACCTAAGAGTAAAATATGTGGAAATGCTAGAATCTATTTGGTTTATGGAAGAAAATTTTTGGATGGTATGAGACATGAGAATATGTGTTTTGCTTTGATCCCTAAGAAACATGGAACCCTAAGTACTGAGACTGAAGAATCATAACTAGAGGAGATAACTAAATTGTTGACAAAGTATGAAGACATCATATCAGATAATGTACCTGAAGGATTGCCACCAATCCAAAGTATCATTTGTCATATGGATCTTATACCTAGAGTTAGTCTTCCTAACAAAGTAGCACACCGGATGACACTAGCAAAGAAAGTAGAACTAAATAGATAGATACAAGAATTGTTGAGGAAAGGAGTGATCAGAGAAAGTTTAAGCCCATGTGCAGTACCTGTAGTGCTAGCACCAAAGAAAGATGGAGAATGGAGAACGTATACAAACTCTAGAGCAATCAATAAGATCATAATTAAGTATAGATTTCCATTGCCAAGGATGGATGACATTATGGACTGTTTGAGTGGAGCAAAATATTTCACATAGATAGACTTGAAGAGTGGATACCATCATATCAAAACTAAAGGAGATGAATGGAAGACTACTTTTAAGACAAATGAAGGATTGTATGAGTGGTTGGTAATGCCTTTTGGATTGAAAAATGCATCGAGTACTTTCATGAGATTGATGAATGCAGTTTTGAAGAAATTCTTGGGTAAGCTTGTTATTGTATACTTGGATTATATTATAATTTTTAGTAAGACAAAGGAAGAACATTTGTGGTATGTTAGACAAGTATTGTAGAGGCTGAGAGAAGAGAAATTGTTGATAAACACCAACAAATGTAGTTTCAATTGGTATATTTGGGATTTGTGATTTCTACGAAAGGATTGAAGATGGACCCTAAGAAAGTTAGAGCAATTGTTGAATGGCCAACACCTGAGAGCATTGGAGAAGTCAGATCATTTCATGGATTAGCTAGTTTCTATTGGAAGTTCATTAGAAATCTCAATTCAGTATGCACACCAATGACAGAGACAATGAGAGGTGACAAAAAGGATTTCAAGTGGACACCAAGAGCAAATAAGAGTTTTGAGTTGTTGAAGTAGAGAGTGATAGAGCAACCAGTGTTAGCATTACTAGATTTCAACAAAGTATTTCAAGTGGATTGTGATGCAAGTGGAAATGCAATAGGAGTAGTGTTAAGTCAAGAAGGTAGACCAGTAGCATATTTCAATGAGAAGTTGAATGATGCAAGGAGAAGATATTAAATTTATGATCAAGAATTTTATGCCATAATTTAAGCCTTGAAGAAGTGGAGACATTATTTGTTGCCTAAGGAACTTGTGTTGTATACTGATCATCAAACTTTACAATATCTGAACAGTCAAGGAAAGTTAAATCAAAGACATGTGAGATGGGTAGAGTTCATGCAAAGTTACACATTTGTACTGAAGCATAGGAGTGGAAAGTCAAACAAAGTTGCAAATGCATTTAGTAGAAGAAGGAATTTGCTGATAGAGATGAGAGTTGAAGTATTAGGTTTTGAAGAATTGAAGCATATGTATGAAGAAGACCTTGATTTTGTAGAACAATGGAAAGCATGTAAGGAACCTATTGTGGTAGATAGAAGTAAGTGGTTGGAATATTTCCTTCAGGAGGATATGTTGTTCAAAGGAAATTAGTTGTGTATACCTTGGAGTTTAATGAGAGATAATTTGATAAAGGAAAAGCATAGTGGTGGATTGGTAGGACATTTTGGAATTGACAAGACAGTGGCTTTGGTAAGTGAACATTACTTTTGGCCTCAAATATATAAGGATGTAAGGGATTTTGTGTAGAGTTGTAGAGTATGTCAAGTTGCAAAAGGGAGTAGTCAGAATACTGGTTTGTACAAATCTTTGACAGTATTGGAGAGACCTTTGGAAGACATAAGCATGGATTTCATATTAGGATTTCCAAGAACATGGAGAGGACATGATTCTATATTTGTAGTGGTGGACAAATTTTCATAAATGGCACATTTCATACCTTGCAAGATGACAAATGATGCAGTGCATATTTGTGACCCACTAGTAGAAAAATATAAATAAATGACTAAAAAACTACCAAAAATTGGTCATGTGATCAAGAGTTTGGTCACGTGACCATTGGTAGTTTATTGCCGGTCATTTATCTCGTGAGAAAATTTATGGCCAAACAAATTTTAGTCATTAATTTAGTTATTAATTTGGTAGTATATTTAGTCATTAATTTGGTAGTATATTTAGTCATAAATTTGGTAGTATATTTAGTCATGAATTTGGTAGTATATTTAGTCATCAATTTGGTAGTATATTTGGTAATTTGGTAGTATATTTAGTCATCGATTTGGCAGTATATTTAGTGACGTGACCATTGGTAGTTTATTGCCGGTCATTTATCTCATGACCAAATTTATGACTAAACAAATTTTAGTCATTAATTTGGGAGTATATTTAGTCAACAATTTGGTAGTATATTTAGTCATTTATTTAGTCATTGTAATCATTTAGTCATTGATTGTTGTTAACTGGTCATTTATTTAGTCATGGTAGTCATTTTTATTTACTGGTTTCCATTAATTGGTAGTAAATTTAGTCATGATATGAATAATTTATTAAATACCATAAATTTTATAATGCAGAAAAAACATATTATTAAATTTGAATTAAAACATAAAAGCAAATAAATTTGGAAAACTATATATTTTATGATGCTGCCAAGTAAAGATTGATAAATTTGAGCCAACACTTTCTATTTGAGAATCGGCCAATAAGAAAATGAAACAAGACAAAGCAAAGTGGCAATAAATATTTTTTTGTATTGGAACAATGCAAGAAAAGAATTACAAATAATAAAAAAGCAGCACAAGGCTGCTAAAAGAAAAAAACTAGTTCAACTCTATCATGTACAGCAAACTACAAGGACTGGCTGAAGAAAAAACTAGTTCATCAACCACATTAGATACAATAGCAAAACAATGGAAAGGCAGGTCAGACCGATGAAGCCCTTCACATCTTTTTACACTTAGAAAAGAGATGTTGCCACTGAGCATTCCATGATACATCATTTTTTTTGGCATTCTATTAACTAGTTTAGATGCTTTGACTACAACCTTCGTGCATTCCATATTCTCCTTCACACAAGCCATTGAGGTGTTAACAATCTAAACTAAAATTATGGCAACAGGAATAACTTGCCAAGGCAGTTAACAATAATAACAAGTACCAAAGTTGCAACATGTTTTTTAAAAAGCAAGATTCAAAAAATATAAACAACAAAATCTAAATGAAATCATGTTAACATTTCAAATTCAAGAATTGAATTCTTAATATATTACTGAGTGTTGAAAGATTTTCACAAAACTTACAGAACAGCCCAAACAGTTTTAGATGAAATGCAATTACAATTGTGTTTCAGCTCACAAGTTTGTAGAAAACAATCACTTGTCATGGAGGCAAGCAAGAATGGTGTAACCTCAAATTGCAAAAAAAACACATATTAAAGTATCAACTAATCTCAAAATTTTAATGACATAAATTTCTTGAAGAGCATTGAAAAACTTTTATTTGGTTTAGGTCATGCAAAAGTTGTCCATATCATAGTGTTAAGAGTATATCAAAAGCTTAACTACTGTAATATATTCATTTATAGATAAAAAATTTTCTCTTTAAGGGCTGGGAGTAATGTCGTCACATTGGTGGGGGGAGAAATGACATTATTTAACCATTACTATACGTTTTTTATTAAGATAAGCTGCTAACCCAGGAGCAGAACCTGATAACAGAGCCAAGAGGCAGTAATAAAGGCATAGGGCTAGCAATATTTGACTAGCAGCTAACTAACAATTCAACCAAAAACTAACAAAACATATATCGAGTCTTTTTAAACAAGTCTGCAAAGAGCATAAAGGAATCCAACTAACTAAACAAGGTCTTCCAGTCATCAGTTAACAAATTAAAGAGATTTTTCTAGTCCTTCATCAGCACATTCACATTACTAGTCTTGTCCACCTGCAGAGCATTGAAGGCATTAGCAGCATTCAAAGAGGTTTTCAGCATCAACTGGATCATCTTCTTCACCCTGTCTTCCATGACAGTCAATCTGGACTTAACATCAGCCAGTTCTACTTCCAGCTTCCTGCAATCCATGTCCCTCCTGGCACTCATGACTTCTTTGTCCGGAGTCTCCTGTACTTCAATGTCCTTTTCGTTAGTGTCATAGAAGGAATTATTCATAGATGCGAAATGACTCGTACCCTTCTGCTCTTTCTCGGGAGTGGCCTTCTTCTCTTTCATTTCCCCTTCCTACCTAGTTTCTTCCCCTTCAGACGTTGTAGAGTACTCCACTAACTTAATTCCCTTATGAGAACCGGCAGCCAACCAAGATGACCTCTATAGTGAAGGCCTTCTGGGCCTACCATCCTTGCCCAAAACTACCCCTTTGACAATAACATCATCATCAATCCCCGGGGTCCCCTGAACTTTACCCAACTCTTCAACATCTTTCTTATCAATTTCCACACTGCGTCTCTTTTTAACAGTAGAGGTTTTAGTAGGGTTACCACCTTTGCTCTTTTTACTTTCCTACACCAGGAACTTGCCTTTCAGATTACAAAGGCCTTCAACAACACCATCTTGATACTTATCATGGGGGGTTTCAAGGGGTTGGGTTAGACTGTGACCCCCCAACATGGCTAAGGAAGTGGTTTTAGAAATAGGCAGGATGGACAGAGGTCCTAAGGGTCCACTTAGGGGTTGGTTGGATAGGGAAGTAGGCTGGGAAACCTTCGAGGAAGCCTTTTTAGCTAGTCTAGTGCTCAAGGGAACTTTGTTCGTAGAATCATCATTCAAACTTTCCTCCACATGTTTAGAAGTAGGGGTTTTAGGCAGATTTAGATCAAGGTGATAATGATATAGGTGAAAGATAAGACCTAGATGAAGGGGAAGGGCCATAGGGTCATCCACCCAGACTTTCTTGAAATGCAAGATAGAGTTTTCAAGGCTTGACAACAGAAAAGAAGGGAAATTCACCAGGGTTTTGTGTCAAAAGTGGTTTAAAAAGAAAAGTGGTAATGATAAAACACCATATACCTCCCTTCAAGGGTGAAATACTCCATGATAAGGAAACATACCCAGTTCCAGGGCGCAACCAAGCTCTCTCTCTCGAAACTACGTTGCAACTTGACTTGTTTCTCCCCCTCCTTGTAGAACAACTTCAGGCCTTCCATGTCCAGGATGCAAGTTTGTTTTTTGAGCTTATTACTCGAACATAGAAATCCAATAGTAGCTGCAATTGAGGCCTCTGACACAACAAAACTAATACCACCAATTTCCACATTGCACTTTCCATCCCATGACTCAACAAACTGGGTCGACAATTTCTCATCGTAACCATTTAGTGACTCCATGAATGCCGTGATACCTCCTTCATCGGCAATTCTCCACACTTGCTAATCTTCCCTGAACTCATTGTAGTTCATGGGTTCCATCCTCACCTTGTCACCCCCCATAATTTTCACTCTCACGGTCACCAAGCAAAGAATCTCACCATTGACAAACACAATATACTTTATGTGCAAAGAGTTGCAGAGGATATGGCAGAAGCTCAATAAAAATCTAGAAGTGTTGAAAAAAAGAAACTTAAGTTTCTTTAACCACAACAGTACATCTTTCCAAATTTTGATGGTGTTTGAATCATAAATGTAGCCAGATCTTCATTCATGCAAGTCACTCCCCTTATGTCCCTTACAGGTAGTATGACAAGACATTCGTTTGCCACCCCCAATTCGCATTGATTGTTTCAATGAACACAAAAAAATCATTATGCCACATCATATTTGAATAGTGTGTTGGCTCTCCACCTCTATCCTTCATGCCACATCTCCCCAAAATGATGGGCAAGCCTACCACAACACTGCCTCTGTCACCCAAAATCATCAGTTTGTCTATCATGAGAAATGGGGGTCTCTCTTTGTAGACATTCAATAATGTTATTCAGAAATTACTTAATCTCCTCCAGCATCTTAGGGGATGAATATTGATCCCTAAGTTAGCCATAAGATCCGCAACTTTATTTCCTTCCCTGTAGGTGTGCGTTAGGACTTTGTTTTCAAACTTTAGAAGAAGGCTCTTTATGTCCTTAATGACATCCTCTAACTGCCATCTAGCACTTCCTTTCCCTTTGACAACTTCTAAAATCAACATTGAGTCACCCTCCACAATTAAATTTTTAATACCTATAGCCAAGGTAATCTTTAGCCCCCAGAGGAGGGCCATAGCTTCAGTAGTATTATTAATGTTTTGTCCAATGCTCCCAGTGAAAGCAGCAATCATAGATCCTTTCTCTGATCTTATAACCCCACCACTACTAGCCAACCTAGGTTGCCTTTGGTAGCACCATCAAAGTTGAGTTTTGACCAGTCACTAGGAGGAGGGTTCCAAGAGGTGTTGGCTCTAGCCTTTCTCTTTTTGTCATCCACTCTACAAATGCTTGCGGGTATATTCCATCATTTGATAATGTTGATTTCTCTAGCATTGGAGGGGTTTTCAGCAGCTTTTATAGAGTTGTTACTAACATTGTCTTGCAGCAGTCTAACAGCCGATTCGAACACATCTTTAGGACTTCTAAATTTTTCTCTGAAAAGTCTATTATTTCTTTCCTTCCCTATGCACCAGGATAAAATTGGGGGGGTCTACTTCCACACTTCATGGCACACTGAATTAGCAAAGGGGGGATCCATCCTCTAATCAGGTCTTCAAGGTTACCATTACTAAACCAAGGGATGTCAAGGAGATTCAGAGCCATACTCCAGACCTCCCAAGCAAACTCACAATGTAAGAAAAGATGAGAAGCAGACTCCTCCTCTTTCATGCAGAGAATACATCTATTTGGGATTTGGAATCCCCTTACTTGGAGGTTATCAATGGTAATGGTTCTATTTTGGACAGCCACCCACCAAAAGTGATTCATTTTTAGCACAAGGTTATGGTTCCAATTATTCTTCAATAGGTTGTCATTGTCCTAAGGGATAGTCAATTTATAAGTAGATTTCACCGTGAACCTTCCTGTCTTGTCTTCTTGCCAAACCAGTCTATCATTTTGCGGAAAGAGGGGGATTCTACAGCTTTTTAGGAGCAGTTGAATCTCTTCAATAGCATTACATAGTTCAACTTTACTTTGACATCACTCAGACAGCCTACCCCAAGCATAGCCCAGCTGGAAGTAATCCTTTACTTTGGAACCAAAGTGGTTAACAATCAAATTCATCAATTCTTGAATGTTTTGATGTTTGTTTAGGGATCCACCCTCAATCCAACTATCCTCCCAAAATCTTATAGTTTCCCCATCTCCCAATTTCCATCTGTTGCCTTTCAAGAGCAAGTTCCTGCATTTCATTACATTATTCCAGATGACTGAGCCTCTTGGGAAATCAGGGAAAAGAAGGAAGTCTTCCAAGGTTGAATTTCCCATATACTTAGCTTTCATTATTCTACCCCAGTCCTTTCCCCAAACAATAAGATTCCAGCCAACTTTAGTAATGAGTACTTTATTGAGCAGATTCAACTTTCTTAGGCCTAAACCTCCCTGCACTTTAGGTTTACAAACTTTATCCCAAGAAACCAAGGCAAGTCTCTTTTTGTCTTCCATTCCAGTCTAAAGAAGAGTTATTTATATCTTTTTGAGTCTCTCAGTTAGGTATTTAGGCATTTTGAATAGAGTTAGAAAGTACACAGGAATTCCTTGTAAAGAGGCTTTGAGAAGTTGATACTTACCAGCTTGACTCAGCAGTTTGCCTTTCCATCCTATGAGTTTTCTTTGTGTCCTTTCCATAATGGAGTTCCAGTAATCTAGGGAGGTATCTCTAATAGTGAAATGTAAACCAAGATAAATTCTAGGGAAAGAACCTGCCGCACAACCCAGGATATGTTAGACTTAGGGCATACAACTAAGAGGGGGGGTGAATCAGTTGTACGGAACTTTCTCTTTCTAAACACTTGAATCTTCTTTAGTGATTAGCATAATATTAATCATGAACCATAATGCATTCAAATTAAAAGAAGAAACATATCAACACATATGACACCAAGATTTTGATGTGGAAAACCCAGTTAAGGGAAAAACCACAGGGTGATTAACCCAAGAATGTATTCTCTATTAGAAGAATAGAAAGAACAAAATGGCACATGCCAATTAGGGCTCACTACCCGAGCACACTACTCACAAGAGGCTCACTGCCTACAAGAGACACACTATCTACAAAGAAATAAGTATCACCTTTATGAACTAGAAAATAGCATCTTCACCATGCTTGAATCAGTTCCATTTAAGCCCAAAAACTTCTACTCTACCTTTCGCACTTCTCCTCACTACCACACACTTATCACCGCAAGACACACTTCAAAATCAATTCACAAACCCTTATTTATACAAGGCATCGACTTAGGAACAATCATCTAAGATGGCAAATATCTACAAGAACATCCGCAAGATGTGTAATACATCCGGCCAGCCAGTCTCAAGAAGAACACCAATATCCGTGGTTATTCTTCAAATGCAAACTCTAACTTCAATGTGGACCACTAACATGAACTGGACATTATCCAAAGATCATCATAACCTTCCCTGAATCACCAAGAACATCCTCACTTCATCATCCTACTGGAATTCTTCTCTCCTTCATCCAGTAATTCAAGAACATAGTTTGTCATCATTGTCACAAATGAATAGGCTCTTTCAGACCTTCAAACCATGAACCAATCTGTTTGATACTTCACAGGGACATCCTCAACACTTCCTCAGATCCGCAGAATGGGATAATGAAATACCGGATCTCACCGGACCTATCTGTAGCACTCTGTCACCTCTGAACACCTGCAGGAACCGGTTCTACTTGAGCGACCATAACTTCTTCAGATCTTCATGCGGACCTCTAAAAACTTGACTGGAGCATCTCAAGACTTATATCTACAAACCCTTTAAACCGCATCCTCTGATCCTCAACCTATCTTGGATTTTTACCTTGTTGTCATCACTGTTCTTCACTATTTCTGATTCAGACTAATTTTCTCAATATCCTCAACACACAGCTCATCCAATCCTTCTTATTAATGCAACATGAGTATGTTGACATCAATGACAACACCAGTTAAACCCATACTTGTAACAATCTCCCCCTTTGTCATTGATGGCAACATATGATGTGAAAAACCATCAAGACAAGAACTTCTCCTTACTGTCACAACTCCCCCTGTCAACAGCAACCATTCACATGTCTTCTCTCCCTTTACTGCTCCCCCTTTGATGAAAAACCACTTGTTTTTCACATGTCTTCTCTCCCCCTTTGACATTAATGGAAAAGGGCTCTTACTTGCAATTTCACCACCTCAGACTCATACCTACTGCTCCCCCTGAGTAGCAGCTCCCCAACATCAATCTGGATCACAAGATGTGACTGTGATACTCACCGGATTGATGCACATCAGTGCACCTTAGTTCATCACTGGAGGGGCAATAACCCCTAACTTCTCCCTGAGATACTCAAAAGAGTCCTTAGGTAGAGGTTTAGTAAAGATATCTGCAATCTGATCCTTGGAGGGCACATACTCCAATCTGACTTCATCCTTGTTCACTTGCTCTCTCAGAAAGTGAAACTTGATAGATATATGCTTAGTCTTAGAATGCAACACTGGATTCTTAGAAATACTTATTGCACTTGAATTATCATAGAAAATTGTGATAGGCTCCTCATATTCTACTTGAATATCTCTTAGCATCTGCTTCATCCATAGAACTTGAGTGCAACTACTTGCTGCTACACTGTATTCTGCTTTAGTAGAAGACAGGGATATTACCTCTTGTTTCTTGCTTAGCCAAGAAACCAATCTTTTTCCCAAAAAGAATGCTCCTCCACTTGTACTCTTCCTATCGTCCACATCTCCTACCCAATCTGCATCTGTATATGCATGAAGAGAAAAATTATGATCTCTAGGATACCATAGACCATACTCAACTGTTCCTTTTAAGTACCTAAAAATTATTTTGATTGCCATGACATGAGATTCTCTGGGATCAGCCTGGAATCTTGCCACAAGACCAACAGCCTGCATTATATCTAGTCTAGTTTGAGTGAGATACAATAATCCTCTAATCATTGATCTGTACTTTGTCTGATCTATCTTAGGAGAGTCACCATCTTTGCTCAACTTACATCCAGTTGCCATGGGAGTGTTCATTGGCTTTGAATCTTCCATTCCAAATTTTCTCAACAATTCTTTCACATATTTGGTCTGAGAAATAAAGATTCCTTTCTTTGTCTAAGTAATTTGCAGACCCAAGAAGAAATTCATTTCACCGAGCATTGACATTTCAAACTCACTTTTCATTTGATTTGCAAAGGTTTTACACATACTGTCTCTTCCTCCAAAGATGATATCATCAACAAATACTTCAACAATCAAGATGTTTTAATGATCAATTTTGAAATATAGGTTACTATCAGCAGTACCTTTGTTGAAACCAATCTTCAAAAGATGTTTGTCCAGTCTTTCATACCATGCTCTTGGTGCTTTCTTTAGACCATACAGTGCCTTCTTTAATTTGTAGACCATATCACCATGCTCAGATAATTGAAATCCATCTGGTTGTTCAATGTACACTTCTTCTTCTAAGTCACCATTTAGGAAAGCAAATTTGATATCCATCTGATACACCTTGAAATCCTTGAAGGCAGCAAATGCAAGAAATAGTCTGACTGCTTCAATTCTTGCCACCGGAGCAAAGGTTTCTTCAAAATCAATTCCTTCTATTTGAGAGTAGCCTTTGCAAACCAATCTGGCTTTATTTCTTATTACTTCACCAACTTCATTTAGTTTGTTCTGGAAGACCCATTTGGTTCCAATCACATTCTTGTTTCTAGGTCTAGGAACAAGATCCCAAGTGTGATTTTTCTCAATTTGCATCAACTCTTCCTCCATTGCTTTGGTCCAATTTTTATCATTGCAGGCTTCATTTATTGTCTTAGGTTCAATCTTTGAAATCAGACAATATTCATCTGAATTTTGAGCAATTTTCCTTCTAGTTTGCACACCTTTGCTTTTGTTACCTATGATCTGATCTTCAGAGTGGTTCAGTCTTACATACCTTGGAACTTTGGGAGTTTCTTGCATGTCTGCTTCTTGATCAGGCTCATTCAAACCTATCTCTTCTTCCTAATTTACCGGATCAGTCTGAATCTGACTTTCAGGAGAGGATTCAGCTTCTTGAACCAGAACACCATTCTGATCATCTTCATCATACTCATAAAACCTTGAGGGTTTCTCTATTCCCTCATAAACCTTCACATTTGTACTTTCTATCATCTTTCTTAGTCTCTTGTTATAACACCGGTATGCTTTGCTTTGAGTAGAGTAACCCAAGAATATTCCTTCATCACTTCTAGCGTCAAACTTGCCTAAATCTTCATCTCTTTTGATGTAACACTTGCTACCAAAGACTCTGAAATATCTTACAGTAGGAGTAATGCCAAACCAAAGTTCATAAGGGGTCTTACCAGTATTGCTTCTGATTTGAACTCGATTAAGAGTATAGACTGCAATGCTGACAGCTTCTCTCCAATAGATCTGAGGAACATTTGCTTCCATCATCATAGTCCTAGATGCTTCTTGGATGGTCCGGTTCTTTCTCTCCACTACTCCATTCTACTGTGGAGTCCTCGAAGTAGACAACTGTCTCTTAATTCCATGTTTCTCACAGAAATTCTATGAACTCACCGGATGTGAATTCTCCACCTCTATCACACCTCAGACATTTCAACTTTATTCATGTTTCATTCTCTACCATAGCCTTGAATATTTTGAATTTCTCAAGAGCTTCTGATTTCTCCTTTAGAAAGGTTACCCACATCATCCGGGAATAGTCATCTATTAGCAGCATGAAGTATCTATCACCTTGAATACTTCTGGTTCTTGCCAGACCACAAAGATCTGTGTGAACTAAGTCCAATAGTCCGGTAGAAGACAATTCCTTGCTTTTGAATGTGACTCTGCTCAACTTACCCAACTGACATTCCTTGCACAAGTTGTTAGTAGGTTTCACCAATTTTGGAAGATCTCTTACAGCCTGAGTATTTTTTATCTTGATGATATTATCAAAATTCACATGACACATCATTCTATGCCATAACCAACTCTGATCAACTTGAACAAATAAGCAGCTTTTACCAGTACCAATCAAGTGGAAGATATTTTCTTTAGTTTGAGCACCGGATGCAATCTCTATTCTGGACCTTTCAAAGATTTTGCATTTTCCATCCTTGAATCAGAGATCATAGCCTTTGTCCACCAATTATCCAACACTGAGAAGATTGTGCTTCAAACCTTCAACATACAGTACATTACCAGTTTTGTTTCTTCCATCAAAAGAAATAGTTCCTCTTCCTCTAATTTTACCAGTAGAATTATCACCAAACTTCACCACTCCTCCTTCATACCTTTCCAAGTCTATGAACTTATTTTTGTCACCTGTCATGTGGTGAGAGCAACCACTGTCAATGACCCAATCATTCTTTTCTTCAACTTGGGCAGCCAGAGCTCTTTCTACAACTTTATGATTGGTAGATACAGAGGATATTGGTTCTTCTTCCTTGATGGCAATAAACACCCATTCACTTCTGGATCTGTTTCCTGTCTCTGATTCATCATATGTTACTCCTTCATTATCATCTTCTTCATGAACATAGTAACAATTCTTTTGGAACCTTGATCTGTTAGGATTTGGCTTTGAAAACCTTTCCGGACATCTTGAGGCAAAATGACCAATCTTATTGCAGTTAAAACACTTAAAAGGTAATTTTCCTTCATACTTACTGGATCCTCTTGGCATTCTCTTTGCAATGAGGGCTTCAAGTTGAGCAGTTTCTACTTCTTCTTCTTCCAGGTCTTTTCTTGCTTTTCCATACCATGAAAAGTTCCTTGATGAGTTCTCTCCCAGATCAAATCCTTGTTTACCTTTCATAGAGGCACTAGCTTTGAATGCAGATTTAGTTTTGGGGGGATCATCTCCAAATTTAGTCATTTCAAAAGCAGCCAGTTTGCCAGCCAATTGGTCTCTTGTGACAGTTGCATGGGATCTGAATTCATCAATGGCAGCAACCTTGATTTTGTAAGAGGTAGGAAGGGATCTGAGAATCTTACCAACAATCTCATTTTCATCCAAGACTCCACCAAAATTTCTAATTCCACAAACCAGCTCATTCACTCTTGGCATAAAAGTGGTAATATTTTCATCATCTCTCATCTTCAGTTTTTCAAATTTCCCTTTTAGACTCTATAACCTTGCACATTTAACATACTCATCTCCTTCATGTAGAAGTACTAGTTTAATCTAGTCTCATAGGTAGTTGGTAGGTCAATAACATTTGAGAGCTCTGAGTGAGTTAATGCACTTAGAAGAGCCTCTTTGCCCCACAGATTATTTTTAGCATCTGTGATTTCATTTAGGGTTGTCAGACCACCCCGTGGAGGTACATACGCTTTTGAGACCATGGACCAGTATGCCTTTCCCATACGCTACAAGTGACATTTCATGTGACATTTCCAAAGAGAAAAGTTGGTTCCATCAAAATTCGGACTATCCTTCTTGTATGACGACATCCTGGATCTCCTCAAGCGGTTAAGCTCCTTTTAGAGGAACTTAGCTCTGATACCAATTGTTAGACTTAGGGCATACAATTGAGAGGGGGGTGAATCAGTTGTGCGAAACTTTCTCTTTTTAAACACTTGAATCTTCTTTAGTGATTAGCATAATATTAATCATGAACCATAATGCATTCAAATCAAAAGCAGAAACATATCAACACATATGACACCAAGATTTTGACGTGAAAAACCTGGTTAAGGGAAAAACCACAGGGTGATTAACCCAAGAATGTATTCTCTATTAGAAGAATAGAAAGAACAAAATGGCACATGCCAATTAGGGCTCGCTACCTGAGCACACTGCTCACAAGAGGCTCACTACCTACAAGAGACACATTGTCTACAAAGAAATAAGTATCACCTTTATGAACTGGAAAATAGCATCTTCACCATGCTTGAATCAGTTCCATTTAAGCCCAAAAACTTATGCTCTTCCTTTCGCACTTCTCCTCACTACCACACACTTATCACCGCAAGACACACTTCAAAATGAATTCACAAACCCTTATTTATACAAGGCATCGACTTAGGAACAATCATCTAAGTTAGTAAATATCTACAAGAACATCTGCAAGATGTGTAATACATCCGGTTGGCCAGTCTCAAGAAGAACACCAATATCCATGGTTATTCTTCAAATGCAAACTCTAACTTCAATGTGGACCACTAACATGAATTGGACATTATCCAAAGATCATCATAACCTTCCCTGAATCACCAAGAACATCCGCACTTCATCATCCTACTGGAATTCTTCTCTCCTTCATTCGAAGCTTCAAGAACACAGTCTGTCATCACTATCACAAATGAATAGGCTCTTTTGGATCTTCAAACCACAAACCAATCTATTTGATCCTTCACATGGACATCCTCAACACTTCCTCAAATCCACAGAACAGGATAATGAAATACTGGATCTCACTAGACCTATCTGTGGCACTCTGTCACCTCTAAACACCTGCTGGAACCAGTTCTACTTGAGTGACCATAACTTCTTCAGATCTTCATGTGGACCTCTGAAAACTTGACTGGAGCATCTCAAGATTATATCTACAAACCCTTTAAACCGCATCCTCTGATCCTCAACCTATCTTGGACTTTTATCTTGTTGTCATCCTGTTCTTCATTATTCCTGATTGAGACTAATTTTCTCAATATCCTCAACACACAGCTCATCCAATCCTTCTTATTAATGCAACATGAGTATGTTGACATCAATGACAACACCAGTTAAACCCATACTTGCAACAGGATACTCATGATTTTTTGTTGTAAAGCCATTAAGGTGTTGAAGAAGTAGATATGGCTCTTGTCGAAGTTGATGCATTGGCCAGCTGAAGTGGCATACTCTTGCAAAAATTTCTTCCAATTCCTAGCTTCCACCACCAAAGCCACACTGAAGAGGATAGTGTCATCAACAAATTGTTGGATGACCTCTGGGTCAACTGTTGAAGTAGGTTTAACCCCTATGATGATTTTGGAGTGAAGCAGAGAAGTAAACCCCCTACATAAAGACTCAGCCACAAGAATGAAGAGGTATGGGGATAGGGGGTCACCCTACCTTAGACCTCTACCAACATTGAAAAAACCTCTCACTATGCCATTAACCAGAACAGAGTAACTAACAGAAGTAACACAGGTTCTGATTAGTTGCAGAACTTTGTCTTGGAATCCTAGTTTCCTCAAAATTGTGAAGAGGAACTCCTAGCTCACTCTGTCGTAGGCTTTAGATATATCAAGTTTGAAATTCATGCTCAAGCCTTTGCATTTTTCCATGGAATGTATGATTTCATGAGTAGTGATAGCCGCATCAGTGATCTGTCTGCCTGGAACAAATCCTTTTTGACAACTACTAATCAGCTTCTCAAGAATAGGTTGGAGTCTCAAGACCATGATTTTGGAGATCTTGTACACTGTATTATAGAGACTTATGGGTCTAAAATCTCCCATATACATAACATCTTGCTTTTGGGGGATAAGAGCAATGAAGGTGTGGTTTAGTTGTTTTAGTAGCCTACCCGATTTAAAGAAATCTCTAGCAGCTTCGGTAACATCTTTCCCAACAATTTCCCAGAATTCTTGAAATAAAGCAAAAGGTAAACCATCAAGTCCTGGGGCTTTGAAAGAACCCATAGAAAAGAGGATGGCCTGGACCTCTTCCATAGTTATACCTTTTCCCATCTAAGCATTGTCCTCATTCATGAGGGTAGGAATGGTATCAACAAGTTGTTGATTAATGCTACTATTTTGTGCTTCAAGAAAATTTTGGAAATAGGCCACTGCCACTTCCCCAATCTGCGGATCATTTTCAACCAACACTCCTCTACCATCCAGGAGCTTAGTAATATTGTTCCTTTTCCTGTGCCTCATCATGGACTGATGGAAAAATGAAGTATTACTGTCTCCCTCTTTCAGCCATTGTATCCTCAACTTTTGCTTCCAAAATATTTCCTCTTTTCCTAGCAGATCTTTCCATTCCTTTCTCTCCATCCCTTCTTCACTGGCTGTGGCTTCAGTAATATCTCCCTCTTCTAAACTATTTTGTAGCTCTTTTAGCCTCAGATTGATGCTTCTCTTTTCCTCAAATATGTTTTTGAAGTTGAATTTATTCCAGCCTCTGACCTTCTTCTTAACCATGATTAGCTTCTGAGTCAGGTGGAACATAGGTGTGCCTTGAATGTCAATATTCCACCACTTTGTTAGCAAATCTTTGAATTATAGATGTTTTGTCTACATTAATTCAAACCTGAAAGGGAAGGGGCCCTTATTATTTCCATCATTCCAGGATAAGAGTAGCTGATTATGATCAGAAGTAGTTCGGGGAAGAACATCAAGGGTAGATGAGCTTAAAAATTTCCATCTAGTTGAAATCCCAACCCTATCCAATTTGACTTGAATTAGGTTCTTGCCTTTTCTCTGATTCGACCATGTAAACCTACTGCCTTGTGGTTCTAAATCCATTAGACCTTCTTTGTTTAAGAAATCATTCAAGTCCAGCATACTGTCAGTAAAGTCCATAGTTCCTCCCCTCTTTTCTAAAGGGAAGAGAGGGGTATTAAAATCTCCCATCAGCATCCAGCAACTATCTGGCTCTCTAGATATGAGTGTAGATAGAGTATCCCATAGCTCCTGTCTCTGGCTTCTTTGATTCGGAGCATAGATGTTAATCAGGTTCCAAGAAAAGCTGTCAGTCTCCATTCTGGTAGCCAAAAAGTTTTTTTTTCTCGATCATCCTTCCTTTGATAGTACTACTATTCCACATGGTGATAATACCTCCCGACGCCCCACAAGCATCACTACCTAAATGTTCAGCATTCATCCAAAGGCTTTTGGCAATCGACTGGAAACCTTCATTTTTCATTTTCACTTCTTGGAGTAGCAAAATGTCGGTTCTATTTTCAAAAATATAGTTCTTAACCAAAAACTTCTTATGAGGGTTATTAAGCCTCCTAATGTTCCATGACAAGATTTTCATTTAATTAGGATTTTCTTGGAGCCTAACTCCAATGTCTTCTGTCTACCCATAGCAATGTCCTTATTAACCAACTTTTGTCTTGTTTCTCTAAAAGATGGGCGACCTTGTTTAGTGTCAGTGCCCACATCCATCACTTTCTTTCCTGGGCCTCTACCCTTATTTTTTATCATGCTCCACCCCTTCGATCCAGGAACGCTAGACTCAACACCAGGAGTAAGTGTCATAGTTTTATTAGAGGGGGAACCCTTTCCAATCTCCACTACCATATGAGTGTCTAACCTAGTCAGCTCAGGGGGAGGGGCATCCGAGGGAAGCACGACCTCGGAAGCAACTTGTTTTTCTGGGGGGTCATCCAAAGGGATTTCCCCATCTTCAAGACTTGAAGGTCAGGAGGCCATTCCACTGACGATACCTGAAATAGGGGAGGATCCCAGGGTATCATCAAGGGATGGCCCATTAGGCTCCACATTAAGAGACTAAGTATTATCTTCAATAATAATAGAAGATTTATCTTTGGTAGGAGATTTGATCATATTTAGTAGCTCTTCCTTGAAAGGATAGTCCTCCACATCCTCCGCAGACTGAGCTTCCTTTGAGTGGGAGGGTTTAACTTTACATTGTGGAGCTAAGTGACCGTTTTTGTTGCAGTTTTGACAATAGATCATGGAATTTTCATATAAGATAGGTTGGATCTATTGACCATACTTGGACTTAAGAGTGATGTTATTAGGGAGAATTTTGTTTACATCAATTCTTACACAAATTCTGGCAAATACTAACCTCAATTTGTTTCTATTTGTACCATCCAGGGTGATGAAGTGACCGAGCGAATTAGCAATCCACATGAAGATTTCATTGTCCCAGAACTCTAGAGGAAGGCCCAGGAGTCTAATCCAAACTGGAGCAGCTTTATTCAAATCAACAGCACTATCAAATCTAGGTTTCCACTTACATAGGGATAGGCTATGTTTTCCAAGCATCCAGGGTCCTCCTGCCAGAATAGTTGTAAGATCTTCTCTAGCCATGAATCTAAACAGAAACATCCCACTGTTCATAGCATAAATAGTCACACATCCTTTAACCCTCCACTTAGTGTTCACCCATGTTCTGACTACGTCAATGTTAGGTTTGAAGGAAAAAAATTCCTACCAGAGCATTTTCCATCGAGGAGACAACCCTATCCATCACGACACCTAGAAGCTCAAGCTCAGGACTGCTGTTGCTTTCTCCCCAACCAGGGCCTTTTTCCAGGCATTGGGGCCCAACACCCCATTACGAAGCATGTAAACAGAGGAATCTTCATCCCCCTCACAAAACACGTGACCCGCAAGGTCCTCAGATCCATCTGAATCATAGGGGATAGACCCACTCCCTGAACCACCCTCTGAGGAACCCCCACCAGCTGGTCCAGAGGCTCACCTAGGTCACCGTCTGCCATCAAATTCAAATTCAAAAGCAAGAGGGAAAATGCAGCGTTGTAGAGCAAAAAAAGAATGTTAAATTGATTTTTCAAAATGTTTGTTAAGATAGTTAACCATTAAGTTAGTTCAATTTAAAATATTTTTGTAAACACATCTTTTATAACAAATAATCACTATCGATTAAAAAAAAGAAAGATAGCATTTAGATGAACTCCTCATTTATATTTTGTAAACACATCTTTTATAATAATAAATCACCATCAATAAAAATGATGGCATTTAGATTAACTCCTTATTTATTGTCAATGTCCTTAATTACTCTTGTATTCACATCAAACGGTTCTCCTACGCAAGAGGTTTCTTTAGAATAAAGTATGGTAAACTTGAATAATAACTTTAGAATTAAGTATTGTGGGCACAAATTGAGGCTTTTGTGGGAAAATCTCTATAATTGATGGTAGATAATTATGATGTTTTAATAATTAAGAAAAAAAAGCTATACTAGTGGGAAATTAAGACAACAATTTATAGAGTTTAAAAGTTAATTTATTTCAAACCTAATAAATATATCATAAAAATGTTAATTCATATCAGTTGTGTTTGATCAACATCTTAAAGAAAGCTTCATTGAGAATCCTTTTTTATAGAATTGGCCAGAATTCCTAGTTTCATTTCTATTTCACGATTTCACTGTTGTTTGGGCCATGCAGACCAATACCTTTATTCCATCCTTACACTTTGGAGGTGGAAGGAAGGCAATAAACTTTGTGTAGAAAAATCTACTCCATTGTATTGGACTTACAACTAATGTTTTGTCCCATCCAAAATCCACACTATTAAACCCTAAGAATCTCCAATCACTCATAATCATGACATCCTTCATTGGCATATGCACATGTGCATTCATTACTTGGCAATTGATCTCTACAAAGTTGATGCTTGATCTCAAATACTCATCACTCAACAACAACTTTGATCTCTTTATAATCATGATTGCTTTGAAAATTGAGATACTAAGAAGTTCCTCAGCTCTAGCCACTACAACTATAGGGTAGAAGCAATTATCGTGATATCTATTCTAGAGTGGGGGTTTGAATAATTTCCTTGAATTCATTACAAAGCCAAGCTTCACATTATGGCTATGTGGGATTTCATAAGACCTTATCATTGCTCGCCAAACCAATGCCGCCCCAATATCAACATTAGTTACTTGTTTTTGAGTTCAATACGAATGAAAATGAAGAAACTAAAGCCATCTTCATCTTCATTTTCATTTGTTGTCTACAGTCTCCCTGAAATCCATGTGCAATAGTGAAAAGTGTTTTGTTTTTTACAGCCACTTGCATAACAAAGTCTAAGCTGGTCATCATGGTAATGAGTGTTCTTGCACACAAAAGAAAAAGTGGATAAAATGTGAGAAAAGTTAGGATGCCAGGGTCACCACAACACCGCAAGGTGGTTGTTGGGCCTTCACGGTGATGCAAGGAATTCCCTGCATCACCGCGAAGGCCCAACAACCACCTTACAGTAGACATGTATGCAAAATGGGGAAGCATTGACAAGGCATGTGAACTATTTGGCAGAATGCCTCAAAGAGATGTCATCTCATGGAATGCAATAGTTTCAAGATATGCACAAAATGGATTTGTTGAAAAGGCCTTAGAAACTTTCAAGAAAATGCAATTAGCAGGTGTAAAGCCAAATTCGACAACCTTTGCTAGCATACTCCCTGCCTGTGCCAAAATGGGAGCTTTGGAATAGGGTATGGACATCCATCAAAGCATGAATGATAGAGGAATTTTGTCATTTGTTGTAGTTGCAACTACCCTAGTAGACATGTATGCAAAATGTGGAAGCACAGAGAAGGCATGTGAACTGTTTGAAAAAATGCCTGAAAGAAATGTGGTCTCATGGAATGCCATGATTGCAGGATATGGACAAAATGGATTTTTTGAAAAGGCTTTAGAAACTATCAAGAAAATGTAATTGGTAGGTGTAAAGCCAAATTCCACAACCTTTGCAAGCATCCTCCCTGCCTATGCCAAAATGGGATCTTTGGAACAAGGTATGGACATCCATCAAAGCATAATGGAAGGGGGATTTTTTTCAAAAATTATAGTTGGAAATGCTTTGGTAGACATGTATGCAAAATGTGGAAGTATAGACAAGGCACATGACCTATTTGATAAAATGCCTCAAAAAAATGTGGTCTCATGGAATGCCATGATTGTAGGATATGCACAAATGGATTTTGCAAGGATGCTCTCAAAATCTTTGAATTAATGAAGCACTCTGGAGCATATCCTAACATTGTAAGCTTTACTTGTGTTCTATGTGCATGCAGCTATTCAGGTTTAGTGGATGAGGGTTGTACATACTTCAATCACATGAGTAAACCTTATTGCATTACTCCTACAGTTGATCATTATGTGTGCATGGTTGACCTTCTTGCCCATGCTGGCTATCCTAAAATTTATCATTAAGATGCCAGTTAAACCTGTGGTGGTTGTGTGGATGTGTTTTCTTGGTGCCTGTAAATCACATATGAATATAGGCTTAGGAGTATTTACAACAATACTACTTTTTGATTTAGATCCTAAAAATGTTGCGACTTATGTTCTTCTCTCAAACTTGGGAATGGGAAGTTTCAAGACAACTTAATGCCAAACAAGCTTATAAAGAGGCCCTCAAAAATGCCCACAATATCATCCCAAGTTCCTCATGGAAAAAACTGGATTAATATGGGACTACCTAAATCCAATGCCTTCATGTATTTAGCTGCCAAACGTAGAATCTTGACATACGTCAAGCTCATCAGTAGAGACTTCCACAACCCCTCCATTTGCAGCCTTTGTTTTAAAGTAAAGAAGTCTTGCAACCGTCTGATTTTGCATTGTCAACTTGGAAGATATGGAGCTGGTTATTTAGAATTGGCAACTCAATCATACAAGTCCCAGCTCTTTCATAGACTGGATTGAAACTTGGACTCTTAAAGTTAGAAGTGACCCTTTGAGGTTGACTTGAAAGGTGGATTATATTTAATCATGTAAAATTTTTGGCTTGAGAGGAATAACATAATTTTCAAAGATGCATCCCATGGAGGTTTTGTGCCAAAATCAAGACAGCTATTTCTGAAGTTTTTAGTACTTGGACAAAAAGTAACAGTGACATTCACTCTCACAAGACTTGCCTAATCCTTTGCCAGGTCTAAAAATGTATGAATTGGCAAACTATGTACTCTTCCCTTAATAATGAGTACCAATTGGATAGGTCTAAGAAACCTTAAGTTATCTAGAAGGCTGGTAGCCTCCTCACCACAAATTTTTAAAGCTCAATTTTGATGGTGATGTCAAGGAAAACCTAGGTCCTGCTGGTGGTGGGAGAATTTTAGAGATTTTCCTCAAAGGTTGAATGCTTAGACCATTTATGGAAGCCTAACTTTGTTTTTTATTCTTATTTACTTATGGGATTGACCTTAGACTTACTTCATAAACAATTCAACTTTTAAAAAGAAACCAAGAATAAGGTGAATGGAGCATTCAATTGTGAGTTCTATTAAGAGAACAAATTTCATCGCACCTCTTGTTTATCCCCCAACAAACCCAAGGTGATATTATGGGTGAGTAAATATGCTTACACATAAGGTAGCTATGAAAAAAATTGTTTGGGGTAATTCATAAATCTAGATTATTAAAAAAAAGGCATAATGCAGAATTACATACCAAGGATATCACTTGCCAGCTCTCGAAATTGAATGTGACAACAACCATTTTTCTCGCAATTGTCGAGTACTTTGGACATAAGGTACTAAGAGTAGAAGCTAACAGCCCCTACTATAGAGAGGGAGAGAAGTCACACCATCCATCCCATGCAAGAGAAGGCATATGGCAAAGTAAGAATGGAAGGCCCCACAATGGCAATTGTCAAATGAAATCCTACATGCCACCATGTTCCTATAACAACAACAGAAACAACTAACTCAATTTTTTATTTAAGGTTGTCTTGTTTGCAATGTAAAATTATGTTAAATTGTTTTAGAATGAAGTGAATAGAATCATTACAGTCCCAAGTTTTGAATCTGTCTTCTGGAACCAACATAGAACACTAACAATTATATACAGTTGATTCCAAAATAAAATGTTAAATTTCTATGAATCATAGAACACTAACAATTTATATGCAGTTGACTCCAAAAGAATATGGGTGTCTCCCACTGAGCTACTGATGTTGGACCAAGCTACTAGCCTTTTGATTTAATCCACATTTATGTGCTTGAGACCTCTAGTCCCACAATAATACCATGTTGAATTTCCTACGAACCAGCTAAGACTCAAACTTTAGACCCACATAGAATATTCTTTCAATCTTACAACTGAGCTACTAGCCCTCTATATAGTTCGAAGCTCCATATAGTGAAACAAGTCGATTCGATCAACTTCACCATAAAACACTAGCACATACAAAAATTTTAAGGATAGTTAGAAAATACCTTTTGAAACCAAAACAAAGGTTGCACCACCATCTTCATATGCATCTCCAGTTTGTCTATTATTATCTCATCCTTTATAACTACCATGTCTATCTTCTCCTCCTTCTCCTATGAAAGGAGAAATGACATTATTTAACCATTACTTCAATCACATGAGTAACCCTTATTGCATTACTCCTATAGTCGATCATTATGGGTGCATGGTTGACCTTCTTGCCTATGTTGGCTATCTTGAGGACAACCTAAACTTTATCATTAAGATGCCAATTAAGCCTATGGTGGTTCTGTGGATGTGTTTTCTTGGTACATGTAAATCACATATGAATATAGGCATAGGAGTACTTATAGCAATGCTACTTTTTTATTTGGATCCTAAAAATGCAGCAACTTATATTCTTCTCTCAAACATATATGCAGAAGTGGGCAACTGGGGTGAGGTTCAAATGGTAAGGAGATTGATGAAAGATAGAGGAATTAAAAAGATCCCTGGATGTAGTTGGATTGAAGGCCATAAAAATGGTACATGCTTTTTCTGTAGGAGACAAATCACATCCACAGACACAGCATATCTATGCAAAGTTGGAGAAATTGGCTTGGGAGATGAAGGCAGCAGGGTATTTTCTAGATGCAAGACATTTACTTAATGAAGAGTACACAAAAATAAATGGGCTTGTAATCCTCAAATAAATGTGATCTCATGGACTACACAATGATTGTAGGATTTGCACCAAATGGCTTGTTGAGAAGGCTTTAGAAACTTTTAAGCAAATAAAACAAGTCAAACCAAAAGGCTATATGATGCACACTCCTTTGTTATTAGTTCAAGATACACTAAATTCATCAATGTAAAATGGAGTTTCCAAAAAGTTATTACTGTATAACAATCAAGTTAGGAGATTAAAAGACAAATGAGCAATATTGACAATATGCTTAAAATCAATGGAATAATTTAATGACCATATCACAATAGAGACTTGAGTCCACAGTATAAAAATTTTAAAGCTAGGGAATTTAAACACAGAAAATGTCTTTCTATGACTTGATTAATCTTGCCATCTATAAAAGCAAAAGAAGGCAAAAGAAACATGATAAAATAATGAAGTATAGCTTGCCTGCACTAGTGAAGATTTATGCCACATTTTCAATCTTGGAAAAGCATGAGTTGAAGAAGGTGACATCTAGACAAGTATGTGCTTAAATCGAGCATCTTCCTTCACCCATTCAGCATATGTAAGAGCATCTAAAATAGGACCACTGTACTGCACATGAAGCGATCATGTTTAAGAAACTTGAATGGGCAATAAATGAAACTCATTCAAAATGTGACTATTTTGATCATGATAGGTTACAAATCATCCCTAGCCAATACAAATATCACTGATCTCTTATTGGAGTTAACCCTACCATAGCAGAATATCATCTACAAGTGCATTTGTGAAGCAAATATAAAGCTATCTACAGTGAAATTAGCATGTGCAAGGTGCAGTAGGGGTTTGGAACCAAGTCATAAGTAGGTTTGATGCCTAGATACAAAAGCAACACTCACTCGTCCAATACTGCACACAGCTATCTAGTTGCACCCTATTAAGCTGACCAATACTTATTGTGACCTCACTCGCTAAGGCTGCCAGCCATCAGAAACACCAACATTAGAAGAAGTCAGCTGGGCAGGAGGGCAAATTGCTTAAATCAGAATTTGTGCAGAAAGCCTAACTGATCAATTAGACCTAGTGAATCCCATCTATTGTCAGTTTGATTACATGTTTTGTAAAAGGATTTGATTGCATTTAACTCTATTTGAAATTTTGTACCTAACTTATATTGTGCCTACTCATGACTGCAATCAGATTTCAAAATCAATTCACAAATAAATTATAAGTTGTGGCATTCAAATTGACTACTATTTTTTAAGAATTGTGTGATGAAACATTTTAACTGATCCATAATTTCTAACCAGTAGGAAGTGAAATATCCTTCAGTTATATAGAGGTTATTACAAGATCCTAAATTTAAGTCCTAGAAAATGAGAAATTAGAACATACCAAACCATTGGTGGTTGTCTGCAACATTCTAGTAACTTTGTGCCTCGCTACTAGGACCAGCATCTTTCCTGGTCTCCCCTCAACTAAACAAGAGCAATGCAGCCTTGTCCATGGCTGTCATGTTAATCCCTTCCTTAATGTGATCCACAAATGTATCAGCCTGGCCTGGATGCCTCTGATACGACTCCAAGTACGGATGCTTTTTGTTTAGGGTTTCAACGAGAAGTGTGAAAATGAAATGGAGGTGGCCGCCAAAATGAAATGAAAATTAAATTTGGCACCCATATTATTAAATATAATATAATATTATATTATATAATATTAAATATATTATAATATTATATTATATTATATTATATTATATTATATAATATATATATTATTATTATTATTATTATATAATATTATATTACTGTATAATATATATTATTATTAGCTGATAGGCTTTTATATATGAGCATTATAGTGCTCGGAATTGTCTCACGTCGTAAAAAAATACACACTGGGAAATTGTCTTAACTCTTCAGTTGTTCTCTATGAAAAGGGTTTAAAAAATAACTCATGCAAGCATATCAAATTGCAAGATTTGAGGTAAGCTGAAGGGGAGTGCAAACAAAAAATAAAAGAATCACCTTTTGAGGAATCAATCCAAGGCCATGGAGGAAATCTTCTTTTTTAAAAAGAGGTATTTACATAGTTCTTTGTTATTCTAGCACAAAAACTAATATCTGTTTGATGCAATTTCATTATGCACATAAAAACTGAAACCCCATTACACTCGCCTATGTCCCACTCACACATCACTTCATGAGGGCTGCCTATGCACATATTATCTGGGTAGATTTGTATCCACTCAATCTCAGAATTTATGGCCTCTGGCACCTTGTATGCTGCTTCCTGCTCTATGTTGTCCAATGATGATTTTGTGTAATCATCTGGTTCTATATTAATTGATAGAAATAGGAGTCAGACACATATAGCCACAACAAAACAAAGCTTTGACCATAGAACATTATGAATCTCACAGACAGAAATTCTCAGATCCTCAATATTCCCTGCTAAGTCGATGAAAGGCAAATGTGAATGCTATTTGTAGGGAGCGAAACTCCATTATATACAAAAATATCATCACATTCTATAAGAGATTGAATATAATTTTCCATCCCCATCTGTTGTCATTTGAGATCACTAAAGCTTCATAGAGACCATATTCATACTATCTCCCAGCAGGCCTATACAACCTCTTATGTCCATCATCCTAAACAAACTCCCTAAACCCTAAACACAAAACCCTAAATCCTAAACCCTAAACCCTAAACCCTAAACCTTAAACCCTAAACCCTAAACACTAAACCCTAAACCCTTAACCCTTAACCCTAAACCCTTAACCCTAAAACCTAAACCCTAAACCCTTAAACCTAAACCCTAAACCCTAAACCCTAAACACTAAACACTAATCCCTAAACCCTAAACCCTAAATCTAAAACCCTAAACCCTAAATGCTAAACCCATAACCCTAAACCCTAAACCCTAAACCCTAAACCCTAATCCTTAAACCCTAAACACTAAAACCTAAACCTTAAACCCTAAACCCTAAGCCTGGAACCCTAAACCCTAAATCCTAATTAAACCCTAAATCAAAACCCTAAAATCTTAACCCTAAACTATAAACCATAAACACTATACCCTAAACATTAAACCCTAAACCATAAACCCTAAACCCTAAACACTAAACCCTAAACCATAAACCCTAAACACTAAACCCAAAACCCAAAACCTAAAACCTGAAACCCTAAACCCTTAACCCTTAACCCTAAAGCCTAAACACTAAACCCCAAACCCTAAACCCTAAACCCTAAACCCTAAACACTAAACCTAAAACCCTAAACCCTAAACTCGAAACCCCAAACACTAAACCCTAAAGCTTAAAAATTAAACCCTAAACCCTAAACCCTAAACACTAAACCCTAAACCCTAACTTGAAAACCTAAACTTGAAACCCTAAACTCTTAACCCTAAACCCTACACCCTAAACACTATACCCTAAACACTAAACCTTAAACCATAAACACTAAACTCCTAAACCCTAAACCCTAAACCCTAAACCTTAAACCCTTAACCCTTAACCCTTAACCCTAAACCCTAAACCCTAAACTTTAAACCCAAAACCCTAAACCTGAAACCCAAAACCCTAAACCTGAAACCCTAAACCCCAAACCCTAAACCTAAAACGCTAAACCCTAAACCCTAAACCCTAAACCCTTAACCCTTAACCCTAAACCTTAAACCCTTAACCCTTAACTCTAAACCCTAAACCCTAAACCCTAAACCCTAAAAACTAAAACCTAAACCCTTAACCCTTAACCCTAAACCCTAAACACTAAACCCTAAATCCTAAACCATAAACCATAAACCATAAACCCTAAACCCTTAACCCTAAACCCTAAACCCTAAACACTAAAACCTAAAACCTAAACCCTAAACCCTAAACGCTAAACGCTAAACCCTAAACCCTAAACACTAAACCCTAAATGACCTAAACCCTAAACCCTAAACCCTAAACGCTAAACCCTAAACCCTAAACGGCCTAAACACTAAACCCTAAACCCTATAACCTAAACACTAAACCCTAAATGCTAAACCCTAAACCCTAGAACTAAAGTGAACTAAAATTATATAATATATTTAAAAGTTTTATAATTAATAAATTTGTCTTTATTTTATTTGTATTAAGGAAGCCTTAATACCAATTCCTCTAGGGTACCCTACATCTGTCTCCTTTTCATGTGGACTCTGCACAGCATACAGAAACCCAAATGCTCTGATGATTGCCTCTACCTTACTAGCTGCCGCTGATATCCCATGACACGTCGACCACAACCGTGCAGGGAACAGCTCTACCAGAACAATGAAGGTGAGGGCTCTCAATGCAACCGGCTCTGCTCCAATGAAACAAAATAAGTTAGGGTTTTAATCTTTTCTGAGTTAGGGTTTACCTTTAGGGTTTCAACTTGAAGCAACAGGTGCCAAAAGTGAAATGGAGGTGGGCACCAACGCCATAAGTGAAATTTAAATGAAATACATGTATATGGTAGCCCATGTATAATTTTGGCACCCATATTATAATATTAATAATATAATATAAATATAATATTATAATATATAAATATAATATTATATTATATTATAAATATTATATTATATTATAATATATATTATATTATATATAATAATAATATAATATTATATAATATACATTATATATATTATATTATATTATATTATATTATATTGTAATTAAATATATTATTATTATATTATATTATAATACAACCCACTCCCTCAATTCAAAATATTTTTTTTAATTATCCACTTTAGTTGTGTTTTTTGCCCGATGACCAAATTAGTCATTTATAGTTGTGTTGCAAAAAGTTTTAGTCATGTGACTAAAAGTTTGGTCACATGACTAAAAGTTTTAGTCTTTTAGTCACCTAGTCATTTATTTGCCATATTTCTACTAGTGACCTATTTTTCAAGGAGATTGTGAGATTGCAGGGATTACTGAAGAGTATAATTTCAGATAGGGATACAAGATTCATTAGATATTTTTGGAGAACATTGTGATCTTTGGGAGATAGATGGACAAACAAAAGTGGTAAATAGGAGTTTGGGTTACTTGTTGAGATGTTTGGTAGGAGATAAGATGGAAATTTGGGATCTAATTCTACCACAAGTAGAGTTTACATATAATAATTCAGTGAATAGGAGTACAGGGAAAACACCTTTTGAGATTGTGACCAGAATGAAACCTAAAAAAGTTGCAGAATTGAGAGACATCAGTATGGAGAATAAGAGAAGTATGGAGGCAGAAGAATTTGCAGGATACATGGAGACAGTACATTAATCAGGTTAAGAAGCATTTGGAGAAAATGAATAGCAAGTATGAGTAAGCATATGAGAAGAGGAGACAAAAAAAATTTAGTTGGTGAGAAGTAATGGTATATCTGAGAAAAGAGAGATTTCCAGCAGGGACATATAACAAGTTGAAGATGAAGAAGTTTTGACCATGTAAGATACTAAGGAAGTTTGATTCAGGAAGTCCATATGAAGTGGAGCTGTAGTTAGGGTAAAATTGCAATTCAGGGCAAATGAATAAACAGCAATGATAAAAACCCTAACAATGCACAATGAAGCACAAGACAACATGAAAATCAAAATAACAAATGTAAATGCAAACCAATCTCCACGCTATGCTTGATTTATCTCCATTGCTCTTCTCCACCTCGCATGAGCATGCAAGATTTTGAAGGATTATTGTTGGAAGAATGTTGGGTGTTCACTTCTGCAGCATAACATTAAGATGAAGATGCTAGAATGAATGATAGATGAAGGATGCAAAGGCTCTAATGATATTTCAACAGCATGTGGATACTTCAGGATCAATGCATGCTTTAGATAATTTGGCAGAATAATGTTACTTGAAGCTCAATGCCTCCTAATGGCTTGTGAGGGGTTTGATTTATAGAAAAGGCTTGGTTCCAATGGACGGCTGAGATTAAAAAGATAATTGATTGATGTGGATGGTTAGGATTGATTTGATTATCCCACTCTTCAAGGGAGTTGTAGTCATGTGACAAGTGTCAAGGAGAATAGGGCTCATGTGTGCTTGTGTACATAAAAAGTACTACATATAAAAGATATTAAATAAAACGCTGTAGTACCACTTATCTTTTTAAATGAAAGAGGCACACATGTCGGCTTAATGATAAGATAAATTAATTAAATAAATAAGATTTATTTAATTAATTGAAAAGTCAGCTTATGATGAGAACTTAATTCAAATAAAATATTTGAATTAGTTGGGATATGAGTTGGATATTAATTAAATAAATAAAATTTATTTAATTAATTGGATAGTGGGATAAGGATGGGATTAAGATAGGATTTTAATTAAATAAATAAAATTTATTTAATTAATTGGCTAATGGAATAAGTGGGGTTAAGAGTGGGATTTAGGACAAAATGCTACATGATGTCTAAGATAATGTTTTTGACAAGGTGTTGCAAGACATGGACAAATTTGGGACAATTTTGGGTGTCTACATTTTGCCCCTCTTTGAGATGATGTTCAAGATGATAAGCTTTATGTCGAGTAACATCATTTCAAAGAAGCTAAGGTATGGATAGAGAAAAATGATATGGAGATAGGATACGATGAGGGAAAGAATAAGATGATGATGGTAAGATAGGATGATGATGCCCCCTCGAGAGGATATGCGGGTTGGACAAGCACGGGTATGCTCTCGAAAAGAAATGGCTTAGACTATGAAAGATAAGGGGAGAGACAGAAGAAATGAAGGATGCGTTATGTTGCAATGAATGTGAGCAACCATGTTGTTTGATATAGCACTAGACGTTATGCACCAAGGTATAAGGACCAGGGTGACGATGTGTCTCGTGCCCCAGCGTAATACAACCTTGTCTGGATACAAGATATGAATAGTAGCTGGAATGATATCGATGTGATACAAATGCAAGATAAAAATGATGACACACACAAGCAAGCAAGCAAGCATGCACAAATGATACAAAAACAAACAAGGTATTGCCCCTGTCAAGCTGTAAACCAATGATTGGTTGTTGATTGATGATAGTTGAGAGTGTTGTCATTGCGGGGAAAGCTATATCCCTAGATCAACACAATGGTTGTTTGCTAAGTTGGTTGGCTAGTTGGCTAATTGAGTTGGCTTACAACAAGGCTAGGATCAAGACCATGGATTGCGTTTGGATAACTTGGCTTGATTGATTAACTTGCTTGGTATGGATTAAGGATGGGCTTGCACTTGGATCTTTGTTTGGAATGATTGGAAGATGATGAAATGATGGATAAAGATTGATTTGATGAAGGATGGATGATTTGATTGAAATAGATGAATGAATGTTATTGATAAGAAGAATTGATGATGATGATTTGAGTTTGATTTTGATTGAATTTTGATGGAGTGGATTGTTTTGGATGATGTGATTAGTTTTATTGCTTGAATTTTTCATTGGATAGTTGATTTTTTGGATTGTTTGACATATTTTGATTTTTTTTTGGATTTTTTGAATGTTTTGATTTTTTTGTGTTTTTTTTGGGATATTTTGATTTTTTTGTGTTTTTGAATGTTGATGGATTTACAATTTGGGTAGCCTTGAGCTTGATACCAATGACAAGGGAGAAAACCAAGTCTAGGTGCAAGGATGGATGTAGGATGGGGAGATATAGTAAATGTGATGGCAAGACTCATGAGAGTTGGATGGGATGGATGCATGCCTCATGATAAATGGATAGGTAGGCTATAGTGGAAAGCTTCATGATAAACAGATGGGGATAAGCTATAAGATGGAAAGATCGTGATAAGGATACACCATAGTGGATGGATTATAAGGGAGCTAGGATGTGATCACCAAAGGCTATGTTGCATAGGAAGAACTTGCCCGATTCTAGGTCGTAATGCTTAGGATTTTTCATGACAATGCTTAGGACCATGGGATGACATGATAGATTGGTTTGAATGGGATGGATAAATGGTCAATGGCTAGGACTTGGTTTGAAAGAAGGTATGTCAAGAAATATCCAAACATGTTTCAACATTTTGGCCCTATATCTTCATCAAGATCAAAAGGCGGAGGATGGATAAATGGGTTCAATAGGATAAGCATGTTTATGTAATGGCTAAGGATGGTAGGATGGCAAGATAGGATAAGATAGGTTGGTATGATATAATGGGATAGATAGTTGGGAAATGGATAGGTTGGATGAGACAATGTGCCCCCAAGTGTAAGTGACATAGAAGATCAACCTACACATGATGCCTGTTTGCCAGGTTTTCATCATGGTACTTATCCAAGGTGCCTGTTTACCAAGTTTTCACCATTGGACGAAGGGATTTCTCTTTATTTTTTTGATTTTTTTTCTTTGTTTCATTTTTCATTGTTTTTTTTTTATTATTTTTGATAGGATGACAATTACACATGGCGCTTGTTTGCCAGGTTTTCACCATGGTAATGGATAGGAGGGACTCAAGTGGCTAGTGCTATGAAGGTCGATAGTGTCCCTTTAGAGATTGATGATGTCTTCGCATGGACCATGTCATGATGCTCATAGATGTTGATAAGGGATTACATGAAAGGGAGATGGATTAGGTAGATAGTGGATGATGAAATGGATTATGAAAGGTTCATGCAAGGATAGATGGATGGGGATAGTGGACTATGATGTGGATTATATTGGCTTATGGAATGAAGATGGATGAAAAGTTTATGCCAAAGCATGGACCATAGGGTTAGCATGGGGGAGATATGTAGGATAATGGATGAAGGATGGGGAGATGTAGTTATGTGGAGGTGCTACAGAGTGGAAGGGAACCATGACCAATGGCTGCACACACCGTGATAAACATTGAAGCTTTTGATGAAATGGTGGTGTAGGAAGCAATGGGGTTATTTTCTTAGGAAATGGTTGATGAAGTGATTTAGGAACCCACATAGATTTAGTATTTTTAGTGCTTTTTCTTTGCTTGTGGGATTGTTGAAGAGAATGGAAGTTTTGGATGGAAGCAGGCTTTTGGATGGATATAGGTGGTTGGGATTCTTGAGATGTGGATGAGGATGCCTCATTTGCTTTGCTAGCTATTTGCTTAGGAACCCAAACCATTTTGCTTTTGGGCTTTGCTTTTGGAGGTATGGGCTTGGATAGCTTTTTGAATGTACTTTGCTTAGAAGATGGATGATTTAGAGACTTTTCACATTGATGCCCTAAGGCATGAGGGTCCTTAGGAGTTTTAGTTGGATTTTTGGCTTTATAGATAAAGGCATCCAAATGTTTATTTTGGAATCCCATGGGGTGGGTGGATTGGATGGAATGATTGGAAGCTTTATGCTTAAATGATGTGTGCTTTTGTTGGTCATGATTAGGGATGTAAGGATACTTATGAATGATAGGTATGTTAGGTGTTGGAAGCAATGGTGGCAAAGTGGATGGAGGGATATTTAGAGTTGGTAAAAGTGGAGGCAAAGTGGATGGTGGAAGGTGTACGGTCACATGCTTTTGACCTTTATAAGATGATAGAGGTGAAATGGCTACATATGTTTTGGGTAGATGATGGGAGGTGCGATGGAAAGTGGTAGGTTTAGGATGCACGAAGGGATTACCAACATCTTTAGCTTGTTTACCTTGGGGTGTGTATCCAAGGCCATATGAGCATGGAGGGATCTTGACATGGTTTGGCTCCAAAATAACTTGTTTGTGAAGGCCTAAGCCTTTACCTTGGTAGTTCATGTTTTGGAGGATGCAATTGACTATGGGACTTGGTGTGCTTTGAACATTAGACTTGAGCTCATTATTGGATGGAGAAGATGAAGTGGAGGACAATAGTTGTTGTTGTCCTAAGGAAGAACATTCATGGAGGAAGGTGGTAAGACCACTAGGACATGATAGTGGATTTAAAGTGGAGTTGATGGTAGATGTGGAAGGAGGATCAATAGGATCTTGATTAGCATTGTGTTCACTATGATCCAAGCTATTTGTTTGATCTTTTATGCTCACTTGGGGGACAAGTGTCTCATCATGACAAGTGGATGTTTGCTCATTATGGATAGGGCTAGATGGCAGATGACTAGGAGCAATTTGGATATCTTGCTCATGGATAGATATAGGATTATGGATAGGATCAAGATGCTCATAGACAGCTTCTTCATAGGTATCATCTTGATCATAAAGAAGGTAGATATTATGGATGGGTTGCATGGAAGTGTTTTGATCTTGAGTTGGACTAGGGCGTAATGTTTCCACATGCTTAGGATTAAACTCTTGACATACCTCTTGGGTTACTTGAATGGAAGTGGAAGGCTCTTGGATAGGCTCTTGGTCAACAACATGAGAACATGATGACTCTTGACATGGATTAATGATAGAAGGTTCACAAATAGGCTTGATGTCTTGTAGGTCACATGATGAGCTTGAAGGGCTAAGAATGTTTATTGAGGGCTCTTGGATAGGCTCAAGGATAGGTGTTTGGCATGGGGATATATGATTGGACATGACCTTTGGAAGTTCTTTGGTAGGCTCATGAATGGGTGTTTGACATGGAGGTAGTTTATTCCTAGCTAGTAGCCAATGGATCACATCCTTCGCAAGGGTATGAGTGGATGGGCAATATAATGGATGAATGATAATAGTAGATGGTGTTGTAGGCTTATGATTAGGACTTTGATTGGATGGAAGGATAATTGAGTTTGATAAGCTAAGATTTGGATTGGATGAGGGTAATACATGGGATTGGGATGATGTGATATGATTTCTTATTGTATGTCGATACACCTTGTAAACAATTGGAACAAATATTGGGCATTGATTTCTATCATGGCCTTTGGTCCTATGGTATGCACAATAATCATGTTCATCATATGGACTTTCTTCACATGGGTTGATGGGGGGAAGTTCAATGAGTTTTGCTTCAAGCATTCTTTGTAAAACTATCTCAGCCGCATCCTTTGGTGAAGGATTAGAATGACATGGTGATGAAGATAATGGAGGGCTTGGTGATTTGGAAGATGGAGGGACCAATAGACTAGGAATGGGATCACATGGTGGTGTTGGGATAGGATTAGTTGGCTCATGTGTTGGCATGTGATTGGATGATGGAAGGTATTCTAGATTGGTATCTCCCTTGTCAAAGGTAATTAAGTCTTGCATAGGATAACTTGGACTCATTTGATTTATGTACAAGGGGCCACTTGGATTTGGATATGATTCTTGTTGGAAAGGTGGACTTAGGTCTATCAATGGTGCTTGGTGGTCTTGTTGAAAAGGTGTAGTTGGACTTACTTGATTTATGTACAAAGAGCCATTGGGACTTGGATGTTGTTCTTGTAATATCACTTGATTGCTTTGTGGATGGGCTTGGTAGTGCATGGGAATGATGGCATGAGGGATTGGATAAACTTGAGGTGGAGGTTGATAGGTTGATGTGGCATTGACTTGATGTGTAGATAGATGAGGTTGGTATGAAGTGGATGGATATGACATGTGGCTATGAAGTGGATTAGGTTGGTATGGAATGGCTAAGGATTGTTGTACTTGTCGAGCTTGACTAGTGGCTAAAAGGTGTTGAATTTGGGCTACGAAGTGTTGCAGTTGAGGTGATTGGCTTACGTGGGGTTGAGCTTTTTGGATGAAGAATTCTAATATTTCAATGGCGTCTTGGTTTAGGGGTTGTGATCCTTGATAAAGATTTTGGAGGAATCTTTGGAATTTGATTTCTAGGTCCTCTAGTGTAGACATGTTGTCACCAAGTGTTTGTCTTAAGTCCTTTTAGCAAGTACTTGTTTAGGGATTTGGATGATGATGTGGAATGTTTGGATGACTTGGCTATGTTTGAGATGAAGGTGATTGGGTTTGAATGTTATTGGAAGAATGTGTAAAATGACTTGTTTTTATGTGTTTGGGTGTTTAGAGCTTGATGTGGCAATATTCAAACAAATGATTATGCATATACACACATGAATCACTCATGCAAGACACATAAGCAAGTTGTTAGTTTGGAAGAATGTGATGATGGTTAAGCAAGCACGTGAAGACACTTCAACAAGTCCTAGTAAAGGCAAGGCCACTATCACAAGGAGGTTCTAGTGAAAATTTGGGGGACCAGCACCCCACGAGCATCCAACAAGCCACTTAAGACTTTAACTAACCCTACTAGGAGTTTTAATATACACAAAGGTACACCTCCTTTCAAGTTAGCACTGTATGGTGAGCGCTAATACTGGTTAGACTTGGCTTTCGCCTTATCCTCTGATTTTTATAGCGGACCGGATGAAAGTACCGCTTGAGGTCGTTCCCTTGGGGTGGATACCAAGGCAGGCCTCTCTAAGGCTAAACAAAAGCAACACAAGTAATGTTTTTGATCTCCAAGTTCGTGTTAGGACGCGAGGAGAGAGCATACACATTTACTTGGTCACACTCGCATGGGGTTCATTAACCTTAGACATTCAATGTGTGGAAGACAATGCAAGCACTTGTTTGTTTTAAAACCCAAATCCAAATGTGATGAAAGATAATGGTTTATTTTAGCCCAATGTTTTGATGTGAATTTGCAAACAATTGTTTATTTTAAGCCCAAAATCAAAATGTGTGATTCAAACAATGATTAAGATGAAAGATTAGAATGAGTGCACCTGATTATTTTGCTATCCAAATTGTTGTAGATGTTGATGCCAATGCTGCTCCAGCTCCTTAGATGCACCTGCAAAAAATAGAATGTGATTTGGTTAGCTAGATTGAAAGATATGATTTTTTTTCTAAAAGTCGTGCGTCAAAAATTTCTGAAAAATCAGAATCGCAGGGTCAACTTCAAATCATCATAACTCTTTGAATACTGAGCCAAATCTTTAATGTAGCCACTTTTCGGAAAGCTCTCGAAGTCCTCTTTCCAACGAATCTAAGATCTCCTTTTTCCAGGACCTGTGTAAAACAAAAAACCCTCTGCAACGGATCTGGTCCTAAATAAAAAAAATCAGCAAAAAGTTGCGCGTCAAAAATTTCTGAAAAATTAGAATCGCTGGGTCAACTTCAAATCGTCATAACTCTTTGAATACTGAGCCAAATCTTTAATGTAACCACTTTTTGGAAAGTTCTCGAAGTCCTCTTTCCAACGAATCTAAGATCTCTTTTTTCCAGGACCTGTGTAAAACAAAAAACCCTCTGCAACAGATCTGGTCCTAAATAAAAAAAATTAGCAATATAACATATCTTCAACCTACAAATCAAAGTGCATAAACCTGCAAAAAAGATCAAGCGAAGTGAGTCCCACCGGGCGTGCCAAATGTATGTTAGGGTAAAATTGCAAATCAGGGCAAATGAATAAACAGCAATGATAAAAACCCTAGCAATGCACAATGAAGCACAAGACAACATAAAAATCAAAATAACAAATGTAAATGCAAACCGATCTCCACGCTATGCTTGATTTATCTCCATTGCTCTTCTCCACCTCACATGAGTATGCAAGATTTTGAAGGATTATTGTTGGAGGAATGTTGGGTGCTCATTTATGTAGTATAACACTAAGATGAAGATGCTAGAATGAATGATAGATGAAGGATGCAAAGGCTCTAATGATATTTCGACAGCATAATGTTACTTGAAGCTCCATGCATCCTAATGGCTTGTGAGGGGTTTGATTTATAGAAAAGGCTTGGTTCCAATGGACGGCTGAGATTAAAAAGCTAATTGATTGATGTGGACGGCTAGGATTGATTTGGTTATCCCACTCTTCAAGGGAGTTGTAGTCATGTGACAAGTGTCAAGGAGAATAGGGCTCATGTGTGCTTGTGTACATAAAAAGTACTACATATAAAAGATATTAAATAAAAGGCTGTAGTACCACTTATCTTTTTAAATGAAAGAGGCACACATGTCGGCTTAATGATAAGATAAATTAATTAAATAAATAAGATTTATTTAATTAATTGGAAAGTCAGCTTATGATGAGAACTTAATTCAAATAAAATATTTGAATTAGTTGGGATATGAGTTGGATATTAATTAAATAAATAAAATTTATTTAATTAATTGGATAGTGGGATAAGGATGGGATTAAGATGGGATTTTAATTAAATAAATAAAATTTATTTAATTAATTGGCTAATGGAATAAGTGGGGTTAAGAGTGGGATTTAGGACAAAATGCTACATGATGTCTAAGATAATGTTTTTGACAAGGTGTTGCAAGACATGGACAAATTTGGGACAATTTTGGGTGTCTACAGGAGCGACTGGAGACATTGGGTATATCACCTATATTCAACATTGCAGACCTATATTAGTATCATGAAGGAGAATCAAGTGAGAACAGTGGAGATGATTTGAAAGATCAGTTACCACAACAACAACTAGACCAGATAGAGGACATCTTGGACAACAGAGTTGGACGTAGTACCAGAGGCAAGAAATACAAGGAATATTTGGTAAAGTGGAAAGGCAGACTGGCAGAAGATTCATCTTGGATTTCTCAGGCTGAGGTGGACCACCTTGGTTTTCCTCTAGCCCCAGCAAAGTGAGGAACTCACTTTTTCAATAACTCCAGGCATCTGATGCAAGAGCATCCCAAGTTGCAGAGCAATCTTACATCAACCAAAAACATTTTGCATTCTTTCTTTTCTTGTATTTTTAGTTTAGTCAGTTGCAGTTTCAGCATTTTATAGTGCATTTTACATTTTCATATCAGAGCTTGCGAAGCAGGACTTAGCATCTAGACAACATCATCTACATCATATCCAAATTTCAAGTCATTTGGACTTGTCTATTGAAAGTTATCGCTATCAGAAGATCACTTGTTTTCACAGAGCAGAGAATATAGACAGTCAATTGAAGGAGAAGGCTTGCAGAGCAGTTCTGTGACTTGCGGAGATAAATGGAACATCTTTCACGACACATAAGGATCAGATAGACCTTCCTTGAGGTCCGCATCTTGATTCGTGCATTTGCGGAGGAATCCTATATGTTTTAGGCTGACCTATTTGTCCTTACACGTTACATCTCTTTTATTGGAGTTTGTAACCTCTCTTGGCCAACGTGGAGGATTTCTTGAGCTTGGAGATGATATATAGATCTCTAGGATGTATTAGGAAGTTAGTTAGTGATCATGATAGTATAGATTAGATATTTGTTCCGAAAAGACGCTTCAATGCCATATCTTGCATATCAGTTGTAATCTGGAATTCAAGCCTGTGAGCCCTCTGATTGTAGCCCGCATATTGCTGGCATATAAGCATTCTAAATATATGAAATATTAAGCATTTGAATCTTCCATTTCATTCTATATTTGTGTTGTTTTTGTTGTGTTTACTCTTGATGCACGACCTCGACAGTTCATTATGTGAACCCTTCGATCATGACTACACCAACATTGGACAATGGGTTGTACAAAAATACATTCATGCTCATATCCTTGGTAATCAATAGCATACTTCATTTTATGTACTTTGGAGATGAGCCAGAATAGACATATTAGGGTTTTTAGAAGAATTAGGTCAATGGAAAAAGAAGGGGCCAAATTTAAGCTAGGGTGGGCTCTAAAATGAAGATAGACTTTCATGAAAAACTAGGGCACAATAATAGGATATTTTGAGTTATCACTGAGAAAATAGCTTGAAGCAATGATTTAGGTGCAGGATCATGATGGGCCAAACACTACTCCTAAGTGGCAATGTAAATGTGAAAAACAAACTTAAGTAACTTCATGTCAAAAATTGAATGAATTATCTACATAATCTAGAAATAAGGTAGTAATAAAAGTTGTAATAAATTTAATGTAGTTTATGGGTTACTACTTTCTTTTTAAAAATTTTAAAAATACTTTGGTGAAAATTGGATATTTCAATGAAGAACTACTAGAATTTTCAAAAAATCGTAAAAAGTAGGTGTCATTCCAGCCAACCTAAGTATGAGAAAAAGATAATATTTTTCCTCCATGATTTGGATTTAAGTAAAAGACACGAGCGGATATGATGCATATTTTTTTGAATTTTTTAAGTACATAAATAATTATTTATAATTTTTTACTGACTTTTTTAAAATATTAAAAATTAATTTTCCAGCCAACCTAACTTGGCCAAAAATATATGAAACTCAAAAATTTTAAATTTTAATGTATACTCAATAAATTCTAGAATGTGACGCATCTTTTTTATTTAAAAAAGATTAATATGTTGAAAGTTATGGATGTTTTTCAATATGTATATCTATCAGGAAATCAGACATAGTTGTTAGGAACCCATGTTTAACCCTTCTCTTTACTTTGTTAGTATATTACATTTAGATGCATATGCTTTGTAAGTTGTCCCATGAGCATATTGTATTATCCCACGTTCATGGGAAGTAATAGTTGTTTAGATTAGACTTAGTACATAAGTACGTGTTGAGGCCAATGAAGGCATCCATGAATTTATTGTATTAAGCTTGCTCAAAGGAGGTTGCCCCCTTGAAGTGGCCTGCGATTAATAAATTCCTTATGTGTTTCTTCTATTTATATATTTTTGTTATTTCATGCATTTTTCATTATATTGTTGCAGGAGGTTCCTCTCATCTAGTATTAGAGCACTTTCTTGGGCTCGTTGGGTAAAATTTCTACCAAATTTATTTTTTCTGCAGTGGCCTCCAGGCGCTGTGATAATTGCAATAGTTCTTTCTTTTTCACATATGTATTGTTCAATTCAATTGCAGGTTCGGATTAAGGAATATCCCTATCCGCTTAACTGTGGGAAGTGCCTAGGCATATAGCCTTAAAAGTCATTGTGAGGAGTACCACAAGAACCTCGATGTAGCTGGCCCATTGAGAAGACCTACCAGCGAAAAGGGCAATGGCCCCTACCTGATTGATTAGTTCCCATCCGTGAGGTAAACCAAGAGCTGTCATTTGTGGCAAAGCGGTTATCAATTTTACCTAAGCCGTGGAGTGAGCGGTACTGCCCCAATATGCAAGCTATTAGACAACATTGGTGGTCGAGTGACTCCCTCGAATCTTTAGGAAGCTGAACATACTTGGGGCCTTTATCTATTGACAACCGGCAAATCGCAGATTGAATCCGTCTAGAGCAGTTGGCAAATCGTTTCCAAAAATAAAAAATAAATAAAAAATCTATTTTTTCGCCATATCTTCCTTGCTTTAGCTCCATTTCATCTCAAAATTCACTAGAACCCCTGAAATTTCATTCTGCATATTTCCTTCCTTGAGGACCCTATCCCAAATTTGACTTATCAAAGTCACAAATCCCACATTTGTCTATTTTTAGGGTTTGCCATAACTTCTTCGATTCTCACCCAGTAGCCTTAAAATTTTGCCATAGTGTTCATTTCATATTTCTGCTCCTTTGTCCCTTTTGAACAATTTTTTCCATTCTTTCACCCTGCTTCTAAAATTTCCATTTTCTTCTCCCCTTTCCCTCAGAAAGTGTCCAAAACCTAGTCAAACCCCAATTACCCATTAGAGTTTTTCCCAAATCCAAATTTTCCTTTACTAAAAAAGTTTATGTTTTTCTTTTTCTACCCATTCCCAAAAAAAAAAATCTCCTGGCTATGGTTGTCACCCGAACAAGAGAAAAAAACATGGAGGATGAACTTCCAACCCTCAAGAGAAAATTCTATTAGCTGGATGAAAAAATTCTCAGCCTCAACCTTTAACATTCAGCCATGAATAATAGACGGCAGCCAGAGTCTTCTGCAGACACTGGATTTTCTTCTTCCAGCAATTTTCATGGGCTGAAGCTTGATTTTTCTCATTTCAATGGTGATGATCCGACTGGATAGATATACCAGGCAGAACAATATTTCAATCTACATAATACTTTTGATGTCAACAAAGTCCCACTTGCATCCTTTCACTTGTAACATGAAGCCCTCCAATGGTTTCGTTGGTACATCAAGGATCGTGAGGAAACAAAATGGATAGATTTTTGCAAGCTCATTTTTCAATGATTTGGCCCTAGTGCTTTTGATGACTTCACCGAAGCACTCACTAAACTACGCCAAACAGGCACTGTGAGAGAATATCAGACTAAATTTGAAAAATTGGCCAATCACACAGAGGGATTTTCTGATGAATTCTTTAGGAGTTGTTTTGTCAGTGGTCTGAAGGATGCAATTCACTCTGAGGTTAAAATGCTCCATCCCAACACAATGATGGAAGCCCTAGGGTTGGCTAAGTCCACAAAGGACAAGATCACTGCTCAACAGCGATCCAAATCCAATTTTGTTCCATTCAAAAATATGGCTTCCCAAATACCTCAAATAATGCCAGCTCCTAGAACAACTCATATCAAGCATTTGACTGAAGTAGAGATGCGGGCACGTAGAGAAAAAGGGCTTTGTTATAATTGTGATGAGAAATTCACTCTGGGACATAGATGTGTTGAGCAAAAGCTCTATCTCTTGGATGTGGATTCTCTGCCTGAATCTAAAGTTTATGTGGATGCTCAGGATATAGTGGATGATTAGGTCGACACTTAGCAACCACTTGTTGACCCTGCTTCTTAGGAAACCACCCAGAGATCTCTCTCCATGCTTTAGCAGGAGTCACCACCCCACAAACCATGCAGGTCAAGGGTTACTTCAATAAGCTCCCTCTTACAATACTCATTGATTCTGGTAGCACTCATAACTTCATTGACCCTTAGATCGCCAAACAGGCTGATTGTTTTGTTCATCCTTGAACCAATTTTGAAGTCATGATTGCCAATGGGGGCACATTACCTTGCAAAAAGAAGTGTCACAATGTGTATATCTCTATTGGAGATTATAACATGCGCTCTGACATGTTTGCCTTGCCCTTAGGTGGATGTGATGTGGTTTTGGGCACCCAATTGTTACGCACACTTGGACCCATCTTATGGGATTTTGCTTAACTTTGGATGCATTTTTCAAACAATGCGCACAAACACACATTGAAGGGATTACAACTGGGGTCTCTCAGCATCATAAGTTCACATCACATGGAAAAGATTCTTAATAAAAATTCCCATGGTGTCTGTTGGTTATTTTTCTCATAATCGGCAGAGGGTTTGCCAGTTCCTATGCACGGGCTGATTCGACCAACAGAAATGGGAGGTTGCGTGAGCTGCCTCCCCTTCACTTTTGGTTTTGCCACACCAAGGGGGGTGTCCCTATAACTAAAGGTGTAACATTGACTAGCTCAATGACAGGAAGATTTAGCTTGATAGCAACAGGCAGGATACTCTCATTTTAGGAACAAGATTTGAATGATAAATCACAAGGTTAGCAACATTCTTAGACATGTGTGTCTAGTTATGGATGAGAGTATGCAGGGGATTCCTAATCCTACTCCTACAACTAACAGGTTGAAATTACGGAATGGTTTAAAATTATGGTTTGGATGGAAGACAGGGGTTTTGGATCATAACTACTTCACAAGATCAGACCAGTGCCTATCTCAGGGCAAGGAGTCAAATAGACATATACATAAGAATGGCTTGCAACTAGCATTCGAGTTTCAAGGGGTTAGGACTAATGCTTGCCTTACAAACATCACCCAAGGATAAGTATTTGACTATCCATACTTACAGATATCCCAGATGACATACACTCTTCTCCATACCTTAACCTAAAACAGTTTAATCCACTCCTTGAGTGGAAGTTAGAGATCAAGTATGCAATACATAAATCTGTATTCTAGAATTTAAGAAACCCTTAGCAACCAAATTCAGAAGAAGAGATGCATACAACAAGTGGAGACAGACAGGAAAACACATGCAAGAAGCATTTTTCATATATAATTGACACTGAAACTGAACATATGTGCAAGATACATCACAGATGCAATACATAAACTCCAAAATGAGATAGAGCAGCAAGGAAATGCTTTGTATTTCATTATCTTTCCCCCAAAATTGCCCAAGTCTTCCACCAAAACAAATGAGTAACACAGTTTGCTATATACAGCAGAGAGCTACTCAGCATTAATTACTGGGTGATTCAAAATTTGCCAGATACAATTCCATGAGAGAATGGTGCTCAACATTAAATGCATCAAGTAGAGGAAGAGACAGGGTAGGTCTCGAGCCTTGCGCCGCCGCCTGGGGATTCACAACCTTAATCAGGTGGTTGATCTGTCCACGCCATCACCCACACCCTGTAACATCCGCCATTAATGATGTACCAACCTGCGGCCTTGGGAAATATAGTAGATTGTGCCTTTCAAAACTTTCCCGCCAAGATATATCACCCTGATATTTTAAAAATATGTGGGAACTAATTATCCCACATGCATCCTGGGGCAACCTCCTTAATACTTTATATACTAGGCCGTGCGCATATATGATGTCAGTGATTTTTCTCCCAATGGCACCAGTATAAACCTCATCATCATCGTCCATTGGCCAGACCCCCTTATATCGGCGAACCTCATGTTTGTCCACCTGATACGAAATATCGCCCCAATATTTCACATCACCCTGATGTGAAATATCACCCCACAGGAAATATCACCCTGCGAGAAAGTATAACCTGATATAAAATATCACCCTGATATTTGGAAACCAGCCTGATGACCAACCTTACCTTCATGTGAAATATCACCACAATATTCACCCTCATTGGCACAACCTGATGCATCGGAGGAAGATCCTCCTGCTTTGCCGATACCATATGTCTCACCGATGATCCACCTGATCATGTCCACTAATATCCTAATGATGTCACCATCACATTGCAATATCAGGGTGATCCTCGAAGGATAACTAATGTTAGAAATATGACCCCCCTTGGACCTAGATGACATCATTGTCATGTCTGCATAAGGTGATATTCGGTGGGGTGATATTTGTAAGATCACCTGATATTTGGAATATCACCCCCTGCAAGAATATCGGGCTACACTATAGTGCTGCTATAACATCGGGGTGATGTTTGAATATGACTGATATTAGAAATATCACCCCCACTTTGGAAAATCAGGTTGGTATGAAAAATGACCCTCGCAAGAAATATCAGGATGATGCTTCGAAATATGATGATGATGACCTCCTCTCCTTAAGAAATATTAGGTTACCTTTGAAATATGATGAGGAGGCCCAAAGACTTAGAACTTTTTTGGATTTTTTGGGAAGGAACCTGCATATTTGAATGCTTGAATTTTTAGGAAGGTGCCTACAAATTTGAGCACCAATAGTGTCATTGTTCAGCTCCATTCCATTCAGATGCAACCATCAGCGGTTTCCACTACTCCTTCTGATCTACAACAAATTTTGTATAGGTATGCATGTGTCTTTACCAAACCAGTGGGATTTCCATCTTCATGACTAGAGGACCACCATATTCAACTCCTTCTTGGAAGCATTCCTCCCAACATCAGGCCCTACTACTACCCATTTCACCAAAAGATAGAGATTGAGATGTGCGTTTGAGACTTACTGAAGCAAGGTATTATTTGCCCTAGTACCAGTTCCTTTTCTTCACTAGTTCTTCTTGTCTGGAAAAAAGATGGGTCATGGCACCTCTACATTGACTTCCCAGCACTTAATCACATCACAATCAAGGATAATTTTTCGATAACTATTGTTGATGAGCTTTTTGATGAGCTTCATGGCACTCATTTTTTCTCCAAGTTGGATCTTCGTTCTAGGTATCACCAAATTCAGGTTCATGAGAATGATATCCCTAAAATGGCTTTCTGCATGCATGATGGTCACTATGAGTTTTTGGTCATGCCCTTTGGCCTCACTAATTCTCCTTCAACATTCCAGGCATTGATGAATAAATGTATTCCGGCCCTACTTGCAGAAATTCATTCTAGTCTTCTTCGATGATATCTTCATCTATGGTAAAACATGGGCTGAGCATCTCTAACATCTGGATCTCATACTACAACTTCTCTCTGATCATCATCTCTGTGCAAACCAGTCTAAATGTGTTTTTGGCTAGGAGGAATTGGAGTATCTTGGGCATATTGTTTTAGCCCAAGGGGTTCTTGTGGATCCTGCAAAAATAGATGCCATGAAAAATTGGCTGCATCCTCAAACTCTCAAGAGCCTCCATGGTTTTTTGGGGCTGATTGGCTACTATCACAAGTTTGTCAAGGATTACGGGAATATTGTAGCTCCATTAATAGCTATGTTAAAAAAGGATGCTTTTATCTGGACACATGCTGCTAAGTGTGCATTTGAAAAACTGAAACAAGCTATGTGTACTACACCTGTTCTAGCTATGCCAGATTTTTCCAAGACCTTCACTATTGAGAGTGATTCTTGTGGAAATGGACTTGGTGTTGTTCTCCTTCAAGATGAACACCCCATTGCATTCACCAGAAAAGCCCTTTCTAGCAAGAATTTAGTACTCTCTACATATGAGAAGGAAATGATGCCTATTTTGCATGCAGTATAGAAGTGGCAGCCATACCTACTAGGGAATCATTTTTGCATCAAGACTAATCACCAGAGTCTAAAATATTTCCTAGAACAATGGGTCTCCTCCCCAACATAATAGAAATGGGTCAGCAAACTCATGGGTTATGACTATGAGATCACTTACAAGAAGGGTAAGGACAATATTGTGGCGGATGCTCTTTCTCGCACATTTGATGACCAAGCTTCTCTTTCAGCTATTTCTATGCCTGTTCCAAATTGGTTGGAATCTATCCAGTAGGGCTATGTCAATAAATCTTCATTATCTCAAATCATTCAATAGTTGGCCACTAACCCTTTTGTTGTACCGCATTACTCTTGGGATGGTGCTTCTCTGCGATACAAGGGTCATTTGGTGCTCCCCCAGAGCATAGATCTTCAGCAGGCTATCTTCTATGAACTCCACGCTTCTCCTTTGGCAGGGCACTCTGGGTTCCTCAAAATTTATGAGCGGGCATGACGTAACTTCTTTTGGAAGGGAATTAAAAGGGAAATTCAATAGATGGTGGTTGAATGTGATACCTACCAACACAACAAGGGTGAAACGACACTCCTTCCTAGATTGCTCAAACCCTTGCCCATCCCTACATGGATTTGGATAGATATTTCTATGGATTTCATTAAGGGGCTCCCTAAATCTGGAGGAAAGACAATGATCTTGGTTGTTGTTGATCACCTCTCCAAATATATAATTTTTGTGCCCTCATCCATCCTTATATAGCCTCTTCAGTTACATAAATTTTCATGGACCAGATCTTCCATTTTCATGGCATCCCTTCTTCCATTGTCTCAGATTATGATGCAACTTTTACCAGTCATTTTGGATAGAACTATTTCGACACAATAGCATCAAAATGAAGATGAGTTCTAGGTATCACCCACAAATAGATGGTCAGACTGAAATTATCAACAAATGTTTGGAAACTTATCTTCATTGCTTCACCTTAGAACAACAACATCAATGGGCAAAGTGGCTCCCTCTCGCTGAATGGTGGTACAATACCTCCTACCACACTGCATCTAAAATGACTCCATATGAAGCAATCTATGGTCAGGCACCGCCAGTGCTCCTTCAATACACCCCCAACAGTTCACCAGTTCAAGCAGTCAACACAGTTCTCTGAACCTAGGATCAGATTCTTCGTATCTTGCAGGACAATCTTCACATGGCAAGAAATTGAATGAAAGAACAAGCTGATCAGCACCGTTCTGAGCACACTTTTCAAGAAGGTGATATAGTTTTTCTTTGTCTAAAGCCATACAATCAATCATCCTTGAAACTCAAAGGGCATCATAAGCTGGCTCCAAAGTTCTATGGGCCATATAAGGTTCTTCATAAGATTGGGTTGGTTGCTTATAAATTGGAGCTTCCTCCTTCTTCCCACGTTCATCTAGTATTTCATGTCTCTTGACTAAAGAAATTTCTTGGCACCAACATTAGAGCACAAACTATTTTACTAGAACTGGATAACGAAGGTTCCATCATTTTGGAGCCAGAGGTAATCCTTGACAAATGCACTCATCATCTCCACTCCCGATCCATCATAGAGGTCTTAATTCAGTGGCACAGAATGCAACCAGAGGATGCTACATGGGAACCAGTCCTTCAAATTCAACAACAATTTCCACATATTAAACTTTGACGACAAATCTTTTCTCAGAGGGAGGGGATGTTAGGAACCCATGTTTAACCCTTCTCTTTACTTTGTTAGTATATTACATTTGAACGCATATGCTTTGTAAGTCGTCTCATGAGGATATTGTATTATCCCACATTCATGAAAAGTAATAGTTGTTTAGATTAGACTTAGTATATAAGTACGTGTTGAGGCCAATGAAGGCATCCACGAATTTATTGTATTGAGCTTTCTCAAAGGAGGTTACCCCCTCGAAGTGGCTTGCGATCAATAAATTCCTTCTGTGTTTCTATTATTTATATATTTCTGTTATTTCATGCATTTTTCATTAGATTGTTGCAGGAAGTTCCTCTCAATAGCATATGTAGAAAATTAATAATAATTACCTATTAAAATTATTATGAGGCATATATTATATTTTTAGAATCTTAATAGCTTCCTCTATAAACCCTTTTCATTTCATTAAATTTAGTTACAAAAAAGTTTGTCATCTTCAAGGATGAACTTGTGGAAAATTTCAGGATAATACTAAATGGGTGGTTTTGCAAGTTTCTTTGGCAAGTTTTGGGACTCCCACATGCCTAAATATGAGGTAGTCATAAGGCACTATTGGAGGGAATCCATATTTGAGATAGAAATATTAACATCCTTTCCATCCAAATCTAAATATTAGTATAAATGTTAGCACTTTTTCATCTAGCAAGTTTTTTCTCCATTGCCACTATTTCGCCCATCATGATCTTGCACTCACAAAACTAAAAAAAATGTGGGAAAAAAATTTTTACCTCACAATTTGAGTGGATCTATGAGAAATAGATTGGTTGCAGTTGAGATGTGCCAAGCTCATTGTATTTGGGTGTGCAAAGCCTCCTCATTAAAAAATTTGAGTGTTCTTTTGAATGAATAATGAAAATCTTTATATCACCATGATTTTTCCCTTTTTTAGAGGTTCACCAACTTTTGGAACCCTATCAACACTTTAAATGAGATTTAGACCATCATATTACTATCTCTTTTGTTATCTTTCCTTTCTTTATTCAAGTGTTAAAGGTAGGGAGGGAAATTGGAACTTTATTAGAGGTTCTAAAGGTTCCCAAAACCTTGGAACTCTCTAACATCTTCATTTTTTCTTTGTGTTTATATTGGTGGTACTGGTGGTTCCTTGAACTATTGAATCCTCTAAATAGTTCCAAAATGTTAGAGGTTCAATGCAGATTTGGAACCTTGATGAGAAATCCTTAAAACACAAGCACTTATTGGAGGGTTGGGTCTTGTCAAGAGCTCCAGGGTGACTAAGAACTTTGTTAGAGATCTTGGAGGTTCCTAGAACCTATGAACCTTATGACATCTTTTAAACTAAGATATATTCTAAGTATCCTTTAGTTAGGATTTCTAATACAATAATGAACTAGTCAAGGGTTTCGATAGTTCTCAGTACCATGGGAAGCACCAACAACTTTGCATTAATGTATTGAGGTCGATGGTTTGGGAGGTTCATGAAACCATGGAGCTCTCTGATAGTTCTAGATACAGGGAAAATCTTTGACAAAAGAGAGAAAAACATTTAGAACTTCTTGAAGAGACTTGGAACTCATGAACCTAAGCACATAATTAGTCATAACAAAGCATGATTACATGAAACAAAGTGTGGACAACAAAATTTTAAGGCTTAATCAAAATTGAAGGCAATAGGTAGAAAAGGAAGAACAAAGAGAAATGGATAAAGAAGAAAAAAGTGGGTATAAAGGAATTAGAGAAAGAAATAAGAGAAACTTCAACACAATTGGTCACTACAATAAGTCAGCAACTAGTGACCCTATAAGCAAAATTAAGGATTATATGGCTTTGTAGAAGCAATAAGCTCTAGTAGTAAAAATGAGCCCAAACATATTTATGAATAATCATGTAGGGCCACAAATTGATTTTACTCAAATTTTACCAATTCAAATAATGGACCTAAGTTAAGCATTCAGTACTAGTGCCAAATAGGATCTAATGTATAGAAATATCACCTAGAGGAAGGCATGGGTAGAATGATCAAGTTGATACAACAACTCCAACCTCAAGTACATGTAGATTCTTCTACAACCACAACAACTCAACTAGAAGGAGCTATACAAAGTCTATTAGATCATATGAGTGGATGGGAATAGGAAAATAAAAAACTTAAGAAACAAATATTTTTTTACTATCAAAAAGAAAAATTAAGCTACATGTAGTAAAAATAGAGAAATGGCTACAAAGATTTAGATCAATAGATGAAGAAGTTAGAGGACACTTGCAACAATGTCTCTACACTATATCAATATTATATAACTCCTACAGATCACAATGACATAGAAGACCTAGATAGATAACATGGAGTCTCAAATTCTCCAACTATCTGGAATTTATAATATTATGACTCATTTGGTTGGGTCATAATGATAACTATAGAGGAAAACTAATGCATTGTAAACTTAGCATAATTCAGGGGTAAACCTATTTGAACAGTCCACTCTATCATTGTATTCCTACATTAAATTATCAACCAAGGAGCATAAGATTATGATGGCACTGCATTGTATGTGCCTTCAGGGTTAATATTCTTCCTAATCTATCTTGTCCAAAACCTATTCAGGCTATTCTATTTTGCTGGAATTCACAGAAATGTAAGAACAGTAAAAACAACTACAAAATCTAGTGGCTATGGGTACCTTCAGCATAAGTTATAGATAACTATTATCAACAAAAAATTATAGAATTAACTCAAAACGTCCAGAATGATAAGAGAACTAATGCTAACCTCCGAAGGACTCAAAGTAGACAAAGCATGCTCTTGTTCATGAACCATACTACTGTAATTTAACAATCAAAATATTCTAATTAACTCGTAATGTATTTATATGCAAATGAAGAACAGATTTAACAAGAATGCATAAAGGAATGAGGAAATAAATGAAGTGAGGATCAGTACCTTGAGTGGCCAGCTCAGGGGACTGACTCACTTAACTGGAAATCAAATCTAATTCAAATACTCATGCATCTTCATATCACATAGTTTCATTCATTTCAAATCATAAACTGAATCTCTTCAAATTGTATTCAATAATGACATTCCTCAATAAAACATGTCTGGATCTTCTAATATTGAAAAATAGAGTAACAACTGAGTAACTAGAAAATAAAGTAACTAACTTGACATCTAACTCATCCCTCCTAACTTATATAGAAATGGGAGAGTTTTATGCAACTACCAACTAACTTCAACCATCAATCCATCCCTAGATACTAGCGTATAGGTTTGAGATTGATTTATTAGTCTAACTAAACAAAGGAAGTAGATTCCTATTCAAACAAGAATTCTTATGTGACAGTTCACATGAAGAACACTCATAAGCTGCATTTGAAACAGGTCTCCTTCTTCTGCATTTATTTCTATCCATGATAGTTCATATTCATCCTCCAACTGCCTACACTTTTGGCGTCCTAACTTTACTTTAATTCTCCTATCTGCTAATTTGCTACAAATGCTCATTTCGTTGATGACATGTTCTTGCTGCACATGGGTTAATTCACAAAACATATGCACACAAATAACCTTTATGACTAAACCATAGGATTCCATCTATATTGCATGCACTCATAGTTAAATCATTCAATTGATAATATCATCACCATATTTCATATTAATAACATAGATTCAGAGTCTTGCAAAGTATATAAAAAGACATCATATAATGATGGTGATGTTGGTAAAGTGTCTGGAGGATCATATGGAAAAGTTCTAAAATCATATAAAAACAACATAAAAAGAGGTCAATATTTCAACCCATCACTCCCCCCAACTAGCCTTTTGCTTGCCCTCAAGAAAAATCATTGAATTGAACATCTAGGGGAGAAGATTGTAGTGCAAAGTAATATGCGTAAGGTCCATTATTTCTCTGACTCCTACACCCTGCTTAAGATAAAATCCATTGTAACAAGTAAGCCTATCCAATCTATCTGATTTTGCATTCCTACATTTGTCACCCTTTTCTCCTATCCAGTGTGGTACTAGATAAAGGAGAATAGGAGGATGAAAAGTAAGTGGCAGCCATCCCACTCCTATTTGTTCTGAAATTTGAATGTACTTGCATAGTCTCTCAAACATATTCATAAAATTGTGGAAAGAGTGAGGCTCTTTCCTGTGCAGTGCTGGAGTCAGACTATTCCATCTATCTTGCACATACCTTAGACAATTTTGAAGCATAGGCTCTGCTAAGTGCTTTATCCTTTTGTGATCTCACAGTCTTAAAACCATAATTATTTTTCCTAGGCCTTTGTGTGAGAGGAGTGTTAACCATTGAGTAAGGATTACATTAGGATTTAGTGCTTCCCTTCTAATCTATAGTGCCACTATTTTTTCATGTTCCTCATATGTATCCATCAATTCCCCTCTGAACTTCTCATTCTTGAGATATGATAACAGTGCCCTAACATGTAAATCCCCAACATAAATTGAAGGGTTCCATTTTGTATCCTTTGTCATAATTAAGTAGTTATGTAAACAATATTCAAACAATTGGTCTTGCTCCTCTAAACTGACTTCTTTAAAATAGTTGTAGAAAAGATGCCTTGAATGTAAAGTAGGTTGATTATTAATGAACCTATTAAACTAGAAACTAAGAAACTTTTCTTTCAAAAACAATGCATATACCCTTGGTGGAGATCTACACCCAATGATCTGTATGGCCCTATCAATTACTTCCTTCAGCTTATCCTCCAACCTCTTTATCACCAAATTCTTGTCCTCTATTGATGCATTGAGATTATGTTTTTCCTTCTCCTAGTTTTCCTTTTCTTGTTTGGATTTATGAGTGAGTTTCATTAATTCAAAACCCAAGGACAAAGTGGTGTGGTATACTGGAGTTCTAGTTATAGGAATTTGTGGAGTGAGTACTTCATTTTCTTCAACATTTGTTTTACTTACAACCATTTATGCTAACAGATCTAAATTAGTTCCATGGCCATAGGTCTGAATTCTCTCCTCCAACTCTTGTATTTTTTTCTCCTTTTCTTTGTCCTTCTTTTCATATCCTCTCACCTGCTCTTCCTTTTGGTTTATTCTATTAAGAGCTTCTTGAAATTCCTTTCTTATGTTTCTATCCTCCAACAATTCTTTTTCTTTTTCAAAATTTAGACCTTCATCATTATCATTCCTAGGTATATCAAAAATCTCCTTAGCAGAACTGCTAGGAATTGACTTTCCCATTTTCTTTGCAACAAACAGATCCTCTGAATCTAAATTAGAAGATGAGAAAACATACCTTCTATTTCTAGCAGACACATTAACATTTTCACAAGCATCAACAAAGAAATCCTCAGGAGCATCAACATGGACATCTTTAGGGCAATTCATCCTTTATCTGAATCTGAATTCACTGGTGTTGGATCATGGTACTGGTGTCCTTCACATTTTCCTACCCCTGTTCTTCAACAACTCTCTCCTTCACACTCTACCTCTTCAACCTTCTTGAGTACCTAGGAGTGACAGTCTCTTGTTCGACTTTAATTTTCCTTTTCTTTTTACTCCTCTTCTTCTTCTTTTCCCCTGCATCTTCTCTCTTCACAGTGCTTTTATGTTTCTCAACATTTCTCTTGTTTCTCTGTTTCTTAGCAGGTGTTGAATCAGTGCCTCTCATAGGTTTAGGGTTAGAAGATGAGGGCTCCTCTGCTGCCACTAGCATATCCTCTAGAGTGTTTTCCTCTTATGGCCCCTCTTTCTCAGGCTCAATCTTAGGTTTAGGCTCATGTTGGGGTTCCTCTTCTGCTTCTGGTTGTTCCAATAGTGTTATGATATCCACACAGTGTTTGAAAGCCTCCCAATCAACCTATGGGTGTTGAATTCTTAGGCTCCTCTTAATCAATAAAGCTATCAAACAAAGATGGGACAATGTTGTGTCCAATTGTTTCTTCTAGTATTCAGAAGCCATCCTTTTCAAAATATTATACAATAAATTAGGAATGTTGACTAGCCTATCATGGAGTAGATGATTGAGCAACTTAAAATGTACATTATACAACAAATTATGCCGGCCATCATAGGTAATGTATTTAATGATGTATGAAGCACATTTTCCCTAGAAAAATGGAAGGGATAATCTCTTTGTACCTTGTGTTGTTGAGTCCAAATGCTCTCCTCACAAAATTCTTCCCTAGCTGCAGCTACATCAACACAAGCTGGATACTCAAACCCTGTGCATGGAAATCTTGTGACTTGGGAAATGGCCATCTCAGAAGCATCTATAACTAATCCCCTGACCATTGCCTCATCATACTACAGTGTGGCTACAAATTCCTTTGCCATTTCGTTATCATATTCTATCAACTTCAAAAAGTAGTCCAGCCATCCTACTCTGGTAAAGAGTGGTAGCACCAACACATCCTCTAATATTTCTTTATGTGCAGATGGCTCTCATCGTATCACATCACCCCCCATTATCTCTGTTGGCAAGAGACACTGCTACGAAGAAGATTGGAATGTTGTCATTGATGGCAACAAGGCAAAGTGGGTACATCAGCATGACAAGAAGACATCATTCTGTAAGACCAACTTGGATTGGCAACAAGGCACAAAAGTATTCAAGTCTAGAAGGCCAAAATGACTAAGTATGGATAGTGTTCAGAGTAATGAATAGAAAGTGAATTAGTATGCCTCCATAGATGAAGACTTGTAAATGTAGTTTAGGTATGATGACTCATAGCTATTTAATGATGATCTATTCTAGTGCTTAAATGACGACTTCCTCCGAAAGTCATTTGGAGAAAATGTCTAAATCTGAATGAACAGAGGTAAGACATATAATGTGTATAGTGTAAAGTAAAAGGGTTCGCATTCCTTCGCAAGTGCATATTTTGTTCTGTGGTTCTAAGGTAACTAAGAGACATGTCATGATTACCTAAATCCAGGACTATATCCATTAAAATTCAATAGTCCACATTATACAAGCTTTCCAATATCGACTTCTAGTTTGATAGTATTTTCCTGTGACAGTACAACAGTTCCAAGATCCGCATTTTGACATACAAGTTTATCTGGTTCTGTGGATCTAAAAGCTTGTTAAGATGTTAGTAATGATTGTTGGATATGATTCATTAAGTCACTTGTGGCCCACAATATGAGTTATGATATGAAAGATGAATTGATCAAGTATGTTCTTAAGGAACAAGCTGACAGGCATGGTAGATCCTTATGCAAAGAAGTTATAGCATCTGGATAATTAATCTAAGTGGTTATATGATTGGATCTGATCTATTTGAATACCTGCACATGGTTGTTTGAGTTTGCAATATAGATTGAACACAAGATAAAGCTGACAGAGTATAACTCTTTGTTTACACGTTTCAGGTTTAGCTTGCCGACCTGATTAAGAGATAAATCTTATTGCGGATATATATATATATATATATATCTGATGAATTTAGTTTGGTGGCATGGATATTGTGTGAAGAGGTATTGAGTGTGAAAAGCATGTGAAGATAAGTCAATAACTAGTAGAAGAAGAGAGATTTTATCCTCGAATAAGAGCAGAGCAGTGAAACAGGGTAGACAGAGATGAAGAGTGTTGAATCAATTTTTATGTGCTTCATTGGATCTGTAACCATGCATGTGTAGATGCAATCTAAGTAGCTAAACTTCGCAGTGAGCCTTTGTTGCAGTGAGCATTTCTCAAGGTAGTGAGCCTTATTGTAATCAGGTATTGTGCTATATTAATATATTGTGAGCTAACACTAACCATGATTTTTCCCTTTTTGGGTTTTCCATGTAAAAATCCTAGTGTTCATGTGTTATGTCTTTGTGGTTGTTGTTTCTATGTTTATTATGCTTTCATATTATTAACTTTAGAAATTGGATAAATAAATTTGTGAAGAAGTGGTTTTGTGGAATGCTCATTCACCCCCCTCTCAGTATTCCTTATTTTCAACAATTGGTATCAGAGAAAGGTTCCTTGGAAGAAGTCTAACAACTTGAGGAAGATCTGGGGTATTGTAATCATGGTAGCAAAAAGATTTGGAAATTATGAAAGCAATAAGGAACTAGAAGCAGTCCTTATTGATCTTGAAAAATCTGAGGTAGAAATTAGGGATCTAAAAGCTAATATTCAAAAAGATGATGAATACATCCTACAGAAAAGAGAGCAAGTCAGGGAATTCAAAGTGAAAATCAAGGAGCTAAATGATCAATTAGATGAAGCATAAGAGTTCCTAAATGGGTTGACACTGGAAGTTGAAAAGAAGGAAGAAATTGAAACCTGCATCTGAATCAAGTTGTTAAGGATAAACTAGAGGAATGTGAAAAATTGGGCAAAGAAGTGCTAGTTCTAAAATTTGATCTGGAAGTAGCTAAGAGCTATGAAGAAAAGTTCAAGCTAAGTTTTGCAAAGCTTGATGAAATGATTGCTAGTCAAAAGAATATTGATGATAAGCAAGGTTTGGGATTTGAGAAAGGAGAAAGTTCAAAATCTGGTCAAGCAAACTCTGAGTTAAACCAAAACAGAGGGAACCAGTTCAAAAATCAAAGAAGAAGACCTAGAAGACCTTTGGTTAGGTAGCCAAATGCTCAAAGGTATCCATCTTTCAATGTTCATTGTTTTAATTGCAATAAGTTTGGTCATAAAGCTACTCAGTGCAGGAGTAGAACAAACCAGAATCAAAATGTTCCATCATTCTCTGGTCAATGCTTCAACTATAATAAAATTGGTCACAAATCAAATGAATGCAGAAATCTGGTAAGGAATGGTTCCTACAATACAAGGAATGGTCAATCATTCAATGGAAAGTGTTTTGCATGCAATAGATTTGGACATATGTCTAATCAATGAGATCAAATCCAATCAAAAGAAGGAATCAAAGTCAAAGGAATGTGGTATGCTACAATTGCAACAAGTATGGACATATTGTAAGAGTTTGTAGAAGCAAAAATATAAAAGGAAACTACCATACTGTTCAAAAATAGGAAAACAAAGAAAAGGAATGATAAAGGAAAGGAAAAGGTTGATCTAGTTGAAATCAAGAAGGAAACAGGCAAGATTTAGATCAAGAAAGATGTGATTGAAGTCAAGGATGAATCCATACCATCATTCGATGCAGATACTTCCTCCGGGAAGTAAATTGGGAGCTCTGTCTTGGGGGGAGCAGTGTTGAAAATCCAAAACCCCCAGTGAGATAGATAGTTATGCAGTCCAACATGAAGATGTGTGGTGTAATTTGATATGAATGATCTAGAAGAAAATCCAAAAGAAAATAAGTCAATGCAATACATTGCGGAGCAATTTTGATTGACTGTATCTATCATAGAAAAGTTAGGCAATGTTTGAAAATGAGAATTTATGATGATTAGGTCAAGTGCGAAGGATAAAAAGAAAACTCATTTGCATTCAAGATATCAGATATCTAAGAAAGATTGAAGCAAGATTTCAAGAGTCAATAGAGATTCAAAGAACTCAGAGTGATCCAGACGAAGAAAACCCTAATTTGGCATAACAAGGTATTTACCGTTGGAACTTTATCGAATCTTTGTAATGGCAACCCCACAAGTTGTTGATATTATTGAGTGACCAAGACCCAAATTCAATAAAAATCCCTTCAAAGCAACTGAAGTTGATCCAATGTGTGTATTTTCAAAAATACCATTCATATTTTTGTATGTGGAAGACATTAGGGCATATATCCATGTTGCCCTTGATGAGCTCGATGGTGACAAATTCTCAAATCTATACCTGAAGTATTTAAGCAATGATCAATTTGACCTAAAGGAAGAATACAAAGTCTTAGAAGAGAAGAAATTCATCCAGTATGTAGAGTTTCCTGCATTCGTAGAGGATGGATGGGTTCGGTATATCCTAAGTCAAATTCACGATGAATTCATGTGGTTAGGGTAGCCCTTCAAAATCACCAAGGAAGCGATTAGGGCAGTAACAGGGTTAAATTCCACCAAAGGTGTTCCCTTGCTGAAAGTTGTAAAGAATCAAACTGTTATAGAGGCTATCGAAGCCCAATTTGACCAAAGGGCATTAACCATAAATGACATCACAGACCATGCGGTAAGATTTTCTTCTATGGTCATAGGCTACAAGATCGATTTCTCAAACCGGGAGAACTCTGTCTTCGGTACTGCGATATACACCTCATATCAAATAGTTAAAGAGAATGTTGATTATGATTTGTGTGAGTTGCTGAGAATCCAACTACTAGAGAATCTAAAGAAGATAAAGGAAAAAAAAACTATCCTTTCAAATTTGGTACACTGATTATCTATCTATCCTTCTATTTTATGAATGAGTTGCCAAACATGAATAATTTTCTTTGGTTAAGTAACAAACCGGTAGCTATCCCAATTAGAAATCATTTAAGTGGCATTGGAAGCCATGATGAGAAAAAAGTAGCTCTATGGGGGTACTTCAAGAATTTTCAAAGCATGATGCATTCAAGAGAAAGAATCCCTAAGAAAATTGTTGAGAAGTATAAGGATACTATATGTTTTATGGTTACAAAAGATCAATGCTTGATGGAGGCTGTTGAGCCTAGGATAGTCTAGATAATACCAATCGGTTATGAAGTTGATGGACAAATCTTAGATAACTATGCTCAACACATGCTGAGAAAACCTAAGGACACCAAAGAAGAAAGGTTTGGAACCTATGAAGAGATATCTGTGAAACTCCATGTTGAACTTAGACAACCTAAAACCTCCAGGAAGGTGAGGAAGGAGGTAGAAGAAGTTGCATTGAAACATAGTTTCACTAAAGAACAAATCAAAGAAGCAAGAGAAAAGAAAGGAAGTGAACCGATTAAGGCTCCAGAGGAGCCTAAAAGGAAACAAGGAAAGCCTAAAGCATCACAGAGGTCTACAAGAAGCTCTGCTACTTTCTCCAGTCCCATACCATCTACAAGTGTGGAGAAACCATCCAAGAAATCCACTAACAAAGGCACAAAGAGATAGAAAATGAAAGGTAGAAGGATGTATGTCAGTATAGGAAGAACTGATGAAGAAGAAACATCTAGTCTGATGAAGAAGTGAAAAAGATGAAAGATGAGGTTACATAAGCCTCCAGAACCAGTAAAAAGAAACCCTCTAGTAAGGGTAAACCCAAAAAGAGGCAAAAACAAGATGTGCCTCAGATAGAGGAAGTAACTATAAGTCTTGAAGATGTGCTCAAAGACATAATAGTGGATGGCAATCTAAAAACAATTGCACAATTATATGATGAATATAATGATCCAGATAAAAGGTTTATTGAGACTGCTATTGTAGAATATCTGAACATCTACAATAGGGCACTAATTGAAATAATTGATGAACTTCCACATAGCCTGACAAGCATAATGTCTGTAAGAAAGGAAGCGGCCATGGCAAAGGAGGCTGAACTAAGAGAGCATATTTTAATAAAACAATGTCTGAAGATCACTCCAGAGGAAAAAGTAAAAATCTCCAAAGCAATTCACAGCAAATTTAGTTCAAATAAAATAATGAATGCTCTAATGTTAGGAGAACTTGAAAAAGTGGTAAAGGAAACTAAAGAAATCACTCTGAACACATTAAGGGAATTCAATCTTCCAATTATTTATGACAATGAAGAAATAGATGCTGGAAATGATACATCTGCTCCGGAAGTAAATCTTGATCAAGAACTAGATGAAGGTGTCAAAGTGACTAAGGAGGAACAGAAAAAGGAAAATCCTTCACCACAATAGAAGGAGGACTCTAATAAGGACATGGATCTAGATGATCCAGAGCAGATCTTGAAAGAAGAAGTCTCTACTGCACTAAGAGACACTGCAGAGTCGGTTAAAGAACTTTTGGGGAAAGAGAAAAAAGTTTTGGATGAGCCTGAGTTTCTACATGGTCCAATAAACTTGGACACAATGTCCCCCATACAAAAATTCAAATTGGCATCAATTGTACAGGCAAAGGCAAGAGAGGAAATGTTAAAGTCTCACATAGAGGATAGTGAGCTTATTGGTGAGGCATCTAGCATTTTGGAGAAGTTGATGCCAACATACCAGAAGGATACTTCCTTGTCATCAGAAAATCAACTCAAAGGACTATTAAACTCTATAAGTAAACATTTTGAATCCTTTGAGAAATCTACAGACATAAAAGTTAGGCAAGATTTTAATGAGAAAAGATTGAATGAGTTGAAGAAAATGATAGTTGATGACAAAGCCCAGCTAGATAATAGAATAAAAAGCATTCAAAGTGCCATTAAGGAAGCTGGTGACATATACAAATTTTGCTTATCCTGGTCAGAAACCACTAAGGAAATAGAAGTGAAGATCAAGAACTTAAAACTAAAACTGATAAATATTTCTAAGTCATTTGATCCGGTGACAGAATCAGTGAGAAGCAAGGAAAGTCAAGTCATCAATATTTATGATGAGTTGAATAATCTAATAAGTGAGAGGGATAAAATTAGAAACAAATTGTGTCAGCTAAGAAGAATAATTAGTCCTAAGTCAGATTATATGTTTAATCTAGCAAATGAAGCACAAGTAGCTTTACAATCTGACACACCCTCTGATCTTCACAAGGGAGAGACTGTAGTTTTTCTACTCAATGGTCATATTCAAATTTTGGACAATGCCAAGAAAAGCTGGGATGATGAGCTAGCCCAAATTAAGAATATTTTCAATGACATCCTCCAACATATGTAAAATAGAGTTGAAAATTGTACCTGTACATATGCGGCAGAGTATAACAAATTTTGTAGTTTTGATAAATTTTTGACTCCATAACCCCCACCTTTGCCATTGATGTCAAAGGGGGAGAAGAAGATCAGTGAAAAATGGGCAAACATCTCAGGGGGAGAAGAAATATAGAGTGTATATAGAAAGGGGGAGCAGTCAAGGCAGTCAAACATTTTCACTAAGTGTTGCCATCAATGCCAAAGGGTGAGATTGTTGGCAAGACACACTGGTATGAAGAAGACTGGAATGTTGTCATTGATGGAAACAAGGCAAAGAGGGTACATCAGCATGACAAGAAGACATCATTCTAGAAGACCAACTTGGATTGGCAGCAAGGCACAAAAGTATTCAAGTCTGGAAGGCCAAAATGACTAAGTATGGACAGTGTTCAGAGTAAGGAATAGAAAGTGAATCAGTATGCCTCCGCATATGAAGACATTGTTGGAATCGTTTGTCGTTGCGCTAAAAGCTCAAGCTATCAACACTCACTACAAACTCTAGACTTAACCCAGATCCATGGGAGGCTCACTGCCATGTCACGAATCCTGAGGTCAGCGTTGAATGCCTCACTGGCAAGAGAATAGCTCACTGCCAACAATCCCCCCTCAACGCAACCTGAGGGATTCAAACCCATGACCCATGGCTCTGATACCAATTGTTGGAATCATTTTCCATTGTGCCAAAAGTTCAAGCTATCAATGCTCGCTGCAAATGCTAGACTTATCCCAGATCCACGCGAGGCTCACTGCCATGTCACGAATCCTAAGGTCAGCGTTGAATGCCTCACTGACAAGGGGGCAGCTCACTACGAACAGACCTGTAAATGCAGTTTAGGTATGATGACTCATAGCTATTTAATGATGATCTATTCCAGTGCTCAAGTCATGACTTCCTCTGAAAGTCCTTTGGAGAAAATGTCTAAGTCTGAATGAACAGAGGTAAGATAGAGAATGTGTATAGTGCAAAGTAAAAGGGTCTGCCTCCGCAAGTGCATATTTTGTTTTGAGGAAACTAAGAGACATGTCATGATTACCTAAATCTAGGATTATATCCCTTGAAGTTCAACAGTCCACATTATACAAGCTTTCCAATATCAGCTTCCAGTTTGATAATATTTCTCTATGATAGTGCAACAGTTCCAAGATCCGCATTTTGACATACAAGTTTATCTGGTTTTGTGGATCTAAAGGCTTGTTAAGAGGTTAATAATGATTGTTGGATATGATTCATTAAGTCTCTTATGCCCTGCAATATGAGTTATGATATGATAGATGAATTAATCAAGTATGTTCTTAAGGAACAAGCTGATAGGCATGGTAGATCCTTATGCAAAGAAGTTATATCATTTGGATAATTAATCTAAGTGGTTATATGATTGGGGTTGACCTATGTGAAGACCTGCACACAGTTGTTTGAGTCCACAATACAAATTGAACACAAGATTAAGCCGATAGAGTACAACTCTTTGTTTACATGTTTCAGGTTTAGCTTGTTGACCTGATTAAGAGATAAATCTTGTTGCGGATATATATATCTGATGAATTTTGTTTGGTGGGATGGATATTGTGTGAAGAGATATTGAGTGTGAAAATCATGCAAAGATAAGTCAACAACTAGCAGAAGAAGAGAGATCTTATCCCCGAATAAGAGCAAAGCAATGAAATAGGGCAGACAAAGATGAAGAGTGTTGAATCAATTTTTCTGTGCTTCATTGGAGCTATAACCATGCATGTGTAGATGTAATCTGAGTAGCTAAACTTGGCAGTGAGCCATTCCTCTTTCTTCTTTCTTTCTCTAGGCAGTGAGCCTTTCTTGCAGTGAGCATTTCTCAAGGTAGTGAGCCTTATTGTAATCCGGTATTGTGCTATAATAATATATTGTGAGCTAACACTCACCATGGTTTTTCCCTTTTTAGGTTTTCCACGTAAAAATCTTGGTGTTCATGTGTTATGTCTTTGTGGTTGTTGTTTCTATGTTTATTTTTCTTTCATATTATTAACTTTGGAAATTGGATAAATAAATTTGTGAAGAAGTTGTTTTGTGGAATATTGATTTACCCCCCCTCAGTATTCCTTATTTTCAACAATCTATGTATTCTACAATCTCTTGAAGTCTCAATTTCTGCTAAATTCCAATTCTACCACCTTGAATAGAACCAACCTATAGCTCACTGCCCTTTTCTATTCTTCCCACTGCAACTTTCTCAGGGTAAACAATTCATATTTTGGCGAAACAGGGTAGGTTTACTATTTTAGAAAATGGCATAGGATGTTCTATCTAGTATCTTAAAAACAAAGATGGTGAAAATCAAAAAATTAAACCCCTCCCCCCAACTAAACTATGAAGTGACCTCACTTCACGTGGCAATTGATATGAAAGGAAAAGGATTTATTAAATGGAATGGTGATAAACATTTTTGCATGCAAGAAATAAATAAAAAGTAATAATGAATAGAAAAAAGAAAGCTAAGTTTAATCATTGAAAGTTACCTTATGTACACACATTATGGAATAAATGATCAGTGCACCTCAGAATTTGAGAGCACGTACTTGGCATTTTATTTGATACAAGCAGGATGGCATGCATGCAGATGAATGGTAAGGTGGTGGGTACTATGGAGTTGATGTGATGTGACAACTCCCAATGTGGGAATGAACAACTCATGAACTTGAGGTGACACCTTTGCAACGGTGCTAGAGTTATTGTATAATAAATGAAGCAATGTGTAGATGATTTGAAATGAGTGGGAAAAATGGTGTACTGTTTGCCAAAGTAGTGAAGACATCTGTAGACTGGAGTTGCTACGAGTACCTCTAGCACAAGTCTCGACTGAATAGTTACATATGCCAGATGTCATGTCCCAACTGTAATAGGTCCCAACTGAAAGTAAAAAATAGGTCTCTCTGGAGTTAACTGTGGTCATCTTGGATAGTGTGATGTGTGTGCATGTGAATTATAAAGCATGAAAAATTAAGTCTCAGTGACAGGGGTTGAGTATTGGAACTCAACCTCTACATCACTAGATAGGATTAGCGGATCATCTTCTGATGGTGTATCAGTTGGTGTCACAGAACCTTCATCAAGAGTGCCATGAGTACCATACTGAGTGGCTAGAGAAATGAGAAAATCATCCTTCTGAAGTGGTTCTTATACAGTTTCAGCCTGTGTCCATTTACTAGTAATGAAAATCAGACCTCATCAATGGTCTGTAATTAGACTGCACCATTTGGGAATACTTGTTTAATCTCATATGGTCCCAACCACTAAGATTGAAGCTTGCCCTTGAAGTCTTTGTATCTGGAATCATATAGAAGGGCCCAATCGCCACTAGTGAATTCTTTAGTCTTGATATACTTGTCATGCCATTTAATTTTTTGTTTCTGTATAACCTCTATGTGGTAGATGGCTTCCAATCTGATTTCATCAACAGCATTCAAATGTTGTAGTCTGTCCTTCTGAGCTTCTGTCAAATCCATCCCTAATTCTACTACTGTCCTTAGTGTTTTGTACTTAAATTATATAGGTGGGACTGTTGTCTTGCCATAGACCAATTCATAAGGAGTGAACCCAGTAGTTGTCTTCCAGGTAGTTCTATATGCCCATACAGCTTCTGGTAACCTAGAAACCTAATCTCTTTTGTGAAGCTGTACTATTTTTGTCAATATATTCTCAAGCTCCATGTTTGTGACCTCAACCTGACCATTATCCTAAGGATGGTAGGGAGTAGACTTCTTGTGTCTAATCTGATATTCCTCCACCATTTTGGTGATTAAATCTGATGTAAATTGTGGACCTTGATCAGTCACTATCTCCCTTGGTACACCATATCTAGTGAAGATTTCTTCGTACAAAAATTTTGCCACATTGCCATCTCTAGCAAACTGCAAGGCTTTAACTTGCACCCATTTGGTTAACTAATCAGTACATACCAATATATATTCCTTGTTGTTTGAAGTAGGAGAGATTGGACCAACAAAATCCAATCCCCATTTATCAAAAGGGGCTAATGAGATTTGTGGCTGCAAAGGCATTTCATCACTTCTGGTTGGTCTCCCCATCCTTTGACACCTATCACAGCTTCTAGTATACTTAACATCTTTATGAAGTGTTGGCCAGTAATATCCTGTTGTCAATATTTTGAAGGTTGTCTTTTTGGCTGCAAAATGTCCCCCACAGGGTTCATCATGATATGCCCTCAATGTGTCAAACACTTCATCTTCTCTGATACATCTTCTCATAATGTTGTCTAGACCAGTGTAGAAGAGGAATCCAGAAATCCAAGAATAAGGGAAACATTTGTGAACTAGTTGTCTCTTCTCCCTTGGAGAAAAGTAACCTGGAATCTTCCCTAAAACCAAATAATTAGCTATGTCTCCATACCATGGAGTGTGTATAGTTAGAGAAAATAAATGCTCATTAGGAAAATAATCATCAACCACTCCTTCTGATTATCATGTAGGCAGTCTAGACAGAAAATCAACAACTACATTAGATTTTCCTGGTTTGTCAACAATTGTTATGTCAAATTCTTGCAATAACAACAACCATCTGACAAGTCTGCCACCTACTATTGGCTTATTCATCAAATATCTAATTTTTGTATGATCTATATGTATGAACACTTTATAACAAGTAATGTAGTGTCTGAACTTGTTAATGGTATAAACAACTACCAACATTTCCTTTTCTGTCATAGTGTAGCTCAACTCAGCTCCCTGTAAGTTTTTACTTACATAGTTTATTGCATACTCTTTATTTCCTTCTTGCTAGCCTAGGATTGCTCCAATGGCAAAGTCTGATGCATCTGTATGGATGTGAAAAGGCAGTGTCCAATTTGGACCTCTGAGAACTGGAGCAAGGATGCTTTGAGCTTCTCAAATGAATTCTGACAGTTTGGAGTCCATTCAAATTCAATATCTTTTGTCAACAGAGTAATCAGAGGTGCAACAATTTTGCTAAAATCTTGAATAAACCTCCTATAGTAACTTGCATGTCCAAGGAAGCTCCTTACATCTTTTTGTCTCTGCGGAATAGGCAGGGTAGATATAATTTCAATCTTCTTTGGGTCAACTTGTATTCCTGCACTTGAGATAAAATGTCCCAAGACTATCCCTTGTGTCATCATCATAAAACATTTTTCATTGCTCAAAGATAGATTGTGATTTGTGTATCTCTTCAAAACTTTCTCCAAGTTGTGTAAAGCTTCATCATATGTTTCACCATATGTGGTGAACTCATCCATATAAATTTCCATGTTGTCATGGGCAAAATCAAAGAAAATACTTAGGACTACTCTTTGAAATGTGGTTGGAGAGTTGCACAGACCAAAAGGCAAGATAGAATATGCATAGGTCCCCCAAGGGCATGTAAATGTTGTCTTATCTTGATCCTCTGGTGCAATCTTCATTTGGTTATAACCACTAAAACCATCAAGAAATGAGAAATATCTCTTACCTACTAAGGAGTCAAGAACTTGATCAATGAAGAGCAATGGGAAGTGATCCTTCCTGGTGGCAGCATTTAGTTCTCTATAATCAACACAAACTCTCCATTTGCCACCTTTATTGGGCACTATGACCAATGATGAAACCCATTCACTGTCTGAAATGGGGTATATAAACCCTGCATCTAAAAACCTTTGAAGTTCTTCTTTCACTATCTCTCTGAGAGCAAGGTTCATGCGTCTTTGTTGTTGTCTTATAGGTCTGTGGCCATCATCAATGTAGATTTTATGCATACACAAAGCAAGATTTATGCCTTTCATATCACTTTAATCTCATGCAAATGCTGCTGAGTGGGTTTGTAATACTGCATGAAGGGATTGCTACTTCTTATCAGTCAATTCATTATTAATAGTCAACATCTTTCCTGGCTTGATTTCTAATGGCTTAGACATTTCTTGCACAGAGGACAAATCAAGGCTAGGTATTACTAGTAAGCATTGCTAGGGTAACAAAGTATGAAATATTTGAGACACCTCCTCTGAGGAACTGGTAGGTATTATGCTTCCTAAGGGATCTTGTAAGCATGATAAACAATCTTGTTGTTGTGGATGCCTTCCACACTCATTTTGTACAATGTGAGAAATCAACTCATCTTCATCTTGAATATCCAGTAAGGGGTTGCGCTCAATAGTCATTAAGGTTTACAGGGAATATCTATCCTCATCTTCCAGGGTAGGCCAAATGGTCTACTCAAGCTCATGGTATGGTTGGGCTGGTGGATATAAAACTAATTTATTTGTCACAGTCCCATTGGAAATGATCATGTTACCAGACTTGCAACCTATAAATGCATCTGTTGTGGCAAGCCATGGTTTGTCTAGTATAAGGGGATAACCAGCGAGATTAACCTTGGGTTGTAAGACTATGAAATTAGCAGGGTATTCCCAGGAATCTAATGCAATGACCAAATCCTCAATGACTCCTTCAAGTTTGACTATAGACCTATCAACTAATTGAAAGACTATCTGAGTAGGCCTAAGGTTGTTCAACTGGAGTGTCTGCATTGTCTCCTTAGTCATTACATTAATTACAACACCTAAATCTATTAGAGTATTCTTAATCAGAGTCCCATTGATTTTGACATCCAATACTGGACTACCTGGATCTGTATATTTGGGAACAGATTTATTTCCCAACATTATGTCAGCAAGGTTACCCAAAACATGAACTATTTTTGGGTCTATTCTCTTCCTTCCTAGTTTCTTTATGTAGAGATCTCTGATAGTTTTAGTATAGATGGGTATATCTTTGATGGCTTGGATTAAGGGAATCTTTATGCTTATATCTTGCAACTAGCCTATGAGGTCATTTTAAGGCTATGCTGGTTGTTTTTGGATAGCTAAATGTTCAGGGAAAGGAGGCTTAGGATGTGAAATGGTCTAAGGTCCCTAAGTTGATTCAAGTTCCAAAGGTGGTGTATCTGAGGCTTCCTCTGTGGGTTTTTCATCTTCAAGTTCTGTAATTTGGGGAGATGAAGGCCTTGCAAGTTGCTTCCCTGATCTAAGATGAACATAAATCACTTCTACCCCATAGGTGGGGTATTGCACCACCTTGTTAGTATAAGCCTATTAAACAGACTTGTTAGGATTAGGTACAGGTTGGGCAGGGATTTGGGTAGGTCTAGGAGGTGGATTTCGAGGTACTAATGGAGGCATTATGGCTAGCTGTTGTGGTTGATATGGAAGCATGGGTTGCTGGTAATTTGCATTTTGCTGCTATTGTTAGTTCTTGTTCCATTGGAGCTGCCATTGAGGTTGCTGTGTAGACCACTGAGAGTTATAGTTGGCTCCTTGAAAACCTTGTTGGGGCCATGGGTTTAGATGTTGTTGGCTCCAACTAGGTTGTGGAGTAGGCCATTGTGGGTTTTGCTAGAGATTTTGATTACTAGGCCATGACTGAGTGTTCCAATAAGAGAAATTTTGGTTTACTCAGGAAAGGGTGAACTAAAATTTAGTGGATCAGAGGGCATACCTTGTCTTTGTTGCCAAGGTCTCCTTTGAGCTATGTAGAACAATTGTCCATCCTCTCCTTCAAATGGCTAAAATTCTGGTCTTTCACCCTTCTCTTGTTGGATGCTTGTCACCCTTTTGCATTTACAGTTGGCCTTCCTTTGCCTACAATTGGGACAGTACTTAGTAAGAATTGCATCAGCTTCTTCTTGTTTCTTCTTGATGTGTAGAGTGTCCAGCTATGTAGCCATATGACTGCTTATGTCCTCCTTCATGTTGGACATCAAGTTAATGATTTTGACTCTTGAAACTCCATTGGTTTCTTTGTTTGTAATTTATGCCCTTTCTCCCCTTGGTCATCTGGTCAAAGTCCTTGAATAATTTCGACAAACTTTACAAATTGACTCAAATGGTAGCTGATAAATATCACCTTGCCCAATGAGATTCAAGGCGTCCATGCAATCATCCTTAACCCCTCTCAAGAAAACCAGTTTTAATGATTCTTCAGACAGTCTATTCTGGGGTTCTTCTTTAGGGAAAACAGGAATCTTTCAACATAATATTCAAGTGGCTCCTCCTCCTTTTGGGATATCCAAAAGATGTCATCTCTCCTCCTGTCATGTCCTCGGCAATATCTTGGTATTTCTCCAAGAATTTCTCCTTCATTGTATCCCAGTCTGGAATGACATCTTTTCCCAGTCTCATAAACCATCTCAAGGGTACATCCTTGACAGTGGTAGGAAAGAGTTTCAGCCTGTGAGCATCTAAGGTGTAGTCATAGCTCCTACATAGGATATCAAACTCAAACAAAAACGTATCTGGTTCCTCTATCACCAAGCCATAGAAGACTGGTAATGCTGATGGTGGAATATTTTTCAGCACTGTAGCCATCTCTTGATTAGTGATAGGAAACTTGACCATTGCTTGCTCTGGTGGTTCTTCCACCGCAGCATCTACCATAGTTCTAAATGTCCCTTCTGTAGTTGTGGAAGAAGCTGATGAAGATGTAGAAGGTGTAGATGAAGATGTAAGCAGAAATCCTTCTTCTTCAGCACTTTCTACTGGATAGTTTATAAAGCAAGCCGTGTCCTCGCTATCCTAATAATGTGAAGGGAGGAATCTACCTCAGTTGTCTCTCTACCTTAGCATACAATAAATTTGGCTTTATATTCAACCAGTCTTGTATAATGTTAGTATAATGACTGGTGTTTCCTGAAAAGTGAATTTATTAACTCTAATACTGGAATCAAAATTTAAACTATGAAAGCATGTAAAAATGAGCCTATGAAGGTAGCACCATCTCCGGCAATGATGCCAAAAATGTAGAGGAAAACTAATGCATTGTAGACTTTGCATAATTCAGGGGTAAACCTATCTAAACAGTCCACTCTATCATTGTATTCCTACATTAAATTATCAACTAAGGAGCGTAAGCTTATGATGGCACTGCACTGTATGTGCCTTCAGGGCTCATATTCTTCCTAAACTATCTTGTCCAAACCTACTCAAGCTATTCTACTTTGCTAGAATTCACAGAAATGTAAGAACAGTAAAAATAACTACAGAATCTAGTGACTACGAGTACCTTGAACATAAGCTATAGATAACTGTTATCAACAGGAAATTATAGAATTAACTCAAAACATCTAGAATGATAAGAGAACTAATGCTAACCTCCAGAGGACTCAAAGTAGACAAAGCATGCTCTTGTTCATGAACCATACTACTGTAATTTAACAATCAAAATATTTTAATTGACTCGTAATGTATTTATATGCAAATGAAGAATAGATTTAACAAGAATACATAAAGAAATGAGGAAATAAATGAAGTGAGGATCAGTACCTTGAGTGGCCAGCTCAGGGGACTAACTCACTTAACTAAAAATCAAATCTAATTCAAATACTCATGCATCTTCATATCACATAGTTTCTTATCATAAAATGAATGTCTTCATATTGTATTCAATAATGGCATTCCTCAATAAAACATGTCTAGATCTTCCAATATTGAAAAATAAAGTAACAACTGAGTAAATAGAAAATAAAGTAACTAACTTGACATCTAACTCATCCCTCCTAACTTATATAGAAACGGGAGAGTTTTATGTAACTACCAACTAACTTCAACCATCAATCCATCCCTAGATACTAGGGTATAGGTTTGAGATCAATTCATTAATCTAACTGAATAGAGGAAGCAGAGTCATATTCAAACAAGAATTCTTATGCAACGGTTCGCATGAAGAACACTCATAAGCTATGTTCGAAACAAGTCTCCTTCTTTTGCATTTATTTCTGTCTATGATGGTTCACATTCATCCTGCAGCTGCCTGCACTTTTGGCATCCTAACTTTACTTCCTTTAATTCTCTTGTCTGCTACTTCACTACAAATGCTCATTTCCTTGATGACACGTTCTTGCTGCATAAGGGTTAATTCACAAAACATATGCACACAAATAACCTTTATGACTAAACCATAGGATTCCATTTATATTGCATGCATACTTATATTTAAATAATTCAATTTATAATATTGAATCACCATATTCCATATTAATAACATAGATTCATAGTCTTGCAAAGTATATAAAAAGACATCATATAATGATGGTGATGTTGGTAAAGTGTCTGGAGGATCATATGGAAAAGTTCTAAAAGCATATAAAAACAACATAAAAAGAGGTCAATATTTCAACCCATCAATAAAAACTAAGAAGTCTCCAATTATAGCATAGTCAATTGAATCACTAGAGAATGATGTTAATAACATAAATGAAGGAATTGGAGTTAGAAGTGAATATCTATTTATCATTATTATCAAGGATTTTTTAAGACATCAAGTAGATAATACTTACATTGATAGAGATAGCTACTTTGACCTCCATAGAGAAAGCTTATGATGATATTTCAATATGGACACAATGAGTTTAGCATATGGTGTTCAATTGAGAGAATGCATAAGAGTAGATCAAGACAACCTATAAACATTTGCTATCTTGATAAGAGATCTCAAAAGAGTTGTCTAATTTTGAAGAAGATTTTTTTATATAAAAGAATCTCTTTTTGATAAAAAGGAGGATGTTTTGAGGACAAGACAATGAATTAGGTCCTAGGAGGATGTTGATGGATAGGAACTAGAAATAGGACAAACTAACTTATAGTCACCGCAAGCCTATTGTAGTAACATCTAGTTATGTACAATATCATTTGAAGGATGATGAGACACAAAGACATACATAAGGATATGTACGTACATTTCTAGGAAGATATATTAACACCAAACCCTATAGAAAGAAAGTGAAAAAGAGTACCTAGAGCATAATAAAGTACAAAGTGAACCAAAAAATATGTGTTAGAACATAATGTTATTAGGGTTCATACCCTTATAACATTTATATATTGTTCTAATATAAGGTTATAAAACCTAATGATTATTAGATGTTTTATAGAGCATATACCATTTAATAATTAATAACCTAATAAACTATTAGATTATTAATTATTTATAAATGGTAGTTTTGAATAGGTGTGACTAATACCGCTTCAAGTATTTTCCCACCCCTTCTCTTATACTTAAGGATATTCTCTCTTATTGAGAGGTAATTCAATTTGGAGATTTATAGTGAGTTCTATTGCTATGCGCAAGAGATATTATTAGCCATGTGTAGAAGTGAGCAGAAGTGATATCCCTAAGTTTTGTCTATAATTTTATAGACAAATTTGTAAGTTTTTTATAATAGAATGATGTTTTATTTTTACTCAAAAGGGTTTTTCCCATGTATATATTGTGTAATGTGTTGAATCAGTGCATCTTGTAATTCTTAATTCATTTATTTTATGTTTTATTTGTGATTATTAGTAACCTAAGATTATAATTTCTAACATGGTATTAGAGTCAAGTTAGACTATACTAATCATTTTTATAGATTATACTAGAAGATGTGTAAAGCTTGATGAGTATGACTGCAGAGTAAATTTTAAACAACGCCACATTTAACAAAAATATTATCCAAGCTTTCCTTTTTGAGGTTCATTTGATTATTTGCTTCATAATAGCCATTTTTTAGTCTCCATAATCCTTGTTATTTTATCACTAGGAAAGGCATCTATAACCTTGATCTTAAAAAATGGTAGAAAGGAAAATGTCAATGAACACCACATCACCTCATAGAAATATTAATAATAAAATGATGACTAAAAATATTGAGGCCTAATGAAAAATTATGATTAAATAGTTCTCTATTTTCCCTTTTTATAAAAAACAAAACACTAATTAACAATCATTCTAAAAATGATTTTAAGCTTCCATAAAGTGCATATATATATATATATATATTATAACTAACCAAAGATGAAGGCTATACTATCATGGGAATGCATTGGATAGAGGATATTTGATTAATCCAACACATTGTTTTCTTTGAATTACTATTTAAAAGCTAATCTTCTTTGCAGTAGGGAACCCTATTTATAGATTTTTTTGTTTTGCTTTTTCAAAAGTTGTGGAGTCATGCCCCGTTATATCACATAGGTAAACATAAAGCTAAAATCAGATGGTCCTTAAAAAATCCACAAACTATAATATTTAGAATGAACTTTATAATTTATCAAAAATCTTTATTCACCTTCTTTTTGACACAATGATAAAGAACATTAAATCATAATAATTGTCCACATTATCTTTATATTCACCTTCTTTGACATTAAATGCATGGTTATCATTAGCTTAAATGATGATTTCAAGAGCAAGTGCTCCAAGGCCTAACATATCTGATTCTCAAGAGGAACTTTCCCATTTGTAGCAGTGCTTCAGCTTAGTTGGAATAAGCAAGAGAAAGTGTTGATTGTAAATATTATAGTTTGTAAAGACTTGTCTTTCTTTCCTTTTTTTTTTTTGGGTTGCCTTGCACGATTTTCAATACACTTTATGTAGTACGTGACAGTGCATCGCCAATCTTGTTTCCTGAAGCACTTATTGTCTGTGCTTCTCACTAAGATACGATGGCTCATTTCCACAGCACAATTGAAAGTGACATATGTTTCCTTGTAGTCATTCACCAAAATCTTTCTATTGAAAGCATAAACAACATTGCATTTCGATGTAATGGTTTTTACTACTTGTAAATCAACTTCTATTATTTTTGGGTGAGTCCAATCAAATAGTTATTATTCATTTTTCTTTACAGATGTCATCAACAATAATCAACAGGCTGTATTGATATTACCTGAGACTCTACAAAGCCTAGACACTTTGTTATTCCTATTGGTAAATGCATAGGAATGTTGGATGTGAGATTAATTGATCTCAAACATTTGGAAGTTGTTGATTAAATTGCATAGGCATGTGACATTCTTCATATTAATCATTTAATGCCTACCAATGAAGGAATCACGAGCATAATGATCTGTGTATAGCTAGCTAGATCTTCTCTCACCATACCTTTGCTCTAGTTCAGCTCTTTGTGTTTCTCTAACCACATCCTGTACATAAGAATCTCTGGCTCTAGACAAGTTTACTCCTTCCATAGTAAACTCAACTGTGGGAATTAGACATGTCAGAAACATCAAAAAATAATTCCGGTTGAAAACAGTGTCCAGTGCTACCATGCTCTGCTAACCTTTTTATGAAAATAAATGGATGGGTGATTAATATTACTACCCAAAATTCCATGTAGTGAGAATGGTGGGACAAGAGGCCAAATAAGTCCTTGTTCAAATCAGAAACCAAATTTATACCAAGTTTATCTCTAAATTTTATAAAGCCTAGCAACTGAATTCTTATCTGTCTATCACTGTCATAACTGCACATACATGTGTTTTTTTGTTTTAATAGATCAAAGTCTTTAAATAAAAGTCAAAAGGAGTGTTTTTTTCAATTGCTCCAAAAAAATCTAATAAATCATTGACTTTTGTTAACAAGGTCACCCATTATATTATGTATGATTTCCAGAAAAGAAGAAAAAAATATGATGATCATATATTTACTATCTTAAAACCTGATTGTGATTTATTTTATTCTTCTTTCATCAAGAATTGATGACTTTATTTGCATGTAGGGTTTTGTCTATCCAATTTTTAAAATTAAGATATAGTAAAACTTTTGAAAAAAATTTAGGTTTGTAGTTGTTCAAGAACATATGTTATCTCTATAATATGTTTTAGCATTGTGTGAGATACATATAATGGATGAGATGAATAAACATATTCCTTTATTTTGAGTGAAGTTTATTTATGGGGTTGTAATTGCCTATATACCCAATCTTTTGGTGTGAGCAATTGTTTGCTTCTCTTTTGATAAGCTCCTTTTATTATGAACTTCTAGGAAAAGAGAAGATGAAGAATATCTTGTATTTAAGTTAAAATGATTGTCAAATTTTTTGCACTCTTGAATCTCTTTTATTTGAAAACTCTTATCAATATAGGGTTTGGAAGAATTTTTTCCATCACCCCTATTATTTGATAAGTAACTATGGAATTCCTTTGTTTAATATGTAAATAATGTATTTTCATAAGAGGAATCAAATAAATGTTCTAATATAGAATGGAAAATTCCAAGGTAACAAGGTTGTTGAGAATAAGTGCTAGAAGGTTGTCAAATTTAAGTTAAGGGGTTTTTATGTACACAATCACAACATGAGACTCCTTGTTAACATTGTAGAACACCTCTCAACAAAATAATGTTATTAATGAAGAGGTTAATTAAGTTAGTATATTTTCTTAAATTTTGAGGTTGTGGCCTTAATAATGTAATGAGCTTGAGCTATGATTGAGAGGTAGGAGAGTATATTAGAAAACTTTATCATTTTATTCCTTTTCTACTCTTAATTTTTGAGTAGGATATATGGACCCTCTCCTAATACTAGGAAAACAATATGTAATCTTTAAATGGCAGTTGTTGATAATGGTTGCAATGCATACAATGATCTAGAAATGTCTTTAACTATAAAGAGATAAGTAATCTTTAGTTTGTAATGCCCCTATCATTTTACCTTAGTGAATATTTTTTAGAAATGCCCCTCACTACTAGAACATTAAGTGAAATGCAACTAATAAAATAAGATAAGGTTTGTGCATACCATACCATGTGGGTCAATTGACATATTATTGTTTGATGTTAAAATAATAGGAATCTCTTAAATATGGTTTTCATGGGATGAACTTTGGTCTTCTTTTCTATAATCATGAAACTTTGCATACCTGTGATATTTCCCATCATGTTTATATGCTTGTTTTTGGACAATGTTTTGATACATTTGAGACCCCCCTTGAAGGAATCTTTATTTCTTTTAGCTTTACTTCAGTGTGCATCTTTTCCTTCAATTTGCCATTCCAAATTGATTTGTATTATTCTATAAGTATTTAAAGGTTTGCAATATGTTTCTTTTATAGATCAAATTTATCTTTTAGATGTTTTTGACAAAGGTTTGCAATATGTTTCTTTTATAGATCAAATCTATCTTTTAGATGTTTTTGACATTGTTTAAGAAAAGGGTTAAAAAAAATTATACATTATATGGCTTGGTAACTCCCGGTATCTGATCAAAGTTCAAATTTGTTCATCTTTACTTTCATCTTTTCTGAGCAAAGCAATTCTATCCATTGGCGGATAGGTTTCATCCATTCAATAATAGGGTTTATCCATTCGATAATAGCTTTTGTTCGATGGGATGTATAATTCCAAATGCATTCACCAATAGGTTTCCAAAAAGAATGCATTTTTATTAGAATTTTAATTGTGGGAGAAATTCTTGATGTCTTCCATTACATACAAAAACTTTTGTAAGAAAACCTTTACTAGATAACCTTAGAAATGGATAAAAGTATATACCCTATAGCACTTAATCTATAACATGGTGGGCAAAAGACAAATATAAATAATGAATTATAATATGTATGATTGGACCTATTTTATATTAATTCAAGAAGAGAATTATAAGATCCGAACTATTTGATTGGGATCCTTGTAGTTGTAAAGAGAATTTTTACAAAGATTAGATATACTCACATTAAATATCCTAAGAAAAGTTCTTAATCATCAAATCTAAATTTCTTGGGTATAAGACACCTACTTATAATGGGTGGCTATCACCTTAAGAAATTGTCTAGGGAGAAAACCTAGAAAGAATAGCTCACCCCATTACTATATGTTTAGTCAAATGAATTTTCATTCCTTGAATAAACATGGAAATTTATAACTACATCTGATTGTGAAAATCTCATGCCTTAATGATCTCCTCAATGAAAATTGATAAATTATCATCATTTTTTAGTATTGTCATTATAGCTCCATTGTATTAGTTATATTTTAGGATCAATTACTAGTATTTAAAAAACAAAGTGAGCACTTCAAAAATGTAATATGATCAAACTAGTTGTTATACCTGTTAATTTTGGTATATAACCAAATCATAAATCTATCATATATAAAAAGACCAAGCTTACCTTGTAATAAGTTGATTTACCTTATCATATTTAGACTAGATGTTACATGTACAATAGGTATTACATCTAGATTTATGTTGAATACTATATGATCATTGGAAAATGGCAAATGTATATTAAAGGTAATAATTAATTATGGTCTTTATTATTCTTGCACCAAGAATCAACTTTATTTGATTATTGTGTTACTAACTATTCTAGTAATCATATTAATAGGAAATCTACTTCAAGCTATGTCTTCAAAATATAGTGTAGGTTCTATCACATGTATGGAGTAATACTCAAAATTGCAACCTTCTATGGCTCTTTAATCTATAGAGGCTGACTACAAAAGTAGCTACAAAAGAATCAATGTGACTTAGGAGAATATTGGAAGAGTTTCTTCTAGGTACTAGGAAAATTCTCATTTTATAATAAGATAACCAAAACTATTTACTCTTACCAAAGACTCATATTTCCATAAATAAATCACATTGAAGTTCATGGGAACTTCATTCAAGGGAAGTTTTCCATCATAAAATTACTCTCCAATTCTGTAAGACTGATTATCAAGTGGCAGATAGACCATGATCAAGAAGAACTGGGTTAGGCTCTTAGTAATCACAAAATAAATCATATATGTAGTATAACACCAAACCTCTGTGCAATACCAAATTCAATTCAATGCTTGGTCTTAATTAGTTTCCATTGAGGGGGAGTAAGCATGACAATGACACCTCATAGTGGTTAAACTTTGGATGTAAGACCTAAAAGGCATAAATAAGACCTTTAGGCATTATATGTAAGATCTACAAACATTTTCTAATGTATAAGTCCTTTGAACATATTGTAATTCTTCTCTCTATAGTTCTTCCACTTATAAAAGCATGGTATTATATAAGACCTATGGGCACTATGTAATGAACTTGGGGGAGGTTGGTTTAAGGAGCCTTGAGCTCCAATAAAAACTTTATAAGACCTCATTAAAAGAATCATTTTTAAAACATTAGGATTATAAATTATGACAGCAGTCTAGAATGCATGTTCTTCATTTTAGCATATATTTGTATCATATTTATCTATGTCAAAGAATACTTACATTACTAGGGTACTTCATTTTTTTTTTATATAAATTGGAAGGTTATGGCTCCTATTAACATTAAGGTGAGTGTTAGAACATAATGTTATTAGGGTTCATACCCTTATAAAAAAAAATTATTATTCTAATATAAGGTTATAAAACCTTATGATTATTATATGTATTATAAAGCATATACCATTTAACAATTAATAATCTAATAAACTATTAGATTATTAATTATTTATAAATGGTAGTTTTGAATAAGTGCACAACTAATATCCTTTCAGGTATTTTTCCACCCCTTCTCCTATATTTAAGGAGATTCTCTCTTATTGGGAGATAATTCAATTTAGAGATTTATAGAGAATTCTATCACTATGCACAAGAGGTATTATTAGCCATGTAGAAGTGAGGAGAAGTGATATCCCTATGTTTTGTCTATAATTTTGTAGACAAATTTGTAAGTGTTTTATAATAGAATGATGCTTTATGGGTTTTTTACTTGAAAGAGTTTTCTCCATGTATATATTGTGTAATGTGTTGAATCTATGAATTTTGTAATTTCCATTTCATTTATCTTATATTTTATTTGTGATGATTAGTAACCTAAGATCCTAATTTCTAACATGTAAAGAATGTTATATAAACAAAACTATTACCCAAGCATATGTGATGTTTATATATATGCTTATAGTACAAAATATATATTTTATGAAGGATATATGATATAAATATATGAGGAGACTAATCTTATAGTGTTTATGAGTATGTAATTTTTTTATGTTATATATGTCTTATGTGCCACACTATTCTAGATTTTTTTCTTATTGCATCACCTTAGGGTTAATTTCTCTAACATAAATAATCTAGACCTTAGGCTTGTAAATCCTTGTCAACACTATTCACCTGCAAAGAGTTCCTAAATGTGAGAAGAATGTTGAGACTATGATAGTTCATGTTATGCAAAAGTTTGATCAAAGATTGTAGAATAGTGTTGGAAGCCTATGAAATAAAATGTAGTGGAAAAGTATGGCCTAGAGCTATCTTGGACCTTGGTGAAGCTATGGTAGCAACTGCATGAGGTTTGGTTGTGTTACGGTTACCACATCTTGTCTAGAGTACATTGTTATAGTATGTAAAATAGTGTTGGAGCATGTGTAGTATTTTTGGACTGCATGTGGAAACAACAGAGGATTGATAAATGTTCTAGAAGGTGCTTTGGAGTACCACAACTCATGAAAGTGTTGTCTCTACTATTGCAATCAATGAGTTTGGTCTTGGAAATATTGTAGGAGACTCTATTTAACTATGCCTCAGCTCATGTAAGATTTGGCTATAGAGATAGCCACCCATGACCAAGAAAGCCTATGGAAAGTAGAAAGAACTCAAAAGACCAAAATGACAAGAATAAAATATATTCCAATCAAAGAATGCAATAGAATAAGATAGGTACAAGAGTACATGAGGTGGTTGCATATAGGATACACCAAGAGATGTGAATGTACAACCCATATGGGATAAAGCATATTAGTTAGATGTGTACACAACTCCACTAAACTAGGAAAGTATAGGTCACATGATGTAAGCACAGGTAACATGATGTAAGTACAAACTACCCAAGTAATCTTATCCTATCCTAGGTGCATAAATACAATAAAGTAAATAAACTAAATGAAAGAAAATAAAATAATTTACCAACACCCCCTATAAGTGTAGCTTAGGTGGGTATGTAGAGATGGATAAATGGGTCCCGATATATGAGAAGTCATGTTAGATACCCATGTTAAAAAGGATACCCCCAAAAAATAAGAGGGGAAAACCTATAATAAAAAGTACTACCCCCCATAAGAGGATGAAGAGAGAATGTCTAGGTGACCCCCCTCAAATAAATAGTGTCTCACACCCCCAAAAGAGATTGCAAATGATAGAACTTTATTTCAATGAAGGGTATGGTGAAGATGTCTACAACTTGCTCCACTTGGTGCAATCACGGTAGGAGGGTTCATAGAATGAACTATCCGGACCATGCAACAAGAGTAAACATAGCAGAAACAACTCAAAGAAATGAAACAAATGCAGATTCAATCATTTAGTATATCAAAGAATTCAAATAGAGATCGGTCGGCAACAAGCGGGCTTACAATTAGGACTCACAAGCCTGATTACATACATGCGCAAGATAAAGCTTTGAAGTTCCTTCACACAAAATATGAACAATGAACTTATGTGTATCCTTACAACTTGATAACTACTTTCCTAAGTATCTATTACATCAATATATATCAAATCCAGATCAATAGATTCCTCCACGTCGGCCAAGGAAGATCACAAATTCCAAAGAAGAGATGTAACGTGTGTACACAGATAGGTCAGACCTAAATGCATAGAACACTTCCTCAAATGAATGGAACAACCTGCGGACCCTTGGGGAAGGTCGGCCATGAACCAAAGAACATTGAATGATGTGTTAATGAGATCCACAAGTCAAGGAATGATCTGCAAGCCCTCTCCTTTAGTTAATTGACTGAGACTGTCAGGATGCTCTACTCTGAGAAAATAGTTGATCTTCTGATAGCGATATATTTCTGGCAACTGATCCAAATGCTTTGAAGTCTTGATATGATGTAGATGAATGAATTTAGATGCTAAGTCTAGATCTGCAAGATGTGAAATGTCAATACCAGACCACAAGCTAAAACTGCTTCTGACTGAACTACTTGAACTGAACTAGGAAATGAAAAGAAACAAACTGAAATGCAAATGTTTTTGGTTGATGCAAGATTGCTCTTGAACTAGGGATGCTCCAGCATCAGACATCTGGGGTTATTGAAAAAGTGAGTCCCTCACTTTGCTGGGGCTAGGGGAGAACCAAGACGATCCACCTCATCCTGAGAAATCCATGATGAATCTTCTTCCGATCTGCCTTCCACTTCACAAGATATTCTTTGCATTGTCTTCCTCTAGTGCTGTGTCCAACTCTATTGTCCAAAATATCTTCAATCTGATCTGATGGTTGTTGTGGTAATTGCTTCTTCAAGTCTTCTTCCATGTTGTCACTGAACTCTGCTTTATGATACTGATAAAGATCTGCAATGTTGAAAATAGGTGTTATACCCAATGTCTCCGGTAATTCCACTTCATATGCATTTCCTGAATCAAATTTTCTGAGTATCCTACAAGGTCCAAACTTCTTCATCTTCAACTTGTTATATGTCTGGGAACTAGAAATCTTTCTTTTCTCGAGTACACCATAACTTCCTCTCCAACTTCAAATTCCTTATGTCTTTTCTTCTCATCGGCCTTCTCTTTGTACTTACTATTCATATCCTCCAAATGCTTCTTCACCTGATTATGCACTGTCTTCATATGATCTGCAAAGTCTTCTGCTTCTGCACTTCTCTTTTCCTCTGTACTGATATCTCTTAATTCTGCTACTCTAGGATTCACTCCGGCAACAATCTCAAAAGGTGTTCTTCCGGTACTCCTATTTACTGAATTATTGTATGCAAACTCTGCTTGTGAAAGAATCAAATCCCAACTTCCTGTCTTCTCTCCAACCAAACATCTCAACAAGTTTCCCAAACTTCTATTCACTACTTATGTATGTCCATCTATCTGTGGATGAAAAGTTGAACTGAACTTCAAATCTATCTTCATTTTCTTCCAAATTGTCCTCCAAAAGTACCCAACAAACATTGTATCTCTGTCTAAAACTATACTCTTAGGTAATCCATGCAATCTTCAATCTCCTTGAAAACTAGGTCAGATACATGCACTGCATCAGTTGTCTTCTTACAAGGTATGAAATGAGCCATTTTTGAAAATTTGTCCACCACTACAAATATTAAGTCATGTCCTCTTTGTGTCTTAGGCAATCCCAACACAAAATCCATGCTTATGTCTTCCCAAGGTCTCTCTGGTATTGTCAAAGGTTTATACAATCCAGTGTTCTGACTACTCTGTTTTGCAACTTGACAAACTCTACAACTCTGCACAAATCTTTGAACATCCTTATGTATCTGAGGCCAAAAGTAATTTTCACTCACCAAAGCCACTGTCTTATCAATGCCAAAATGTCCTGCCAATCTGCCACTATGCTTCTCCTTGATCAAATTATCTCTCATTGAACTTCTAGGTATGCAAAATTGACTTCCTCTGAACAACATATCTTCTTGAATGAAATAATCCAACCACTTACTCATATCTGTCACAACAGGTTCCTAACATGCTTTCCAAGGTTCTACAAAATCTATGTCTCCCTCATACATGTTCTTCAATTCATCAAAACCCAACACTTCAACTCTCATCTCTATCAACAAGTTTCTTCTTCTACTCAAGGCATCAACAACTTTGTTTGATTTTCCACTCCTATGTTTCAACACAAAAGTATAACTCTGCATAAACTCTACCCATCTCATATGTCTCTGATTCAACTTACCTTGACTATTCAAATATTGCAAAGCTTGATGATCTATATACAACACAAATTCCTTAGGCAACAAATAATGTATCCACTTCTTCAAGGCTTGAATTGTGGCATAGAACTCTTGATCATAAACTAAATATCTTCTTCTTGCATCATTCAAAGTCTCACTGAAATATGCTATAGGTCTACCTTCTTGACTTAACACTGCTCCAATTGCACTTCCACTCGCATCACAATCAACTTGAAATACCTTATTGAAATCTGATAATGCCAAAATAGGTTGCTCTGTCACTTTTTGCTTCAACAACTCAAAACTTTTATCTACTCCAGATGTCCACTTAAAATCCTTTATGTAGGGTTACAAACTTAACTGAAATTTCTAATGAACTTCTAGTAGAAACTAGCCAATCCATGAAATGATCTAACCTTTCCAATGCTCTCCAGTGTAGGCCATTCAACAATTGCTTTCACTTTCTTAGGGTCCATCTTCAATCCTTCCACAGAAATCACAAATCCTAAATATACTAATTCTTCCTTCATTAAACTACACTTCTTGATGTTTATCGACAATTTCTCTTCTCTCAATCTCTGCAAAACTTGTCTAATATGCCACAAATGTTCCTCTTTTGTCTTACTAAAAATCAGAATATCATCCAAATATACAATCACAAACTTACCCAAGAATTTCTTCAAGACTTCATTCATCAACCTCATAAAAGTACTCAGTGCATTTCTCAATCCAAAAGGCATCACTAACCACTCGTACAATCCTTCATTTGTCTTAAAAGTAGTCTTTCATTCATCACCTTCTCTGATTCTGATCTGATGGTGATGCAGAGCATATGCCCAGCTGAAGCGTGTGAACCAGTTCAAAAACCCGTTGGAGCCTACAAAACAGCAATTTGAGACTATATCGGCAAGACCTTTGAATTATCTCACCGATGTATACCCACTCTTGCCTATCGGCAAGACAGTCCACCGTCGGTCAAGTTCAAGACTCCTTCGTCGATGCCTTCACCTCTCACCGATTGAACCGGTTCAATTGAGAGGTTAAATGGATAGGTTCAAATCCCCCTTTCTGCGAGACTTCTATCTATCGGCGAGGTCTTTAAATCTACTGCCGACGCTCTCCCTCACACTGATGCTTATGATCTTCAACATGTGATCGCCGGTCCTGGTCACCACCACCAACGGTCACCATACTCGACCGAGTTGCCTATCGACAACACTTGGACTATCGGCCTAGCGTTGAATCCTTTCGCCGATACACCCTTCTCTCGCTGATGACCTCTCACTATCGGTGAGACCACTTATTGTCGGCGCCACCTTTCTCCCTTCTGTCGATGATATAACTCCTGCCGATATATACTACATCGGCCAGACTTCTTCGTCGTCACCCCGATCGGTGTGACCTCCTACTGTCGGCCCACTATTGAAAACTTCCACCGATGACTCCTTTCTCACCGATGACCTTAACTCTATCGGTGAGTCCCCCTATCATCGGCAAAACTTCTATCCCTTTTTTTCGACAGTGTGTTTCACGCCGATCTCTTATCGGTGACACCTTCCAACGGTCTCCCCAATCGGTGTGGCTTCCAACTGTCGGCCCACGAATAATTTCTCAGGCCGATGCTTATACTCATGCCGATGTCTGTAAAACACACTTTTCAGGCTTGAATTGGTCCCCGACCTGGCCAGTGATATACATATAGGTGCAATTGACGAACAATACACAGACTCAGATGCTTCCTACAGCATACAGAATAAACTTAAGAACACGGATGCCATTCTTGTAGCAACATTATACACTGAGGAGGACTTTGGAGCAGTCCAGAAATTTTAAACCAAACAAAATTGAACAAATAAAACTATTCTACAAATCCATTCCACTGATTTCGTAGAAATCCACCAGTGGAATGGATTTATTTAGTTAATCTGACCACAGAGACACAAAACTATATTCTATACAGACTCTACATAGAAGAAATGCCTACGCAGAATATCTACACTAGATATTTACACAGTATTCAGAATCTGGAAAGAAAATAACTTGCAGAACTTCTATTCTTTCTTCATGTTCAGAAATTACATTCCACTATTCAGAGACCAGAGCCCAGAAACTACTACTCGTCATTCTACAAAAGGTTTTCCTCTTTTTATCTTTCCTAATGCGAGGGACTGACATTCCCCTCTGTTTCTGGGATTTGATCTTTTCAACATTATAGGTGGAAGCCCTTCATATATTTTAAATGACATCTGTTTTGCATAAGACAGCAAAACTCTTACAGCTAAGACACCTTGATTATCTTTCCCTTAATCCAAACTGTTAATAAATGTCAAGTTTGAAGTTTACCCACAAGAAATGCTAATAGAGAATGTTACATTTTTGAAGATGCTCTAAGGTAACATAAAGTGTCAAAAACTATATTAGTCTTCTTCTCCTTCCCCTTGTGTATATTGGTCCTATTGAAGGGGTGCCCCTGCACCATACTCCCCGAGAGAAGAGATCTCAAGCCCCTTTGAGATCAGGGTTTGTAGGTCTGCGCCATGATTAGAAATCTGATCAGCAGTCATCCAAACTGCCTCTGAATCTGGTTGTCCTTGCCAGGCCACCAAATACTCCAAGTATTCTTTGTTTCTGGTCTTCTTGATCACTCGGGAGTCTAGGATGTGCTTCAACTTTGGTGGATCATGCTTCGGAATGTCATCAGCTGCTGCCGGCAATGGTTCCTGTTCTACATCTGCACTTGGTTTGTATGGAGTCAAATCACAGACATTGAAAATTGGTGACAATCCAAGATTTGGAGGAAGTTGGATCTCATATGCATTCTGTCCACACTTCTTTAAAATTTGACAGGGTCCAATCTTCCTCTGCATTAGTTTGGTATACTTACCTTTGGGGAGCCTTTCCTTTTTCAGATTTACCTAGACCAAATCTCCAATTTCAAGCTGTAAATCTCTTTTCTTCTGGTCAGCATATGTTTTGTACTTCGTTGTAGCCTGTTGGAGTTGGTGCTTGACCTGATCATGTACTTCTTTAATAGCTGAAGCAAAAGCTTCACCATCTACACTAATAGGATCTCCTACAGGTAGATCTCTCAGCTCTAGAATACCCCTTGGATGAAGTCCATACACTATCTGAAAAGGTGACTTTCCTGTACTCCTATTGATGGTGTCATTATAAGAAAATTCTGCTTGTGGGAGGATATTATCCCATTTCTCTCCATGCTGTCTGGTTAAACACCTGAGTAGGTTACCCAATGTTAACAACTTCAGTCTGCCCATCTGTTTGAGGATGGTAGGCTGATGAGAAAGATAAATTAGTTCCCAGCTTTTTCCAAAGAGTTCTCCAGAAATGGCCAATAAACTTCACATCTCTGTCTGATACTATGTTTAATGGTAAACCATGTATTCTCACTATCTCTTTGAAAAACAAATCAGCAACATATGAAGCATCATAAGTGGTTTTACATGGCAAGAAGTGTGCCATTTTACTGAATCTGTCTACTACCACAAAAACACTATCATATCCTTTCCTTGTCCTAGGAAAACCTAGTACAAAATCCATGCTTATGCTCTCCCATGGCCTAGAAGGAATGGGTAATGGCTGATACAAACCTGCATTTGTGGATCTTCCTTTGGCTTTCTGACATATTACACAAGATTCCACAAATTTTCTCACATCTGACTGTAACTTAGGCCAATAGTAATGTCTTTTTACCATATCAAGAGTTTTATCAAGACCAAAATGTCCTGACAGAGCCCCACAATGTTTTTCCTAAATAATATTCAGTCTCATAGAACATCTGGGAATACACAGTTGTCCACCTTTGAAAAGTAATCCATCTTGGATCAGAAATTTAAAAAACTCAACATGATATTTGTCTCCAAAAGAAGTACATACCTTATAGATCTCTCCAAAGTCTTCATCATCTGCATACATTGTCTTCAACGAATCAATCCCAACACTCTCCAATTGGATCTGATTTATGGTCAGTACTCTCCTGCTCAAAGCATCTGCTACTTTGTTCTTAACCCCTTTCTTGTGCTTGAGTGTGAAAGTGAAAGCTTGCAAAGTTTCCACCCATTTCATGTGTCTATGGTTCAGTTTCTCTTGACTGTTTAAGAAACTGAGAGCCTGATTATCTGTGAACACTATGAATTCTTTGGGCATCAAATAATGCCTCCATTTCTTAAGTGACTGGACTAGGGCATACATCTCCAAATCATAGGATGAGTATCTCTTCTTGGCATCATTTAATTTTTCACTGAAGAATGCAATAGGCCTACCTTCTTGGCTGAGTACTGCTCCAATAGCAATATGACTTGCATCACATTCTACTTGAAAAATCTTGCTGAAATCAGGAAATGCAAGAACTGGCTGTTCTGCTATCTTCTTCTTCAACATTTCAAAAGAATTATGTGCCTCCTTTGTCCATGTAAACTTGCACTTCTGTCCTCCCTTTATAGTGTCAAGCATGGGTGCACAGATATGACTAAATCCCTTTATAAACTTCCTATAAAAGGTTGCTAATCCATGAAAACTTCTAACATCATGCACAGTTTTGGGTGTTGGCCAAGACAGTATGGCACTTACCTTTTCTGGATCCATTCTTAGTTTGTTATGTGAGATAACAAATCCTAAGTAGATGATTTCTTCCTGCATAAACAGACACTTTGCTAAATTTATCATTAGCTACTCTTCATTCAACCTTTTGAGAACCAAGTCTATATGGATGAGGTGTTCTTCCCTCGTATTGCTGAAAATCAGGATGTCATCTAGATACACTATGACAAATTTACCTATGAACTCTCTCAAGACCTCATTCATCAATCTCATAAAAGTACTAGGAGCATTGGATAAACCAAAAGGCATGACCTTCCACTCATATAACCCCTCATTTGTCTTGAATGTTATTTTCCACTCATCACCAGGTCTAATCCTAATCTGATGATAACCACTCTTTAAATCTATTTTGGTGAAGTATTTAGCTCCTAGACAATCAAGTAAATCTTCTATCGTAGGGATTGGAAACCTGTACCTGATTGTTATCTTGTTGATAGCCCTAGAATCAGTGCAAAGTCTCCAAGTGCCTTCCTTCTTTGGTGCTAGTACGGTGGGTACTGCACATGGGCTTAAACTTTTGCCAATTAGGCCTGTCTGCAACAACTCTTCAATTTGTCTTGCTACCTCTGTATTCTGATCTGGAGTGAGCTTATATGCTGCTTTGTTGGGAAGTGTAGATCCTGGGATCAGATCTATACAATGGTTGATTTCTCTTAAAGGTGGTAAGGAACTTGGCATCCCATCAGAACTAATGCCTTTGTACTTGTCCAATAGCTCTTGGACAGCTGGTTCTATGGATTTTTGTCTCTTTTCTCCCTTGACTTCTTTCTGTTGTTCCTTGTTTACCATTAGGCAAGGAATTAGAGCATATGTATCTGCTCCTTCTCTTATCTCTTTCATGAATTGTCTTCCTTCTACCATCATCACTTTAACCTCTTTTCCTTTTGTCTCCACCTCTTTCTCTATTAATGGTATCAATTCTATCACCTTACCATTCTTGGAAATGGAGTAGGTGTTCCTAACACCATCATGGTATGCTTTTAAATCATACTGCCATGGTCTTCCAAACAGGAGATGGCAAGCATCCATCTTGGCAATGTCAAACAATAGCTTATCCTTATATGGGCCAATTTGAAATTCTACCCAAGCCTGTTCTTCTACAACTATTTGTTGTCCTTGGGTAAGCCATGAAATTTTATAAGGGAAAGGATGTGGCAATCTCCTAAGCTTAAGTTTTTCTACCATCTCAATGGATACAAAATTCTCAGTAGATCCAGAGTCAATCAGAACTTTGCATACCTTTCCTCCTGCCTTGCAAGTAGTTCTGAAGAGAGACTTCCTTTGTGGAGGTTCTTTTCCAGGTACTTTCATGGTGGTCATTGCTCTCCTAATCATCAAAGATTCTCCATTCTTAGGATACCCATAACTGCTAGGAGCATTCACACTTGGAATAGTGCTTGAGCTTGCTACACTCTGACAATCAGATTCTTGGATCAGATTTATCCTCTTTTCTCCTATTGAACTTGTTGCCTTTGCTGGACATCTACTGGCTATATGGCCTTCTTGGTTGCAATTGTAACATCTGATAGGTCCTCTGCCCTGAGATCTTCCTCTATAAGGTGGTCTTCTACCCCTGAAGTTTCCCCTTTGATTGTAGCTTCCTCCTTGGTTCTGACTGTTATCTCCTCTGTTGGTCTCTTGGTTGGATTCATTCTGGTATCCAAATCCTCTGCCTCTAAAAGGACTTCTTCCTCCTCTCTGCTGTCTACCTCTACCTCTATGATTCTGCTCATGCCTTCTCTTTTGTTTTTCTTCCACCTTGAGTGCTAATTGATAGCACTTTTGAACTGTATCTGGATTATGCAGATTTAAGTCTTCCTGGATGTTAAGTCTCAATCCATTGAGGTATCTTGCTACCTTCTCTTCCTCATCTTCCCTTACCTTTGTTTTTACACACAACTTCATGAATTCTTCTGTGTATGAGCTGACATCTAGCTCCTTCTGCTTCAAATTATGTTTTCTCTTATGTAATTGGATATTGTAATCCAATGGAACATAGGCCTCTTTCACCAATACCATCATTCTCTTCCATGTTGTAACTCTGTTCTTTCCCTCTTTCACCCTGTCATCTTGGATGAAATTCCACCAAGTCAGTGCAGCTCCTTTCATTTTGGACTGAGCCATCTTCACTCGTTGGTGTTCTGGTATCTCTTCTGTCTCAAAGAAATTATTCAAGCAGTCTATCCACTCCATTACTGAATCAGGTTCTATTTTCCCTGCAAACACAGGCAGGTCTATTTTCACATCCATGGTCCTTCTTTCCATGGACTTGAGGGCATTGAGTAAGGGTCTCTGGTCTGCAGGAACCTCTAGCTCTTCCTGCTCTGGAGTCTCCTCTTCATCCCCATCTTCTCGTTCACCAGAGTTTTCTTCCCCTTTCTCCACTCTTTCCCTCAGCTTCTCTAATTCTTCCTTCATCGCCTGATTCTGAGCCCTAACAGCTCTACTTTCTGCTATTTGCTTCTTCACCAAGGCTGTCAATTCAGCATTAGACATTTTTGCTGGAAGAGTGTCTGAGGTTTCTCCTTCCAACATTCTGCTTTCTCCTTCTACTACTAGATGGAACAAATAACTTCAGAAATGAAATTTTCACACTAACCTTTCCCAGAGCTTTCTCTAGCTCTGATACCACCTGATGCAGAGCATATGCCCAGCTGAAGCATGTGAACCAGTTCAAAAACCTGTTGGAGCCTACAAAACAGCAATTTGAGACTATATCAGCAAGACCTTTGAATTGTCTCACCGATGTATACCCACTCTTGCCTATCAGCAAGACAGTCCACCGTCGGTCAAGTTCAAGACTCCTTCACCGATGCCTTCACCTCTCACCGATTGAACCGGTTCAATTAAGAGGTTAAATGGATAGGTTCAAATCCCCCTTTCTGCGAGACTTCTGTCTATCGGCAAGGTCTTTAAATCTGCTGCCGACGCTCTCCCTCACACCGATGCTTATGATCTTCAACATGTGATCGCCGGTCCTGGTCACCTCCACCAATGGTCACCATACTCGACCGAGTTGCCTATCGGCAACACTTGGACTATCAGCCCAGCATTGAATCCTTTTGCCGATACACCCTTCTCTTGCCGATGACCTCTCTCTATCGGTGAGACCACTTATTGTCGGCGCCACCTTTCTCCCTTCTGTCGATGATATAACTCCTGTCGATATATACTACATCGGCTAGACTTCTCTGTCGTCACCCCAATCGGTGTGACCTCCTACTGTCAGCCCACTGTTGAAAACTTCCACCGATGACTCCTTTCTCACCGATGACCTTAACTCTATCGGCGAGTCCCCCTATCGTCGGCAAAACTTCTATCCCTTTTTTTCAACGGTGTGTTTCACGCCGATCTCTTATCGGTGACACCTTCCAACGGTCTCCCCGATCGGTGTGGCTTCCAACTGTCGGCCCACGAACAATTTCTCAGGCCGATGCTTATACTCACGCCTATGTCTGTAAAACACACATTTCAGGCTTGAATTGGTCCCCGACCTGGCCAGCAATATACATATAGGTGCAATTGACGAACAATACATAGACTCAAATGCTTCCTACAGCATACAGAATAAACTTAAGAACACGGATGCCATTCTTGTAGCAACATTATACACCGAGGAGGACTTTGGAGCGGTCCAGAAATTTTAAACCAAACAAAATTGAACAAATAAAACTATTCTACAGATCCATTCCACTGATTTCGCAGAAATCCACCAGTGGAATGGATTTATTTAGTTAATCTGACCACAGAGACACAAAACTATATTCTATATAGACTCTACACAGAAGAAATGCCTACACAGAATATCTACACTAGATATTTACACAGTATTCAGAATCTGGAAAGAAAATAACTTGCAGAACTTCTATTCTTTCTTCATGTTCAGAAATTACATTCCACTATTCAGAGACCAGAGCCCAGAAACTACTACTCGTCGTTCTACAAAAGGTTTTCCTCTTTTTATCTTTCCTAATGCGAGGGACTGACATTCCCCTCTGTTTCTAGGATTTGATCTTTTCAAAATTATAGGTGGAAGCCCTTCATATATTTTAAATGACATCTGTTTTGCATAAGACAGCAAAACTCTTACAGCTAAGACACCTTGATTATCTTTCCCTTAATCCAAACTGTTAATAAATGTCAAGTTTGAAGTTTACCCACATGAAATGCTAATAGAGAATGTTACATTTTTGAAGATGCTATAAGGTAACATAAAGTGTCAAAAACTATATTAGTCTTCTTCTCCTTCCTCTTGTGTATATTGGTCCTGTTGAAGGGGTGCACCTACACCAGATGGTATCCACTCTTCAAGTCTATCTTTGTGAAATATCTTGCTCCACTCAAACAATCCATAATATCATCCATCCTAGGTAAAGGAAATCTATACTTAACTGTGATCTTGTTTATTGCCCTAGAGTCAGTACACATTCTCCATTCTCCATCCTTCTTCAGTGTAAGCACTGCAGGTACTGCACAAGGACTCAAACTTTCTATGATCAAACCTTTCCTCAACAATTCTTGTATCTATCTATTCAGTTCTTCATTCTCTATCATTGTCATCCGGTGTGCTGCTTTGTTAGGCAAACTTGCTCCAGGAATAAGATCCATGTGATGACTGATACTCCTTATAGGTGGTAATCCATCAGGCACATTATCTGATATGATGTCTTCATACTCTGTCAGCAGTTCTCTCTTATCTCCTTCGGTTGTTCTTCTTCAGTGTCTTCAATGCTTCAAATTTCTTAGGAATCAAGGCATAGCATATATTCTCATGTCTCAAACCATCCAGAAATTTCCTTCCATCTACCAAGCAAATTATAGCATTCCCACATGCCACATCTTTAGGATCATCTTCTAAAGGAATCAAAGTAATTCTCTTTCCATTTGTTGTTATAGTGTATGTATTATTTCTCCCATCATGTATAGCTTTTCTATCACACTGCCAAGGTCTACCCAACAAGATATGACATACATCCATAGGCATAATATCACACAAGAGTTCATCATGATAAGATCCAATATGAAATTTCACCAAACATTTTTCACTCACTAGTACCTTATGATCATCCTGAATCCATGCTATCTGATAGGGTTTAGGGTGTTTCAATATTTCCAACTTCAGCTTAGTCACCATTTCCTCTGAAACTAGGTTATCTGAACTACCACTATCAATCACAACTTTACAACACTTACCTTCGGATTTGCATCTAGTTCTAAACAAGATCTTCCTTTACGGTGGTTCCTTATTTGTCTCTGTTTGAAATAGTGCTCTCCTCATCACCAATGATTCTCCTTTCTCAGGTTTGCCAATAGAATAGGGGTCATCTTGTTCAACAGGTTCTTCTTCAACATAGGCTTCTCTTCCACTATTTTATGTCCTCTTACTTGTACTACCCTGATTACATTCAAATGCTCTATGTCCTTCACCTCCACACTTGAAACAAGTACCTCTGAATGTTCTCTTATCAAATCCTCTTCCTTCTATTCTGTATCCTTCATTCCAATATGCACTAGGGTTTCCTTTCTGGTAAAAATTTCTATCATCTCTCTGGTAAGCATTATTATCTCTGTCATTCTTCCTAACTGGGTTGTCAAACTTGTTCTGCTGCGGACATGATTTGTCTCCTCTAGAAAATGTTCTACCTCTCTAAAATTTACCTCCTCTGCCTTTCTATCTCATATCATGCTTCTTATTTAGCTTCTCTTCAACCTTCAAGGAAAACTGATATGCTTCCTCCAAAGATGTAATCCTCACCAAGCTTGTTCTTCTTGAATGTTCAATGTCAGTCCATTGATGTATCTAGCCACTTTTTCCTTGCTCGCTTCACTATGTCCAGTCCTTATGGTCATCTTATGAAATTCTTTAGTGTACTCCTTCACAAATTTCTCCTTTTGTCTTAGGTTCTGCAATCTTTTAAACAACTCCAACTCATAGTCAACAAGTATAAATTGATTCTTCAGTTTTGTCACCATCCTGTCCCATTTTGTAATATTTTCTTTTCCTCTTCTATTTCTTTCCAACTAGACTTCTTTCCACCATATGGAAGCATGTCCTTTCAACTTTGTCTTTCCAAATTTTACCTTCTCCAGATCTTCAATTTCCTCATATTCAAAGTATTCATCCATATCATTTATCTAGTCAATCAATTCTTCAGGATTCAGATTACCAGTATAGTTCGGCACATCAACTCTAGGTCTCTTTCCAATCTTTGAAATAGCTCGCAACATCTTTACCTAATCTAATTCTTCTTCATCATGACCTCCTAGGGTTTCACCAGTGTGTTCAACAAATTGAAATTCTTCTTCTTCATTAGTTTCAACATTAGGTCTTGGTGTCAATCCTCTTCACCTATCTTCTTCAACAACATCCAATCGAATTCACATTATTTTTATTATCTCCATAAACTCATCTATTCTTCTAGCCATTGTTCCAACAGCAGCAACTCTCCTTGGTGACATTCTTCCTAGGATCAAGTGTAAGCTGCCTCAAATTTAGCGATCGGGCTACAAGGTGACAACTGCCTCACAATCGACAAGCGGTTGCAATACAAGTAACCTGCCTTAAATCAGTGATCTCCTTACAATAAGATATTATAGAATCCCTTTCACCAATTCACTCCAAAGAATCAAACTTTCACTCTGATACCACTTGGTGCAGTCACGGTAGGAGGGTTCACAGAATGAACTGTCCAGACCATGCAGCAAGAGTAAACACAATGGAAACAACTCAAAGAAATGAAACAAATTTAGATTCAGTCATTCAGTATATCAAAGAATTCAAATAGAGCGGCAACAAGCAGGCTTACAATTAGGACTCACATGCCTAATTACATTCATGTGCAAGATAAAGCTTTAAAGTTCCTTCGCACAAAATATAAACTATGAACTTATGCATAGCCTTACAACTTGATAACAACTTTCCTAAGGATCTATTACATCAATATATATCAAATCCGGATCAAAAGATTCCTCCACGTCAGCCAAGGAAGATCTCAAATTCCAAAGAAGAGATGTAACGTGTGTACATAGATAGGGTCAGACCTAAATGCATAGAACACTTCCTCAAATGAATGGAACAACGTGAAGACCCTTGGGGAAGGTTGGCCATGAACCAAAGAACATTGAATGATGTGTCAATGAGATCCACAAGTCAAGGAATGATCCGTAAGCCATCTCCTTTAGTTGATTGTCTGAGACTGTCAGGATGCTTTGTTCTGAGAAAATAGTTGATCTTTTGATAGCGATATCTTTCTAGTAACTGACCCAAATGCTCTAAATTCTTGATATGATGTTGATGAATGAATGTAGATGCTAAGTCTAGATCTGCAAGATGTGAAATGCCAATACCGGACCACAAGTTGAAACTGCTTCTGACTAAACTGAACTAGGAAATGAAAAGAAACAAACTGAAATGCAAATGTTTTTGGTTGATGCAAGATTTCTCTTGAACTAGGGATGCTCTTGCATCACCACTATAGGACAATATCATAAATTAATGACTTGTCCCTATATAAGCTCCCTAATGTACTTCATATGGATCTAAATTGTTGATGATGAACTAGGTTCTCTAATATTTTAATGTCACTCTATTTATTGTAAAACATGACTAATGACCAAGGAAATGAGATACCAAACTCACCAAGAATATTTTAAATTCAAAGAGCCTCAATGGAAACATTAATAGTCCCCAATACTCAGTCTCAGTTGAAGAAAGGGAAATAGCATGTTGTTTCTTGCTTTGACAACAAATGGTGAAAGAACCTAAGTGAATCTTGTAGCTAGATGTAGACTTATGATCATCAAGATTTCCAACCCAATCCAAATCCATATATCTAACCAAGTCTAAACATATACCTACTTCATAGTTAATTCCATAAATGTGGGTGCCTTGTATATAGTGCAAGATTCATATGGCAACTTCCTAGTAAAACTTATTGGGTTCTTGAGTAAAGTTTGAAACCATGCCAACTACATATGAGATGTCAAGGTGAGTGTGAGTCAGATAGATGAGGTTATGAACAAGCTAGAAATACAAATCGCATCAACAAATAGAGTGAAACACTTATCCTCAAGCTTGACTCTTGATAGAAAGGGAGTCATTGCAAGCTTACAATCAACCATGTGAAACCAATCTAGAATATGTAGACATTTAGATCCAAGTGGCATCTTGAGAATTTGACTAAGAGGAGTTTGTTGATATGGTTTTTGACACATCAACTTACCTACAAGCCATGAATCCTATAGGGTGGAATGATAAAGGTTCCCCTACTTGGAAGGTGGATATCCTCAAGAGTCTTCATCAAATATTACATGAGGTTTACCAAAATTCCTCAATTGGAGAACACTTTGGCTAGTTTGTCCAAGGGGCTATAGTGAATAATCAAGAATCATTCATATGAAAAGAGACTCACTTAGTGAAAACACAACACTATTAGCTAGAACAAGTCATCCATTTCACTATCAAACACATTCAAACATCATTAAAGTTGGAAATCAAGATTTTTGTAAATTGGCAAGTGAACAATCATCTGAGAAATTCATTTCATTCTTTAATAATTTGATCTATCTTTTCAAAACAAAAAATAATTATCACTTAAACCACACAAGTCATTTAAATTATATGTCTCTCAAGATTGAAATCTATCATCAACATCCTAAACTAACATGATATAAAAAAATAGAAAGTAAAGGGGGGAAGGAAAGGGTTAGAGAAAAGAAAATTGAATCTAAACTTATCTTCTATCCTTCTATTCATCATTCTATAAATGGATAGATACAACTCAAAACCAATCTTTGATGGACCCATTATCTGTAATCCCAATGCAAGATGGTGTGATTTCCAAAGGAAAAGTCATATACATGATTGTCGTTAAATTCCTAAAAGGCATGAACTTGAGTTCATTCAACCACACAAAACATCTCACCATCAATAAAGCATCGGTGGTTTAAACAAACATTAAATCCATTGACATTTGGTGATTATATAGATTTTTAAGAGAAGACAATTCTAGAATTCAAAAACTAAAACATGAAAACCCATAAAAATCCAAGAAAACATATGTATATTGTATTTAGTTTTCAAGTTTCATGGGTTTCCACCAAAAAGAACATAAAATTAATCAAAGAAATCATTCTATCTTTCGGAACCCAAAGAACCAACCCCAAAAGAGGAACCAAAAGAAGAACCCCTTCCAATGAGGATTACATTTGTATTTATACACTTTTTGAGAATAGGGATATGAAGAGTTGTTTCCTCCAAAAGCCACAAAAAGACAAACTACAAGAGATTGTGAAGTCATTTTGACTACTCTTTCACATTCTAATATTACATTATATTACACAAAATGTTACATGTTGCACATTTTCAATTAGTCCCATCCTGAGATTGCTTATGTTTGTACAACTAGAATTTGTGACTTTGCCTTTACTAAACTTGGACTAGGACCATTAAAATGTACCAATCAAACATAAACCTATATAAAATTATCTAAAATTTCATCATGTGCTTGATTGAGCTCTACAATATTTTGATCAATATTTTCACATGCCAACCAAATTCTCATTAGCCTGGTGATGGATGAAGAATCGAAATTTTCTTCACTAGGTGATTCTGCTTGTAGCATACTATCAAACTAGGATTTTAAAACCTATATAAAATTCAAATTATTCTAGTCATTATATACATAACATCCAATTCTTTTTACAAAATCACTAATCTATTTCAAAATATGCTTCACAAGATTATAAGAAGCCCAAAACTTGTTCTTGCATCCTTGTAATATGTATTTTCTAAAATTATATGTTTCAACCCATTTCTAGTGAACAAATTCATCCTTTCCATCCAAAATTCCCCCATTAACCAAATTTTGGAACTCCACCTTAGTGAGCTCAACAATATGACGAAGATTCATTTCAATATCTTTTAGTTCTTAATCAATGTTATTTTCAATCATTTTCATGGAATCTTCTTTTATTAATTTGTTACACTCATTCATTATTCCATCTATTGTTTTATGTTCAAGTGCTAGCAATTCATTTCTCTAGGCCATGGTTGTCAATATTATTTATTTCATTAGCAAAAGTGGCATTCCCTTGTTTGCATCAAGAGCTAGCAGAGAGGATAAGGCTAAAGTTGTATAATCTATGAAGAGAACATGGAGTTGCTGGTAGATGTAGTGCAATTGAGTGCACAAGAAGAGGTGGATGAGAAGGTTGTAGGTGTAGGAGGAAATGTTACAGAAATCATACTTGAGGAGCTTACAAAAGAGAAAATGGGTGAAGAGGAGAAAGATATAGTTTTGGAATCTTTTGATTTTATAATGTTTGTTGTAATGATTTGTGTGTACATAGGTGAAGTGGAGAGTGAAGAATGGAGAAAAATATTTTTGTGGAGGGATGTTGGTGGGTTAAATTCCCATAAAAAGAGAGAAGGAGAAGGGAAGTATTTGGAGGTGGATGGTTAGTGGTGGGTTGAAACCCGTGAGAGGAAAAAATAAGTGAAGAACATTTTGGAGGAGGAGTCTAGGCTATGGTGGATAAAGGTCCTCAAGAAAGTTAAATATTGATGGCCAAACTTCATGGAGGATAAGAATTTTTCTAGAAAAATGATAGAAAAGGTGAAGGAAAAAATTTTTTATTTACTTATGATAGTATTTGAGTATGTTGCAAATTGTATGTTTTCTTGAAGGGTTATTCTACCACTCAACTCCATTTTGTGAGTTCATTCTCACAAACTTTCTTACCTGGCATGTCTGATGCAAGAGCATCTGGGTCAACAAGAAATCTTGCATCATCAAAAAAATTTATAGGTTTTTTTTGAATTTTTCTTCAAGTTTGGGTGTGTTTGTTGTTTTGTAGTTATCTTGTCAACTATCTTCCTTGGGAGAGTGCTACAAGAAAGTTTTAGGCTTATATTTGATTCAGACATTAGTAGTAGTGTTAATAAATCATTAGTGTGCTATCAAAACCAAATCAAGTTGTTACAAGCTTTTAATTAAAAATGAGCTACTATGGAAGGTGATAGGGATTGTGTTTTCCTTGCTAAAAAACTTGTGTATTGCTCCTATAGGGACTGCATTTTCCTATTATAGGACTCGTATATTTCTACTAGAGGGACTATATACTTTGTAATGAAATAACTTGCACAAAAGAAGAGTATAATACAAAATATGCTTCAATTACTTGATAGTACTTAAGAATAATAAGCCACTTCGAGAGGGAAAACCTCCAAAAGCCTCCAAGAAGAACACAATTCATAATATGATGATCATAAACTAACCACTAGCTCCTATATATACCATTCTTATGCCTTGGATGAAACCCAAGCTAACTTAACTACCTATATATAAAACTATATTAATGATCATATAATTTAATTAAGAGTTAAGGTAGCCACAAGACAACTACTCATAACCCTATGCACACTGTAATATTAAAGGCATAGCATGCCCCCCTCTTCAAAGAAGTGAGTGGTGATCAACTATGGATGCTTTTGTATAAAATCCTCATTTTTTATGTAGCATCTTTGACTGGTGTTTTCCTCCATTTGATCAAATACTCTATGATTTACCTTGTTTGCATCCTATTTCTATATGTTTCAATAATTTCCTTGGATCTAAAATTGTTCTACCCTCTTCATCAAGCTCTAGTAACTCAATTTGTATTGTAACTCTTTGTCTGATAACCTTCTTTGAGTGTGAAACATGGAAGATTGGATGTAGTTTTGTTGACATAGGAAACTCCAATCTATATGTTATACTATCAATCCTCTATAACACCTAATAAGGACCATAATACTTGGGTGCAAGCTTATTATCTTTCTATTGTCATTTTAGTGATATTTGTTTATATGGTTGTAATCACACAAAGACCCAATCTCCCACTTCAAAAGTCATTTCACTATGGTGTTGATCAGCTTGTTGCTTCATTATGTTTTGTGTCATTGTCAAGTTCTCCCTCAGACTATCAAGTACCTCTTGATGATGTTGAATGTATTCTTCAATTTCTCAAACCTTTGGGTGTGCCTCCAATGAAGAGATGACTAATGGTGTTTGGTGCCCATATAGTGCCAAATATGAAAACATTTTGGAGGAAGTATTGAAAGAAGTGCTATACCACCATTCTACTAGTGGCATCAATTACAACCATCTCTCTTGTTTATTTGAAGAAAAACATCACAAATAACCCTCCAATTATTTGTTGACCACCTCAGTCTAACCATTTGATTATGGCTTTTGGATTCCCATGTGTATTTTTTTAATAGTATTCATAAAGGTTGTTACTATAGTGCTTGCTACAAATAGGTGTGTCAAAGCACAAAAATATGCATATTTAATGAGACGATCCACAACAACCATGATGACATTTTTTCTCCTTTAGATCTAGGCAAACCTATGATGAAATTCATGCATACCTCCTCCCACCTTTGACTTGGAATAGATAAGGGTTGTAAAAAACATCAAGTCTTAATTGTCTCCCCTTTATTTTTTTGGTATACCATGCATTCCTCTACAAATTTTTGAACATCCCCTTGATCCCCTCTCAAAATAAATCTTTCTTGATTCTATGATAAGTCTTCAAGAATCTAGAGTGCCCACCTACCAAAGATGCATGTATTTTTACCAACACCTTAAACATAAGGGTTGAGTTCCTAAATAGGTACAAACTATCTTTGTACCATAAAGTAGTACTTGTTTGACACACCTAAATCTTGGTAGAGTGTCTCAATGGGAGTATGAGTATCCATTTCATTCTCCCACGCTTCTTGTGCCTCATTTAATCAATGTGCCTGCAATATGGAAATAACATACAATAGTGACTCTATGGGTTCATCCTTCCTAGATAGAGCATCAACCACAATATTCTCCTTGTCTTTCTTAAATATGATTTCAAAGTCATATCAAAACATCTTTGTGACCCAATTTTGTTGTTCATCAAATGACAACCTCTTTTCCAAGAAATATTGAAAACTATCATGATTTGTCTTTACATTGAAGTGTCTTTCCATTAGATAAGGTCTCCATTGTTTGATTTCATGCGAGATAAATAGCATTTCCTTCTCATAAACTAACTTCAACAAATTCTTACCTTTGAGTTTGTGGCTCTAAAATACAGTGAGGCCCACGTTTTCTCTTTATGATCATACTTTAGTTTGATGGACTTATTTGTTTATGACACGCTTGGATATGACATTGTATGTTTTATGATAATAGACTATTGGTACATATATTATATTAGAGTATCATTTTATGGATTATTGATGATGACATAGATTAATTATTGATTATGGATTTAATTGTGTTTTATTGGATTAAAATTTACAAATTTTAACTGCTGCTATATAATGGATTATTTTTAATGAGCATAATTGTATATGTTTAATATATATCATAATTAGTTAAATGTGATGTGGTAATGCAATTTTGGGTTAGTATGACCCAAATATTGAATTAAATGTGTTTGTATTTTTATGTAATTATGATAATATTGTTAATTATGAAATATGTATGATGTGTATGTTAATTTTATTATGAATGTTGCTTCAACTATTATTTTGGATATATTAAGGTTTGTATACAAGTGTACAAATTAAATTCCATGGCCAATGGAAAAATTGTGGAGATTCCCCAAGAAACCAGAATTGTGTTTCCCCAATGTACCTTGGTATTATGTTAAGATATGATTAAAATTTTCATATGTAAATTGTTGTGAGTGTGAATGTATTAATTAAATTTATAATTATATCTTTATTATTTTATGTGGCATGTTATTAGATTCCCTTAAGTGTCAAATCTCGGATTTGAACTTAAGAGAGTTTTATGGGTCATAAAGTATTATTTTCTTTATTATTTGTGTAAAATTAAACCCCTATAGTGATAACCTATGAGTGGGGCTTATGTTTAAATATTTAAAAAGTGTTATGGAAGTATCTAGAGGCTTGAAAAGTGCCTTAGAAGATAGGTGATAAGTTTTTGGGAAGTAAAACCTAATTTTGAGTTGCAAGTCAAAATTTAACCCTACTTTTATTTTTTATTTATTCTCTTTTGAAAACTTATTTTGAGGTTGGCATTCCATTGTCTGAAACTTTCTATTTTGAGAAACAAGGGTTTATGAAAGGAAAGATTGGAAGAAGGGCTTGGGAACTTGGAGAGAGGAAAGTGAGAAGAAATTGGATCAAGACTTCACCTAACTTGGTTGAAGCATAAAGATAAGCTTTTATGTCATTTTAAGATTGTAGTAGTGCTATTTTTTATTAAAATAATATATATATGGTTATTGGATTTTTTAGAACCTTCTTATTTGTATGTGTGAAAACCCTCTTTGTGTGTTGTTTTTATGCATAATGGTCATTTTGGGGTATGTGTTGTATTGGATGCAGATCTTTGGGTTAAGAGCCACCCATGTGTTGGGGTTGAGAGAGGTGTGGACCCTCTCTTGGAGAAAAACTTTATGTTGTATGTTTTTGGCATGACTGGCTATGTGGTTGTGGTGATTGGATTATGGAGGACGGGGTATCTATTTTATGGCATATTTGTGTTGTGGTGATTATGTATTTTAGGTGAAGAATATTGTAGTTGTATACAGAGTTGTGATTATTGAATAGGTGGAGATAAAAATTATACTTACATTCTTTCCCCAAGAAGTTAGTGAGTTCCCTTGACACCCCCTTCATTATGGATCTTGTGAAGGTCCATTTGTGTGTGTGTTGGTCATATGGGTAGTTTGTAGATTTGTATTGCTTGTGTGTGATTTATGTTGTGTAAACTAGTTTCTTGGGAGCCTCCTAGCTCAAGGGAGAACTTGCTTGCAAGTCTTGCGTTTGGGTGGTGAGCTAGCCTTGGTCATGTGAGGCTTTTGTTTCTTTGTGTGTTGTAGATTTGATACTGAATTGGGAAGATATCTATCATAGAAAACTTGTTGTTCGCTTGTATAAAAACTTTCCAAGACCCCATTGTGATGGATTTATTATACATGAATATAGAGATAGATCTCTTTTATATTTGTAGATTATGTTGGAGTCATAAAAAGAAAAAATTGTTATCCCATTGCTGATTAAATATGTTCCTTTAGTCAAACCTATATCATTCTCATACCTCTATTATATTGGAAGGAATTATATCAATGTTATTTTTTGAGTTATGTGTGGTTGCTTGGAGCAAATATATGTATTATTTTAGTAAAATGACACAAGTAATTTTCAGATTTTCCAAATTATTATACCATTTGATCAGCAAGGAGATAGTTTTGGATTCTTTCTTTAATAATTTGTCTTCCAATTTGTGGGACAGAAATTAATAGAAAAAATAGTTTGCAAAAAAAATTATTACCATAAGTTGTTTCTATGAGACACCCTTGTATAAATAGAAAAATAATTTTGTTCATTCACTCACTATGAATTTTCATAATGGAATACTTATCCATTTTCAAAAAAATAATATTATGTATACACTATGTTGTAGGAATATTTTTAATAGAAAGTTTTATGCTTGTTCATCTTCAATGCAATTCGGTATTGAATTGTATAGTATACTATTTACTTCCTTCAATCTAGTTGATTGTAATCCTTTAGAAACTAAGTCCAATCTATTTAGAAACATACAGGCTTAGTTATTTTTCTAACTATGGACTGAATATATTCTAGCTCGGAGCAATTTATATGTATAAAGAAAAACATCTTTTTATTTTTTGTACAAATATAGGAACTCTATTCATTTTACCTTTCCTTTATTTCACACACACACACACACATGATGTTGAATAAACACATAGAATGCTATACATGTATCACAGTGTAAAACAAAAATAAAATACATATTAATGATAGTATTTACATTTGATTCATTTTTTTTTTAAATAATTAGAAATTATTTTGCATGGCTTACAACTTCATAGCCATGTGTGTATGGGAGGGGAGCCCCATTCCACCCTCCACAGAGCCACATGAAAGGGGTGCTACCCCATTTGGGAGTCGCCCCCTCTCCCATTGAAATAAATTGCTGGCATTTAGCCTTCTCGAGGGTGCGTCCATGGAAGAAACAGCCCTGGGTACTGCCACAATAATGGGTTACACTTTTGGGGATATCCTAATTTTTGTTGAAATCACATATTTTTAGAAAATATAATGATTTAAGCCTTGAAAGGTTCCATTTAAAGTATTTTAATTGAAGAGGGTTTGAGCAAACCCCCTTGGATAGAACCCCACTAATTTTAAACCATACATATAATGGAGTATCCTCTACACCTATCAAAATGCTGATAAAAAACCACTTTTGATTTACCTTTTAGGGGATCTAATGAATTCATTTAAAATTTATGTTTTGTAAGTATGTAGTCCTTATTATAAGCTTCCCAAAAAGTATAGCTTTAAATATATTTAATTTGATTATTATATTTATTTTTTATTTCTTGTGAATGTAGGTTTTTCACCGAACATCAAGTTCTCTATTCTACACACATGGAAAATTAGTAAATTACTAAAAAAAAATTCTAAAAAATATCTATGCCCTAGGTATTGATGTCCTTATTTCAAAAAAAAAAGAAAAATTTGAATTTTGATACATACAGAAAAAATTATGTTTTATGGAATACGCCTATGTCTTAATTATAATTGGTTTGACTTCAAAAATTAATTAAAAAAAATATTCAACAAAACATTATAAAACTAAATGCATGCCCTATATATCGGTGTTACCAATCTAAATTCAAAAGAATTAGAATTTTATCCTTTGTAGAAAAAAAGTTATGTGCTACAGAATACACATCACTTTAAAAAATGTTGTTTACTATTAAAAACCAGTTTCAAAGGAGACGCAAAAAATTTTGCAATTTAACTCCAATTTTTTTTTTTAAATATATTTGGAATCTACAAACAAAATCTCACAAATCACTAGTTCACATCATCTTCAAATTCCTAACGGTTTAGTGGCTATAGGTGCCAGAAAGTGAATATTTGGTTCAAAATGTTGATTTCAATATCAAGTTTGGCCAAAAAGTGTAACCCATTATTGTGGGATGACCCCCACTCACATAATTTTTTTTACTATTATATATGAATCAATTTATTCATTATGGTGTAACAACCTCCAAAGTACAAAATTCAAATTTTCTTAACTATTAACCAAAACAAACAACCCAATGCTAACAAAAGGGTATATGATCAAATTTCAGAACTTTCCATTAACTTTTGTGATACAATATTATGTAACAAAGTGCAAAACTTGCAAGTGATATCCAATAAGATCACCACAATAAATAACTTCCACTCATCAAATTTAATAAGTGTAACATTAAGCACATCTCAAGTACTTATTAAATAATATGGTCTTCCAAGTGTATATCTGGAAATCATCAATGAAAATAATATTACATAATCAAGATATACAAGGGGTCAAATACTACAACCCTTATCAATAACAATGAACAAAATAAGCTATGAAGTAACTACCACAAATACAAGTGGTCATATATAATATACATAATGAATAATATCTGAAGAACTCCAAGCTCAACTCTGCAAGCTAATCCTCCAAGATCTCATGCTCCTGTTGTTGATCAAGGAAGGGATTGAACCCACCATAAGGATGTCCCTTTCCTCCCCATCCATCAATCAAGTTGAAGAAGCACCATCCATAATCCAAAAGCGTGGTATAATATAATATTGGTGATGATCTTATTTAGTTCATTTCTTAACTAACACATAAGCATACACATGAAGTTCCATAGATCTAACCATTTCAAATACATGGAATTAGATTTCTCAATGCACATCAATACATCCTTTCTAGTATTTAATACAAATATGAATACAAAGACATAAAAAAGTCAAAATAAGACTTTCAATAGTAACCACAAATCTTTTCAAACCAACAAGATTTGACTTAGAACTATACATTTAAGACCATATACAACATCCACATAAATTGCTATTCGCATCCCATATTACGAAAGCTCTCTTAATGTGATGATATATGTCTTATTAAAAATGTGTGCCTAAGGTAGAACTACATGCATCCGATACTACATACATCCTAACTTTAGCACAACACAAGTATCCAAACACACATAAAACAACAATTCAAATACTCACACACACACACACACACACACACACTCATAGAGAATAGAAGACAACAACATATAATTTAAACATTCACAAATCAAATACACATCACACACATTGTTATGTGACTTTTTCTCCAAAATGGAAAAGAAATATATTTATGAATAATCCTCTAAAATTATAAGAGGATAAAGTTTATTTACCCTTTATAATTAAAAGGGAGATGGAAAATAAAGGATATTATGATCCTTTGGTTAAAAGAGAGATAAATAAAGAATAATTATGAAAAACTCCTTTTAAAAGGAAGGAGTTATTATGTTTATTAAACCATTATTAATGACAACCTTTGTGAAAAGGTGTGATGGTTCATAAATCACCCTTAAAAGGTTATATAAGGCATTTGTGTGAGACTTGAAATGGGCATGGAGAACACTCAAGGAAAGATAAGGAAAGAAAGGCAAGAAATCATGAAAGAGAAGGATTATAGATTTGATAAAGGAAAGTATACAGGAAAAGTATATAGGAAAGTATACAAGAAAGTATACAGGAATCAGAGGGCACAAAGGAGCGAGAATTAGGTTCTTTGGTTGGGCACACAGAGTGTGTCCAACTAGGGGTATAGTGTACACCCAAGAGTGTCTTGGCCAGGGTTGTGTTTTATGCCGTGAGGCATGGTTGGTTCTATGTAAGAACTGGTTCCTCTGGGGGTGGTTCTTTGCTGGGAATAGCCAAGACCTGTGATCATTCATCTGAGTGCCATATAACAGCATCTTAGTGCTTCATAGATAAGTGATTTATATATTTATTTGTAGTAAATATTACAAATGTTGCATTGATTTAATTATTGTTGTAAATTGATGTTATTAAAGTTTATTGCTGAAATATTTGGTTGTACAATGTCATTTGCTATGTTTTAATGTTTATTCAATATATGGAAAAATTATTAATTTATTTCTATTTGTTAAGAAAATAATAAGTTTCCGGTAAATGAATGTTACTTGGGTGAAAAGGAGATCACACACATAAAGAAAACATACATAAAGAAAGTACATATAACTAACATAAAATATAAGCATATCATACAATCAAGAATACAACACACAATCCCAACCAAGGCCTCTGCCTCAAAATTCAAATATAAGAGCATAAGTTCAAAGATCAGAATCAAGTCATCTACCTTAAAGTTTGATTACAATAACATAAGTTCAAAGACCACAATCAAGGCATCTGCCTTAAAGTCCCATACCACATTAAGGAATGCATCTCCCATCAATAAAGTGCATCTATACCAAATATCATATAAGTAAGTAATCTAACCATATAGTAAACACATAGCACCCCAACATTTGGTGATATGGTATACCAAGTTGGGTCATAGCTCTTAGTTAGAGATCTCCTAGCACTAGAGATGAAATGAGAAACATAATTTGTGCATTTGCATACCCTTTGAAACCCTTAGCCCATCCAGAGCACTAGAACATATGTGATGTGTTTATGGTGAGAAGAGCATCTGATAATCTCTTATAGTCTTACTTAATGGGAGAAGGTCTTCAAATGTATTGGAATATGATTAGAGAAAATGATGTAAGCTAGAATCACCCACACAACATCTAACATTCTCTCAATCCATACTAATCATGGTACTTACATAGTAACCAAAATATACATAGTCTAAATCAAGACCACTAGGTGCAGTGAAGCACAGAAAACACTTTCACTTTTTCTTACACCTACAACACCTCATAACGTAGTAGGTACAACACCTAATACAAGAGTGTAACACATAATACCAATATATCATTAAAGATAGTATCTTTACCCAAATTAAGTTGGGAAATCATTCAAAATATCATTGGAAGTTTAACATTCCAATTATGACATCAAAATTATCACACACAAATCCATAAGAGGACTCTCAAGAACAAGATCAATATTTAGGTGTAAACATTCATGTTAGCACTCTCATAAATAATATCCTCATAAAATAAATTTCAACATACTCAACAAAAATAGAAACTCACCAAACCATGTTGGGAGATCACAAACACCAACATTTCTTTCATGCTAGTAATTTATATATAAATTGCATAAAAATAGCTTCCATTGAAAAAGCTATAACTTTCTTAAAACATAATCTTTTTCTAAATTTTAAATGTGTTAGAAAAGTAACATATAGATCTAAAAATATCATAAATATTTTTCAATAATTCTCTTTAATAAAATTTTCTAAAACTTATATATAATCACATATAAAATAATAATCATCAAAACAATAGAACAAATAGATAGTCATTGATTCATACATATCGCATAATTTAGAATATGGGTATGGCTGAATTCTTGTGAGGATTTAGTCAACTAGTTTTTGCATATTCAAGAAAAATATTGAAGAAACCCAGTTTCTAAAATAAAATATATTTTAGATGTAATGGACTATTTTTTTAAGATAATTTTATAACAGCACATACATCCACTCACAAATGTTTTTATATCTCTACATCTAGAATCTAGGTATTTCTAATTTTTTATATGATTTAAAAAACTTATTTTCTCACTATTCCTAAAATTTTTAGAAGAAGTCAGTTTCTAAAATGAGTTTTATTGAAGATGCAATGGACTAGTTTTTCTCAAGACAGTTTTACCAATTTTCATAAAAAATCAGTGAACTTGTTTAATTCACAAAATAGAAATCATGAAAGATGAAATTACAAAAATTATAGGGAAAGTTGATCCCATATTTAGAGACTATATATCCAAAATTAAAAGGTATCTAGTTCACTATTTATGAAATATGTCAAATCTCACATAGGTTTCTATTTTCTTTTCAAGACAACTAGTTTTTTATCCATACACAGTATGATCAAAATTCAATTCTTTCTTGAAGGAAATCTAAGTTCATTAATTACCAAAGAAACCAAATATTATCTACATATTTTCATGATTAAAATCTTACCTTGAAAAATCTTGCATAAATTTTAAATTTGAAGAAGATCTTGAAATTTCAATTCCTAAAGAAAAATAGTCATGCTCATCCTTCTTCTTTTTCTTGCTTAAGTCTATTGTCTTTTTTTCTCTTCTTTTTAATAATCAATAATTGCATAATGCATAAAGAAGAATGGCATCCTCCAAAAAAACAAAAAGACTCTTTACAAATCAAAGTAAAACACAATTAAATAATCTTTTTCTATTGTGCACACTCCTAATAATAAAATATTAGAAATAAAATATTATTTTTTTCTATTTACAATTAAAGATAGTAAATCTTTATATTATCTTTTCAAACTATGAAATAACTATAATTATTTATTTCTAATTCAATAATATAAACTTGTACAATCAATTAGTTTAAACAATTAGATTTGCCAAATCATTTAATTCTATTTATTTTTCCTAATCATGAAATAAATAATTATCCTTTTAGCCAAATAATTAATAAATAAAAATCTATGTATTAATAAATAATTCATCACCATGATTATTTATTATTATTAGTTATTAAATTTTAAAAAACCAAATAAATAATTAAACATCAATAATTATTTATTTCCTTTTAATTAATTATTTTAATCTAGTTTAATTATTAATTACCCACACAAATGGATTATCTTGGAATACTTCAACACCATAACCTAGTTCACCTTCCCCAATACATGTACCTGTTGCACAACACAATCTTGCCACACGTACCTTACCAGCATTGTTAGGAACAATATAATCATATAATCGCCTTTAACAATTAACCATGATATTGGAATCACACATTATACATAAAATGTGTTAATTCAACATTTTAGATTTAACATAAGTTAATAGAGCTTATCTAATTTTATCACAAAATTAGAATATCATAGACTCACAAAGAAACTAGAAATGAGGGATGTTACATATGGTTTATAACTCTTTTAAAAAATATAAATATTGTTCATCTACTTCCAATTATTCTCCTCTAGTGATCTTAAATCAGAGAACAAAGAAATATATGTTATTATGAAAACTAAAGCTTGCATTTGGGTAACAACAGATCCTTGTAAAACTTAAAATATATATAAATATTTAAATATTTAAATCTTGATCAAAATCCTCTATTCCTGCAACTCAAAACAAAAAGAATATGAGATACATGGATTTCAATAGATAAAACAAGAGTGAATGCAACAAATAATTAAATAGGGCAATTTATTTATTTTCTATCAAACCAAAATACAAGCCCTTAGGATTGTTATCCTCTGTAATGTTTAGGATTGAACCGTTATTTCATCTGAAGGTATAGATCTGGATAAAACTAGATCTCTTATATTAAAAATTTTGATTAGAGATCTCATCATCTAGAACTCTTCCAAACAAATATATATATTTATATATATTCAACAGTGATGCTTGGGTTGCTTCCTTATATTAAACTACATGCAATCCAAACCCTCCATACCTACAAACAAGAAACACAAAACAAAAGGCTTAACCAGACTGAGAAAGTAACAAATCTTTCAACCAATCAACCTATAAACCCTCAATGCCTATAGCAAAACAAAATCAAAAAATAAAAATTAGAAAACCAATACATGTGCAGAGAAAAATATCAAATGAATCGAACTTGCACAAGTAGTGGAGGAAGGGATAATTCCTTAAAATAGTTTTATGAGCTACTCCTTCCTACTCCCTCATCCCTGCTAATAGAAAATTCTTGTGTAGTAAAAACAAAATGGTGAAAATGAAAAGTAGGGTAAAACAAAATTGCTTTTATTGCAATTAAGTAAGTTTTTTATTAATTTATAATTAGAGAAAATAGACTCTAATGCAAGAGAATTCAAGTTAATGAATGATCCTATGTCAACCAAAAAAATATTTCAAAATTTTTGTTTCGGTTTTGTTACATTTCTGTTGGTTTCTGTTTGTTTTCTTTAGGAGGAAATTCAAGTTCAATTTGGTCAAGTCTTCAACACCACCTTGTAGAAGAGCATAAAGGGTGTCTACAATCTCAATTTGATGAAATTTCAAAAAATCTAGTGAAGTTTAGAGCATTTCAACAAAACTTGAGGTTTGTGAACCTCTCATTCTACCAAAAGCCTTTGGTTTCTTCACTTTCGGCAACTTTCTTAGTTCGTAAACTTTATATTTCACTGAAAGACTTGGTTCTTTTATTTTCAGCAACTTTTCAAGTTCGCTAACCTATTCTTCCACTGAAAGAATTTTGGTTTCTCTTCTATTTCTGCACATTTCCAAGTTCGTAAACTGGAAGATTCACTGAAGAGTTCTAAGATTTGCATAAATTCTTCAATTCACCAAAAAGGTTTTGTTAGGAAAGAGTTCAAGTGTTTGAGAGTTCAATAGTTCACCGACAGGCTAGTTTACCAAAAGACAAGCTTGTCGAACAACAATTTCATCAAAAGACAAATTCATTGAAAGGCTCATTCACTGAACACTTTGTTCATTTTCTATTTTTGGCAACTTTTCGCAAACCATGTGTTCCATGGAAACAAGTTTTTAAGTTCTTGAAATTGCTGAAAGGTTGAAGATGAAGAGTGATGGTTTTATAAGTTGTTGATTCACCAAAGGGAGAGTTCTAGGGTATATGCACAAGTATGAGGGACCAAAAAGTCACCACATGACTTTTTGGTCCCATATAAGTCATAAAGCAAGCGCGTTATGGCTCGGTATTACCAAGCCTATAACGTGATCACATTTTCCAAAAGCAACTCTCTCTCTCTCTCTCTCTCTCTCTCTCTCTCTCTCTCTCTCTCTCTCTCTCTCTCTCTCTCTCTAAACCCAAGCAACCCTAAACCTTTATCTCCCTATCTCTCCTTGATCTCTCTATCTCTATTGTCTCGCTACCTCTCAATCTCTCTACTTGTCTTTGGCCATGTCCATCACTCTCTATCTCCCTATCTCTCCCCTTGGTGTCCTCTATATCTCCCTATCAGTCCTCTCTCCTTAAACCGTAAACCTCCAAACCTTAACACCTAAATAATACCCCTAAGCTCTAAACACTAATCCTTAAAATTGAGCAACCCTAAACCCCCAAACACCAAACCCAAACACCTAAACCCAAGAAACCCTAAACCTCTATCTCCCTATCTCTATCATCCATCTACCTTGTAGTCTCTCTCCCTGTGTCTCTGGACATGTCCCTCACTCTCTATCTAGAGAGAGAGAGGTATTTAGGGTTTTGGGCCATTGTTTAGGGTTGCTCAAGTTTAGGGAGAGAGATTGAGAGGTATAGGGATGATAAGGATAGAAATATGTAGATTTAGGGTTTCTTGGGTTTTGGGTTTAGGGGTTAGGGTATAGGGGAATTATTTACGGTTTAGAGGCTTAAGGTTTCTCGGGTTTAGGGTTTAGGGGTTTAGGGTTTCTTGGGTTAAGGGTTTAAGGTTGCATGTCAAAAGTAGTCTCTCTCTCTCTCTCTAAACCCCTAAACCCTAAATAATGTCCCTAAATCATAACCCCTAAGCCCGAGCAACCCCAAACCTCTATCTCCATATCTCTCCCTTATCTCCCTATCTCTCTAGACATCTCACTCACTCTCTATCACCCTATCTCTCCCCTCTTTCTCCTCAACCTCTCCCTATCTGTCTCCTCTCTCTCTACCTATCTATCTCTTGCTATCTCCATATCTCTTACCTCCTTCTCCCCTATCATTCCTCTATTTCTCTATCTCTCCCTATCCCTTATTGATTAAGGAAATAGAAAAAAGAAAACTACGACTCTCTTTCTATCTCTCTCTCTCCCTATATATCACTTTATCAAAAGAGAGGTTTAGAGCTTCTTAGGTTCAAGGTTTTGGGGCATTTTTTAGGGTTTAGAGGTTTAGGGTTTAGGGGCATTATTTAGGGTTTAGGGTCGCATGTCAAAAGCAGTCTCTCTCTCTAAACCCATAAACCTTAAATAATGCCCCTAAATCATAACCACTATCCCCTAAACCCTAAACCTGAGCAACCCCAAACCTCTATCTCCCTATCTCTCTAGACATCTCACTCACTCTCTATCACCCTATCTCTCCCCTCTTTCTCCTCTACCTCTCCCTATCTGTCTCCTCTCTCTCTACCTATATATCTCTCGCTATCTTCATATCTCTTACCTCCTTCTCCCCTAACATTCCTCAATTTCCCTATCTCTCCCTCTCCCTTATCGATGAAGGAAATGGAAAAAAGAAAACTATGACTCTCTTTCTATCTCTCTCTCTCCCTATACATCACTTTCTCCCTATCTCCCTATCTCTCTGCCTCTCAAAGAGAGAGAGAGAGAGAGTGAGCAAGAGAGAGAGAGAGAGAGTTGTTTAAGTTCACCAAAACGCAAGGGCAAGGGTGAGAGAGAGGGAGAGAGAGGGGAGAGAGAGAGAGAGAGAGAGAGAGAGTTGTTTAAGTTCATCATAACATGAGCATGTTATAATGCACTTGTGTTATGTGAATGCACATAACGCGATCGCATTATAACGCTATCACGTTATGTGAATGCACAAAACATGAGCACATTATAACACACTCGTGTTATGCATTGTCTTGGTTATTTCCAAGCCTAAGTCTTGGATTTATCTTGGGCTTCCAACCCAAAGTCTTGGACTGTGTTTAGGACATCTAAAGATGTGTTTTTCCAAATTGTAGCAAAATCCACATAATCTGGAGCATGTTCCCCATCAGGTTTGCATTTATTTTGATGAAAACTCAAAACAAATAACACCATAATCTTGATCTCTCTATTAGCTATCTAACCATATAATTTTTTTCACATTTTGAGTACGTTAAGGGTTTCATCTTTAATTGCTTTTGTTAGTGTATCCATTTTTTGTCAAAAACTAGTGTCTAGTATTTTTGACCTTTTTTTAAACCGTTCATCAAAATTTGAAATAAGTTACATTTTTAGAAACTAGACTCCATTCTACACATATTCAAAAAAAAATTGATTTTCAATTAGTTTTCAAACATTTTAGGGTGGAGCACGTTCAATTTTCTATTTTTCAAGATGTGTCCACTTTGAAAATTACTAAAAAATCAACTATTCATGAAACAATTATCAGAAAAAATAGGGATAAACTACATGGTGTTAGCTAATTTCTTACTGAAGTGATTTTTGAAATACTAAATAAAGTTAACATTTTAGGGGGAGCACACCAGATGCTATGTTTTTTTTTTTGAGAAAAAATAGGACCAATTTGTGTGCTCCCCCTTTTTGAACCCCTTAATCTCAACCATTTTTAGAAAAAAATAGTAGTTTAGAAACTAGATTTGGAGCACTACGACTCTTGTTTTTGTTCCATCTTCAAATTTTGAGTGTATCTATCTTCAATTTCTCATCTAACATCAATGTTTCCTAATTTCAAAAAAAAAAGTGGCATCTTAAGACCCCATTTTGGTCCCTCATCTTTGTGCACTTACCCACCATGTTCCAAAGATCCCATTTTCGCATAGGCAAGGAGGATATTGGCTAAGGTTGTGGGATTTGGCTTTACACCTGCCAATTGTATTTGCTTGAAAGTTTATAAAGCCTTATCAAAAAATCCATTTTTTGCATATCTTGCAATCATTACATTCCATGAGATGGCATTTCATTGAGGCATCATGTCAAATAGTTCACGTACCTTGTCTATGCTTCCACACTTTGCATACATGTCTACTAGGGCAGTTACAACTACAAGATCTGATAAAATTCCCATATTCTTTATGCTTTGATGGATGTCCATACCATGTTCCAAAGATCCCATTTTGGCATATGAAGGGAGGATGTTGGTTAAGGTTGTGGAATTTTTCTTTACACCTCTCAATTGCATTTTCTTGAAAGTTTCTAAAGCCTTATTAATAAATCCATTTTTTGTTATCTTGTAATTATTGGATTCCATGAGATGGCATCTCTTTTAGGTGTTCTGCTAAACAATTCTTGTGCCTTGTCTATGTTTCCACACTTTGCATACACGTCTACTAGTGTAGTTTCAATTACAAAAGATCTGACAAAATTCTCATATCCTTTATGCTTTGATGGATGTGCATAATATACCCTATTCCAAACTTCCTATTTTGGCATAGGCAGGGAGGATGTTGGCTAAGGTTGTGGAATTTGTCTTTACACCCACCAATTGCATTTTCTTTAATGTTTCTAAAGCCTTATGAACAAATCCATTTTTTGCATATCTTGCAATTATTGCATTGGACATGAGATGGCATCTCTTTGAGGTGTTATGTCAAATAGTTCACATGCTTTGTCTATGCTTCCACACTTTGCATACATGTCTGCTAGAGTAGTTGCAACTATAATAGGTTCGACAAAATTCCCATATCCTTTATGATTTGATGGATGTCTGTACTATTTTCCAAAGATCCTATTTTGGTATAGGTAGGGAGTATGTTGGTTAAGGTTGTGGAATTTGGATTTACATCTTCCAATCACATTTGCTTGAAAGTTTCTAAATCCTTATCAACAAATCCATTTTGTGCATATCTTGCAATTATTGCAACATATATACTTTGAGCTTAATTATTGCAAAAATATACACAATAACAATTCCATAAATAAGGATTTCCTTAAAAATCATTTTACAGTTACAATAAAGCCATATCCATAGTCTCATAGGTCTATCCTATAGCCCTTGCAAATATTTCAAATTCTTTTCAGGTAACATTTTTCTCATATGCACATACATAATTACTATCCACATATTCAATCAAAGTAAAGCATTTTCACTTTGTTCTTAAGGGCTAATAACAATACAACATCTGACAAAATTCCTATATCCTTTATTATCACTGAGATTGAACAATTATCATATGAAATAGTCACAAAACGTGATAGCCAAAGAGACAGTCCTCAAGTCATGATTATGAGACAAGGATTGTATGTAAAAAGGAGGTAGTCTTGGACCAATAAAATAATCTAGGACAGTCATGAAAAGATAAGAATGTTAATTAGTCTAAGATAGAAAGTTGCAGTTTTGTGGTCTGAGATAGAATGTCGATTGGTCTGAGATAGAAAGTGGCAGTTTTGTGGTTTAAGATAGAATGTTGATTGGTCTGAGATAAACTAGCAAATGACATTTGACAAAATTCATATATCCTTTATGCTTTAATGGTTGTCCATACCATGTTTGCAATATTGGTTGTCCATACCATGTCCAAGACTAGTGATGAAGTCCTTTTGCAAACTTGAGTTCATGCTAGGAGTTTTGATCAATAGTTTAAGCCTTATAATGTATGACATCAAAACTATCTCTTGCAGCATGGTCACATTTTTGGCACTACATGTCCTTGTTTTAGGTATGCATAACTAAAGATATCTTATATCTACATATAATACCATCTTGATGAGGGTTTCAAACAAGAAATGACTCCATAACTACCCCTAAAACTATGGCAATCCTTGACTATCCTCCTATGACTGTCATAATAAGAATAATAAGCCTCTCCATGGAAAATCCTGAAAAAGACAATAAAATACAACCTCAAACTTGCATAATACACCTCTCCATGACTGTACCAAACCCTCATACACTATCAAAACCTTACTTTTGAAATAAATCTTTCATAAAACCCTAGATTTTATTAATGCTAGGTCTGAAGTGATGCCAAAATTAGTAAAACTTGATATTATCACTCCCTATTATGGACTCTAGATGAAGGGAAAGCTATGGCATGCTTGTAATAAGCTGAAAATGCTTAAGAAAATCTAGACAACCCTACCTTTTACTAGAAAATGGATGAAATATGTGTCATCAACACCTTGTCCATACATGTGTATTGAAGTTTCATTACAAAAAAATCATGGTGTTTGTAATCTTAACAAGAAGTTTGTGATGATGGTGAGGAGTTAATGTAAATAAGAGTGACTATTAGATTTTTATGATAAATGAGAATCTATGTTGTCTTACATATCTGCCTTATAAATCTTTTTTTATCAAATTCGTGTGGCTAAGCATGTTCCAATAGTTGTGATAGTATTTGTGGATTTAAGGTTTAATATTTTTAAAAGTTGAACACTACTAGTTGTGACTTTAAGGTTGTTAGTATTGACTATAAGTACTTACAATTGAATGAAATGTGCTCTTTAAATCTAAAAAGCAACCAATCATGTAATGACACATCATCACACTAACAAAACATGACTTAATGCACAACTGTTAGAGGTGTCAAGTTAGGATGCTCAAATATTAGGTCCACTCCCCTATGTTTTTTTATAACTTTCAACAACAATATTGTATTGCAGAGTTGATCTCTTATCAAAGGGCAACATAAGGGAAAGAGTGATGAGGTTAGTGTGTGGTAGTATTTGTGGATAGTGTGTTTATCCCTATTAGTGGTAGTATTTGTGGATTTCTTCTTGTTTGGCACTAAATTCCAATGATTTGGAACTCTTAGAAGACAGATGTTCTCTCACTGTGCTCATAAGATTGGGATTTGATTTCTTGTATTGTATAGGGGATCTGGTAGTATACTTGTGGATAAGTACCATCATTATTCACAAATATTGTGAAACTATAGCAAATCAACAACAACCAAGCCAAAAGGTCAAAACACAAGGGACAAAAGGGAAACCAGATTTTAGTTTAGTTTCATATACTAGAAAGATGCCAAGAGTCAAATTTTGCATTCCATACATCAAACATAAACAATCACTCAAATGCTTCAATTTCATGCAGTGGAAAGGTGCTAGGAGTGATGTTTTACATTCCATAGCTCATGGAGCTAAACTGACTACGCCAATGCATTAGGGTAGCTAGGTAAATGCTAGGGGAGGTCTCGTTTCATGTGCCAAGCATCCCAGTTGTTCAGGATAGTAGGCTATGGGCAAAGTCCCTTAAGATCCCTAAGACCAAAAAACTACCAAACTATGACAGAGCAGTTCTTGGAATTCATGGAAGTTGTGAATGTTCTGTTTGGACCTATAGGTGCATGTGGGGTCCATCCAGAATAACCTCTCTTAGTTTTGGTCAACTCCAGTCTATTTGACCGTGCCAAAATCAAATGCATTCTTGCAAAATGATTTAGTTTCATGTAGTGGAAAGGTGATAGGAGTGAGATTTTGTATTCCACAGCTCGTGGGGCTAAACCAACTATGCTAATGTGTTGAGTCGGAAGATAAATGCTAGGGGAGGTCTCATTTTGTTCACCAAGTGTCCCAATCATTCGAGGCAACAAGCTACTGGCAAAGTCACTTAAGATCTTAAGAGCAAAAACTACCAATTTTTGACAAAGCAGTTCTCAGAATTCATGGTAGTTGGGAATGTTCCATTTGGACCTACATGTGCACATGGGGTCCATCCACAATAACCTCTCTCAATTTTGGTCAACTCAAATCCATTTGACCATGCCGAAATCAAATGCATTCTTGCAAAATGCTTCAGTTTCATGTAGCACAACCTTATCAGGTGCCATATTTTTTGTTCTTCTCATCATGGGGCTGAACTGACTATGCCAATGCATCAGGGTGGGTGGGTAAATGCTAGGGGAGGTCTCATTTTGTGTGCCAATCGTCCCAGTCATTCCAGGTTGTAAGCTATCTGTAAAGTTGAAAGGTGCTAGGATTAAAATTTATGCATTCCATAGGTCATGGCGTCAAACCAACTACGCTAAAAAATTTGGGTGGGCAGTTAAATGCTAAGGGAGGTCTCGTTTCATGCACCAAGTGTTTCAGTCATTTCAGGCTGCAAGCTACTAGCAAAGTTGAAAGGTGCTAGGAGTGAGATTTTGCATTCTACATGTCGTGGGGCCAAACCGATTATGTCAATGCATCGCGATGGGTGGATAAATGCTTGGGGAGGTCTCATTTTATGTGCCAAGCGTCCCAGTCATTCAGGGCAGCAGGCTATTGGCAAAGTCCCTTAAGATCCCTAAGAGTAAAAAACTATCAAACTATGATGGAGCAATTCTCAAAATTCATAGAAGCTGGGAATGTTATGTTTGGACATACAAGTGCACGTGGGGTCCATCCACAATAACCTCTCTCAATTATGGTCAACTCCAGTCTATTTGACCATGTCAAAATCAAATGTATTCTTGCAAAATGCTTCAATTTCATGCAGTGGAAAGGTGCTAGGAGTGACATTTTCCATTCCATAGGTCATGGGGCTGAATTGACTACGCCAACCCATTGAGGTGGGTAGGTAAATTCTAGGGGAGGTCTTGTTTCGTGCGCCAAGTGTCCCAATCATTCAAGGCAACAGGCTACCAACAAACTCACTTAAGATCCTAAGAGAAAAAATACCAAACTTTGACAGAGTATTTCTCAGAATTTGTGGAAGCTGGGAATGTTTTGTTTAGACCTACATGTGCACATGGGGTCCGTCCACAATAACCTCTCTTAGTTTTGGTCAACTCAAATCCATTTGACCGTGCCAAAATCAAACGTATTCTTGCAAAATGCTTCAGTTTCATGTAGAACAACCTTGCCATGTGCCATATTTTTTGTTCTTCTCATCATGGGGCCAAACCGACTTGTTGATGGTGTTTTTAGCACACAACAATGCAAGTGTAATTGTTGGGATCACGCCTCTCTTGAAAAGTATCCTACCCTAGGTAAGACTACTCCAAGGATAATATAGCTAGGTCTTAGCTTGCTTGGAATTTCTCAGTTGGAATGTACTAGTTGTTCCTGCAAGGGGTCTTACATGCAGTTTGACAAACTGGACAATTTAGGATAGTAGTTCATGCAAACCCTTACAGTTTCAGCTGATATAACAATATAGAATGCTACTAAAAAACCTAAACTAATAGTTGATTTTGAAAGAAAATATAAAAAGGAGTAGGGTTTAGAAATTCCTAAGTGACATTCACAATGCACAGTTGATTTATGGTAGACAAATGTTTTGAAATTTAAACCAATTTCCTAAGTAACCAAGCTAACTAATTCCTACTACATTGCAGAAAATGATGGTATCTTCTGCAGATTCTTAAGATTTTCAAATTGCATGCATTCGTTAAATACCTAATTTATGGCATGATCTAACTTATGTAATGCAATTGAACACAACATAAATGATTAGTCCAGGCTAACTTTGCACAGCTACTTACAGTCAGCAAGTAATTAAAAGTATGGACTTAGAACATTCATCAAATACCTTTCAATAAACCATTAACATTGCAAAAGCACAGCTAACTAATTGCAGATCATCAAGAAAACCATGAAAACCAAGTAGATAACACAAGTAGACAAATTCTCAGATTCACTACAGAAACTTGCTTTGTATTAATCTCAAATGGCAGAGCATCAACAATTCAGCATCAAGAGTCTTACTTGTTACAATGAGAGAATGATGGCCCTTTTATAGACAAGGCTCCATACTGAGTTTTTCAATGGACGGTGGAGATTAACTCAACACAATGGTCCAGATTACATGGCATTTAATGAAGTACAACAGTTTGTTATATTTTTGGATTTGCATTTGTCCTTTAGGAAAAAGATAAAATACAGCTTGAAAATACATCAAATCTAGACAAAATGGATACCCATTTGACTATATATATAGAAAAGACAATTTTTGAGGCATAATAATGACAAAATAGTCACATGACCTTCTAAATATAGAAATACATGTTTGTGATGGGATTACATCTTAAAATATACAAAAATATTCTATTTCTCTTCATCTAAATCTACTTTGTCTTCTGCTTTCTTGTTGCTGTAGATGACCCAAGATGATAATGTTGGGTTGATGTCAGCGAGGTCTAGGTTCTTGATGTGATCCACCCTATATCTGAACATCTCCAATTCTTCACTGTACTAAATATACATTTTCTCCAGTGCTCTCCTATCCTTATGAAATGCACAAGTCTAAGAACTCACTGATTTACTGCATTTACTACATGATAAAAATGATAAACAACATTACATTCCATACTAATGCATGCAATAAATGCTCAAATACTCCACAATTTGAATCAAAAGATGCAAAACAACATAATTCTATTAAGGCAATATTCATTTCAATTCAACAGATCATTTACCCTTTGAAATTTTCATCAGAATAGTCATTTTGCATGTTTTGCGCTAATTCAGAGGTTGTTTGACCTCTTGAGACTAAAGCGCAGATTTGGAGGTCAACTGACCTTGTGCTAGTTTTGAGGTTGTCTGACCTGAAGGTTCATTGTTCCTTGGTCACTTGCTTGTTATAGTGGTGGCGTGACTTTTAGGGATCTCCAATTTTGTGCAAGATTCAGGTATGACTGACACAAATGAGTCCCAGAAGTCGGTAGGTTGGATTTGTAGTGCAAGTCGGAGAAGGTAGATTTTAGCGCTAGACTGTCTATTACCTTCTGTGTGGCTTACAGAGCTGTCAGAACTTGCATGATTTTGAGGGATGACTGACTAAGTTGGTAAGGAAGTATTTTCGTGTAGGGTCGGATGAAGCGAATCTTGGTGCTAGACTTTCTATTGTGTTTTGCGCAAAGTTTGGGATTAACTGACTTAGCGAGCCTTTTAGACGTGTCTGACTTAGTCAAAGAAAATAAGATTTATTGCTAAAACAGAAGTTAGTGTTTTGAGCACAAGGTGAACTTAGGTTTTGTGAGATTTTTCAAAGCCACCGACCGACTAAAATTGATTACAAAGTTTCACAGGTCGGTCGGATTGATTTTTGACACTAAGTCAATGAGTTTTGTTTCTAGTGCAACACAACCATATGAATTGATAAGTCTCAGATCTACTTTAAAGAAATCATCGCCAAGGATCTAAAGGAGGGTTTTAACATGATTTCATGAACATTGTTTCAGTTTCGGTGCACACAAAGGTTTTTGAATTGCATTAAATCGTTAACCTCCCAACTTCGGATTTTAACTAGGGCTTTCTAGGGATAATTGCACATATCATAGAGAAACTCTATTTTTGACTTTACAACATCAACTCATTCATCGTTAAATGTATTTGCAATTCCATTCTTAAAGAAACTAAGATTCAATTTGGCGTGGAAGACCCCCGTTTTTGTAAACCCTAACTTGTAATCAAAACCCTAGGCCCAGAAATGGAGTACTCACCTGGTTTAGCAAAGTTGAAATGTGATGAAATGCGTGAGTTAGAATGCTTTTGGGTTGAATCCGTGGCTTGCTTGCAGAAGATTGATTTCACACTATTCGCAGAGCTCTCCAGTTATTTTTTAAAAATATAGAATGAGCTTAAAAAAGGGCAAAACACATTTTATTCTCCCCTACTTGATAGCCATAAATGTAGGGAGTACAGCGGGTATTTTGACATACCATTGAGTTATTTCAAAATTTGCTCGAGAAAATGGGATCACTGACCTTGCACGAATTTTGAAGGTTACCAACCTAGTCAGTTGTGATGACTTTTAAGGCAAAATCGGTGACACTTAATTTTCACGCTTAGTCAGTTGGACATGAAAACAGTGCTAAGTCAGATGACTTGAAATTCAATGTAAAAGTCAGATGAAAGGGTTTATGGTGCAAATGACACTCAAACTTGATTTTAATGAAGGAAAATACTTGGACTTAGTTGATTTTGAGATGACTTAATGACACTAACCTTTCTAGCTTGACAAAAATGCAGTTGACCCACTTTGACATCTTAGGAAGTGAAAACTAAATTGATACTCTAGACCAAAATTTTGAAAGAGGGGGTCCCCATTTCAAGAAATGGGGCATGTGTGTGAGGTACAAAATGACTGTGCCAACATGTCAGGGTGGACAGGTAAATGGTATGGGAGGTCTCATTTCGTGTGTCAAGCATCCCAATCATTCTGGGCTATAAGCTATTGGCAAAGTTGAAAGGTGATAGGACTAAAATTTTGTATTCCAAAAGTCATGGGGTCAAACTGACTGTGCCAACATGTCTGGGTCAATGGGTAAATGCTAGGGGAGGTCTCATTTCATGCACCAAGTGTCTCAGTCATTCCAGGTTGCAAGCTACTAACAAAGTCAAAAGGTTCTAGGACTAAAATTCTACATTCCACAGGTCATGGGGTTAAACTGACTATGCCAACACATTGGCATGGGCAAGTAAATGTTAGGGGAGGTCTCATTTCATGCACCAATGGTCTCAGTCATTTCAGGCTACAAGCTATTGACAAAGTGGAAAGATGCTAGGAGTGAGATTTTGCATTCCACAACTTGTGGGGCCAAACCGACTATGCCAATGCATCAGAGTCGGCGGGTAAATGCTAGGGGAGGTCTTGTTTTGTGTGCCAAGTGTCCTAGTCATTCTGGACTAGAGTTGACCAAAACCAAGAGAGGTTATTGTGGATAGATCCCACATGCACCTCTAGGTCCAAATGAAACGTTCTAGCTACAATGAATTTTGAGAACTACTCCGTCATAGTTTGGCAGTTTTTGGCTCTTAGGGATCTTAAGGGACTTTGCCGATAGCCTACTACCCCAAATAACTGGGATGTTTGGTGCTCAAAATGAGACCTCTCTTACCATTTACCCACCCACCCCGACACATTGACACAGTCAGTTCGGCCACACAAGCTTTGGAATGCAAAATCTCACTCCTAGCACTTTTTGACTTTACTGGTAGCTTGTAGCCCGGAATGAATAAGACACTTGGTGCATGAAACGAGACCTCCCCTAACATTTACCTACCCACCCAGATGTGTTGGCGCAATCAGTTCAACCCTACGACCTATGGAATGCAAAATTTTACTCGTAGCACCTTTCAACTTTGCTAGTAGCTTATAGCCCGAAATGACTGGGATGTATGGCATACAAAACGAGACCTCCCCTAGCATTTACCCCACCCACCCTGATGTGTTGGTGTAGTTGATTCAGCCCCACGATGAGAAGAACAAAAAATATGGCACATGGCAAGGTTGTGTTGCATGAAATTGAAGCATTTTACAAGAATTCATTTGATTTTGGCACAGTCAAATAGATTTGAGTTGACCAAAATTGAGAAAGGTTATTGTGGATGGACCCCACATACACCTATAGGTCTAAAAAAAACATTCTCAGCTGCCATGAATTCCAAGAACTGCTCCGTCAAATTTTTGGTATTTTTTTCTCTTAGGATTTTAAGTGACTTTGTCAGTAGCATGCTGCCTCAAACGACTGGGACACTTGGTGCACAAACCAAGACCTCCCCTAGCATTTACTTGCCCACCCTGACACATTGGCACAGTTAATTTATCTCCACAAGCTGTGAATGCAAAACTCATTCCTAGCACCTTTCCACTGCATGAAACTAAAGCATTTTGCAAGAATGCATTTGATTTTGGCATGATCAAATGGACTTGAGTTGACCAAAACCAAGAGGACTTATTGTGGATGGACCCCACGTGCACCTATAGGTCCAAATAGAACATTCCTAGCTGCCACAAATTCTAAGAACTGCTCCATCATAGTTTGGTAGTTTTTTGCTCTTAGGGATCTTAAGGGACTTTGCTGGTAGCCTACTACCCTGAACAACTGGGACACTCGGTGCACAAAATGAGACCTCCCCTAGCATTTATCCACCCACACCGATATGTTGGCGCAGTCAGTTCAGCCACATGAGCTTTGGAATGCAAAATCTCACTCCTAGCACCTTTCCACTGCATGAAACTGGAGCATTTTGCAAAAATGCATTTGATTTTGGCATGGTCAAATGGATTTGAGTTGACTAAAACTAAGAGATTATTTTAGACAGACCCCATGTGCACCTGTAGGTCCAAATAGAACATTTCCATCTACCATGAATTCCTAGAACTACTTCATCAAAGTTTGGTAGTTTTTTACTCTTACAAATCTTAAGTGACTTTGTCGGAGCCTGCTGCCCCGAACAACTGGGACACTTGGCACATGAAACGAGACCTCCCCTAGCAGTTACTCACCCACTCCAATGCGTTGGCATAGTCAGTTCAGCCCCATGAGCTATGGAATGCAAAATATCACTCCTAGCACCTTTCCACTACGTGAAACTAAAGCATTTTAGAATAATGTGTCCCTTGCCACCATAGAAAATGAAATTAATGTTAAAAAAATTGAGGTAGGTGTTTGTAGGTGGACCTGACATCCACCTATACATGCAAAGAAGATGTTCCTAGGTGTCATAGTTTGATGGAACAGCCTATCCAAAGTTTGACACATTTTTTGTCTTAGGGCTCTTGAGAGATTTTCTATGTTCGATATAGCTGAGAATGACCATGAGGCTTTACACCGAAAATACATCTCCCCTAGTGTTTACCCGCCCACCTAGATGTGTTGGTGCTATCTGTTTAGCCCCAAGAGATGCCAAATGTAGAAATTTAGTCATAATACCTTTCTAGTAGATGAAAATTCAATACTATAAAGGTGTTCTCACTTGATCCAATGTTTTGTAGGGCATCAATTGAGACTTCCCTTACCACTATTTTAAATTGTTAGCACAAAATGTGAAGAAACAAATGAGGGTTTATCATTAAAACTCATTATGAAATAGTAACATCATTAAAACAAATTAAAACTCATTATGAAATAGTAAGTAAAGGACATATCATCGTGAAATAATCATGAAAACCTACTTTACTTTCCTTCCAAAGGCAACTTCATAAGGATTGTGCCTACCTCCATCATACTAAAATCATTCATGCAAATGCAATTGCACTATTTAGCTAAAATGAGTAGCTAAAATATAGAAGGTGAAATGAGGATAGAAAAGAAAAAAAACATACCTTTCTGTCATTCCATTGATTCAATCCAATGAACCATCCGAGTCTACTCTACTCTTTATTGTGTCAAGTATTGCCTCGTGATCAGACTCACGAACCTTCCACAAGAACATGTTCAATGGTCTACCCCCATATTTGAACAAATAAACAATTGATGCCACAACAAGGTTAAAATAATGAAGAATACTCCTATGTGTGTTAAAGTCCTCAAACAACCACACATCAGACTTCTTCACTGGGTACCTTCTAAGCCATGTTCTAGTAACAACCACTAATCCTATAGGGTACTTGATGTTTTCTCCATCTATAATAGGGGAATCTAATTTCTTTTTTGCCTCAACACAACGACACAAATAATAATTCGTTCCTTCATTGTCTTCATCTACAATAACTGCATAAACATGCCCTGCATTGATACGTGCATTCAGTTTGATAAATATAGTAAAAAATACAAGAAAAACTACAAAATAAGATGGAATATTGAATTTTATTAAATCTAAATGCTGATAATACCTTATTGAACTAGATTTGAAGCATGGTCCAATTCAACCGATGATTCAATCTCTATGAGTTGTAGTGTTGTCGATAGTTGATACATGTCAATCGAGCTTAAGCTTCTTGTACACCAATCATCGACCCACTCCTTTGACTCACAATCATACCAAGATTCATTTGTACATGAAGAAAAAAGCATACCATCCATTGCGTATGAATACTCTATGAACCTGCATTAGAGCTTCTAAAAGAGTGTAGCTCACTCGATCCTATCAATGGACAACAGTCATCATATTTTTCAATGTTAGTATCATCAACCAACCAAAAATATCTATGAACTATAGACTTACCTTCATTACCTAGACCCATTGTAGCGTTACACCACTTGACAATAGATCTTGCATCTCAACTTTGCATTGTCTTTGTACTTCAACTCTTCTCGTGTCAATGCTCTTTTGATACATGCTCCCCCTTTCCATATCCCGACCTCACAAAAATTCTACATATGTTGAACACAATTCATCTTATGCATCCTGCTCAACCAATAGAACATCCGTGAGGTCTTGAATTGTGGTGCACAATTATCTGAGCATATGATATGCTCTTGCTAGCCAAATCATGGTAGAACATCTGAAAGCAACCTTGCATGAACTCCGTAGAATGTGTGTGATCATCACTAATATAAAAATGATATTCCCTCAAGATCTTCTTGTCATCCTCTGTACTATCTTCTGCATGAATGAATGTTATTTGCACAAATATAGCAACTTGTGTAGAGTTGTAATATTGTGATTGCATCTCATTATGTGGCTATCGTGTGTATTTCTCTATAAAGTCAACAACAGAAATGATGGTACCAAGTGGAAACATGTCCTTGCATAACTTGAATTGCAAGTCCAACCATCGAGCTCTATGGGTATGCCTTGCATACTCGTAAACTATATTATCTCAGAAAATAGAGATAAAATGATACACTAGAATCTTTTAAATGACCCAGTCATAGCTTTTTGCTTCTTTTCCATCTTTTATACTATATGCCACTGTCTTGTATTTTCCAAAACTTACTAGCTCATTTCTAATTGCATGTGTGTTCTCCATATGTTGACAAATTGGCAAATGTTGAAACCCACCACAATGATCACACGTGTCATCCAAGCATAAGCTGTTGTGGAATAATTAACCATCCACTCTCTATCATAAGATGCTCGATATGAAATCTCTTGAAGATCTAGGTGGACACTTTATATTACACTCCTGCAAAACATCATTAGTATGCAAATCTACACATATATATCTATAAACATCATAATGATTAGAACACTCAATATGTACTCTACAACAACAAGTTGTACATGTGTGATTTATTTTGACATAAAAAGGCTTTACCATTTCAAAATACCTTTGACTAATTTTGACTTCAAGATACATCTCTTGAAATTTCTTGAAAAATTGTATTTGAGTCACATCCAAAAAATACTTTGGATGTGGTTCACAGTTTCGACAACCAATTCTCCTTCTTACAACATCTCTTGCATTAGGAGATACCCTTGTGTTATTTTTTCAAAATTCTTTGATGAGGGATCTCAAGGCTTCAACAACTTTGTCTTTCCATGGGAGTCTCCCAGAGAATACCCATAATTCATTGGTATTTGGGTCATCAACTCTTTCATGTCTTCCAACGACTCTCATTAGAGTTTTTCTACTTATTTTCAATGCTTGACTTGTTTTTTAATGAGGCTAGCTTTCTTTATTTGTTGGATTACTATTGTCGATGTAATGACATGTCATGTGGAATTACTATCCTTGGTGTGTGAAGTGGAACCCACGCTCTCATATGCACTCTTTAAATTCTTTACAATTGATTTTTCAGTTGAGGCATCCGATGTTCTTAGGCCAAAAATTTGCATAATAGGCCTAAATTTTAGATTTCTCATCAATTCAACAAATAGTTGACATCTCCAATTTCATTTAAGTTCTCAAAGAATGGTTTCCATATCTTATTGGCATATCTTTGGAAAGTATGCTTGGTAATCTTATCTTACATGGGCTTCAAAACATTCTCATTGGTATCAATTAGAAACTTAGGCTTTCTATGCAAAATTCTAGGAGGTGTTTTCATTGGTAAAGTTGACTCAAAATTAGAATATGGTGTACCTTCAACTTGACGTGTGAATGATGGCTTGCCTCCAACTTGAGAAGAGAATGAAGATGTACTTTCAACTTCACCTGTGAAAGATGGAGTGCCTCCAATTTGAGAAGAGAATGATGGTGTTCCTTCAACTTGACCTATGAACGATGGAGTGCCTCCAACTTCAAGATTCAATTTTCTTGTTGAACGAAGGTTCTGCATTCATTCCCTTTGTGCCATCAATTCCATCTCTCACCTAGCTTGATTATATGTGTCGTATTCCTCTTCAATAGGCAATGGTGGCATGTCTTCTTGTATGGTTGACAATTTTCTACTTTCATGAATTCACCTCATTCTTTCTCTTTTCCTCTCATTCTCAACTTCATGCTCTTCTGGTGTTAGAGTCTTTTCTCATTTCTTCAACATGATGATGATTTATATATACATCATGAATAAGACATTGATAAATTAGTCCATCTTGGTACAATAGAGTAAAGTAATCTCATACAAAAATCTCAAAATATATAATCATATATAATTAAAGTGAATTTCACATTTTCTTAACATATCTTATCAAAAATGCTTTCTTAGCCTCCCATGGATACACCTACTCAAGACAAGATACAAGAAGTCACTAGCACTAAGGAGAGTTATGACAAGCACATTGTGATGGACCAACCATTCCAAATGGAGACTCACAAGGTAAAACTAGACCTACCTGCAATTAGTTTTGTTGTCCGGGGGAACAATTTGTTAAAGGACAGCCCAAATTCTTATATTGTAGGTGGTGAATTAGTTAGAGTAGCTCATGAAGATAAGTATGAAGTCATCTCAAATCAGCAATCTATTGTCAATAAAGGTCATTGGAGTAATGATCACAAAGGTAATTCAGAAAAAACCAATGGATCTCATGACAAGGAACACAATGATGATATTAGAAGCATAATAAATAATCAGCGTAATGATTGTTATGACAAACAAGCTAAGTATGGTGTACCCTTGTAAGGACTGAAAGTGTTGAATTATCACAATCAATGAATACAAATCAGTCAATTGGTAGTAAAAAAGACATTGAGTATGATGGCACACCTAGTCCCAATGATGAGCATGAGTTGAATGGTTTATATGTCACTATTGAGAGTAGAAATGAAAAGGGCTTTTATGATTATGTTTGTTTAATAAATGACTCCAAACTTGTTGATTTTGATATGATTAGATTAGAAGTGAAATGTGTAATGGTAGTTTAGGCCTAGATGCTCTAGTTGATGACATAGATGAGCACATGTTGATTGTTGATCTCATATTCTACCATGATCAAACTCTTAAAGTTTTAGCTCTTTTGTGTAATCCTAACTATGGTGCAATCTTCAAAAGTTAGGAGAATGTCCTTGGTTTGACTAGCAATGATGTGACAATTGGTCTAAGTGGTAAGACACTAATCAAGACAAAATGTTAAGAGATAAAATACTAACTAAAATTAGAAACTAGATTTATGATGCAAGACTTGAAGAAAATCATGGTGAACATGTAAAGAGCATCAATTATAGTTTGAATTAGCTATTCAAGATAGACAAGGGGTGAAATCATCAAGAAAGGAGTAATTTTAAGGCTAATTATGATGACAAATCTGTTGGTGATCTTTAGACCGAGTTTTATGATGACAAATAGACTAAAATATAGAGTTATTGCAACCTAACCAGTCTAATTTCTTGAAGAAACCTAGAGATGGAAGTCCAAAAAATTTAGAGGGTACTTGAAAACAAAAAAGAACTTATCTAGTATAGGTTCAATAAACAAAACTCAAACTAATTTTTTAGAAGTAAATGGCCAAGAGGATGATAGTGACAACTCATTACTATATGAGAACCAAATATATCAGATTTGTAGCATCAATAGCACTATATTTTAAATGTTGATACAACTAGTTACATTAGAGAGAATGATGATAATACTTTGTTATAGGGAGGTATCAATGACAAGTCTTGAATGTCATGATGTTTTTTCTTAAGGTCATGGTTCACTTCCACATTGACAAGAAGAATCAGGGATGTGTACTTACAATTTTGATAATGTTTACAATTTTTTAGGGTTAACTAATCAAGATACAACAAATGTAATGCCTACCCATGGAAACATCAATAAATAAAAATAATTTACTAAATTAGTCAGAAATAATGAAAATAAAATATTATTACAGGAGAAAAATTTACTTGTTTTAAATAATTAACAACCAAAATTCTTCGTAATAAATTACAAGATACAAATTCTTCATATACAAATATACACATTTACAATAAATGCATAAAAATCTTCCTTTCACAAGGTGGAAAAATACTTTCTCAGTTCTGGTACTTGCACAGTTATCAGATTTGAATCTACACACTAAATGTAAACATTAGTTTTGCATAGTCACTAATTACACAAAACAACTATCAATTGCATAAAATGACAAGCCTAAGGACCTAAGGGGATGACCTAATGTCTTGGGGGCTCATGATGGCCTTGCCTACATACGTGTAGCGCAAAGACTTCGTAGTTCGGGACTTGAACATACAACCACATGAAGGTATCATACAACCAAAATCTCTCAGATATTATAATCAAGATAGCAACCATACTCTTAATACCATATTGAATTTATTAAAATAACATTTAGCTAAATCATAAACAATATTCTTTCCTCATTATAAAGATGACATCTTTCTTCTATCATCTATTGTTAACTCTTTGCAAAAGCAAAACTACCATCTTGAACATACTTGAAAATTGCTAACAACATAATAGATAAGGACTAGAAATCATATAACACTAACTTACAACGTTATCACACCAAGAGGTTCACTTTCTAAGGTGGCTCAAAAAAAGGTAATATAAGACTCGTTCGATTCTCCTAAAAGTTGCATTGCATAAACAAAAAGCAAGATCCCTCTTCCTAGTTATAAATGCTATCAAGATCCCATGCTCAATGAGTAAGTAAAAGATCATACTCCCTATCAATCATCTGAACAATAGCTAATGAAGCATACAACTTAATTAATCACTTACTAATTTTCTAACTACAAAACAATCTTATTATTCAAAATATACTTTCTAGATAAATCAACAAGGATTCATCCTATCTTACAAAGATTCCAAGCTAGATACCTTATGCCAAGATAATATAAAAATAAGGAAAAAAACATCAAATAAGAGACAATTATCATCTATGCCATATTTCTACTAATTAATTTTAGTTTCTAAATTAATGTTCCTCTAATTCAAGTTAGGGACAAATTATTAGCTAAACTCAATTGACTAACCATAACAACCACATAAACGTAAATCTCCTTAATGCCATGCATTTTAAGAGATTGCATTGTTCTTAATAATAAGATACATTAGGCATCAAACAAAGAACCAAACTACCTTAAAAGATTACCATAAAATACATGGAGAACATTTATTGCACCACTTACCATACCATCCTAGAGAGGGAATAGTAACCATACTTTGAAGCTAGTACAGAGAAAATGAGTACTTCAAACATTTTCCATAATTTCTATCTACCCAAAACATGAAAGTTCTTAACTTTAACAACCTTAAAGCTATGTATACTCTTCTAAAGATTACCAACATAGGCCTTCATAAATATTAACCTGCAACCTCAAAAGAACCAGCAGATACTACTACTCAAACAACAGTGAATAGTCTATTGCAAAGCATTATTTTCAACTTGCTTTATCATCGTATCAGTAAATTTAAATTGGATTTAATATTACATTACTAAACATAATGCTGAAAAGTAGCATAACCACATTTTCTTCTCCTAAGAGATAAATAGAATATAAGCATCATTCAAAACACAAGGGTTAAATCTAGTAACCAAAGTTTACACATTACCAATATCTTATGACACCAGTGTTGTTGAGTCGATCCCCAAATGAAAACAATAATACCAGTCAACTGCTACCATCCTAATTTCAAAAGAGAAAATTCATATTCTAATATTCTAAACTCTGTGTCGGCTTTATGAGCTTCTCAAGATTTCAAGAAGGCGACAAGCTACAAGTTAGAGTAAACAAATGGACATCTATAAAGACACAACTTCACTATGAGAACTGTGATATGAAAAACAATAATTGGAGGAGATAATCAATGAAAATATTATAGGGTATATACTAATGGAACATTGGAAAGACTTTAGAAACTCACATGTTACTGCAACCACGACTTCTCTGGAACATGCATGGAATATGAAATTACAGGGAAAGCCTATAATTTGTTTGATAAAATGTCACAAAGAAGGCATAGAGAACATGATGAGATGACCATATGATAACCACGATTGTTTATGGGAGCTATGTCAAAGTAATCATGATAGAATACTGAAACGTATTTAGCAGAAAAACCACGGCACAAAAAAGATGATTTTTTTTCAAATATGATGAATATCATGAGCAAAGGTGGAAACTACCAAAAAGGATATAAAATTTATTTGTACTTAGGCAACTCAATGACTTCAAATATGATAGCGTGTGACTTGAAGAATGAGTTATGTACACTAGTTGACATCATGTCAAAAGGAGATATAACACCAGAAAGATGAAGTCGTAGCTCAACAAAAGATGAATTGATTGATACAATGTCACATACAATCTAAACAAAGTAGTAGAGCTATCTATTAGTAAAGCACGTAACTGTTCTACATAATGCCTAATAAAACCCAGGTCATAGTCGTAAGGGGATATTTAGATCTCCCCATCATCTTGTTCGACCCTAGAGATTCACTAAGAATGGATACATTCAAGCCTGACCATTTTTACAAATCTTTGGAAATGAATGCATTCAAGCATAACCTGAATTCACAGCAAGTTTACCAAAAACTAGAAGGTCGGTTGGGTTCAATGACCAACACTCCAACAAGATTACGAAGGAGGAGGAGGAATATATTTACCTTAGAAAATTCAACCTTCTTGAACATAGAAATAACTCTGTCTGTGACTTGAGACTTGTCTAAATATGTGCCCTTGGCCTCCACAGACATGTGTCAGTTGTTACTCCAAACTGAAAGCTCCCTATCAATAGAGTCGCACCCTCATATACTTCAGTATCAAATTTCTTACCCAGATCATACCAGACAATACACCTATTTTAACCCTAATTCTTCTTGCCTCTTTTCCCTGCATCCCACTTCCTTCCTTTCTTCTTCTATTAAAACTGCACTACATGACTTTTCGTATGCCAATCAAGAAAATGACCACTTCTTGGCCCATTAATAAAATATAAAGAACACTCTAGAAAATATGTAAACACATAAAGACAATACATGATTTTATTGAAATTATTACATAAAATAAATTGATTAATTATTCCCAATTAAATATCACAAATAATAAAATAGGTTTAGGTGACCTTACAACAAATTCATGTATATATCATATTTTAATGATTCTAATTCTATTAATGCACACAATGATGAATTTTTCAACTTAGATAGTTCCACTTTCAGTGATTGTGAGTGTTCTAAAGAACATTAAGTGAAGTAAATGAATACATAAAGAACATACCTTAGAATTCGAGATTCAAGTTGACCAATCCTCCAAAATTTTGCTTCAAAATCCTCAAAAATTTGATCATTTTGGCAATTTCCTTCGTATTCAATATTGAATCCTATAAAACTCTAATAGAATTAGTGAAATTTATGAAAAAAATAAACATATATCATTAAATTAAATCTAAATACATGAAAATTAGCTTTGAAACAATATGAAACATGAAACTTTCAGCTTAAATAATCAAATTTTGTCCAAAAACATGCAAAAGCAGTTCTTCGACATTGAAAAAACAAAAAAAGTTGGTGGATTGATCAAACAATTATTCTTAAAATGTCAAACACCATGAAAAAGTATTTTCTTGTCTGATAGCATGCATGAAAGGTAGGGAATAACAAACATGTAGGGTCTAAATCACAAATCCCACATGCTTTTTTCCCCTTTTTTTGCTTCCCAAAACATGCTAGCGTTATAACGCGCTCGTGTTATAACACGAGCGTGTTTTGAAAAGCATGGAAACTTTATGTGCTTTCATGCATGAAAACTTATAAGTGTTTTAATTGTTTTTAGTGTTTTAATTGTTTTTAGTGTTTTAAGTGTTTAAAGAGGGGAGGGAGAGAGATCAAGATAAAGAGACTAATTTTGGCATGTGATCCTAAACCCTAAACCTGAGCAACCCTAAACCCCTAAACCCAAGCAACCCTAAACCTCTATCTCTCTATCTCTACCTAATCTCCATATCTCTATCGTCCCTCTACCTCTCAATCTCTCTCCCTATGTCTTTGGCCATGTCCCTCATTCTCTATCTCCCTGTCTCTCCCCTCAGTATCCTCTATATCTCCGTATCAGTCCTCTCTCTCTCTAAACCCTAAACCCTAAACCTCTAAACCTTAACCCCTAAACCATAAACACTAAACCCTAAATAATTTTGCTAAACCTTAACCCCTAACCCCTAAATCCTAAACCCAAGCAACCCTAAAGCCCTAACCCCTAAACCATAAACCCAAGCAACCCTAAACCTCTATCTCCCTATCTCTCCCCTATCTCCCTATCTCTATAATCCCTCTACCTCTCAATCTCTCTCCCTATCTCTCTAGCCATGTCCCTCACTCTCTATCTCCCTATCTCTCCCCTTGGTCTCCTTTATATCTCCTTATTGGTCCTCTCTCTCTAAATCCTAAACCTCTAAACCTTAACCCTAACCCATAAACCATAAAACCTAAACCCTAAATAATGCCCCTAAACCCTAAACCCCAAACCCCTAAACTTAAGCAACCCTAAACCCCTAACCCTAAACCCAAGCAACCCTAAACCTTTATCTCCCTATCTCTCCCCTATCTCCCTATCTCTATCATCCCTCTACCTCTCAATATCTCTTCCTATGTCTCTATCCATATCCCCCATTCTCTATCTCCCTATATCTCCCCTTGGTCTCCTCTATATCTCCATATCTTCCCCCTCTCTCTCTCTCTCTAAACCCTAAAACCTATAACCTAGACCTTAACCCCTAACCCCTAAACCATAAACCCTAAATAATGCCCCTAAACCGTAAACCCAAACCCCTAAACCCAAGAAACCCTAAACCTCTATCTCCCTATCTCTCTCGTATCTCCCTATCTCTATCATCCCTCTACCTCTCAATCCCTATCCCTATCTCTTTGGCCATGTCCCTAACTCTCTATCTCCCTATCTCTCCCCTTAGTCTCCTTTATATCTCCTTATCAGTCCTCTCTCTCTCTCTAAACCCTAAACCTCTAAATCTTAACTCCTAACCCCTAAACCATAAAAACTAAACCCTAAATAATGCCCCTAAACTATAACCCCTAAACCCGAGCAACCCTAAACCCCTAAACCCTAAACCCCAAACCCATAAACCCTAAACTGTAAATCCAAGCAACCCTAATACTCTATCTTCCTATCTCCCTATATTTGTTGTCCCTCTACCTCTCAATCTATCTCCCTATGTCTCTGGACATGTCCCTCACTTTCTATCTCCCTATCTCTCCCATTGATCTCCTCTATATCTCCCTATTGTTCCTCTCTCTCTCTAAACCTTAAACCCTAAACCTTTAAACCTTAACCCATATACTATAAACCCTAAATAATGCCCTTAACTCCTAAACCCTAAATCCCAAACCCCTAAACCCCAAACCCAAACAACCCTAAACCTCTATAGCCCTATCTATCCCTATCTCCTTATCTCTATCATCCCTCTACCTCTCAATCTCTCTCCTTATGTCTCTGGCCATGTCTCTCACTCTCTATATCCCTATTTTTCCCCTCGATCTCCTCTATATCTCACTATTGGTCCTCTCTCTCTAAACCCTAAACCCCAAACCCCTAAACCATAAACCCAAGAAACCCTAAACCCCTATCTCCCTATCTCTACCCTATCTCCCTATCTCTATCTTCCCTCTACCTCTTAATCTCTCTCCCTATGTCTTTGGACATGACCCTCACTCTCTATCTCCCTATCTCTCGCCTTTGTCTCCTCTATATCTCTCCCAATCTCTATCGATCCCCTCTCTCTATCTCTCTCTATACCCTAAACCCCTAACCCCTAAACCCTAAACTCGAGCAATGCTAAACCCCTAAACCCAAAACCCTAGACTCAAGCAACCCTAAACCCCTAAACCCTAAATAATTCACCTAAACCCTAACCCCTAACCCCTCAACCCTAAACCCTAAACTTGAGAAACCCTAAACTCATAAACCCTAAATAATGCCCTGAAACATTGACCCTTAAACCCTAAACCCGTAAGTTACCCTAAATAATTCTCCTAAACCCTAAACCTGAGCAACCCTAAACCTTTATCTAGATCTCTCCCTTATCTCCCTATCTCTATCATCCCTCTAACTCTCAATATCTCTCCCTATCTCTCTAGACATCTCATTCACTCGTTGTCTCCCTATCTCTCCCATTTGTCTCCTCTATCTCTCCCTATCTATCTCCTCTCTCTCTCTCTCTACCTATCTATCTCTCCCTATCTCCCTATCTCTTGCCTCTCTCTCCCCTATCATTCCTCTATCACCCTATCTCTCCCCTCTATCTCTCCCTCTCCCTTATTGATGAAGGAAAAGAAAACAAGAAAACTAGGACTTTCTTTCTATCTCTCTCCCTATCACCCTATCTCTCCCCTCCATCTCAACCCTCTCTCCCTCTTCCTCTCTCTCCCTCTCCCTTATTGACAAAGAACATGGAAACAAGAAAATTAGGACATGCAAAGAGGGATGAGGATATAAATTAGGAGGATGAAATAGAAACAAGATAAAATGAAAGTTCATTGGATGGGAAGAATGATGAGAGCAGAGGTGAAAAATAGTAAAATAGGGATAAATTGGTGGGATCTAAAGGGAAATTGGAAAGGAAAAGGAAAACTAGGAAAGGTAGGAAAAGGGATCTAAAGTGACATGTTTTATCAAAACATAATGTGAGTGTGTTATAATGCACTCACATTATGCTTTGCCTTGGTAATTTCCAAACCTTTGGCTTGGATTTACCTTGGGCTTCCAACCCAAAGGCTTGGATTGTGTTTAGATCATCCAAGGACGTGTTTTTCCAGATTCTGACAAAATTCACATAATCTAGAGCGTGCTTCCCATCAGGATTGCACATTTTTCAATAAAAAGTCAAAAAAATACCGGCATAATCTTAAGTTCTTTGTTAGCTACCTAACCATATAATTTTTTCACATTTTGAGTATGTTAAGGATGTTGCAAGTATGTGCCTAATCGGTGTTGTCATTGATGTCAACATATCAATGTTGTCATTAGTGTCAACTGTGCTCTTGTTTTGATGCTTTCTTGTAATGAGTAAGATGCTTTGTATTTACTTATTTAAGTGATCTTGATGTTGAGGATATTGAGAAAATTAGCTCCTCTGGTAGAAACAGTGAGTTGCAATGGAAACAGTGTATTGCATACAAAAGAATAGTCTAGTAGATTGCTCCACATTTCCTGAAAGATGAATATCTTTGTCTGCGGATTGGAATTTATTTAGAGGCACATCTATGGATGCTATGTTCCGAGTTTGAGTCTCCAGTATGAAGAATTGAGTGAGTTATGTTCACCATAGTGAAAACAACTTTTCCTATATGTTTGGTAGTTACAGGGAGAAAATATTATGCTCTGCATTCCTCCACATTGAAGTATTTTGATCTACGGTTCTAGAGTTAAGTCTAAGATGATGTTATGTGCCTTCAACTCTAATGGTTCATGATTTGGTGGTCCTCAAGTGATCTTTTCATTATGACAGTGGATGGCAGTGTTGGTTTTGTGCTTCGGTTTGAAGAATCTTCTTGACAGAGTGGCTAGTGATCGTGCAGTTGTTCTTGGCGATTATAATGTGCTTGTGGATGTCTCCTAATTGTGTTCCTACCTTTGGATTGGTCTACCAAGAATAATTTGGATCATGGATGAAGTTTGTTCCTTGAAGACCTAGTGTTCTCACCAGTCTTGGCTGACTTGGTTGATTTCACTAATTACAGAGATGCCTTCAAGATTGTGGAAGTGTGTCGTGGCGTGAAGAATTATGTTTGAGTCCCAGTTAAGGCATGGTGTGTGCATCATAACTCTCTACATCTTTCCTTATCTAAATTTTGTAATAAGTCTAGACCTATTTCTTTGTTATTGTAATGTCGACCTTAGAGAATGTTCCAATGGTTGATAAATGTAATGTCGACCTTGATGTACATTCCAAGGTTGATGAATTGTATAAAAGCATGTAATCGAGTTGCAGAAAAGTCTGTAGTGAGCGAATATGAAGAGATAAGTGTGAAGGTATGAAAGAACATAGTAGAGAAGTTATACTGTGCTTGAATGGAACTGAATCCTATCATGGAGTAGATGCTACTTAATTAGTTCACCACTCTGGCAATGAGCCACCCTTTGGCAGTGAGCCATTCTTTGCAGTGAGCAATTTGGGCAGTGAGCCCTGTAGGCAATGAGCCTCTATTTTTTAGTATTGTTATAACTCATATATTTCTGTGGGCTAACACCCACCGTGGTTTTTCCCTTTTAGGGTTTTCCATGTAAAAATCCAATGTCTACTGTGTTGGATGTGTGATTGTGATTAAGTCTATGGTTTCATGCTTTCATGGTTAAATATGATTATCATTAATTAAGTTGTTAATGGTTTGATATTCATATGAAGCTAAGTGTTTGTGACAACTGATTCAACCCCCCTCTCATTTGTCTGGTGTATTTCAACAATTGGTATCAGAGCAAGGTTCCTCGGTGGTAAGATTAATAGCTTGAGGTAGATCCAGGATGTCTTACAAGAAGGAGGCTCCACAGTTTGATGGGACAAATTATGCAACTTGGAAGATTCGCATGAAAAGCCATATCCTTTATATTGGTTATAAAATATGGCGAGCGACACAAACTAATTATACCATGCCGAAGAATGCTTTGACAATTGAAGATGAAACCATAGAATATGAGATAGATATAAAAGCCAGAGATGCTCTATTGAGTGCACTGACTAACTCTAATTTAATAAAGGTCATGGATTATGAGTCTGCTAAAGAAATCTGGGATAAGCTCAGTAATCTATATGACGGAGATGAATCTATAAAGAGTGCCAAATTACAGGGACTGGAAGCCAAATATGAAGGTCTCAAGATGGGAGAAGATGAAAACATAACATCCTTCATGCAGAAGGTTGATGAACTTGTCATTGGAATCAAAGGTATGGGAGGAACTGTTGATGAAACTGAAGTTGTGATAAAAATTCTTAGGTCATTACCTAAATCCTACGCTCACAAGGTAGTTGTAATTAAAGAAATAATGACTGTGAAAAAGATTAATAAGGATTAGTTGCTTGGTAAGATTACTGCTTTTGAAATGAGAGAGTTTGGTGATGCTCTGCCAAAAGTAGAAATTGTTTTCAAAGCCAGTACTTCAGAAAAGTACAAGGGAGAACTTGATGATGAGCTTGATGAAATTGAAGCCAACTTTGTTGACAGACTGCAAAGAGGTTCTGGTAAGTTCAAAGGCAAACAACCTTTCAAGTGTTTTTCATGTGGTAAAGTAGGTCATTATGCTTCCAGATGTCTTGAAAGAATTGAAAGGAACAGAAAAAGATTTGAGAATGGGCCTAGAGCTCCAAAGAAATGCTACTATGTTAGAGATTTTGATGATGAAGGTGTGATTGATGATGAATCTGATGATGCTAGTACTAGTACAAATGAATGTTTGTTTATTTCTATTAAAGAAGAACTTGTGTCTACTAATCCTGCTAGTTGTGTGAAGGAAGAAAAACCAGTGGAAAAAAGTGCTTTGGCTGTTCAGGTTGAGAAAGATAAGGATGAATGGATTATTGATAGTGGATGCCAACATCACATGACGGGTGACAAAAGTAAGTTTGTAAGTTTGGAAAAATATGATGGAGGACTGGTTAGGTTTGGAGATAATGCAACTAGTAAGATTTGTGGAAAAGGATCTATTTCATTTGATGGAAAGCATAACACTGACAATGTTCTATATGTGAAGGGTTTAAAACATAATATTTTGAGTGTTGGTTAGATGTGTGACAAAGGTTATGATCTGAGGTTCAAAGACAATGGATGCAAGATAATGGAAAACTCCAGAACTATGATTGCTACTGATAAGAAGACCAGAGGTAACATCTATCAATTAAGAGGAACTAATTATTACTGTTTATTAGCCCAAGCAGATGAAAGTTGGTTGTGGCATAGAAGGTGGTGTCATATAAATTTTGATAATCTGGTAAAAATAAGTTCAGGTCAAACCGTAAGAGATTTACCAAAACTTGTGAAACCCACCAATACTATTTGCAAGGAATGTCAGTTGGGGAAGCAGACAAGAACAAGTTTCAAGAGTAAAGAATAATTTTCTGCTGATTTGTTGGATCTAGTTCATACAGATCTATGTGGTCCTACAAGGATAAGAAGTCTACAAGGTTACAGGTACTTCATGTTGCTTATTGATGATTATTCTAGAATGGCTTGGGTTACTTTTCTAAGAGAAATCTGAAGCACTGGAGAAGTTCAAATCCTTCAAAGCAATGGTTTAAAATGAAATAGAGCTGTATAAGCCTAAAAATGACACGACTCGGTCTAAATAAATATTCTTAATATTTATTCCATCTAATTCCTCTATCAATAAATAAATAAACAAATCTATTTATTCGATTCATATTCTTCTAAATTAGTTAAATATCAAAATATTTAATTACCTCTTCTAAAGTCAAAATTAAATAATTCTTAATTATTTAATTAAGTCAAGTCTATTCCTCCAAATTTGAATAAATCAAATCAAATTTATTTAAATCCTCTCAATCTCTAAAAATAAAATATAATTAAATATTTTATTTATTCTTCCAAATCATGCACAAACAATTAAAATAAATTTATTTATTTAATTAGCTTTCTTATCTTCAATTTCTTCAAATATCTTCCAAATCTTCTAAAAATAAGTCTTCTACTTCATGCACACAAAATTAAATAATTTATTATTTAATTTCTCTCAAATCATGCAAAAGCAAATCTCAAGTTGAGTTATCTATTCAATCAAACCTTGTTTTTATCAATATTTCTTAAATTAGAAAAAAGCTTTCTAATTTATGAAAAGCATGTCTTATCTTTAGAAAAGAAAGTAGTTAACTCAAATAAAATGGCTTTTGTGTGACACTTGTCTTCTTCTTATTCGTTGCACATTCCTCATTCTTTCTATACTGTTGATCTTCTCATTCTTTCTATACCGTTGATCTTATTTCTCTTGAGTCTATAAGTACAACCTCATTCTTCCATTTCAAGGATCCAAGCTTTTAGTATCGTTACTCTGCAGGAATTACAGTGCGCCTTTGGCACCAATTCCTTCATTGCTTGTGGTCACATTCATTACTATGCACTACACACCTCTACCATCGTTGTGAAGCTCCTCTTCATTACGATATTATCATAGTCATTCCCAATTGACATTCTTGAAGCATAGCAAGGAAGTGCACTCTCTGAGGGCCTTATTTCATACATGCAAGATCGATTGTGATAGGCAATCAATGGAAGCTTCGAATTAAGTAAGTTTGCTTTGTTGTTCATTGCTTTATTTGATTAAATCTTCTTAGTTCACCATTTCATTGAGTTTTGGGTAACTTGATATTGATTATTATTGATTATTCATTGTTAATCCAATTTTCCCTTAACATTTTTGGCGCCCACCGTGGGGCCTAGCCCCAAATCTAACCCAAAAACTGAGTTTTTGTGTTTTAGAAAGTCGTACACAGGAGGAAACAATGCATCCGTCACTTCCTAACACGCATCTATTGCCTGTTACGGCGCATTCGTTACTGCAGTGCATACATACTCTGTTACAGTGCTTTTACTATCTAAAACAGTGCATCTGGTACTTTAGTGCATATACACTGTATTTTGGTGCTTTTGTCCTCTGTTCTAGCACATATGTAATATGGCGCTTCTATTCACTATTTCTACATATTCAGTCTCTGAAGCAGCGCATCTGTTTTATGCAGTGATTTTAGGGTTTTCTATAAGATTTTTTGCTAACACTGACGTCTTTGCAGGAACTCTCTTGATCTATTTTGCAGGCTAGGTACTAGTTTAGATTCATATAGTTGCACTTGTTACCTCACACTTCGATTTCTAAATGGGAAAGGAAAATGGATGCTCATGCAAATCTCACATAGTTTAACTAGGAAAGTGGTAATTGAATCATTGCTATCTTGCATATCATTGAATCATTGCTATTGCTATCTTTTCAAAGCTAACAACTCATTGCTATCTGGATAAAATTGAACTCATCATTGCTATCTGGGTAAAACTGAACCATTGCTATCTCGATTGACCATCACTTCAAAGTTAACAACTCGTGCTACGTGGATAAGATTGAACTCATCGTTGCTATCTGGGTAAAACTGAACCATTGCTATCTCGATTGACCATCATTTCAAAGTTAACAATTTGTGCTACGTGGATAAAATTGAACTCATCATTGCTATCTTCATTAAAATTTGACCATTGCTATTTTGCTAATCACTTCAAAGTTCTGTGCTTGCCCAAGTAGATAGCTCATCTAGTTTTTCTCATTTTAATTAGGGGAAAAGAACCACTGTATACTGTGTTTTGGGAATGATACCAGGTCTATGCTCTCCCCTATCTTGGGTGATCAAAATGTCAAACATATCATTTTTGCATGCATTTTTCCTTTAGAGGGGCCTGCTCTTAGATACCGTCCATCCAGGTAGGAACAACCCTAAGTGGTAACAGGCTAGACACCAAGCCCTTCCAAGCCACTATAAATAAATTATGTTTGGAGTGAAAGCTTCAAACAATGAGTGAAGTTGTGTTATATCGACAGCCAACCTTCCCCAAAACCCTCCAAGGCGCAACCCTTGTAGGTTGGGAGACTCCATAACGGAGAGTAGTGTTTCCAAATGTATAACCGCTCGAATGGTTGCCTTCATTAAACACCTTTGTTCTAGTGGCCAAAAACCCTTGTTATCCATTTGAAGCCTAGGATTTGTACTTGTTTTTTTCTTTTTAGTCCAAAAAGAGTCAAAAAAATCACAAAAAAATAAAAAAACCATAAAAAATATTCTTTGTGTTTGTTGTGTCTTCTTGCCATAATTTTAGAAAATTAGATCAAAAAGACCTTCTTGCAACCAAAGTACCAAAAATATTAGAAAAATTCCAAAATTGCAAAAATACTGAGAAAAAGCCAGAGCGGCGCATCTGTCCTCTATTCCTACGCATCTGTGCCAACCTGCGGCACATATGTTTTGACTTGCAGCACTTTTATTGTCTATTACAGTACATTTACCTTTTTACCATTGCAGCGCATTTGTTGCGACTTACAGCGCATATATCGATTTCTACAGCGCATCTGTTTTGGCGCATGTGTGATAGTGAGCACTTGCACAACTTGTGAGAGAAAATTTTTGCCAATTATGGATACCCATTTCAGCCAAGTTTTAGGTTGAGAGATCAGGTCTTACCTAGCAGTCCTTCTTCCATCCATTTCGAGCCAAAATCTTTCTTTGTTAGTCATCCCATTCACCTTCTATCGAGTCTTCCTAGTCCAAAGTCAAAAGTATCCCATATCAGGTCAGCATAGGCCCCTTTTTCGTATCACTTCGGATTCAAGTAACCCTAGTAGATCACAGAACTTTGCTAGTGGTCTTGGTGCACGACTAGTCCCTACACAGTAAGACAGGTATCGAGTACCCTTACTAGTGGCTACCGTCTTGTAACGGTCGTCTTACTTGGAATCATTGATCGAGAAAGTCCCTTGTCCAAGTCTTGTCATAAGTATCCTATTCTCAGTAGTCTCCATCGACATCTCACCAAAATCTCTAGTTTCAGTCCACCTCATCCCTCATCACCTTGCATGGTTCTTACTAGATCTCAATACCAAAAGCAACTCGAAATGGCTGGATCATCTAACCACATCATCACTCCTCATGATAGTGATGAGGATATCTCTAACGAAGATTATCAAGGAAGCCTCCAAGATCAGAAATTCCAACGCTTGTTAGAGAAAGTGTTCCATGATGATCCTCACAAGTATTTTTATTATCTTGCAAATCTTGGAATTAAACTCCCCGTAGATTTTGATATAAGCACAATCCAAGAAAATGTGGAAGAAAGGGGGAAGAAAGCCATAGACCCAAATGCGGAAGATAAGAATGAAAAAGAAAAGAAAGCCATAGACCCAAGCGCTCCTATGGAAGAAATGAGGAAACAACTCGAGGGTCTAAAGCAACAAATGTCAGATCTCAAGACGGGTACAAACACTAAAACCTATTCCTTGGAAGATATTGCACCGTACCCCTTTGATAAAAGTTTGAACATGGCACAATTTCCCTTTCTATTTGAAGTTCCTAAGTTTGATAAATACAAAGGGAAAGGGGACCCTAGAGATCACATTAGGGAATTCAATGCAGCATGCATGGAAGTTGCTCACAATGAGACCTACTTAATGAGACTATTCCCTAGATCACTAGGTAGTCAAGCCATGGAGTGGTTCTCACGGCTCCCACCGGGCATCAAATCTTTTGATGAGTTAGTCAACAAATTCATCACGCACTTCTCTTACAATATTGAACACAAAGTCTCCATGCTAGACCTATGCAATACCAAGCAAAAGAGTGGTGAATCATTCACCACTTTCCTACAGAGATGGAGACAACTAGCAAGTAAATGTTCATTTGATGTACTAGAGAAATAATTAATGGAGATGTTTGTCCATAAACTCAATAACGATCTTAGCTATCAAATACAAATCCAATGCCCTACTTCATTTTCAAAGGTCATTGAAATGGGATTGTTCATCGAAAAAGCTATGATCGCCAAGGGGCAAATCAAGTTATACAAGGACACACCTACCTCCAATTATACGACTGACAAATCAAAATTTTGGACTAAAAACAAAAATGTCGTCAACGATGGAGTAGTTGATGCCAAGGTGGTAGCTCCCAAACAACAACCTATATTCACTCTCAAGGGAGAGGCAAGCAATGTTACACCCAACAAAACATTCTCTCGGGAGCCAAGACCATGGCTCAACTCAAATCCAAGGTGAAAGTTCACACCGCTGGGTGAGTCCCAAGAATCCGCATTGAGGAAGCTATTGGCTAACAATGAAATCTCTCTACCGCCAACAAGTGATTACGAACCCCAAATCAAACCTCACTATTGGAAAGACACCGACTATTGTGAGTATCATAGAGGAAGGGGACATACAACCAACAATTGTATCTGTCTCAAACATATTATTAAAGATGTGCTTGATCAAAATCAAGGAGGAAACCAACAACATACCTCCAATGAGACACATGTGGCTTACAGGGATCCACTTCTCAATCATGACAGGCCATACAACAACAATAACAACAATGGCAATAACAACAATGGTAACAACAACAACGATAACAACAACAACAACAACCGCAATAGGCAAAATTAGAATAGTGGGAGTAGTAATGCCAACTATGCAAGTGTGTCATTCGACTATACCATCAATTGCATATCAGAGCATGTCCCACAGATCAATGTGGTCACGCCGAACCAACAATCAGAGCCTAACCAAAATAATTGCAGTATCATTACCTGCAGTGGTAAAGTCACGTTGAATACCGTCCCTCCAAGGTCGTCACCTTCTCAGTCCAATCCCCATCAGTATAGCATCATAGACCAACTTTGGAAAACTCCGGCCCACATTTCTATCTTAGAGTTGTTGCATCTATCTCCATCCCACAAGGATATTCTCAATAAAGCCTTAGTGGAAACCACAGTCCCCACTAACTTAGCCCAAGAGAAGTTTCAAGCCATGGTAGGTAATCTGACCTCCTCAAGTACCATATCATTTACTGAGCAAGATGACCTCTTAGTGTCTCAACCCCATAACACCCCTCTTCATATCATCGCCTTCATCCAAAAGCACTGCATCAAGAGGGTTCTCATTGATGGGGGAGCCGGTTTAAATATTTGCACGTTAAAGCTAGTCCTTACATTGGGGTTCTCCGAAAATGTAGTTGATCCAAGAAAGAAGATTACTATCAAATCCTATGATGAAGAGGAGAGAACTACCAAGGGAACAGTGGTGTTACCCATACAAGTGGGACTGATAATAAAAGATGTTGTGTGTCAAGTCCTAGATAGGTAGCTCACCTATAATATTTTGCTAGGTAGACCATGGATTCATGCCATGAAAGTTGTTCCCTCTACTTATCACCAATGCATAAAATTCTTGCATAATGGCAGGCAAGTCACCATCTAATGTGACCCTGATCCATTCTAGCATTACAACTCTATCCTTTCAAATCCCGATTGCATCATACCAAACAATAGGGCATCTACATCCCCTACCCCATAGTAGGATTCTACCTCTAAAGCTTCCTCATCAAGGCCTAAAGAGCAGAAAATTACCATCAAAGAAAAAGGAGTTGAGGAATACTCCATAGAGCACAGCCTCAATCTAGCCAATATGCCTTTATCTCCTAGATCCTTTGGTCAACCCAAGCATTTTCCAAAGCCATCTGCTCCTCCTATACCTCCCACAACTCCCTTTGTAAAATGGGGGACCTTGTTAGATGAGACAAAGGAAAGAGATGTCCTACAATGGCTTTATACTGAAGAAGAAGAGAACATACAACAAGAACCACCTAGGCTCCCAACCGAAATCTATGGGTGAGGTGAATCTATCCTACATAGAATGGGTTACGAAGGACAAGGCCCCATCGGCCTAAGAAGGGAAGGAATCATAGAACACATTCAACCTTCTTCATCCTCATTGGCTAGAAATACAAAAGGCCTAGGATATAAGGATAAGGGAAAAGCTAAAGAAAATGCTTGTCTAGTGGAAATGATCCATACACTTCAAGTGGATAGTGACATAGATTCCAATGAGTATGAATGGGATGAGCTGACAGAGCATTCCTGTGATGACAAAGAGGTCAATACCATTCAAACTTATAGCCCCTACCGTGAGGGACAAATGCTACCGAATAGGCCATTAGAGTCTGATTTGCCTATCTCTGAGAGTATGACTTTCGAGGAAGGTTTGAGTTCTATTGCAATAAACAACTTGGACGAAAGTACCATCCCGAACACTCCCCCTCCCAATACTCCTAGTATATCCATTCAAACTATCAACAAGTTAAATCTATCCTCCGACTCCCTCCCCCTTGTGCATCCTGAGCTTATTGACGGGGATCTACGAGGAACCCCTCAACTAGATATGTTCCAAAATGACAATGCTTATATTGACTACATGGAACCTAGGGACCACCTACCCAAAGGGGTTCATAAAGTGGGTTTCACTATTGAACTTAATACTATGGCTTATTTCAGAGAGGGTGCCAAGCCTTCCAGTCGCAAAAATATCAAAATAAAAACTGGATCTGACAGTGAAAACCACTCTGCAGCAATGTCAAATCCCAAAATAGTAAAAAGAAAGGACGCATCCGAAGGTAAAAACCCAATTGTGGCACCTGACGATGGAAGGCTTGACACTCTCCCCAATGACATGCACCAGGAGAAGTCTCAGATTGTTGTGGAACCCACAGAACCTGTTAACATTGGAACAAAGGAATAGCCTAAGATCATTCACTTTGCTAAGTCTCTAACCCCACCAAAGAAGACTAAGTTTGTACCATTCTTCAAGAGAAAGCAAGTCAATTTGGCTTGGTCATACGCAGATATGCCAGGGTTAGATCTAGATTTGATTCTGCATCATCTTCCACTAGATCCAAGAGTTAACCCAGTGAAATAGAAGCTTAGAAAGATGCATCCACACATAGCACTACTTGTAAAAGAAGAACTCAAGAAATTACTAGATGTAGGGTTCAACAGAACTATAGACTATCCAGAGTGGGTCTCTAACATAGTACCAGTGTCCAAACTAGATGGCCGAGTCAAACTATGCAATGACTTTAGAGATCTAAACAAAGCTTGCCACAAGGATGATTTTCCATTGCCAAATATAGATATCATAGTTGACTTAATAGCGAGGCATACCATGTTATCTCTCATTGATGGCTTCTCAGGATATAATCAGATCAAGATAGCACTGGAAGACCAGCATAAGACAGCTTTTACTTGTCCATGGGGCACTTTTTGTTGGAATGTCATGCCATTTGGGATAAAGAACGTAGGAGCCACATATCAATGCGCTATGACCACTATATTTCATGATATGATGCATGTCACCATGGAAGATTATGTAAATGATATCCTAGCAAAGTCACTCACAAGAGAATCACACCTGGATGTGTTAGAGGTCTTTCATAGATTAGAGCAATTCAAAGTTAGATTGAACCCAAAGAAGTGTGTGTTTGGAGTCACCTTAGGCAAACTCCTAGGTTTTATTATTTCAGCAAATGGAATAGAGGTGGACCCTGCTAAAGTCAAGGCTATCATGGACATGCCACCACCCAAGACTCTCACTTAGCTAAGATCTCTACAAGGCAAGCTACATGCAATCCGTAGATTCATATCACAACTGGCAGACAAGTGTCAACCATTTAGTCATCTCCTGCACAAGAACATTCCATTTAGATGGGATGAGAAATGTGAAGAGGCATTCAACAATCTAAAAGAATATTTTATGAATCCACCTATTCTCATGCCTTCAATCCAAGGGAAACCATTGATACTCTACATATCTGCTACACCTACAGCTCTTGGGGCTCTTCTAGCACAACAAGATTAGGAGAATAAGGAAAGAACCATCTACTATATCAGTCACACATTGGTGGGCTATGAGTTATAATACTGTCAAATAGAAAGATCATGTCTTGCGGTAGTTTTTGCTTCCCAAAAACTCTAACATTATATGCTTGCGCATCCAGTCAAACTTATTGCAAAAATAGATCCACTGAAATACCTACTAAGCAAAGCAGCTCTTACAGGTCGCCTAGCCAAATGGGTAATGCTCCTAAGTGAATACGACATTGAGTATGTAGACAAAAAAGCTATCAAGGGATAATTCATTGCTGACCAGCTAGCAGATGCACCATTACAGGACACCACGCCAATGCAATTTGAGTTTCTAGATGAATCGTTATTTAATATCTCAACACATTCCTGGAAACTATACTTTGATGGGTCCTTTACAAACCATGGATCGAGGGTAGGAATCTTGTTTGTAACTCCTCATGGCGACACCATACCGAAGTCTTACCGTTCATTATTTCCATGCACCAACAACGTAGCAAAATATGAAGCCTTAGTCATTGGCCTTAGATGGCAACAGATTGGAAAATTAAAGAGCTACATGTCTACGGTGATTCTCAACTAGTGATAAATCAAGTCAATGACGATTACCAAACCAAAGATGAGAAGCTTATCCCATACAAAAGGATGGTAGATAACTTTAAGGAGTACTTTGTGATTATATCTTTTGAGCAGATACCTCGCATTGAGAACAAAGCAGCAGATGCCATGGCGACTATTGCCTCTCTTCTCGAGATACCAAAGAATGAGTCACGGTACGAGTTCTTAGTGGAAACTATTTGACAACCAGCTTATGATCTTCCTAAGACCCATTCCATATGCCTATTAGTTGGATCTAATTCACCTTGGTATGGTAAGGTTTACACTTACCTCAAGGACAACACCCTCCCACTTGACTTATCTTCAAACCAACGACGAACCTTCATAAGCCAAACCTCTCACTATACCATCATTGCCGACACCCTATACCAATGTGGTCTAGATGGTACTTTACTCCGTTGTTTAGAACGAGAAGAATCCCTAACCACCTTGCAAGACGTGCACGAAGGGATCTGCGGAACACACTCTAGCGGTCCTTAGCTAAGAAACTCATGTGTTTGGGTTATTACTGGCCGAACATGGAAACAGATTCATATCAGTTTGTGAAGAAGTGCAAGTAGTGCCAAATACATGGGAACCTGATACATGCACTAGCACAAGAGTTGAGACCTTTAATGACACCTTGGCCCTTTTGCCAATGGGGACTTGACCTTGTGGGAAAGATCCATCCACCCTCCTGCAAGGCCACAAATTCATCACAACTGCCACTGAGTACTTTACCAAGTGGATTGAAGTCGTTCCCCTCACCACCGTCACAGGTAAATAAATCTCCTCATTCATCCTAAATTACCTCATTTGCAGATACGGAATTCCCTCATCCATTATCACGGATAACGGAAGACCCTTCAAAAACTAGGATGTCCAAGAACTCTATAACCGATTCAAAATCCAAAACCATTTCTCCACACCCTATTACCCCCAAGGTAACGGTCAAGCTAAAGCATCCAACAAGACCATCTTGAAACTCCTCAAGAAGACAGTCAATGATGCTAGCCGTGATTGGTACATCCAACTCAATCCCGCTCTATGGGCCTACAGAACCAATATACACACTCCCACAGGTGCTACCCCTTACATCCTTGTCTATGGCTCAGAAGATATCCTCCCCATTGAGGTCAAATTACCATCTCTCAGGGTGTCGTTAAAAGGTCTCATATCAGATGAAGAATACAGAGTCTCCAGATTGCAAGAACTAGAGTTGCTAGAGGAAAGGAGACAGAAAGCCTTTGACCATCTCAAAGCATACCAATAGATGATGTCACGAAGCTATTACCAAAGAGTTCGTCCAAGAATCTTTAAGGTTGGAGATCTAGTACTGAAAGAAAATCCCTGCAATCAATAGGATAGGGAAAAGAAAGGCAAGTTCAAACCCAACTAGCTTGGGCCCTATGTGATCGTAGCTACTTATGGATTGGGGGCATATCAATTAGCAACATCAGAGGGTGAGTTGTTAGATGACCCAATCAACAGTATGCATCTTCACCGGTTCTATACCTAGGAGAACCCCAATGTAAGGGGGGCATAAAATACAAAAAAATCAAAAAATTAGAAAAATGCAAAAAAAATCAAAAAATTAGAAAAATGCAAAAAAAAATCAAAAAATCAGAAAAATGCAAAAAAAATCAAAAAATCAAAAAAATGCAAAAAAATCAAAAAATTAGAAAAGTACAAAAAAATCATCCTTTGGTGAAAACTTGGTAAACAGGCGCCTTGGATAGGTATCATGATAAAAACCTGGCAAACAGGCATCATGCATACTTTCTAGCTTTCATGCAAATAAAAGCAAGTGGTGAAAACTTGGTAAAACAGGCATTACTTGTGATAAACCGCTTCCTCCATCTTTGGGAAACCAATCACCTTGTGTCCATTCTTTCTTGTGTCCCATTCGACCCATATCTGTTCCATAATAAAAACCTAATGATAACCTATCATGGCTTGATACTCTATCTCTTTGTTGCCTTGTCAACCAAGGTTTTATCCCATATCGTATCCATAGTGTGAGCCTAGCATGGTGTCTCTCATTGGTGTCCATGGTCCAAATCCATGAACTACATTGCCTCTACGTTGTCACGTAGGCAAGGCTATTTCTTAAATGCACCCTTGAGGCACCCGCGGTCCCATCCGTCCCATTTCTTGTCGTCTTTCTTCTAGTCCATCCATGGTCCATTAGGGTTTACCCCAAACTACGTTGCCTTTGCGTCGTCACGTAGGCAAGTCCATTTAGCAATGAGCCCCCGAGGCACTAGGTCAGTCCCTTAGGGTCCGTCTCACCAATAAGGATTGTGGAATCTTCTCACTAGGCAAGAAAGCGCAAGCAAAGCCCGCTTTCAAGCTGAAATCCTGACGCAGTGCATTAACCTATCCAAAGCAAAGCAAACAAACTCCTAAGGCCTTCTAAATGATTTTACCCAAATTATGGAAAGAAACAAGCACATCTAAATGCAATAATGTTTTGTGGATTGGAAACATGGTTAAAATGCAGAGTCTTGATTTTTGCTATCATGTCTTCCTATGCTACTCGAGGATGCCAAAAGCTAGAGATGCTATGATGGGGACATAATTAATTTTCTTTGTTTGTTGTTTGTGGTTTAAACTTTAGTAATGTGAAGCCTTGTCTAAAGACATGATCAGCAAAAGATCATTGAGGACATCAAAGGTCTAACATGAAAGGGGGCAATCCTTGACTGTTGATACGCAAGAAGTACTCAGGTCATCTCAGTTCAATTATACCTAGATGCTTGTATTAACTTGCTAAATCAAAATCTATGTAAGCAATGCTCAGATCATCTTGGTTCAATTATACCTAGATGCTTACATTAACTTACAACATTCAGAAAAAGTACCAAAAAAAATCACCCAATGATGAAATAAGCACTTCAAAATACTTACACCGTCAAGATGTCAAAAGCAAAGCATCCATCATACATTCATTATACATCCATACATCCGTATCCCATGCAATAAATGATCCAAACAATGCAGAGTATCAATCAATACAAATTAAAAGCTTGTGATTCCTTCTATCGAGTCATTCTTCTATCAATCAGTATTCTATCTATCGTTGTGGTTCATTCTCCTCAATTCGATCAACCCGAGCAATGATCCAAATGCAAGTCCATCCTTAATCCATATCAATCAAGTCAAGTCAATCTTGTCAAATGATCTAATCACAATCAGTGATCTTGGTCCTTGTCTAGTTGTAAACCAACCTAATCAGTTAATCAATCAAATTGTCTTATACAGGATGTAACATTATCGAAATCAGACCAATACACGCATCTTACACGACATGTTTCATTTCTTGAAACTAGACACTATCCTTCGTGTTTCTCTAGGGATCCATTGTTTCCCGCCATGACAACACACCTGTCGTGTTGGTCTAGGGATATATTGTTCCTCACCATGACAACACTGTCGTATATCGTTATCCATATATTGTTGGTTTACCGCTTGACAGGGGCAATACCTTGATTGTTCTTGTATCATTTGTGCATACTTGCTTGCTTGTTTATGTGTGTTATCATTCTATCTTGCATAGCATATCATTCAGTCTTTCTTCATCATCTTCGTGAGATTGTTCGTCTCATGCCTTCTACTTGCTTCCCATCCAATCTCTCAAGGGGGCATCCTATCGTCATAACCTATACCAAGGGCAAACTGGGGCATGTATCATTATTCAACAATTGATTTTTTTGAAGCAACGCCATAAACTACATTGCATCAAAGAGGGGCAAAATGTATACGTCTAAAAATGACATGACTCGGTCTAAATAAATATTCTTAATATTTATTCCATCTAATTCCTCTATCAATAAATAAATAAACAAATTTATTTATTCGATTCATATTCTTCTAAATTAATTAAATATCAAAATATTTAATTACCTCTTCTAAAGTCAAAATTAAATAAAATCCTTTATTTAATTAAATTCTTCCAAACAATTAAATAATTCTTAATTATTTAATTAAGTCAAGTCTGTTCCTCCAAATTTGAATAAATCAAATCAAATTTATGTAAATCCTCTCAATCTCTAAAAATAAAATATAATCAAATATTTTATTTATTCTTCCAAATCATGCACAAACAATTAAATAAATTTATTTATTTAATTAGCTTTCTTATCTTCAAATTCTTCAAATATCTTCCAAATCTTCTAAAAATAAGTCTTCCTCTTCATGCACACAAAATTAAATAATTTATTATTTAATTTCTCTCAAATCATGCAAAAGCAAATCTCAAGTTGAGTTATCTATTCAATCAAACCTTGTTTTTATCAATATTTCCTAAATTAGAAAAAAGCTTTCTAATTTATGAAAAGCATGTCTTATCTTTAGAAAAGAAAGTAGTTAACTCAAATAAAACAGCTTTTGTGTGACACTTGTCTTCTTCTTATTTGTTGCACATTCCTCATTCTTTCTATACCGTTGATCTTCTCAATCTTGCTATACCGTTGATCTTATTTCTCTCGAGTCTATAAGTACAACCTCATTCTTCCATTTCAAGGATCCAAGCTTTTAGTATCGTTACTCTGTAGGAATTACAGTGCGCCTTTGGCACCAATTCCTTCATTGCTTGTGATCACATTCGTTACTACGCACTACACACCACTACCATCATTGTGAAGCTCCTCTTCATTACGATATTATCATAGCCATTCCTAATTGACATTCTTGAAGCATAGCAAGGAAGTGCACTCTCTAAGGGCCCTATTTCATACATGCAAGATCGATTGTGATAGGCAATCAATGGAAGCTTCGAATTAAGGAGGTTTGCTTTGTTGTTCATTAATTTATTTGATTAAATCTTCTTAGTTCACCATTTCATTGAGTTTTGGGTGACTTGATATTGATTATTCATTGTTAATCCAATTTTCCCTTAACAAGAGCTAAAAATCAAATGCTTGAGGTCTGATAGAGGAGGTGAGTTCACATCAAATAAATTCAATATTTTCTATGAAGAGCAAGGAATAAAAAGATAGTTGTCTACACCCAGAACTCCTCAGCAAAATAGAGTTGTGGAAAGGAAGAACATGACAGTTCAAGAAGCTGCCAGAACAATGATGAAGAAAGGAGGCCTACCGGAAGTTTTCTAGAAAGAAGCTATACATACTGTTGTCTACATTCAAAATAGAGTTCAAGTGAAAGGTAATGGGACTAAAACCCCTTATGAATTGTGGTATGGAAGAATTCCAACAGTAATATACTTCAAAGTCTTTGGTAGCAAGTGCTATATCAGAAGAGATGAAGACCTAGGGAAATTTGATGCAAGATGTGATGAAGGAATCTTCCTTGGATACTCTACCAAGAGTAAGGCCTACCAGTGCTACAACAAAAGGTTGAAAAAGATTGTGGAGAGTGAAAATGTGAAGGTGGATGAAGGCAAAGGAAAAATATCATATCAGAATGGCTATGAGTCAGATGAACTGTAATGTCCCGTTTTCTAGCTTGATCTTTTACTGTTGACCGTTGGCCTATTCCGGAGACCCGTAGGCTACTCAGAGGTTGAAATTGGGGTTTCATGTTTTGGTGGTTGCTTTTGTTCGTGGATTGTGGTTGGGTTGGCGGTTTCTTTCTGGGGTTGTTCTCCTTAGTCCCTGTTGGTTACGGCTATTTTTAGTAAGTTCAGGATTGGCACCAGAATGGGATTTTGAGAGTGGGGTTGGATTCGTCTTGTCAAGACCTTTCCAATGAGCTATAGATCATTGATTTCTAACATCATCTTGGCCTCCGTTTTAAAGTCCGTAAATTAAACATTATTATTTAATATTAATGTTGTTTTAAAAGAGGGGACTTTAAGGGTGAGGTTGAAAAAGAATTGAAGAGGATTATATTATTTTCCCTCTCATGTTTTATCCCATATGCAAGAGGATTTTAGAGACTCCCAGTTGGAAAAGTATAAAAGGAGGAAGAGTGCTCTCATTTGGGCATCCGAAATCTTGATAATGTTATGCTGCCGTAATGGTTTTGGGACTGCTTCGAGGAATGAATGCCTCCTAGCCTGGGCTCACTTCGTGCTTGAGAGATAGCACCTAGGGAGAGGTTTGCTGATAGTAGTGATTTTGTAGTGAGGTTTGCATTGTAGCTTGAGTTCTGTTGTAGTTCAGTTATTTGCATTTTATGTCATTTTTTGGAGTTGCTGATAACAGGGCTGAATCTGTAGTTTCATTCATAAATCTGAAAATAAAAAGGCATTTGTTCTGGGTATTTCATATTTCTTTTTGTCTATGTTGGGTGCCCCATTGTGCCAATTTGTAGAATTTATTATGAAGAATCTGATTTTCTAGAAGGAAATTGCCCTTCTTGCCAGGCTGCCCTCTTTGAAGTGCATTAGAAAGCGTGCTAAATAAATACTTGGCTTTAAGAGTGGTCTCTAGTGTGTAGCTTGGTCACCATTGTCATAGGAGTGCATTGCATCAGATTTGAGTTCATTTGGTTGAGAAATGAGTGAGGTGTGAGCATTTTTGTAGGGTTTATGTTGCTGGTTTAGTTTTTCCAAAATTGCTGATCTGTCATTTCAGTTTGCTAACTTCTATCATTTGAGTTGGGTTGGAAGTCTCTAATTATTGCGCATTCTTGGTTAGAGTTCCCTTATCAGCATTGCATAGAGATCCTCTGACCATATGATCACGCCATCCTGGTGTACATTCTTGGTTAGAGTTGAATTCCGCATCGTTTGGTTTAATTGCTCACTTCAACGATTGTGTATTGCTCTGCTTGTTGTAATTGGAAAAGTGAAAAAATTGGCTTGGTATATTTCAGTGGTATCAGAGCCACGTATCCTGCCATCCTGTGAAAGCAAACCTTCTATGAGTGACAGAGAACAGAGGTACTTAGCAAGAGAATACAAGAAGGCTACCAATCAGTTTCATTGGCATCAGGCCCCAGAAGGTCAGACAGCTTCAGAGGTATTAAGAGCCAATTGTGAGTCTTCTCCTGAAGGAAAAATGGGGGATAATGAGAGGACGTCAGGAAGTAACAGAGATGATAGTGGGAAAGGAAGAGAAAGATCATTAAGTCCGGCAAAGAGGTTCGAGAGGAAGATGGATACCTTAATGGATATGATATCTCTCATGATAGGGAGAATGGGTCAGAACCAATCTCCACTAAACAATTCAGGACATAGTGGAGAACATAGTGCCACCAACCAGCATAATGGACATGCTACTCAGCCTGCTTCAAATAGCACATACATTTCTTCCAGGCCATTCAAACCCACTTTCTTGGCACCAGTAAAACCTCATCTTGATCCAGAAGAAAATGTGTCATTTGTTGAACAGTTGAGACTCGGCCGCGCTGAGTATGATTCTCTACCTGATGAAATTAAGGTAGATATGTCTTATAATGATTTTATGGATCATAAAAGGAAGGATAGAGGACAAGGAAGACATTATGAACAAAGGAGGACAATAGTTCATGGGGATTTGCATCAAGCTATCAACAAGGTTATGCTTCCACATTTTGATGGGAGTGACAATAGTTCAGCCAGAGCCTGGATACAGAAGTTAGACAACTATCTAGCTCTTAGACCCATGGAGGAGGAGGAGGCGATTAAGTTTGCTACGCTACACCTGGATGGGGTGGCGCACGAGTGGTGGTACCATGGTCTAGTCACCTTGGGTCATCGGTCTATCACTACCTATGATGAGTTTACCAATAAGCTCATAGAGAGATTTGAGAAAAAAGATCCAGAAGTGCATTTCAGAGAATTGGCACAACTTAAGCAATATGGTACAGTTGATGCCTACATAGCTGAGTTTCAAAGGCTTTCAGTCATGGTCACAGGAGTCACTGAGAGGCGCTTGGTGATCCTATTCAGTGAAGGATTGGCGGAGCCACTCAAGGGTTGGATTAAAGCTTTTGATCCACCCTCTCTACAAGAGGCAATGAAGAAGGCAAGAAACATGGAGTGGGTTGCTCCTAAAGCAAAGTTTCAACCCAAGCCATCATTTCACAAAAGAGATAAAGGAAAAAGACCTCAGCATAAGGAGTTCAAACAGCATCAACCTCATGTCACAAGGTTGGATCCTGAGACACTTAATGAACTCAGAAGAAAAGGGTTATGTTTCTGGTGTAGAGAAAAATGGTCCCAAGATCATGTTTGCCCAAAAGGAGGCAAATTTCATCAAATTGAATACTATTCAGCTGAAGAAAGTAATTCTGATTTGTCAGACCAGCAGTCTGATTCTGAAGACAGTGAAGTGGAAAAAGTCCCAGAGGAATCCGAAGATGAAAAGGGAAGTGGAGGCACTTTGGCTCAACTTTCGAGCTTTCAAAGGAATGAATCCTTCAAAGTTTGAGGGATGATTAAGGGGCAACGCATAGTTGCTTTGATTGACACTGGAGCAACGCATAACTTCATTGACGAAGTTGTGGTGGCAAAGAAGGGGCTGCAAACAGAAGAGTTTGAAGGCTTCAAGGTTATGGTTGCTGATGGTTTTCACATCACCTGCACCAAGAAGATCTCAAACATGACCATGCAAGTGGGAAACTATGAGGTCAAGGATGACTTCTATGTAGTCAAAATTGGAGATACGGATGTCGTCCTAGGCATTCAATGGCTGCGTTCACTTGGGGAGATCACTCTAAATCTGCAAACCATGGAGCTCAAGTTTCAATCCGAAGGGAAGAATGTAGTGATAAGAGGAATGTCCAATGGTGGTCCTCGGATTGTGTCATTCAAGAGGATGGCGAGGCTGATTCGTCATGATCAAGTTGAGTGGGCTGCAGAGTGTATGATTCTTCCTGCTAGTCCGGTTGAAACAAAGAGAGACTACCCTCCTGATATTCAGTCTTTACTCAAAAAGAAGAGCAAGGTGTTTGCTGATTTACCTCCTAGACCACCTCCTGATCGAGGTTCAGAGCATGTCATAGAGCTCAAGGAAGGAGCTAAACCAGTTATTACAACTCCTTATCGGTATCCTAAGAAGCAAAAGGACGAGATTGAGAAAAACATTCGAGAACTCTTGGAGATGGGCTTCATTCATCCAAGCAAGAGCCCCTTTGCTTCGGCAGTTGTCCTGGTGAAGAAGAAGGATGGTACCATCCGCATGTGTGTGGACTATCGTGCTTTGAATCAAAGCACCATCAAAAATCGATATCCCATCCCGAGGATAGATGAGCTCATTGATGAGATACATGGAGCCAAGTTCTTTTCAAAGATCGATTTGAGATCGGGTTATTACCAGATTCAGATGAGAGGATCTGATGTTGAGAAGACAGCATTTAGATGTCACTATGGCCACTTCGAGTTTCTAGTCATGCCATTTGGGTTGACTAATGCTCCTGCTACCTTCCAGTCATGTATGAACAAAATCTTTCAGAAGCAGTTGAGGAAGTTTGTATTGATATTTTTTGATGACATCCTGATCTACAGCAAGACATGGGATGAACATTTCAAGCACTTGGAGGAAGTGCTTAGCATCCTGGAATCAGAGAGTTTGTTTGCCAAAGAATCCAAATGTGAATTTGGAATGAAGGAGTTACTTTACCTTGGCCATATAATCAGTGCTGAAGGAGTGAAGGTTGATCCTGAAAAGATCAAGGCAATTGTTGATTGGCCACCTCCTGAGAATTTGACTCATCTGAAAGGATTTTTGGGTCTTTGTGGATTTTATAGAAGATTTGTGAAGGGCTACTCTCAGAATGCTGCTCCTCTTACTGACCTCACAAAAAAGGGTGCCTTTTGTTGGTCAGAAAAGGCTCAAACTACTTTTGATAAATTTAAGGGGATCATGAGCTCTTGTCCGGTTTTAGCTATCCCAGACTTCTCCAAGCCATTCGAGCTACAGTGTGATGCATCTGGTGAAGGAGTTGGGGCTGTTTTGATGCAAGACAAACATCCCATTGTGTTTGAAAGCAGAAAATTAAGAGGTGTTGAAAGGACCTACTCCATCTACGACAAGGAGATGCTTGCCATTATGCATGCATTAGCTAAGTTCAGATAGTACTTGGTGGGGAGCAAGTTTGTGGTCAAGACTGATCACAATAGCCTCAAGCACTTCATGCATCAAAAAGATTTGAACGAGAGGCAACAAAAGTGGGTGAGTAAGCTTCAAGCTTACGATTTTGACATCGAATATGTCAAAGGAAAAAATAATATTGTGGCTGATGCTCTATCTAGGAGACCTCATTTGAGCTCATTGTGTGAGCTTACAGCTGATTGGAGGGACATGTTGCTTGCTGATTATGCCAAAAATCAGTTTGCAACCAGCATCATTGAGGGTACTTTTCTTGATGAAAGGTACAAAGTGGTCGAAGGGCTGATACACTACAAGGGTAGAATCTTTGTGGTGGCTGATTCTAAGCTCAAAAAGAAGATTTTGTTGACCTTTCATGACATTCCACTTGCTGGTCATCAAGGGTTCTTCAAGACATATAGGCAGATCAGGGAAAGATTTTCTTGGAAAGGGCTGAAAGGGGAGGTTCAACGTTACATTCAAGAGTGTCCCACTTGTCAGATGAACAAAAATGAGCATACTTTACCAGCTGGTCTTCTGCAACCTCTTCCCATTCCTAATCAAAAATGGGAAAGCATATCAATGGACTTCATCACAGGGTTGCCCAAGGTTCAAGGTAAAGACTGTATCTATGTTGTAGTGGACAGATTAACAAAATTTGCTCACTTCTTCACCATTGCCAGCTCTTTTTCAGCAGCCCAAGTTGCAGATTTGTTTTTTCATGAGGTGTTTAGATTACATGGGTTGCCAAAGAATATTGTGAGTGATAGGGACAGCAAGTTCCTAAGCACTTTTTGGCAAGAGGTTTTCAGAATGAGTGGTACAGTGCTTACTCCAAGCACTAGTTATCACCTTCAAACCAATGGACAGACAGAGATAGTGAACAAGTGGTTGGAAGGTTACCTGAGAAACTATGTTTCAGAGCAGCAAAGAGCTTGGGTGAAGTGGCTTCACATGGGCGAGTATTGTTATAATTCTACTTTTCACATGTCAATAAGGATGTCACCTTTCATGGCTCTTTATGGTTATGAGGCTCCTAGCTTTGTTGATTTGGTGTTTGGTGATAGCAAAGCCCCTCAGGCCAAAGATTTGTTGCAGCAGAGTCAAGATATCTTGAACTCATTGAAGAACAATCTTCAGATTGCACAGAATCAGCAGAAGATGTACGCTGATCAGCGGCGTGTTGAGCACTCTTTTGAAGTTGGAGATATGGTTTATCTTCGACTACAACCTTATAGACAGTCCACTCTCAAGAAAAGTGGAGCTGAGAAGCTCAAACCACGTTTTTATGGGCCGTTCAAGGTCACTAAGAAGGTGGGGGCAGTAGCTTATGAGTTGGAGCTACCTTCGGATAGCAGAGTGCACAATGTATTCCACGTGTCTCGCCTCAAGAAGGCACTTGGACACAATGTTGTTGCTTCATCACAGATGCCACCCTTGGATGAAGAAGGACAGTTAGTTTTGATTCCAGAAGAGATTCTTGATTCCAGGGAGCGTTCCTTGAGGAAAAGAACTATCAGAGAGTATTTGGTGAAGTGGAAGAACTTGCCTATGGAGGATGCTACTTGGGAGAATGATGAAATTCTGTAGCATCCATGCTTACAATTGCTTGAGGACAAGCAATCTTGGGAAGGGCGGACTGTAATGTCCTGTTTTCTAGCTTGATCTTTTACAGTTGACCGTTGGCCTATTCCAGAGACCCGTAGGCTACTCAGAGGTTGAAATTGGGGTTTCATGTTTTGGTGGTTGCTTTTGTTCGTGGATTGTGGTTGGGTTGGCAGTTTCTTTCTGGGGTTGTTCTCCTTAGTCCCTGTTGGTTACGGCTATTTTTAGTAAGTTTAGGATTGGCACCAGAATGGGATTTTGAGAGTGGGGTTGGATTCGTCTTGTCAAGACCTTTCCAACGAGCTATAGATCATTGATTTCCGACATCATCTTGGCCTCCGTTTTAAAGTCCGTAAATTAAACATTATTATTTAATATTAATGTTGTTTTAAAAGAGGGGACTTTAAGGGTGAGGTTGAAAAAGAATTGAAGAGGATTATATTATTTTCCCTCTCATGTTTTATCCCATATGCAAGAGGATTTTAGAGACTCCCAGTTGGAAAAGTATAAAAGGAGGAAGAGTGCTCTCATTTGGGCATCCGAAATCTTGATAATGTTATGCTGCCGTAATGGTTTTGGGACTGCTTCGAGGAATGAATGCCTCCTAGCCTTGGCTCACTTCGTGCTTGAGAGATAGCACCTAGGGAGAGGTTTGCTGATAGTAGTGATTTTGTAGTGAGGTTTGCATTGTAGCTTGAGTTCTGTTGTAGTTCAGTTATTTGCATTTTATGTCATTTTTTGGAGTTGCTGATAACAGGGCTGAATCTGTAGTTTCATTCATAAATCTGAAAATAAAAAGGCATTTGTTCTAGGTATTTCATATTTCCTTTTGTCTATGTTGGGTGCCCCATTGTGCCAATTTGTAGAATTTATTATGAAGAATCTGATTTTCTAGAAGGAAATTGCCCTTCTTGCCAGGCTGCCCTCTTTGAAGTGCATTAGAAAGCGTGCTAAATAAATACTTGGCTTTAAGAGTGGTCTCTAGTGTGTAGCTTGGTCACCATTGTCATAGGAGTGCATTGCATTAGATTTGAGTTCATTTGGTTGAGAAATGAGTGAGGTGTGAGCATTTTTGTAGGGTTTATGTTGCTGGTTTGGTTTTTCCAAAATTGTTGATCCGTTATTTCAGTTTGCTAACTTCTATCATTTGAGTTGGGTTGGAAGTCTCTAATTATTGCGCATTCTTGGTTAGAGTTCCCTTATCAGCATTGCATAGAGATCCTCTGACCATATGATCACGCCATCCTGGTGTACATTCTTGGTTAGAGTTGAATTCCACATCGTTTGGTTTAATTGCTCACTTCAACGATTGTGTATTGCTCTGCTTGTTGTAATTGGAAAAGTGAAAAAATTGGCTTGGTATATTTCATGAACCTACTGATATAACTTATGAAAAAAAAGGTTGAACAAGAAGACAATCAAAGTGAAGAAGAAAACGCTCCAGAAATTACTAAGACTCCCAGGTATGTAAGAACCAATCACTCTAAAAATTAGATTATTGGAGACAAAGAGAAAGGACTACTGACAAGGAAAAGACTGTAGAAGAACAAGTGAATTACTGTTTGCTCTCTACAATTGAACCAAAAACTGTGAATGAAGCCTGCAATGATGAAAATTAGGTTAAGGCAATGGAAGAAGAACTAATACAGATAGAGAAGAATGAAACTTGGGAATTAGTTCCTAGACCTACTGACAAAAATATTATTGGAACCAAATGGGTCTTCAGGAATAAGCTAAATGAAAATGGAGAAGTTGTAAGGAATAAAGCAAGGCTTGTGTGCAAAGGATGTTCTCAAATTGAAGGGATAGATTTTGAAGAGACTTTTGCTCCAGTAGCTCAGATTGAAGCGATCAGAATTTTCTGGCATTTGTATCTCACAAAGATTTCAAAGTGTATCAAATGGATGTGAAGTCTGCATTATTGAATGGTGAGTTAGAAGAGGAAGTCTACATTGAGCAACTGGAAGGATTCCAACTATCAAATCAATGTGATATGGTATACAGATTGAAGAAAGCATTGTATGGACTCAAGCAAGCTCCTAGGGCCTGGAATGCAAGGTTGGATAAGTACTTATTGAAGTTAGGTTTCAGTAAAGGTACTGCTGACAGTAATCTTTATTTCAAGATTAATGGTGATCAAATTTTGATTGTTGAAGTCTTTGTTGATGATATCATCTTTGGTGGAAATGAAAGTATGTGTATGAAATTTGCTGGTGAAATGCAAAAAGAGTTTGAGATGTCTATGTTTGGTGAGATGAATTTATTTCTGGGTCTACAAACCAATCAATTAGATAAAGGAATCTTCATATCTCAGTCTAAGTATGTGAAAGAGATGTTAAAGAAGTTTGGGATGGAAGACTCTAAACCGGTATGTACCCCCATGGTGACTGACTGCAAATTGAGCAAAACTGATGAATCACCCAAGACTGATCAGAAAAAGTACAAATCCATGATTGGAGGATTACTTTACCTAACTCAAACCAGACCTGATATTATGCATGCAATTTGTCTTATTGCAAGATTTCAAGTTGATCCAAGAGAATCACATGTGATGGTAGTAAAGGGAATCCTGAGTTATTTAAAAGACACTCCAAATCATGGCTTATGGTATCCAAAGGATAATGATTTTACTCTTAGTGCTTATACAAATGTTGATTGGGCCAGAGATGTTGATGATAGGAAGAGTACAAGTGGAGGTGCTTTCTTCTTGGGAAATAGATTGGTTTCATGGCTGAGCAATAAATAAGATTCAATCTCTTGTCAATTGCAAAAGTAAAGTATATTGCAACAGCATGTTGTTGCACTCAAGTGTTATGGATGAAGCAGACTTTGAAGGATATAAGAGTTGTTTATGAAAATCCAATTGTAATCTTGTGTGGCAATACAAGTTCTATAAATATTTCCAAGAATCTAGTGATGCACTCAAGGACAAAGCATATATCTATAAGGTATCATTTTTTGAGAGAGAAGGTGACAGAGAATGAAGTAAACTTAGAATATGTGTCCATAAAGGATCGAATTGCAAATATCTTCACCAAGCGTCTGCCTAAGGATACTTTTGAGTATCTTAGAGAAAAGTTAGGGGTTATTACCCCTCCTGCCCTAAACTAAGATGCATAAGAATGCATCAATCCAGTGTGTTCAAAGTCTCATTTCTTGATCTGGATTGATGTTTTGAGAGCTACCTCTCAAGAGAGGAGCTAGATGTGTTGGAAACAGTTCAGTTGGATCAGAGCAGCAGAATGCAAGTATGTGCCCTTTGCCATTGATGTCAAAGGGGGAGAGAAATCATGTGAAAAACTTAGAGAGAAAGAGTGCAGATGTGTAAAGAGATAGGGAGAAAATCTTGTCTTGATGGTTGTTGTAGTTTTTCACATCATATGTTGCCATCAATGACAAAGGGGGAGATTGTTGCAAGTATGTGCCTAATTGGTGTTGTTATTGATGTCAACATATCATTGTTGTTATTAGTGTCAACTGTGCTCTTGTTTTGATGCTTGCTTGTAATGAGTAAGCTGCTTTGTATTTACTTATTCAAGTGATCTTGATGTTGAGGATATTTAGAAAATTAGCTCCTCCGGTAGAAGCAATGAGTTGCATTGGATACAGTGTATTGCATACAAAAGAAAAGTCCAATAGATTGATCCGCATTTCCTAAAAGATGAATATCTTTGTCTGCAGATCAGAAGTTATTTAGAGGCACATCTGAATATGCTATGTTCTAATTTTGAGCCTCTGATATGAAGAATTGAGTGAGTTATGTTCACCAAAGTGAAAAAGGTGTTTCATGTATGTTTGGTGGTAACAGAGAGAAAGTATTATGCTTCGCATTCCTTTGCATTGAAGTATTTTGATCTACAGTTCTAGAGTTAAGTCTAAGATGCTGTTATGTGCCTTCAACTCCAATGGTTCATGATTTGGTGGTCCGCAAGCGATCTTTTCATTATGACAGTGGCTGGCAATGTTGTTTTTGTGCTCCGGTTTGAAGAATCTTCTTGATAGAGTGGCTAGAGATTGTGCGGTTGTTCTTGGCGATTACAATGTGCTTGTGGATGTCTCCTGATCATGTTCCTACCTTTAGAATGGTTTGCAAAGAATAATTTGGATCGTGGATGAAGTTTGTTCCTTGAAGACCTAGTGTTCTCACCAGTCTTGGCCGACTTGGTTAATTTAACTAATTGCGGAGATGCCTTGAAGATTTTGGAAGTGTGTCATGGCATGAAGAATTACGTTTGAGTCCCAGCTAAGGTGTGGTGTGTGCATCATACTTCTCTACATCTTTCCTTAGCTAAATTTTGTAAATAAGTCTAGACCTATTTGTTTGTATTATTATAATGTTGACCTTGGAGAATGTTCCAATGGTTGATGAATGTAATGCCGACCTTGATGTACATTCCAAAGTTGATGAATTGTATAAAAGCATGTAATAGAGTTACGGAAAAGTGTGTAGTGATTGAATATGAAGAGATAAGTGTGAAGGTGTGAAAGAGTAGATCAGAGAAGTTACATTATGCTTTAAACGAACTGAATCCTGGCATGGAGTAGATGCTACTTAATCAGTTCACCACTTTGGTAGTGAGTCACCCCTAGCAATGAGCCACCCTTTGGCAGTGATTTGTTCTTTGCAGTGAGCAATTTGGGTAGTGAGCCTCTATTTTTTAGTATTGTTATAACTCATATCTTTCTGTCGGCTAACACCCACCATGCTTTTTCCCTTTTAGGGTTTTCCACGTAAAAATCTGGTGTCTACTGTGTTGGATGCGTGATTGTGATTAAGTCTATGGTTTCATGCTTTCATGGTTAAATTTGATTATCAGTAATTAAGTTGTTAATGGTTTGATATTCATATGAAGCTAAGTTTTTGTGACAACTGATTCACCCCCCCCCTCAGTTGTCTAGTGTATTTCAACAAAGGATTTCATGTTTAATTTCTTTTGTTAGTGTATCCCTTTTTTGTCAAAAACAAGTGTCTAGTATTTTTGACTTTTTTTTAATCATTCAAATGTATTTCAAATAAAAATACATTTTTAGAAACTAGACTCCATTCTACACGTGTTCAAAAAAATTTGATTTTCGACTAGTTTTCAAAAAATTTAGGGGGGAGCACACTCAATTTTCTATTTTTCAGGATGTGTCCACTTTGAAAATTAGTAAAAAAATTAATTATTCATGAAAAAAAATCAGAAAAATCAAAGATAAACTACATGGTGTTAGTTAATTTCTCACTGAAGTGATTTTTGAAATACTAAAAAAAGTTAACATTTTAGGGGGAGCACACCAGATGCTATGTTATTTTTTTTGAGAAAAATAGGACCAATTTGTGTGCTCCCCCTTTTTGAACCCCTTAATCTCAACTAGTTTTGAAAATAATTAGTATTTTAGAAACTAAATTCAGAGCACTACGACTCTTGTTTTTGTTGTATCTTTAAATTTTGAGTGTAACTATCTTCAATTTCTCATCCAACATCAATCTTTCCTGATTTCAAAAAAAAAGTGACATCTTAAGACCCCCTTTTGGTCCCTTGTCTTTGTGCACTTACCCACCAGTGAGATATAGAGATGCAGTGAGATACAGTGGTGATGTTGATGTTTAGGGTTGCTGATATTTAGTGATGTTCTTGAGGTACATATTGGGTTGTTGATGTTCATGGTTAGATGTCATGCTCGAATTAATGTCAAGATAAGGTGTATTGAGCATGCTTGTGGTCAACAAAAGTAGTGACATGCAGTAATGTTCATGGTTGGATATCATGTCTTGATCAGTGTCAAGTCAAGTTGTTGGTCTACAAAGATGTTTTCATGATGAGATATTAAGATGGGAATTAGAAGCACAAAGATAATTTCATGATGAAATATTAAGATGGGAAGTAGAAGCACAAAGATGACCTCATGATGAAATATTAAGATGGGAATTAGAAGCACAAAGATGAATTATGAAATATTAAGATGGGAATTAGAAGAACTAAGATGAATGATGAAACATTAATCTATGCTGAGGATGAGAAGATATTGCTGAGGACCTGTGGCATGGTTTATGATCCTTCCTGTTGTTTTCAGGGATGTATGTTCTATTATATGAAGATTTTGGCTTCTGAAAGTTGGTGAAGGTTTTTGCCACAAAGAGTTGCCTAAAAGATTGTTTGGTAAAATGCTCTGACATTCCTCTGTGTTTGAAGATATGGTCATACGGTTTAGAAGTTAAGTCCAGTATGATGTATAGGTGCTAAATCTAGAATTTCAAGTCATTTGTCCTTCCGCCATGAAAGTTATGAGAGACAGAGTTCCAATCTATGCTCTAGAAGAATTAGGCAATGAAGAAGACTGTCTAGAATGCTCCATAATGATAGATATGGCTATGCATTTTTGAGGACATGTTCACATAAGGGTATGAGTGCATCCATATGTGTTTTAGGTGTTTTGGAAGTCCGCAAGCTCAGTTTTCAATTGGCAGATGTGATACAAATAGTTTTGGATGCCTAACTGTTCTCAAGATATATGCTGATGATGTGCGCCAACTTGTTGTGGCTTGAAACGATACACTGATTGAGGGAAGATGGTACTAATGATCTTATGTTGTCTCCAGTTGCTACGCAAGATGTTTTTCTTCTCTCTCCGGTATTGGTTTTGGTTTGGAATGATGACATTGCCAAGCTATACCTCTATCTAGCCAACTAGAGAATGTTGAAGGTATGCGCCACCATGTTGTTGTTGTGTAGAGTTCAAGAAGTATTTGAAGATGATGTACAAGTCCTTCTAACTCATCTAGAAGAAGAACAAGAAATGATTTATCATTCATGAGTACTACCAAGATGAAATTTCTATTGTGCCACAAGCTTCATGTATTCTTGCTTAAGGGTGACCTAATTCAAAATTGCGAAGTGTGTGGATGTTATCCCTTGAAGAATGATGCTATGAAGAATGTTTAGGACCAGACTAAGCATGAATTGTGATCTGCAAAGTGTGTGGTTCCTTATGGAGTAGTGTGTTGTTCATGATAGGACTTGCCCTATGCATGTTTCATGTTGCGTTCTCTGGCTGACTTGTAAAATGTAATATTCTTACTGTATTGGTTGACTTGTAATGAAAATCAATGTAATGTCACATATATATTGTAAACCTATTTGGTCTAGGTGAGGCATGATTGCGAAATTAAATATGTGAGTGTGTGAAGAGAAAAATATGAAAATCATATGCATTGTGATATCTAGCTGAGGGAGAAAGAGTAGAAGTGTTAGAGGTTGTCTTGATTCATCTTGAAGATACTTTTATGACAGGAGGGAAGTGAAGAGTGTGCCTAACTAATCTAATCATCATAAGAAAGTGTAAAATAGGTAGAATTATAATCATCAAAGGTGTGATCTTCAATGTCAGTTTTCAGATAGTAGAAGGATTGTCATGTTGTAATCTTTCTTGACTTGTTCATTCTCAGTTCAAGGAGTAGTTTCTTCCTTGGGTTGTAGTCCTAAAATGAAGTCTGTAGGAGTTGTAGCTTCCTTAGGAGTGACCCTAAATCAAAGTCTTCAGGTAGTAGTAGCTTCCTTGGGTTGTAGCCCTAAAACAAAGTTAGCAGGGAGTAGTAGCTTCCTTGGGTTGTAGCCCTAAAACAAAGTTGTAATTTGTTGTAATTTTGAGCTTCATATATTGTGAGTTAATCCTCACCATGGTTTTTCCCTTCTTAGTTTTTCCATGTATATCTAGTGTTATGTGTTGACGTGCATTGTGTTGATCTTTCATGTTTATGTTGATGTTGTAATGCTTAAGTTTTAATCTACTCCAAAGGTTTTGAAGTTTGTTTAGATACAGATTCACCCCCCCTCTTAATATTCTAGTGTGTTCAACAATTGGTATCAGAGCCAAGCTACTCAGAAGAAGCTTAACCACTTGACGAAGGTCTGGGATGGCTAATAATGGATCTCTCAAGGTACCTATGTTTGATGGAACAAATTATTCCTTTTGGAAGCTAAGGATGGAAAACTATCTATCTTCTCTAGGGTATGGCATTTGGCAATCAGTCAAGAAGGGCTACATTGTTCCTGCTAATGATCCTACAAATGTAAATGGGATTAAGTTGTATGATATCACTGCCAAGGCAAAGAATTCTATCATGAGTGGGCTAGCTAATTCAGAACTTGTGAAGATAATGAGTTGTACATTTGCTTAGGATGTTTGGAATAAACTTGAAAGTATTTATGAAGGAGATAGTAAAGTGAAGCAAGCCAAGATGCAAATTTTCAAGAGCAAATTTGAAACCCTAAGAATGACAGAAGATGAAGACGTTGTTGGTTACATGTTGCGGGTGGATGAAATAGTCAATGGCATCAAAGGTCTTGGTGGGGAAGTGAAAGAAGATGAGATTGTGAAGAAGGTTTTGAGAACTCTTCCTAAATCTTACAGTCATAAGGTGTCTGCCATTGAGGAATCTCAGGATTTGAATAAATACACAATAGATCAATTGCTTGGCTCTCTCACATCTTTTGAAATGAGATAATTTGACAAAGGTGCTCCAAAGAAGGAAGCAACATTCAAAGCAAGTAATAAGATAGAAGATAAAGCATTTGATCAAGATGATGATCTGGATGAGGTAGAAGCAAACTTTGTAAGAACTTTGAAGAAAGGCACAAAAAAATATAGAGGTAAGTTACCTTTTAAATGTTTCAATTGTGGAAAAATTGGTCATTTTGATTCTAAATGTCCTTTCAAAGAATCAAGGAGTAGTAAAAAGAGAGACAAGTTCAAAAGAAGCATGTATTCCATAGAGAGCAGTTGTTCTTCAAAAGATGAGGATCAAGATGATTCAAATGATGAAACATTTTTCATGGCCTTGAATGTTGGTAACAAAAAAGGATAATATAGAAAACTGTGAAGAGACTAATACCTTGCAAGCTTACCAAAACAATGATAGATCAATGGTGGTATGGACTGCATTTCATGCAATAGAAGAAGCTAAGGCTTGGGTAATTGATAGTGGTTGTTCTAATCATATGACTAGTGACAAGGATAAGTTTATCAGCCTTGAGAAGTGGAATGGTGGAGCTATTAAGTTTGGTGGTGATGAGTCAGCACAAATCTGTGGAAAGGGTGCTATAACTATTGATGGGAAGAACAAGACTGAGGATGTTCTCTATGTCAAAGGACTAAAGCATAATCTTCTTAGTGTCAGTCAAATTTGTAATAAAGGATACAAACTTACCTTTCATGCCAAAGTTTGTGAAATAAGGAAGGTAGGGTCTAGAAAACTTGTTGTAGAAGGCATCAAGTCATATGGTGATATCTATCATCTAAAGGAGGTAAATGGAAGAACATGCTTATTGGCTCAATCTAGTGAGTGTTGGCTATGGCAGTGAAAAGAATATTCAGATACTTGAAAGGAACTCTGGATTATGGCTTATGATATCCAAGAGGTGATGATTTTGATCTGAGTGTCTACACTGATGTTGATTGGGCTAGTTGTGTTGATGATAGAAGAAGTACAAGTGGGGGTGCTTTATTTTTAGGAAGTAGATCAGTTTCATGGTAGAGCAAGAAACAAGATTCAATGTCATTATCAACTACAGAGGCAGAGTATATTGCAGTAGCATCCTATTGTACAAAAGTGTTGTGGATGAAGCAAACCCTAAAGGATATCAAGGTATTGTATGATGAGCCTATTCCTATTTTGTGTGATAATACAAGTGCTATCAACATTTCCAAGAATCCAATGATGCATTTTAGAACCAAGCATATAGCAATCAGGTATCACTTTTTGAGAGAGAAGGTTGCAGATATGGAAGTAAAGATGGAATATGTACCAATAAAGGATCAGATTGCAGATATTTTTACAAAGGCTCTTGCAAAGGATATTTTTGAAGATCTCTGGCAGAGGTTAGGGGTAATTTCCCCTCCTTCTTGCTAGATGCATAGTGGTGCATCTATCCAAGGGGGTTCATGTTATATCCTTTTTCTTGGACTGATGGTGGCTACCTCTTAGGGGGAGTAAGTAGTGGTTGTCCCTGATAGGGGAGCCCTAAGTTGTTTCAAGAAATAAGGTATAAACATCAAAGGGAGAGAGAGGGAGAGAGAGAGAGAGAGATTGTGCACCCTAGGAGGAGAATGTGTGTCCGAAGGAGAAGCAGTTGCCCTTTGTCCTTGATGTCAAAGGGGGGAGAGAGAAATGTACATTTAAAGGGGAGTGTGTGTTGCCATCAATGACAAAGGGGGAGATTGTTGGTAATATTTCTTTTCATTGTGTTTTCATTGACGTCAACACTTAAAGTAAGGTCGGCACTCAACTTGTGATGATGATACACCAATGAGATGCAGAGATGCAGTGAGATATAGTGGTGATGCTGATGTTTAGGGTTGCTGATATTCAGTGTTCCTAAGATTCATAGTGGGTTGTTGATGTTCATGGTTGGATTTCATGCCTGGATTAATGTCAAGACAAGGTGTATTGAGCATGCTTGTGGTCAGCAAAAGCAGTGAGATGTAGTAATGTTCATGGTTGGATGTCATGTCTTGATCAGTGTCAAGTCAATTTGTTGGTCTGCAAAGATGTTTTCATGATGAGATATTAAGATGGGATTTAGAAGCACAAACATGATTTCATGATGAAATATTAAGATGGGAATTAGAAGCACAAATTAGATGACCTCATGATGAAATTTTAGATGGGAATTAGAAGCACAAAGATGAATGATGAAATATTAAGATGGAAATTAGAAGCACTAAGACAAATTATGATACATTAAGCTATGCTAAGGATGAGAATATGTCGTTGAGGACCTGTGGCATGGTTTATGATCCTTCCTATTGTTTTCAAGGATGTATGTGATGTTATAAGAAGATTTTGGCTTCCGTAAGTTGGTGAAGGTTTTTGCCACAAAGAGGTGCCTAAAAGACTGTCTGGTAAAATGCTCTGCATTCCTCTGCATTTGAAGATATGGTCATGCAATTCAAAAGTTAAGTCCAATATGATGTAAAGGTGTTAAATCTAGAATTTTAGGTCATTTGTCCTTCCACAGTGAAAGTTATGAGAGACAGAGTTCTGGTCTGTGCTCTGGCAAAATTAGGTAATGAAGAAGAATGTTTGGAATGCTCCGTAATGATAGATATGGCTGTGCAGTTTTGAGGACATGTTCACAAAAGGGTATGAGTGCATCCATATGAGTTTTAGGTGTTTTGGAGGTCCGCAAGCTTAGTTTTCAATTGACAGATGTGATACAGATAGTTTTGGATGCCTAACTGTTCTCAGGATATATGTTGATGATGTGCACTAGCTTGCTATGGCTTGAAATGATACATTGACTGAGGGAAGATGGTCATGATGATCTTATTTTGTCTCTAGTTTCTTTGTAAGATGTTTTCTCTTCGATATTGGTTGTGGTCTGGAATGATGACATTGCCAGGCTATGCCTCTGTCTGGCTGACTAGAGAATGTTGAAGGTATGCGCCACCATGTTGTTGCTGTGTAGAGTTCAAGAAGTGTTTGAAGATGATTTACAGGTCCTGTGGACTCATCTAGAAGAAGAACAAGCAATGACTTATCATTCATGAGTACCGCCAAGATGAAATGTTTGTTGTGCCACAATCTTCGTGTACTCTTGCTTAAGGGTGACCTAATTCAAAATTGTGAAGCGTACGGATGTTATCCCTTGAAGAATGATGCTGTGAAGAATGTTTAGGACCAAACTAAGCATGAATTGGGATCTGCAAAGTATGTGGTTCCTTATGTAGTAGCGTGTTGTTCATGATAGGACTTACCCTATGCATGTTTCATGTTGTGTTCTTTGGTTGACTCGTAAAATGTAATATTCTTATTGTATTGGCTGACTTGTAATGAAAATCAATGTAATGTCATTTATATATCATAAACCTAGTTGGTCTAGGTGAGGCATGATTGAGAAGATGAATATGTGAGTGTGTGAAGAGTAGAATATGAAAATCATATGCATTGTGATGTCTGACTGAAGGAGAAAGAGAAGAAGTGTTAGAGGCTATCCTGATTCATCTTGAAGATACTTTTATGATAGGAGAGAAGTGAAGAGTGTGCCTAACTGATCCAATCATCAAAAGAAAGTGTAAAAGAGGAATAATTAGAATCATCAAAAATGAATTTGACTTTGCCACAGTGAAGTTCATGGAAACATCTTTCAATTGATTACAAATTTGTGAAAAACTGATAGACGATTTCCAAGATATCACAATTTGAAAAAAAAAGTGCCTATTGAAGGCCAAAATGAGAGCTGGTGGCTAATCGGTTGCTCAATGGAGGTGGCTCAGCGAAGCTTGAGGGGGTCAACCTTCTAGATCTGAGAGTCCTAAAAAATGGACTTGACTGGTCGAGTGGGTTGGATTAAGGGTAGAGCGGCCAAGCATAGTCCATCCCAGTCAAAGAGTCTGAGGACTGTGTGATCAACCAAAAAATGGGTTGAACAGGATTGCAGATGGGCCTGGTGGGCTAGATTACTAGAGCAGCGTGGTTGATGGGGGCCAGATGTAGGGCCTTCATGGCTGATTGAATGACGTGTATGTGAAGATCTTTAGTGATAATACAAAATTGGCCTGCAACAAACACAAACATGCAAACTTCACCTTTGAAATCGATAGCCTAAATAAAATGTTGGCGTCCAAGAAAATAAAACCACATCCCGGGAGACCAAACAGAAGCCAACGTGCCTAGAAGAGGCTGAGAAAATAGTCAAGCTACATGTGAAGTCCTACAAAATGCATGTGTGAATGCGACCAAGAGTCGATGTAGAAGGCGGGCCTTGGGCTGATGTATACATAGGGTTGTTGAAGAGAAGATTGGGAAAACAAGGTTGGCCTTTATAGAGGAGGCAGGAGCCAGAGAAAGGGCCAAATGTCCAAATGAGAAACACGAATGTATGTGGAATCTAGGCACAGGTCCAATGATGCATAGAGGTCGTAAGTGGGAGTCCTGCAGAGTGTAAACAACAACCAAAAAATAAAAAATACAACAGCAACCAAAGAATTCAATAACAACTATTGATTTTTGAAGTCAACCTTTGCAAAAAATGCAAAGATCTAGATATATGGTGGTCTGGTACAGGGACGCGAGCCGCCAAAATTAGACTGTTAACACTGTCAAATCCTAAATCAAGGACTACTTATCAAAATGGCCAAATGCACTGGTGATTTCACCATGACCACGAACCTAAGAGGAAAATTGCATAAAATTGGATTCCTCTCAAAAAATAGAGAATAGATGTAAAGCCTAGCACAGTGTTGTATGTAACAAAATTGCAAATCTTCATGCCACTGAATCAAGGATGAAATAGAAACCTCAATAGCTTTAATCCGCAAATTAAATGATAAAATTCAGCCCAATAAACTGGAGAAAATTGACCAAACGTAAGTCAAATGCCTACAAAATGTGATTTTACAAAAAAAATTACATTTTCCTGCAAAAAATTCCATACCGTTGTACAAACGTACAGTTCAAGGGGCTAGGGGCAAATGTTTTTTGCAAAAATTGACAATGTCCAAAATTGAGTTTTGGAAAGTCAATCCTTAGAATTTGGGACTTCCAGACTCAATGGTGATCTCCATTTATCTCTACGAGGAACTCTTGCCTAGGCTAGGTGTGGGATTTGCTCAAAATGGGAAAGGTTTTGCTAGCATGGCTCTAATACCATGTTGGAGCAGCCAAGATCAGCAAGCAAAAAACTAGAATAACTTCCACAAAAGACAATTGCACATAATAAGCCTAATTGATATATTCAAGAGATAATTAGAATGTACAATGTGCCTTGTATAAATAGGCATGAGATCTAGGAGGTAGGAAGGTAGGAGTCGACGATTGGCTACCCCTCCAAAGATGTGACACTTGTGAGCTAAATGACAAGTGTTCATGCAAGTGGTAATCAAACATGCAAGAGGTGTCTCAAATGAATGAGGACACATGTCTCAACCATATGGGTTGAGACAAACTCTAAAAATCCTAAGTAAACTTAAGCTAAATGTGAATAGGTCAATCATAGTAAATGTGTTATCCGAACTAGATACATAAAGACCTTATTTACACTAACACTCCCCTGGGTGAACCTATAAGCACTAAAAATGTGTATGGGCTTGCATGAGGACCCTATGAAGAGTTGTAATCCTAATCACATACATGGAAGCATGAATAAAATGCCCTTTAGTAGTGCTCTTCTTGGTGACACGTGGATGTCAATTTCTTCCTTCATCAATTCTTCTTAATTTTGACTTTTCTTTACTTTCCCCTTGTCGACATTTATTTTTTTGTGTTCTTGACCTTGCCTACATAGATAATTTTGATCATGACTTAGTAATTTCACCTTTCCCATACACGTTTCATGTGTCTCCACCAGAGGCCTCTAAATGACCTCCCAAACCAAACCCATCTTTCAGAATTGATTTAACTTTTGTCTTTTCCAGATCCCCCTATTATTTTCGGATCTCCCCTAGGCAACCCTACCAGAAAAAGGGGGATCCTACTTAATTCATATGTTTGACCTGTTTCAAGAGATAGGTTGCATCTTTAACCTTCCAAGACCAATCTCCAACCCCTAGTTTTCACCCAAAAGCCCTATTTTCTGGGTCGCCCGTTGGTCTCCCCTGAGTGACCCTAGATCTTCCCTGGGAGACCCCTAGGCAAACCTATTGGTATTAGGGATGACCCATGGGAGACCCTATCGTGTTTTTGAGCACGTGTTTCCCTTCGATTTGAGCTCCAAAAAGCTCTATTTTTTCTCTAGTTTGCATGTAATTTCGACCCTAACATAGTTGAACTATTCTTAGCCCATCCATCACCCTCAATAATGCATAATTAACTCTTTTTATCTATTCTTATCATCTCTTCAGCTCATGCAAACTCCATTTTCTTAATCAGTGATAAGATTTCATAGCTTCATCACTCTCCAATTAGCCCAGTCTTCTCTTCAATCAAACCTGTTAACTCTCCAATCAAGAGAGGTAACTCCCCAATCATTCCCACCTATCATGAGCCATTTCATCCTATAAATACCTCCTTCCTCTAAGCATTAGGAGAGGAAAATTTCATAGTTACAACCATTCATAAGCTTGTTGTTTTCTCTCCATTAGCATCCTGGATGCTCACACATGATGCATGTGCCTTTTCATTTTTCTTAGCATAGATTCTCAAATCTTTCTAAATCTTCTCAAAGCATGCTTATGCTCTCATTTGCTCAAACCAATGCCATTATGCCCAATTAGCACACTCACATAGTGTTCATAGCTCACTTTGAGCTCAATCAATATCATCACTAGCTTTCTCAAGCTCAAGTCAATCATTTTCTCTCTTCACACTTGCTGCCAAGAGGAGGATCCCATTGTTGCAAGAGGATGAAGAGGTTGTTGGAAATAAAGGATTCCTGAGGGTAGTGTAAAAACTCATGCGTCAACCATATTTCATGTTCTTTCAATGCTTTTTGTAATAATTAGATCACAAGATTGCTCTTGAAGGAAATGATTTATCATTGGTTTACTCTTGATAGGAATTGTTAGCATAGCTCCATTTCTTTGCAATAGATTAGTTGTTAACTGCTTTCATTAAAGTAAGATTATCATTTTCTTTCCTTAGAGTAAGATTCAAAAATGATTTAGAAACAATACAAAAACATAGATTAACTTGCATCAAAAAAACTCATATAGACTTGCATTCATATTTCCCTTTTGTAGTAATTAGATGATTTTTACTTTTCATATTTGAGAAAAGAACAAAAAAATTGCTTGCATTCATATAGTTGCATACATTCAAAAACACTGAAAAAAATTAGGAAAACGACTTGCATTCATATTTCCCTTTTATAGTAATTAGATGATTTTTACTTTTAAAATTTGAGAAAAGAACAAAAAAATTGCTTGCATTCATATAGTTGCATACATTCAAAAACACTAAAAAAAATTAGGAAAACTTAGAACAATTAAACCCTTGGTTTCGTCACAAGGTATTGCTACACATTCGCATAAAAGAGTAAACCCTTGGTTTCATCACAAGGTAAATCCCACATACAACATACAAAACCAAATCACAAGTCAAAACCCTAGGTTAAACTCTAGGTCAACTTTGGTCAACACTCTACTTCTCCCATAAGCATACAAATGTGCCCAGGAATTAGACAAGAGTGGGTTATAGAGATTCTTGAGGAATTAGAAGAAATCAACCCTAGACCACAACTTAACCAAAAACAACAACATATCCTTTGGGTTGTGCAACAAAACAATCAAATACAACAACTTCAAGCTCACTAAGAAAGACTACAACGCGCTAGGTTCCTCAACGAACATAATAGCTTACCTACTAGGCATTGGAATCTAAGAAACCCAAACAGGAGACACATCACAAGTGACCCTTCAAGTCATACTATTATCTCGTCAACCACATCCATAGAAAGCGATCAAATACTAGAAATTCACACAAGGCCCTAGAATAGGCTAACCACTCTCCGTAACATTCTACTCTCGCGAGAACAGAACTACCCTCGAGTCTCGCCTCTGCTTGACTGGCTCTTTCCATGAGAGAGGGAGTGACCTAGAGGTCACATGTGGCAAGGAGAGGGTTCATGTGCAAATCAAGGCTGACTCACTAGGTAGGTCATATTTCGAGTAACACAAACCCTACCACTGAAGTGGATCTCCCCTAGGTGACTTGCCCTATCAAATTGGGTGATCCACTCCCTTGAAGTCAAATAACTTGTCTCAATGTCCTAAAGTCATCTCTAGCCCCCTCTGACCAATCTCAACCCCTGAAAGCACCTGCAAAACCCATTTCTTTTGGCTCTCCCATATTGACCTCTGAAACTCCCCTAGACAACCCTATTATTTAAGTGAAACTCCCCTGGGTAACCTACCTTGTCAAAATGGGTGACCAAGTCGTGTTTAAACATGTGAGTTTCTCTTTAGTTCAGGCCCAAATTAGCTCTATTTTTGCTCTAGTTTGCATGGCTCTTTGACCCTAACTGAGCCTATTTTATTCCTGACTCATTCTTCACTCCCAATCACTCTATTCTTAGCTCCAATTGAGCTATTCTTATCTCTCCATCAATCTCATTCTAACTCCATTCCTTCTTCTGTGAAAAGCTATCAAGCATAGTTCACTCCCCATCAACCTAGTTTATTGTCCAATCAACCCTATTAACTCTTCAATCAAAGAAGTTAACTCATCAATCACCTCCACCATTGTGAGCCTCTCCAACCTATAAATACCCCTCACCTCTTCATTATTTTTAAGTATGAGAATGCTCTTCTCATCTTCACAAGTTTTTTCAAGCTTCTTCATAGGCCTTTGAGCCTTTTTGTTTATTTCTTTAGTTTTTACAAACCTTCAAATCTTTCCCTTAGGAGGCAAGTTCATAGTTGCACATCCATTTCCAACTTTTCTTTTTTTCTCTCCATATCATGCTTATGCTCTTCATAGGACTTGTGAGCCTTTTATTTTCATAGTTTAGTTAGCCAAGATTTCAAAAGATTTAATAGCATTCATATGCTTGCCAATTGCTTTTGAAAAAGCCCAAGCCGTATAGTGCTTCAATAGTTTCAATAGCTTGAATTCTTTCACCATAGCTTTCATAGATCAAGCCAGTTTCAATTCAATTGCTTCTTCATCCCTGTTGCCAAGAGGAGATCCCCACTGTTGTAGAGGAGAGGAGGTTGCCACAAAAAGGACTTTTGAGGATACGCTAGGCTCATGCGCCAAAGAGATTTCAAGTTTTTCATGCTTTCATAGTTAATTAGACCACACTCTTGCTCTTGGGGAAGTAATCTTTGTATTGCTCTTTCCTTGATATGATTTGTTTTGATTTAATTAGATTATCTTTACTTTGTTTAGTTTCATTTCATGCAATTAGATTAGCATTCCAATTCAAATACTTTCAATTTCTAGAATAGACTCAAAATCAATCCACAAAATACAAAAACATAGGATTAGATTGCATTTAAAAACCAAAAGCACATTTAGTTGCACCCATATTTCCTTTCATAGCTAATTAGGTCACTACTTTATTTAATTTGGAAAAAACAATCAAAAGTTGTTTGTATTCATACTGAATTTCATTGCATAAGAAAATACAAAAACATTAGGAAACATAGAAATCCAAAACCCTCGATTCCATCTTGAGGTACATACATCAAATCAAAACTAGGTCAAACCCTCGATCACATCATGAGGTCCATTACACTTCAACAATCAAACAAAAGCATAACAAACCTTTGACCACAAGTCAAAGTCAACACAAAAGTCAAACACACATAAACTCTCTTTCTCCCAAACATTCCATGTGCCTAGGGATTAGAGGAGATTGGATTCAGGCTATTCTTGATGAAATAGAGGAAATACACCCTAGGCCTCAACATGTACAACACACAATTGAAGAGAATTAAAGAACAAACTCTCAAGGTCATTCAACAAATAAATAACATTTAACAAATCATCCAAGCAAATGAGAAAAGGTTACATCACCTTAGAGAAATCAATGAGCAAAACAGTCTTAGGACTAGGCATTGGAATGTGAGAAACCCCAGCAGGCGATTTGGAACTAGTTGCCCTTCGAGTCATATAGTCATCTCCACTACAACCGCCATTGAGCACATTTGTCAAACACAAGTACATACTAGGCCTGCAGACAGGCCAACTATCATCAATGACATTCTACTTCTGTGCTAACAAAACCACCCGGGGTTATGCCTCCACTCAACTGGCTTCTTCCATGAGAGTGAGGGTGACTTGGAGGTCACCCACTGCAAGGAGGTAGTTCATGCGTGATATCAAAGTTGACTCACTCACATTGTGCTTGAGTCACATTTTGGAGCATACACCACTATAAAGTACATGAGAATACAAATCAATAGTACCATTATGAAGTACATAAAAAAATGCACTTTCAAAAAAATTGAACCTAAAAAGGAGTTTATATGAGCCCAATCGAAGCATTAGAAGGTCCCAAAATGGGAATTGTGCAGCAACACCTATGATAAATTATAAATTCTAAAAAATTGGTGCATTAAAATCTAAAACTAATAGCACCATTATGGAGTACATGGAAAAATAGCTCAAACTTTTAAAAAAATTGTACAAAAATGGCCTTCGGATGAGTAAAGAATTGTCTCTCAAAGTTTTCTTTTCTAACTAAAAAGTGCAATGGAGGGGGCCTAATGGGCCTAGTGGTTGACTGGTGGCAACATGGTGACACAATTGATGGTGGTTGTGTGCAAGTGGTGAATTGTTGTGGTATTTCCGATGCAAGTGGCATCATGGTGGTGGTTGCTAGTGGTGTCACTAGGGCGACAAGAAGGTGAACGTGATGCCATAGCTTGTGATGAAGGTGGAAATTTCCATTAGGGGTAGTTGGTGATGGGTGGGATGTCATGGCCACAAGGCAATAATAGGTAGCTACAATTTTAAAAACTATCAATTGTATTATGCAAGCATCATCTTGTGTAGTACTATGCATTTTTTTTAATTTAAAAAACTACAAATTAAAAATAATAGTTTAATACATGCATCGTATAATGCCTACACAAACACTGCATAAGAAGAATATTTTGCAGAATCTATGGTATAGACCATATAAATGATTAAGGGGGTGAATTTTTTCTAAGTTCCTAGGGCAAAGTGCTTCAATTTTAACAATTTGATGGTTGATTTTAAGGCCTTTTGAATGCAATGGAAAGGTCAGATTTGACTCCAAATGCTCCAAAATGATGGTTACCTTTTAGATTTTGTAAGCACATTCCAAATGAAAGCCCTTATAAATTTGGCCTCCAATGTACAACTAGGACACAACAAAAGGTAAAATTTACTTTCTTGGACACTCTAGACTCAATGGTGAGCTCAAATTTGTTCCATTAAGCTCCAAAATGTACCTGCAATACAAAGCAATAAAGAGGAACCTCCCAAAATCTAGTATTTCTATCATATTTTTCTGATTCTTTAGATCATCCAAGGATGCAAGAGGAGTATACTCAATATTTCAAGAAAATACAAAGTTTACAATCTAAGATCTTCCAAGAGACTATCCAAAGACTCTCAACTACTCTGATACCATGTAAGGTTTGGCTATGGAGATAGCCACCCAAGATCAAGAAGTCCTATGGAAAGGACAAAGAACTCAAAATAGAAAAATGATAAGAATAAATTATATTACTATTTAGGGGAAAATTGGATTTGTTAATATTCTAGTGTTTAGATGTTTAAATCCTCCTTTCCACCTTACATTCAAGGATCTAGGGTCGAGTGATGAGCACTATCATACCCTAGGTCACTTGCAAATGTAGGGAAACTTGGATTAGAGAATTTAATTATTATTTTCCTTCTCTTATGTCCAATTAACCATTAAAACCCTAATTGTGCAAATACGACAATAAATTGACGAAAGACGGAAAAAGCTCTCGTAGACATGAATAAAATACCAAATCACAAAATACCTTTTTTGGGGTTCCGAAGTGGAACAGTCGGGGACACTGGAGCGGGTGCCCAAGTCCAAGGTACCTACTTTTTCACAGAATCTAGACCTCCTTCCGACACTGATCAGCCTTGTAACTTCTATTTTCAGAGATCTGTCTGCGGTGGACACTAGAGCGAGTGCCCAAGTCTTGGAAGTGCTCCTGTGTCTGACTTTTCTTCAAATCTCGAATCCTTGATGCCTGCCAATCCTTCCTGTAACTTCACTTTTCCCAAATGTGACACCTGTAACCTACAATCACAAGACTTGGTTTGGGGGTTGTGGTGTTTAGAGGCTTGCCTCAGTCAAGCCCCAGAGGACACTTAAGTCTCTGAACACCATTGTTAGATAAAGAGTGCGTGCCCTTGTGAGGCAAAGGAAAAAACCAAAGGAATCAATGATGAAAACACAATATTATGTCACCTTGTAGTGAAGCTCTCATGGAGGAAGAAGCTCTTCATGCCATGAGGAAATTGATGCTCAAATCTGCAAATATCAACACACAAAACACACAAGTCTGCTCTTGCAACACAATAGAAAGCCTTGAATCACCTTGAGAATGCCTAAAGTTCACAATGATCATCTAGTTTCTAAATGAATGCCTAAGCTTGCTTATTTATGCAACTACAAGCACTCTTGCCAAGATTTTAAAAATCAAAATTTACCGTGTCGGCAAAAGGACCAAATAACGGTCATAAACCGACACCCGAAAATTAAGGCTGCCCCAAAATAGGGCACGGGCGCCCAAGTCCTCCCCCCTATTTTGGGCAGGGTACAGCTCAAGGGGTCCACCTAGGTCCAATTTTCCATGGAACCTAGGTCTCATTCCATCGGGATGCCAAAATATGAACTAAAATATCCTAAATGCATGCTAAAGACCCAGAAGCTTAACCTTATGAGGGAAAAGCCCCCAAGGGGACATTTTTTTACGTTACATTTAGCCCCCACTTTAATGTATGTATAAACGTGAGGCCAATACATGCATTAAAGTAAGGTCACAAACACACCAAACACGAAGAAGACACGCCAATCACATAGAAGACAGTAATAGGCACGCAAAACATGAAGAAGACAGTTACAGTCACGCAAAACATGGAGAAGACAGTCAATGCATAGAAGACACATTAATGCATGGAAGACAAAAATGATATCTTTTCTTTTCTTTTTCTTATATATATGAAATGCAAATGCAAGTATTAGAAAGTAAACAAACCTCCCATAATGCATGATGCACAACCCTAAGGCGCAGGTCTTTGTATATATGGGGCAACACACACACAAAACACGCAAAACCTCCCAAAAAATGCAGGAAGCACGACTCGAGGGTGCTGGTCTCTGCATATGGGGCACCAAACACACCATACAAAACAAGCATGCCAAAACACACACTTGAAAACATGGAGAAAACATGGCAGACAAGCGATGGAGTGTACCTATTTCTAGGTCCAACACCATCTCAGGCACATTACAGGCACACATCGATGATTAGGCTTCGCCATAACAATTGCCGAAGACACACTTAAGGGTTGAGTTAGTCACAGAACCGCTCCCCGCCTCCGCAGAGGATTTTTGAAAATGATAGGATGATGCAATCTACTCCGAGAAATACACCATCCCCGCCTCTGCAAAGGGCTTAAGAAAAAGGATATACATGATATCCCGCCTCTGCAAAGGGCTTACATGATTGATTGATTGATTGCAAACAAACTCAAGATACACGATGCACTACCCTAGGGCACAAGTCTTTGCATCTGAGGTCAAACACATTGCTAACATCTATAACAGACAGCTTACCTTATAGATGCCCCCACCTTAAGGTGGTTGATATCAGTTATCGATATCAAGCACATTAAGCTAGGAAGAAAACACACAAGGGAACACTGACTTTCACAAATCCCATGCCCCCCAGAGGTGACATGTACTTTATGATCACCAAATATTCCCACAAACACATCCCTACAAGAAACATGTTAGTGTCTAGAAAATCAATGCATATGATTAACCACACAAAAAGCCAAGGTTATACAATGAATTCAGAGTGCAAGAATAATTGTGGGGCTATATCACGAAGCTCTCTGAATCGAGTACTGCCAAGGCTAGATTCGAAGGCAAACAAAGGTGCACATAGCAGCAGTATTGTTAAGGTTTGTAAATGCGACAGAAACATTATGAAATTCACTACACGGAAAGAACGAGTGCTTCCACTAGCCAAGCCTCAGATAAGATATACAACCCCATTGTCATATTAGGAACTAAGTCCATTTTTTGATTGCTCTCGAAAGGGACACTAGGTTTGCATCAATATAAATGTTTGTTGTCATCTGTCCGCTAGGTGGAAACACTAGAGGAAGGGAAACAATAAATAAGAGAGGAGAAATAAGTGTCTTAGGGAGAATCACGTAGGAGGGTGCCCCCATGTCACCAACCACGACGCTATGTCTGTAAGACACAACACTCAACAATGAAATCAGAGAGAGCAATATAGAAGAATGATGATACAAATAGAAGAAGGTCACAACAGAGGCAGTCTCCTGGGATCCCAAACCTTACGAGAGAATCTAAGGTCATCCCAAGAGGCCTAAACAACATATAACACATCATGGGGGAAGCACATCACGAGAGAAATAAAAGATTAGAGATACTTACCTATAGGGCCCTTTTTGGGCTAAAAGTTGTCTATAAGCAAATCATCGTCGTCATCTTCCCACTCCCTAATGTTGGAGGATAGTGGGACATAAGGTACCATAGCCATATTCATATCTTGCTCATCATGTTGTTCATTGTTAGGATCATTATTGTTTGGTTGAATGTTGGGATTGATGTTTTCTTGTTGAAAGGCAAGGTTTATAGCATATTCTTGTCTTATTTTTCTTCTTTCTCTTGCTTTTCTATATCGTCTTCATTTACCACTTATCTCTTGTAAGATAGGGCTATCCTCTTTCATAGGCTTGTGCAAATTAGAAGATGAAGCACCGGGATCAAATCTCATTTGTCGTGGTGGAACACTTTGTTGTTGACAACGACCTCCCAATCCTTGTAAGGATTTTGGGGGAGGAACCTCAGCATAGGGACCTTGTCCTCTTGGTCTAAAGCTCTCTTCACATGCGGGTTGTTTATCTTTTGTCATTTCTTGTGTAGGAGGACTAGGTACTTCAGTTTTATCCCAAAAGTAATTCAACTTGTAATGTTTTTTGTTGAACCAAAGGTTTATTCTTGTTTTGAGGGACGGTGATTATACGGCCATCCATAGGGAATTTCAGACAATGGTGTATTGTTGAAGGGATAGATTTCATTTCTTTTAGCCAAGGATGTCCCAATTTAATGCGAAAGAGGTCAAAAACAGGGACAATGTCAAACCATTTTTCGACATGTTTTCCGAATAATGTTACTAACAATGATATCTTACCCAAAGGCTTGATAAAAGTTCCCTTATGTGTCTTAATCATCATGCTCGAGAGGTCATAAGAACCTTGCATTAGTTGATGTGAGAAGAGGAATTCTTTAGTGGCAACATTAGTCATGCAATTAGGGTCAATAAGAGTTCCATTTACAAGATTTCTCATTATTTTCACAGTGATGTAAAGAGGTCCTTCAGAGTCACCGATTGTTCTATCATGAGGTGTGAAAACAATTTCAGGTTCAGGAGCCTTTCTTTTCATGTAAGGTCTAGGAGGGAACCTATTGTCGCAATTGTGATTAGAGGCCACGTTTATATGCTCAAACTAATGCCAAATCATATTTTGAAATCTTTTCAAAATTGGTGCAAAAGGCAAGAGAAAAAAATAGCCCAGAATGCTTGATTTTTCGATACTTTTTCAATGTCAATGAATGAATCAAAGGGTGTTATAAGGATTTAAGTCAAGGGAAGAAAGTTATATGTCTGATATTAGTCCAGAACAGTGATATAATCACTCCCAACACACTCTTGATGCAAATCCAAGATAATGCCAAGTCAAAATATAGTAAAAATATATCAAAATAGGCACTTTTTTTCACCAAAATTGGCACTTTTTTCACCAAAATTCAATGTAAAAGAGCATAACAAAGAGTGTTGTGAGGAAAATGATGATGGAAAATAAATAATATCAGTAATAATAGCCACTTGGTGCCAAAATACCCAACACAATACGATTTTAGTACCTCTTAAGATAAAACCCTAGTGAAAATATAGCAAAAATAGGCTATTTTTCACAGTTTTTCAAGTCCAAGACCTAGCAAAGGAGGTGTTGTAAGGAATTTTAGGAGATACAACAAATAATATCAATAATATCAGTTACCTCAATCCATAAAATTGATCACAACATGCTTGGAGTGCAAACTAGGTCAAACCCTAGGGCAAAAAAGCCAAAATGTGTAGTTTTTCACCGAATTTTCACTACAAGAGCCCGTTAAAAGGGTGTTGTGAAGATTTTTATGAGGGGCAAAAAATGATTACTTTGATAACAGAAAATTAATGAAAAAATATCTTTCACAACACACCTATGGTGCAAGTTTACAAAGTCTATAAGGCCAATTTTAGTGAAAATTGTTGTTTTTGAAGCCCTAGGGTTGAGATCTTGGGATAAAATTCTATGTAAATACTTTGAAGTCTGATTTATGATGAAATTGACTTACTCTCAGATCTGAAAATTATTTTCAAGCCTTAACATGCAAAATGCCCATGCAAATTTAATGAAAATGTATCAAAATTGCTAATTTTTGTTGAAATTTTCTATGTAAAAATACAAATATTTTAAATCTAAATGCAAATTCACACTAAAATGTAAGACTACAGCCAAATGCAAATTTGAATGAGCCTCTAAAATTAGTAGAAAAATCTGATAAAAGATTTTGCCTACTAACCCTAGATTTTAGAATTACTAGGTTATAAAAAATTGTCAAAATTTTCACAAAACCCTAACAATTAAATCATGAAAATGCAATTGAAAATTTTGAATTTTTAGATTTTTCTATATCTTATATTAGATCTGATGCAAAAATCATGAATTAGAAAAATTTAGGAAGAATTGATGCAATTTAGTAAGCCAAACAATGCATTTTTTTTGTATTTTTCAAATTTTTCATTTTTTTTGAATTTTTCTCAATGCAATGAAATGAATGACCAAATGAATAAATGAAATCAATCCAAATCTGAAGACAAACACTCAACAAGTTGCAATTTAAGTCCAAAAATACAGGTTCACCAAAATGTTTAGGGGAAAATTAGATTTGTTAATATTCTAGTGTTTAGATGTTTAAATCCTCCTTTCCACCTTACATTCAAGGATCTAGGGTCGAGTGACAAGCACTATCATACCCTAGGTCACTTGCAGATGTAGGAAAACTTGGATTAGGGAATTTAATTATTAATTTTCCTTCTCTTATGTCCAATTAACCATTAAAACCCTAATTGTGCAAATACGACAACAAATTGACGAAAGACAGAAAAAGCTATTGTAGACAGGAATAAAATACCAAATCACAGAATACCTTTTTTTGGGGTTCCGAAGTGGAACAATCGGGGACACTAGAGCGGGTGCCCAAGTCCAAGGTACCTACTTTTTCGTAGAATACAGACCTCCTTCCGACACTGATCAGCCCTGTAACTTTTGTTTTCAAAGATCTGTCTGCGGAGGACACTAGAGTGAGCGCCCAAGTCCTGGAAGTGCTCTTGTGTCTGACTTTTCTTTAGATCCTGAATCCTTGATGCCTTCCAATCCTTCCTGCAACTTCACTTTTCCCAAATGCGACACCTGTAATCTGTAATCACAAGACTTGGTTTGGGGGTTGTGGTGTTTAGAGGCTTGCCTCAATCAAGCCCTGGAGGACACTTAAGTCTTCGAACACCATTGTCAAATAAAGAGTGCATGCCCTTGTGAGGCAGAGGCAAAAACTAAAGGAATCAATGATAAAAACACAATATTATGTCACCTTATAGTGAAGCTCTCATGGAGGAAGAAGCTCTTCATGCAATGAAGAAATTGATGCTCAAATCTACAAATATCAACACACAAAACACACAAGTCTGCTCTTGCAACACAATAGAAAGTCTTGAATCACCTTGAGAATGCCTAAAGTTCACAATGATCATCTAGTTTCTAAATGAATGCCTAAGCTTGCTTATATATGCAACTACAAGCACTCTTGCCAAAATTTTAAAAATCAAAACTTACCGTGTCGGCAAAAGGACCAAATAACAGTCTTAAACCGACACCTAGAAATTAGGGCTGCTCCAAAATAAGGCAGGACTAGGGTGCAGGCGCCCAAATTCCTCCCCCCTATTTTGGGTAGGGTACAGCTCAAGGGGTCCACCTAGGTCCAATTTGCCATGGAACCTAGGTCTCATTCCATCGGGATGCCAAAATATGAACTAAAATGTCCTAAATGCATGCTAAAGACCCAGGAGTTAAACCTTATGAGGGAAAAGCCCCCAAGGGGACATTTTCCGACGTTACAATTACAATCAAAGGATGCAATAGAATGTGATAGGTAGAAGAGTACATAAAGTGTCTATATACACCACCAAGAGATGTGAATGTACAACCAATGTGGGATAAAGGAAATATTGGCACATGTGTGCACAACATCTCCACCAAGATAGGAAAGTACAAGTTGCATGATGCAAGTACAACCTACCTAAGTAAGCTTGTCCTATCCTAGGTGCATAATATGAAATAAAGTAAATAAAATAAATGCAAGAAAATAAAATAATACACCAACTTATAAATTGGTCATTTGTGGGAGTATCTAAATTGATGAGTACTTAATTTATTCATTTGGAGATTCCTTATCAAAATGACATGTGGTAGTTATGATGTCACAATCAAGTCATTGTATGGTTGAGTGATGGTTGGTATACCACAAGTAGTTAGAATGTTGAGTTAGTTGGGACTCCAATAAATTACTCAGTTTACATCTAATTTGTGACATGAAAGGAATAGGTTGATGCTTTGATGATGAGATGCCTAATGATGTGGTGATGTTGTGAAATGCATGTAGAGGTTGAAACACTAGACATCTATAGATTGAGAAAGACAGTTAGGAGTCTATATTGTATTTGGATTCTATTGGTAGATTAATACAATTGTTAACTCTCTTTTATTACTAGATTTTTTCCTGAAAGGGTTTCCCAAGTTAAACCTTGTGTCTCATGTATTTTATGGATGTGTGTGAATCTTTTGTTCTTCGATAATGTTTTGCTAAATGAATTTAGAAACAATAGACTAAATTTGTAATTTTGGATCACTTAATCTAAAGTTCTAAGACAATCAATCACCAATATTGTCGATTAATTTCCATCACTGGTCTCCATATTCATATTGTGCTCTACTTTATGAACTAGGTGTGTCTTTGACCACATATCATTTAGCGTGATAGGGGGATTACCCCATTGACTAATCTTTGCAATAGCATATATTTATGCTTCAATAAACTCTTCAACTTTGTGTGAGAACCATTTGCAGACCTTGTCACACATTATTTGCCAATGCATCTTCCTAAACAACACAAAGCCTCATAGAGGGGTCCTAACAATGGAACCAAAATGTTAGCCATTAGTCTATTTCTAGATTTCCTATAACAATACTAACTCATCATTGCAGTTTCCTTGTTATGTCATAAAATGTCCCCTTAGGACTTTTATCTCCTAAGTTTAGCTCCTGGGTCCCTTATTTTTCATTATGCATGTTCATTTTAACTTTCGATGCAAAATCCCTGAAAACCCATGTCAAATGGGGCTAAGGGGACCTTATTGAGATTGATTCTACCTTGAAAATGGGGCCTAGGGCTTGAGCACTTGCGCCCTAGTCCTTCCCTATTTGGTTGGGACCTAAATTTCAAATGTCAGTTATGTGACCGTTAAAAAGTTCCATTGCCGACATCTTAAGTTTGAATTACAAAATTTGTTGTAGGAATGCATATATAAGTGTGTTTATGGTGTCATTTGTAAACTAGAAGATGATTATGAACTTTTGGTGAACTTATGATTTTAGAGCATTCAAAGCATTCATTGTTGCAGAGTAGAATATTGTTATTGTGTTTGTTATGCAGATTTGGCTTCATCTTCTCATGTGTTGAAGGATTTTCATCTACATGTCTGTTCCACCTCTGAGGTGATATCTATTTGTGTTGAATCAATCATTTATCAATTTATCAATTTTTTTTGCCTCTATCCCACAGGGATACGCACTCTTTATCAAGTAATGGTGTTGGAAGGCTTGAATGTCATTCCAGGGCTTGACTGAGGCAAGCTCTTAAACACCACAACCCCTAACCCACTTCTTTGTGATTGCAGGTGACAAGTGTCGTATTCTATGGAAGTAGAGTTGTAGGAAGCTGTGACAGAGTGTATAGGTTCCAGATCAGAGAAGAAAAGCACTACCTTGGTCTTGGGCACCTGTTCTTTAGTCCCCAACATTTTAGGATCCAGAATCTCAAAGTTTGGTATGTATCTACTTTGAATATTACATATTTGTTTGCGAGCATTTATCAGGATTCGTCCATTCATTTACGATTTTACATAATTAAGGTTTGTAGCATAATCAAGCTTAATTGAACACATTAATCAGCAAATTCCAAATTTCCCTATTGTTACAAGTGACAACCAACTTGTAGGTGAATCCTCTTGCAAAATTTGTGATTCAACTCGGTTAAATGTCCTTGAATGTTAGTAGCAAAAGGAGGATCTAACCTAAACACCATTAATCCCATCTTCCCTCTTTTCATACTAAACATTTTGGTGAACCCGTGTTTTATTTAAATTTTGCACCTTGTTGAGTGGTGTACTTCAGATTTACATTCATTCATTTCATTTCCATCTTATTGCATTTGAAAATCTACAAAAAAAAATTAAAAAAATTGGCATCCTAGGCTTGCATTTTGACATATTTTGTATCAATTTCATTAAATTTTATTTAATTTCTAATTTTTACATCAGATCTGATATAAATTATAGTAGTACATCATTCTATAATCATTTGCATTGCATTTTCATGCTTAAACTATTAGATTTTGCTTGAAATTGTGCATTTTTCATATAACCTAGTTTTTTCAAAAGCTAGAGTTTGTAGTTAAAATTTTGTTTCAGATTTTACTACTATTTTAAACACTCTTTTAAGATTGATTTCTGATTGTAGTTTTTCATCATAGTGTGTTTTTGCATTTACATCTTAGATTTTGCATTTTCACATAGTCAATTTCAACAAAAACTAGCATATTCACTCATCTTTCCTTGAAATTGCACTTGCATTGAGCATTGTAAAACTTGTGACATCATTTTCAGATCTAAGCTGAATTATTTCACATCGTAAATTTGATTAGAATTCATTCATACATCATTTTGCATAGTTTCATGGTCTAATTTCACAATTAGGGTTTAAAAACCTTGCATTTTCACTAGATTTTTCCTTGTCATCTATCTAGATTTGCATTATACGTGTGTTGTGAAGGATATTGTTGTATTATTGGACTGTTATAAAGGTTATAATTCACTTCCCCTCATCAATTTCCTTACAACACTACTTCTTTTAGGCATTTGCATTGAAAAATCATGGAAAATTTGAACATTTTACGTGCATTTTAATAAGCATATCTTGTTCCTTGGGATTATTTTATTAGTTTGTGCATTGAGTGTTGTATGCTTTTGCATGAGTCTTATAAACCTTTGCCCTAATAGAAATATCCCTTTAAAGAGAAGTATTAGACTAATGGGTTCTAGTGCTCCTGAAACTAACAGTGTTCCTACATATGAAAATCCATTGCACACCTTCTTTACAAAAGGAGAAACACAAAATTTACAAAATAACATACCTACAACTACAATGGAAGAACAAATATTTCTTGATGTTGAGGACCCTATTGAGGTGATAACACATGTACCTAATGAGCAAATAAACAAACTTGATAAGGAACTAGCCGATTTTTAAGCACTTATGGAAAATGAAAGGATAGTGGAAGAAGCTATACCTGCGATTCATAACACAAGAGAGTTGTTAAAAGGACAAGATGGTGTTAATGCACTTCGAGGCTTAAAGCATATAGTGCATCATAATGTTATGCCAGTGACTGAATGCGCGAATGTTATAAATTACATGTCATCACCGTCTCATACACAAGTATCGGCACTTATATCGACTACTCGAATGTCTACTTTTACATCAACAATTCTAACTACTAATTCGCATGCTTGTAGTAATGCTACCACTAGTATTGGAGTATCTAATGGCACTAATTCACAAAATTACAAAGTTGTGGGATTCAACTATCAAAACCAACCACCTAGGGTGACTTCTTTTATGAATAATCACTCTCAACCACCTCTCCATCCCACTTATTCTCAACCACCTCTTACATTCAACTATTCTCAACCACCTTCCACTCACAGTTACTCTCAACCACATTTTGTTACCACTCACAATCAATCTCCTCAAATTTTCAAAACCATGGTTTCTAATTCTCAAACCGCATCTCCTAATGATGCCCTCCTAAACCAACTCTTGCAAGGCATGACCTCTTTACAACAAAAGGTGACGAGCTTGACAAATTCTTCACAACCTAATATACCAACTTATCACACTCGTAATCCTTTATCTTATGCAATCTTGAGAACTCCTATGCCTGAGCAGTTTGAAACTCCTCGCTTTGAAAAATATGGTAGAAAAGGTGATCCTAATACTCATGTGGCAGCATTCACGGCTATGTGTAGCGATTTCTACTTTCAAGAAGACTTGTTAGAAAAAAATTTCCCGCAATCTCTCAAAGATACTGCTTTAGAATGGTTTTTCTCTTTACCTCCGAATTCAATACACTCTTTCTCTTAGCTAGTTGATCAATTTTTACAACATTTTCAAGCAAGCATTGGACCTCAAGTCTCATTCATTGATTTAGTTCATTGCAAGCAAGGTCCGAAAGACAAGTTAACTGAGTTTCTTAGTCGGTATCAAGCTCTTTATGCACAAATTCAATACCAGATGAATGATGAGGATGTTTAGAAGGTATTTATTACAAATCTACAACCTAACATATGTGATAAGATCCTCTTAATAAAGTATAACTCTTTTCAACATTTATGCACAGCCCTTCGTGATTACCAACTTTCATCTAGTCAGTATGAAAACCAAAACTCATTGGATCAAGTTGGTCAATCCACGGGTGGACCTTCACAAAACAACTTTAAGAGGAATAATAAGAGTTTCATCAAGGTTAATGGGCAGAATTCAAATAATTTTTCACAAGTGTCCGCTATCACTAATCCGAAGAGGACACCGTTTCAGAATCGACAACAACAAAGACAATTCACTCTGATATCTGACTCCTTACATTCTATCATGAATCAAGCAGTGAGTAATAACCTCTTGAAGCTTCCTCTGATTAAACCATTGGATGCTAGTAGCATGCAAATACCTTACTTCGATGCTAATGCTTTTTGTCATTATCATCGACAACAAGGGCATGATATTGAACGATGTATGCATCTTAAACATGAAATTCAAGACCTCATTGTCTCGAATGTTATACAAGTAACTGGTGTGAAAGACAATGAAAACAAGTTGGTTGCTACTCTGAATTAGAATTTACAGATCTTTACTAATCCCTTTCCTAAGCATACTGATAACAACACGATGGAACAAAATATAGTAGAAGTGGAAGATGACTATTTGGATTATGATGAAATAGTGAGTATGATAGAAGTGGATAAGGAGGAAGTTGCAAATTCACCTCGTCCATGAAGAAATAGTATTTATGCTGAGGTTCCTCCTCTGTTATCCCTTCAAGGATCGGGAGCTAACCAAAATGCATTGGAAAGACAAATTGAACAACCGAGACAAGAAATTATGACAAAGGAAAAGGTTAATACAGTGGAAGATAATGCTTTTCACTACAATAGATGAACTCAACAAAATAAGAAATCAAAGGATCAAAAAAGAATAAGACGGTTATCATCAGTGGGAAATAGTAATGATTCCCCTCCTTGCAAACAACAAAAGGTTTCCAATATACAATGATTTGACAAACAAACACCAATTGATCATCCTGAAAATATGAATCAAACAAATGCGAACAATTCATACTTTTTACAAAACTTGATGGAGCACCTTTCTAAGATGCTCACAAGTTCAAACCTTTCTTAGCAACAGGTAAGTATTTTTAACCCTGGTGGTCACCTATGTCGTAGCATTATTTTCTCGTTTAAGTGACCTCCCCTCTTGTGTTGTGTTCCCCCCTGTGATGTGTTGTGTTGTTTAGGCCTCCTTGGATGACCCTTGATACTCTTGTAAGGTCAAGGATACCGGGAGACCGCCTCTATTGTGACCATTCTTCTATTTGTATCATCATTCTTCTATCTTGCTTCTCCTCTATTTTCATTGTTGTGTGTTGTGTCTTAGGTGCATAGCGTTGTAGTTGATGACCTGGGGGCATCCTCCTACGTGATTGTTCCTAAAACACTTGTTCCTCTCTTTTTATTGTTTACCTTCTTCTAGTGGTTCTATCTAGTCGGTGGATGATGAAAAACAAACATATACTAACATAGACCACGTGTCCCTTCAGCAAGAAAAACAAAAATGGACCTAGTCCATATATGAAGACAGGGTTGATTTATATATCCGACGCTTTGCTAGTAGAATCACTCCGTGTGATATTTTGTTGTTGTCTTATCGTGCTAACAAATCATAACAATACATCTACTCCATGCACTTTGATTGTTTTGGGTGTCTCGCCTTGTTGTTACACTTGGTTTTAAGATCCCTGCAGTATAAGCCCCATGGCTATACTCAGACTTGAACCCGTTTGTGTAGCCTCGGCTTCTTTGTTTTCATGCATAGCTTTCATGTCTTACTTAGATTAAGATGTGTTTGTGGGAACATTCGGTGATCGTGAGCACATGTCACCTTTGGGGGCATGGGCTTTACGAAAGCTCTTGTTCCCTTGTGTGTTTTCTCTCTACCTTAACGTGCTTGATATCGGTACATGATATCAACCACCTTAAGGTGGGGGCATATAAAGGTGAGTTGTCTGATGATTTTGGTACTAACGAAGCATGTTTGTAAGCCCTCTGCGGAGGCGGGATATTGTATCTCTGGTGCGAGTGCACATCTTTATTCTATATTGCAATCACTAAGCCCTATGCGGAGGAGGGAAATCGTGCATATCCTTTTATTCAAAGCCCTCTGCGGAGGCAAGGTTGGTGTATCCTCCCTTAAGCCTTTTTTTGGTAGTTGTTGTGGCATAAGCCCAACCGTTAGGTGTGCCTGTAGCGTGCTTGAGATGGTGGGGGCTTAGCAATAAGTTCCTTCCATCGCCTTGTTTGCCATGTTTTAGACATATAGTATGTCTTTGACATGCTATATGATGCTCGTGTTTTCCATGTGTTTTCCCCCTTGTGTAGTCTAAGAGATTTGTATTGTGTGTCTTCTCCCCCATATGTAGTCCAAAGAGCATGGTGAAATGCCCCTCCTACATTTTGGGTTGTGTGTTGCATTTTTACTTTCCATGTATATGCATTCATTTATATATATGTGAAAATGAAAAAGAAATAATCACTGCATTCACTGTATTAATCGTGTTTTGTGTCTTCAATACTATCTTCTCCGTGTCTTGCGTGACTGTTACTATCTTCTCCGTGTTTTGCGTGCATGTTACTGTCTTCATTGTGTTTAGCGTGTTCGTTGTGTTTTGACTATACGTTAATGCATGTATGGCTTGTAAGATCATACATACATTAAAGTGGGGGCTAAATGTTATGTTGTAAAATGTCCCCCTAGGACTTTTACCTCCTAAGTTTACCTCCCGAGTCCCTTGTTTTTCATTATGCATGTTCATTTTAACTCTCGATGCAAAATCTATGAAAACCCATGTCAAATAGGGCTAAGGGGACCTTATTGAGCTTGATCTTGCCTTGAAAATGGGGCCTAGGGCTTGGGTGCTCGCGCCCTAGTCAGGACCTAAATTTCAAATGTCGGTTATGTGACCATTAAAAGGTTCCGTTGCCGACATCTTAAGTTTGAATTATGAAATTTGTAGTGGGAATGCATATATAAACGTGTTTATGGTTTCATTTGTAAACTAGAAGATGATTATGAACTTTTGGTGAACTTATGATTTTAGAGCATTCAAGGCATTCATTATTGCAAAGCAGAATATTGTTATTGTGTTTGTTATGCATATTTGGCTTCATCTTCTCATGTGTTGAAGGATTTTCATCTACATGTCAGTTACACCTCTGAGGTGATATCTATTTGTGTTGAATCAATCATTTATCAATTTGTTTTTGCCTCTATCCTACAGGGATACACACTATTTATCAAACAACGGTGTTGGAAGGCTTGAATGCCATTCTCGAGCTTGGCTGAGGCAAGCTCCTAAACACCACAACCCCCAAACCCCTTCTTTGTGATTGCAGGTGATAGGTGTCATATTCTGTGGAAGTGGAGTTGCAGGAGGCTGTGACAGAGTGTACAGATTCTGGATCAAAGAAGAAAAGCACTACCTTGGGCTTGGGCGCTTGCTCTTTAGCCCCCGGCATTTTAGGATCCAGAATCTCAAAGTCTAGTATGTATCTACTTTGAATATTACATCTTTGTCTGCAAACATTTATCGGGATTCATCCATTCATTTACGACTTTGCATAATTAGGGTTTGTAGCATAATCAGGGTTAATTAAACACATTAATCAAAAAATTTCAAATTTCCCTATCGTTACAAGTGACAACCAACCTGTAGGTGAATCCTCTTGCAAAAGTTGTGATTCAACTCGGTTAAATGTCCTTGAATGTTAGTAGTGAAAGGAGGATCTAACCTAAACACCATTAATCCCATCTTCCCTCTTTTCATACTAAACACTTGTGCATTGACTTACAATCACAAGTCTCTTCTAAAGCATAGGAAGGGCTCAACACCTTCATGCACTGAACTATATATATTAGTAAATAACTAGGCATGAAAGATTAAAGTGAAGCATACATGTGCACATATAGAAGGAATTCGATTCATTCATACCACTCTTTGCACTCAATTGCAATCTTGTATCTATTTAATTATTGGTAAGCAAATCACTTAATATTAATAACAAAATGCAAGGTTTTATAGATGCATTATATCCCAATGCTCAAACTCACGATTAGTTAACCCCAAGCACAAATTATGACATCTTCTGTGTGTTTTATAGTTATCACTTACAAAAATGTGCATGCAAATTCAAATTGCTTTACAACAATGCCAATTAACTACAAGTTCACACAAAACATAAGAGTGGTTTTTTGGTGCCAACAGTCTCATATGGCCAAATTGCATGGTGGATAGGTGGGGATGTAAAAGAGTATTGTTACCTTTATATTAGTTAGCATGTTAGTTACCTAACATAAATTAGAAGAACTTAGTGGCAACCCATATCTCTTTATATCAATCAGCGTGGTAGTTCCCTAACATAGACCGGGAGAATTTAGTGACAACCCATAGGGATGGGAATATGCTAGGATCCTTAAGAGATGAAGGAAACAAAAATACTAAACATCCTTATTGAGGTTAGTTCCCTAACATAAACTAGGAGAATTCAGTGGCAACCTTTATACTAGTTAGCATGTTAGTTCCCTAACATAACCTAGGACAATTTAGTGGCAACCATAGGGATAGGAATATGCTAGAAGATCCTTAAGAGGTGAAGGAAACCATCCCTACTTTGGCAAACTTGTTGCAAATAGGAAAGGCCTAGATAGGCTAACCTATGAGATTTTTATTAAGGCATGGAGTGGAAGCAATAATTATAAGAGGCTTGCCTAGGGCAACAAGTGGCTAATGGAAGTTAGCATTTCTTTCCGACCTTTTCTTCTTCTTCTTTTGTTGGAGGGTTTTATGTCAAACCTAGATCATTTGTGCAACTTGATATGGAAGCACAAGTCTAAGTGAATACCTCTTCACTTGAAAGTCAAGGACTAAGGGGTATCCTTTCTGCCAAAGTTGCTTGGGGCATGATCCCAACCTCATCCCTTATTTATTGCACCTCCGGGGGATTGGAACATAGTTGGATGGCATAATCAAGGAACATACCATCACCCTCACCAATTGTGTTCAATAATTGTGTTCAACCAATTGAGCTACAACCCTTTGGTGTTTCCAACAAGATGTTGAATTTGCATGTTTAATCTAGTCTAACAAAAATGACTAAACATGTTTTGTCATAATATGTGGTAGATACAGACTCACATAATATCAATTTGAAGAACCAATTAGGAGATGTTTAAAGGAAAATCTTTATTCTTCCAGGTTTGAAGCATCCTATTCAATTGTGGGAAAAAGTGCTTTGTTAATGACTCCAACAGAATATCTTACTCAACAAATAAATTTACTCCTAAGCTGACGAAGGGCCAAGTTTGCAATGGAAAGTAGAATAGGGTCTCATCATGTTGTATAAAGGAGGGATATCCTTCCACAAACATGCTCCAACTAACACCATAGTATTAGATTGTATCGCTACAAGGAAGCAAATCTAATAACAAGACATTAGTCTTGTTGAAAAGAAACAAACCTGAATGAATATGAAAAAAGGTAAAAGATACTTAGTTCTAATCCTCTATTGCATAAGTGTTTATGCTGACTCTTGAACAAACTTGATTCAATACGAAAAATGTAGACACTCGTCTTAAAATCCTTGAAGTCTGCCAAGGAGAGTGGAGGTATTAACATGGATAAAGTGTTGGAATGTGAAGTCCAACAATCACCATTGACATTGCCTCTCCCGCCAATGTACATGTCTTTTGAGTTTCCTTTGGAGATTTATGAATAATGTAATAAATATAACATATAAGCTGCTGTGGATGTAACTAGATAACAGAGATAATAAAAACAAAGATTTCCCCTGCTTCTCGTGGACATAGCCAATTGGTGAACAACGAAAATTATGAGTTTTGTGTTATGTGTATTGTTTTGAATTCTATGTTTAATTGTTTATTTATCTGCTCTTTACAGCAACAATTGGTATCAGAACTCGGTGAAGAAGCTGATTGGGAATTTGTGAAGAAATTCTAGAAAGATGGAAGAAGCAAATAAATGGAGAATTGAAAAATTCTTGGGACAAAATTTTGCAATGTGGAAAATGCAAATGGAATTGTTGCCGATTCGAAGAGATCTATCAATCGCGCTAGAAGGCAAATCCAAGAAGCCAACTAAGATGGATGATGAGGAGTGGGAGAGAATAGACAAGAAGGCAAGAACAACAATTATCCTTTCTCTATCCAGCAATGTGTTATTTAATGTTGCATCAGAAAAGACTGTGAAAGGATTGTGAGACAAATTGTCTGATATGTATGAGATGGTTTCAGCTTCAAACAAAGTTTTCCTCATGAAGAAATTGTATAATTGAAAGATGGAGGCAACATGACAAATCATCTAAATGAATTCAATATATTAATCAGCCAATTGATTTCCATGGACATAAAGCTAGATGACGAAATCAAAGCCATCTTATTGTTATGCTCTCTACCAGATAGTTGGGAAGGAGTAGTGATGGCAATCAGCAATTCGGTGTCCACTAAAAACAAACTAAAATTCGATGATGTTCTTGCCACTCTTCTTAGAGAAGACATGAGGAGGAAGAATCAAGGAAACTCCTTGGGAGATGCTTTGGTATTTGGTAATAGAGGGAGATCTCAAGAAAGAGGCAGAAATAATAGGAGAAGATCAAAATCTGCAAAGAAATCTAAGTCTAGAGAAAGAAATGAAGTTTGTTGGTTTTGTGGAAAGGACACATCAAGAAGAACTGCAAGTCAGATAAGAAGGCACAAAATCAACTAAAAGACAATGAGGTTAACACTACATTTGTAGAGGATGGAGGGGCTTTAGTCTTAACAACAAGTGAAACTACAGTTGATTCGTGGGTATTGGATTTCAGTGCTTCTTTTCATGCAACCTCATGTTGGGAAGTTTTTCAAAACTATCAAGAAGGTAAACTTGGGAGAGTCTACCTTGATGACAATGAACCATGTGATATCATTGGCAAAGGTGATGTGATGTTGAGATTAAAGAATGGAAACAAGTGGTTGTTGCAGGATGTGAGACATATTCCTAAGCTCAAGAGGAATCTGATTTCAGCGGGACAGCTTGATGCTCAAGGGCGTAGCATCACCTTTTCTTCAAATACTTGGAAGGTGACCAAAGGAACCCTAGTAATTGCAAGAGGCTACAAATTGAGCACTTTGTATGTGCTAGAATGTCACGTTGAAGTGGGAGCTACAATGGCAATTGTGGACAATGGGACAGAGCTTTGGCACAAGAGGCTAGGGCATATGAGCAAACAAGGACTTGAAATTTTGCTCAAAAGGGATCAACTTCCAGGTTTGCAATATGCTGATTTAGAGTTGTGTGAGCATTGTATCCATGGAAAACAAAGGCAGATCAACTTTTCTAAAACCAGACATGACAAGAAGACAAGGCCCTTGGAGCTTGTGCACTCGGACGTGTTTGGTCTTACGGAAGTAACCTCTATTGGAAGGGCAAATTATTTTGTTACTTTTCTTGATGATTGCACTTGCAAAATTTGGGTTTATATGCTAAATAGGAAATCAGAAGTATTTAGCAAATTTAAAGTTTTCAAAACTATTGTTGAAAATCAAACCAGGAATAAAATAAAGTGCTTGAAAACGGATAATGGTGGAGAGTTTTGCTCTTTGGAATTTGACAACTTTTGTGTAGATAATGGCATACATCATATTAAGATTGTTCCATTCACCCCTCAAGAAAATGGTGTAGCTGAGAAGCTGAATCGAACAATCTTGGAGAGAGCTCGGAGTATGCTCTCTAATGCAGGTTTGGGCAAGGAATTTTGGGCAGAGGCAATAAATACATCAGCATACTTGATTAATCGAGCTCCTTCATCTCGATTGGATTTTGACATTCTGGAGGAGAGATAGTTGGGAAGAAGGATTTCTTACAATCATTTACGGGTCTTCATTTGCGAGGCTTTTGCTCACATTCCTAAGGAGAAGAGAACTAAACTGGATGCCAAATTGAAAAAATGTATTTTCGTTGGCTATGGAGAGGAGCAGTATGGCTATCGGTTGTGGGATCTGACTACCAAACAGTTAGTGTGTAGTCGTGATGTGATATTTAATGAAAAAGTGTTTCTAGGTCTACAGGTAGAGGGGACACAAGCAAAGGAATATGTGCATGTTAATGATATTGGAAGTGGCAGTGATATTGGCAATGATATGTTTAAAAATCTACATCCTCTGCATCAGAATTCTTCCTCTACGCTACCATCCCTCACAGGTATACAAGGAAATTAGATATCTAGCATGCCAAGTTTGGCCCAAACTTCAAATACAAATCTGCAGTCATCTGTAAGTTCTACGCCTCCTTCCTATACCTCTTACACTCCAAGTTTGGCACCTACAAATGCTACACAGCCTCTTTTGACCTCTATGCAACCCTGTTTGATTAGCAATATCCATACACAGCCTTTGGAAATTTCTTTTCGCACACAGCAGTCTTTGTTTAATCCATCAAACATTAATGTGCAACCTTCATATCCCATGCAGCACTGGAATTTTACCATGCACCCTTCATATAATGTCACGCTGTCTTCTTTGATTTCCACACAACCTAGTCTCTCTTCTATGTAGCCTTACACATCATCCTTGGCACATCAATCATTTTCTAATATGCCCGTATCTAGTCATTCACATCTGAAGATGCCTAATCTGGCACAGGGTAGCCATGGGAATGTGCCAACATTGGTACAGGAACATGAAGTTTTAAATTTGAAGACTCAATTGAATTCACAACCCAATGTTGAACAGGGCAATTTGCAGGTACAAAGAGAACAGAGTACTCTGCAGAATCAAGTTCCTCAATTGAGGAGGTCAACTAGGGAGAGAAAACCTCCTGCAAAATTTGATGACTTCATCCATCAATTGCTAATCTCTGATCAAGCAGAGCCAACCACTTTCAAATATGCCTACAAAGACATTAATAGTGCAAATTGGATGGATGCAATGAGGGAAGAAATGGATTCACTATTAGCTAATCACACATGGGACTTGGTGAGTCTTCCACCCAATCGAAGAGCATTGAAAATCGATGGGTGTACAAATTGAAAGAAGAAGAGGGAGGCAAGAAATGATAACGGACTAGATTGGTGGTGAAGAGGTATGACCAACAAAAAGGGGGATAGACTTTAATGAAATTTTGTCACCAATTGTGAAGATGACCACCATTCGAGCAGTTTTGGGTTTGGCAGTGGTGTATGACCTCAAGTTAGAACAACTTGATGTTAAAACTACATTTCTACATGGCGATATAGATGAGGAATTATATATGCAACAACCTGAAGGTTTTGTGAAAGAAGGACAAGAAAATTTGTATTGCAGATTGAGAAGTTTGTATGGGCTCAAACAAGCCTCGAGGCAGTGGTACCTCAAGTTTGATTCCTTCATGGCTGAGCAACACTTCACCAAATGCAAATCTGATCCATGTGTCTACTACAAAGTGTTGGAAAATGGTGAGTTTGATTTATTGCTGTTATATGTTGATGATATGCTAGTAACCGGCACTAGCATGAGTGTTGTTCATGATTTGAAGCGACAATTAACTCATAAGTTTGCAATGAAGTGTTTGGGAGCAATGAAGAGGATTCTTGGCATGACTATAATTCGGGATAGAGTAAAAGAGAGATCAAATTGTCACAAGAAAAATACATTAATAAGGTTTTGGATAGGTTCAATATGAGTGGTGCAAAGGTTGTGAGCACCCCACTTGCTGATCATTTTCGTTTGTCCTCTGAAATGTGTCCCAAGACACAAGAAGGCCAAGAATATATGAAGGCAATTCCGTACTCATCCGCTGTTAGCAACCTCATGTATGCCATGGTATGCACTCGTCTCGACATTGCCCATGCAATGGGAGTAGTGAGCAGATTTATGAGTAATTCGAGTAAAATTCATTGGCAAGCAGTTAAGTGGATTCTATGGTATTTGAAAGGCACTTTAGATCATGTTTTGTGCTTTGGAGGGAAAGATGCACAGCTGCAAGGTTTCGTTGATTCCGATATGGCCGGTGATTTGGATAAATAGAGATCAACTACTGGATATGTTTTTACCCTTGTTGGGGCAGCAATCAGCTAGGTTTCTAGATTGCAACAAGTGGTCGCACTCTCAACTATCGAAGCCGGATACATTGCTCTTACTGAAGGTGCTAAGGAAATGATATGGTGGTAGCGGTTGTTGGGTGAATTGGGATGCAAACAACATGCTTTCACTCTCTTTTGTGATAGCGACAACGCTATTCACTTGGCTAAGAATGCAACATTTCATAATAGAACCAAGCATATTGAACTGAAGTATCATTTCATCCGAAGTGCTCTTGAAGAGGGCAAACTGAAAGTGGAAAAGATCCATACAAAGGTGAATCCAGCTGATGCATTGACAAAGATAGTTTCAAGGGAGAAGCATGAGTTTTGTACGGCTTCTCTTGGCATTGTCAAGATGTGACAATAAGCCTGAAGTAGGGGAACATCTCTGAGCAGCCTTCTTGCAGCAGTGGTTGGACTTCAAGTGAGAGATTGTTGGAATGTGAAGTCTAATAGTCACCGTTGCCATTGCCTCTCCTGCCAATGTACGTGTCTCTTGAGTTTCCTTTGGAGACTTATAAATAATGTAATAAATATAATGTATAAGCTGCTGTGGATGTAACCAAATAACAGAGATAATAAAAATAGAGATTTGCCCTACTTCCCGTGGACGTAGCCAATTGGTGAACCACGTAAATTCTGAGTTTTGTGTTCTGTGTATTGTTTTGAATTCTGTGTTCAATTGTTTATATATCTTCTCTTTACATCAACATAGAGATCTTCATGAACCACAAGGACGAGAATGTCGGCAAGATGAAAAGCCTAAAAATTTGCACCCAAATACTTGTTTCAATATTCAAAAAGTTTTTGGTGCTCAAAGTGCCTCATAAACCTTTGTTCAATTGTTAGCCACATGTTATTATTACAAACACACACAAAACAAGAGAGGAGGTTTTAGCACAAAACAAAATCACACAAATAGGGATTTTCCACTTGTAATTAATGGGTTGTAGAGTGTTTTCTTCTGTCCAAACAAATGTTATCAGTTTGGGAAAAGACATCTCTGGGACCATATGTAATGCATTGTTTGATCGCACCCTAGTTCAGAACAGCTGATATGTCCAATCTTCATGTGTTTAGACATTATGACAGAACTTTAATATTTTGCTCATGAACCTTGAATAGGTTAATAAAATTTATCTGGATGTATAACTGATAGACATTTGTATAATCATATATTAATTATATATTTGGCAAAAGTGTAATAAATGAAGATGAATTAAAAAGAACGCTACTGCTACAGGACTAATTTTAAATACAGAAAGGTATGAATAAGATAGTTCTCTAGCAGTGCAAATTCTACTGGATACATGACTTTAAAAACTTAAATAAAAGTAAAAGCTATCAAGACGAGGATGATGTGATACTTTTGGGTTCTATGTGCAAGAAGTTGCCAAGAACAACATGTGGTCATTCATGATCAGTTTAACAGGAGACCTAGGTATATCAATGTCCTTGAGCCTAAATGAGTCGACCATGGCAGAATAAATCACCTAAACTAAAGATCAGTCCTGGATAATGATTAGATACAAGCAACGTCTAGTAGGCATGGCTCTCAGCAATAGTAGATTAGTAGAAAACAGCTGACAGCTGCAATTTGAATTAAGAAATATCCAACATACATAAAGAAACAAGGGAATAAAGGATTTCCAAAAACGTTGGCAGGTCCTCAGGACCTTTCATCAAATAACTATAGGAGTGGATGGGGAGCTGTAATGAACTAAGGAAACGGTGAAACGTACAGGATTGTGCTATGGTATCAGAGCTGTATGTGAAATGCTGTTAGTGACAAAATATAATGGTTATCATCCTCATTTCCTCTGAACTTTCTTAATGCAGTCAACTCTCTGCAGCTCTGGTCCTCTGCTGTATTTTTTTAATTCATTCAATCACTCCTCAAGCTACTGGGATATATCTTCAGAATACCTCTTACCATTAACCTTCCACCTTGGCATAAAAAACCTGCATAGGAATATTTGCAGCAACAGCAGAATATCGTAGCAACTAATGATTTATTGTAAATATACAATTCACTCAATAGATTTAAGGACACAGTTGAATATTAGCAAGAAAATGCTAGATTTATTCTATTCAACTCCTAATAAGATTAACAAAGAATCAGCAGAGTTCTTCCCTTAATTACAGAACCTTCTCTCTTGCCACAGAGGCAGCCGTCCCTAAAACTGATGAAACAACACCTTTTACTAACATATCACATCTCCTTTTAGCATAGGGACATGGATGCATCTAATAACTTCTCAGCTTGTGGCTAGCTCAGCTGGAATAGCCAAGGGTATTTACAGTATTTAAGCTCTTGACCTTTTGTCAGAATAAAAGCATTTATGCTCGACTTCATGCCATTGATGGCCTCCCATGATGGAGGTGGGGGGAGGGGGAGACACTCGTCTGAGAGGACAAGGACCTTTAGGTACCAATCCAAGTGATCTGGATCAGCTTGGGAATCCAGTGGATAACACATTAATTTGCAGGAACTTAATGCATTATAAGTAAATGTCATTAATTATAAAATTTGTAGCACAAAGATAAATGTAGAATTGTAGCTAAATAAACCATGAAGAAATGGAAATAAGAATGTATACAAAGAGAATATATTATGAATAAAAGAATTTACTGATTCATTGATATGAGAGTTATGTATGACTATCTCTAACAAGAGACAAGCTATTTCTCCCGTGTTATTAAAAAAAAAAGCAATCTTTAAGAAGAGATGGGAAACTACCCTTCTCTGTCCTCTACTATGATCTAAATATTACAAGAAGGTAGCAATATACGAGAAGAGTTATGAAGGTATATCACTATGATTTTTACATTCAGATGACAATTTCTTTATAGCTAATTTTAATACAGCACGAACAACTTAAAAATAGGGCAAACAAGTTCCTCCCTCCTACATTAGGAAAGTGCCTAAAGGCCCTCAATGTCCTCTCACTCTTCAATCGATCGAGAGCCTAAAGGACCTTTGTCAAGAGACTATCTATAGGATTGGCCCAGGCCTTCAACTTATTGACTAATGAAGGAGAGGAAAATCCTCGGCCTGTACATTTCTGATGAAGGGGAGATAGCCCAAGAAGAATAAGGGCATGTATTCTTATTGGCTTTCATCTAGTTTGTTAGAAATGTGATGTACTAAAATTTGCATCTCTTACAACTATCATGATCTCTACGCCTTCAAATTATTAGCTTATGTGAGTAAATGACCTCCTTTTTTGGAAGATGATCTGCGTCATTCTCCCCTTTTTTTTAGAAATTTTGAACCCCCTGGTTCAAAGCTAACTTATTTGACAACAATTGTTTTTTTAAGAAAGCTAAAAAATATATCCAAGAATCTAAAGAACTCAACTATTATTATTATTATTTTTTTAATTTGATGTAGGATTGCCTTTATCCCAGGATGCTACTACATCAAACATCTAGTTAAGAGCTTGGGCTAGATGGTAGAACCATCCTTTTGACCCAAAGAATAAGGCCACGGCTTGCCCTTCCACCAAATCAAATACCTCTGCAATTTTTCACATCTTTTCTTCCTTTGCTTCCAACTACTTGTTGGACCATAAATTGTCCTCAGCCAATTTGTCTTCTTTCTCTTTTCCTTGCTTTTTGAAGGCTTAGCGGTCCTCCTCCATTGAAAACCTTCATGGCTCTTTGCATCTCTCGTACCAACTTTTGTTGCACCTGCACATAAACCATTAGAAACAAAAATCAAGTTAAGGGAATTAAAATTCCCATAGATGCTTCCTCCTCTACATTATAACATTTATGCATGTTTTCCAATTCCTCTTTTATGAGGTCTTTGTTTCCTGGCTCTACATAATGTCTATAAAGCTTTGATTGCTCATAAGACAACTCTTTCTTTGCATTGTCATCCTTTGCTGCATTTTTTTGGATTGTCATCTTCCTTTGTACCACAAATGAACATGTCCCTACTCACTCCCTCAATCATCCTCATTTCTTCTCCAAGAAAGAGATGATCTCCTCCTTTCTTTTCATCAATCCTAGGATTTTTCAAACATCCCTCAAACTGCTCCTTGTCAGTTATGTTCTCTAAAACCAATAAAATGTCATCACCTAAATTGCTCCCAATGATCTCTATCTCTGTTGTAGCTTCCTCTCTAAGGTGGACTGCTTCCACCACTACAACATCTCGGGTCACCTTTTGTGATAGGCTGCATTCCTCTAAGACCAATAAGGTCTTATCATATATGGGACTCTCAAAGATCTGTATCTCTGTTACAACTTCCTCTCTAAGGTGGACTGCTTCCACTGTTGTATCATCTTGGGCTGCCTCTTGTGATAATTTGCATTCCTCTTCACTGTAGTCTTCAAACTCTTCTCTTCTCTCATTGTAATCCTCAATATTTTCCCCTTCTTCAAGGTAACACAACTCAACATCTTCATCTAGTTCATCCTCTTCATCTTCTCCCCATTCATCCTCTGTCTCCAACTCTTTGCAAATCTCATTTATTGGCCTCTCATCCAATAATAATTTTGCCAACTCATCTAGGGATTTAAGCCTTCCCTATTCCAGGAGTTCTATCCCTTGGCTAATCCTTGTCTCTATGGCCTTCCTCTCTGAATATAACTCTTGCTCATAAGGTGAGTACTTATCCTCACCATTCTTCTTCACTTTCTCACAACTCTTCAATGCCTTTGCTACTGGTTTCTTTTCCCTTGCCTTCTTATTATTGCATGCTTCATATTCCTCCAACATCCACCATAACTCCTCCAACTCATATTCTAACTTCTTCAACTCCTTTTGTTGGTCCTTTGTTTTTGCTTTTGCTTTTGTCTTATTTTTTCTTCCAATCTCATTATCCTCTTTCTTACAATATGACTTAACTCCATATTTGCATTCATAGCCATAACTACAACTGCCATTGAAAACATCAAAACTCTTCTCACAAAATCTCTATTCGTAGAGAAGGGGAGTTCACATTGAAGATGTGAGTGATGATGAAGGGGAGATAGCCCAAGAAGCACAAGGGCATGAATTCTTATTTGCTTTCATCTAGTTTGTTAGAAATGTGATGTACTAAAATTTGCATCTCTTACAACTATCATGATCTCGAAGCCTTCAAATTATTAGCTTATGTGAGTAAATGACCTCCTTTTATGGAAGATGCTCTGCATCAATTTCACCTTTTATTCATAAGAAGAACCAAGAGAGAATCTACTCCCATTTTCAGCAAAGGAGAGGAGAACCCCAAGAAAGTAATGTGCACCAGATGAATGCAAATTATTTGCTCAAACTGACTTAAGGTCCTTTGGTCTATCAATCAAGTCTTCATTGGGAGAGGGCCTTTAGCACTTGACCAATGAGGGAACATTCAACTGATAGGCCAAGTGTTTCTCAATCTGTACAAGGCTTAGGAACACTCTCTAATGAAAGTGCTTGCATCTGAGAGAACAATGCCCTCAGGTACTCTTTAGCCACACAAGCAATACACTAACTTTCACCTTGTTCACACCCACTCTACTCAACTACTTTGGTGGCCACCCGGTCCCCCAGCTAGAATGCTCTCTCATGGCTCTCCTTGGAATGATAAAAGTCATGTGACAAGTGTTCCTTGAAGCCGTTGAGAGGATTTCTCATGAAATAAAACTTGTATAAAACAAATTTTCAATATTTTCTACATTTTAATAGTTCATGATTTTGGAGCTCTTTGGAGTGTTTTTGGGGGTCAAATGTTTCTTTCCAAAATGTATGTTAAATTAACCATTTTTATTGGTCTTTCCAAAACATTAGAAGGTTTTGGATTTTAATAAATGGCAAAAGAGTGGTGCTCCCCATGAGGCAACTTGTTAGTTTGTCCACAATCTATAAAATGATTGTCTTGAACTACCACTTGGATCATGTAGTCTTTTTCTTCAACTTTATCTTCTCTTAAAATTTGACTACTTCTATCTTCAAAGCATTAAATTTCTTTATAATTAGTAATACAACTATTTCTCTATGTAAATCATGTGGGATTTTGAGTTTGCTCCATTTTTCTCAACTGGCTACTATTTGATGTATCTACCCTTTGTGATGGGTTACCCACTGTTAGAAATCTAAAAAAATGAATAACCCAAGAACCTTTTAAGAGAGATTTAAAGCTATAAAACTATAAATGCATAAATAAAAATTGACCAGAGATTTCGAGAGATGTGCAAAACACCAAGATGACAAATCTGCATTAAGATCTCACAAAGAGAAGTTGCTAGAAAAAGATGACCAAATACAAGCTAGGTACTGAGTTTATATAGACTGGGGAGAGAGTGGAGGTGGCAAAACCAGCCAATAGGGAATGACCACTAAGCGGGCTAAAAATAACAAATGTAACTCCCTTGTAGGATGGTGACACCTCAACTACCCACTCACCTAATTAAACTCACTTTATTAACCTAAGCAAGCTTAATAAAAGTGTAGGAAAATTCTTGGAAAAGGAAATAAAAACCTACACTAACACCCACTATCCATCAATTTATTTTTGTTTTAGGTTTTTTTGAGTTTTGGATTGTAACTACCATTGGTGGCAGTGGTTATGGTCTTTTTTGGGCTTTTCCCTTATTCAAATTCTTAGTTTTGGTTTACAATAGGATTTTTTTGTCTAGGCTTGCTAGCCATGAAAAACAAGGAAATCTACTATTGTGCTAAAGCAAAGGAATAAAAGGATGATTTTCTAGCTGCTATCTTTCTATATAATGTATTTTGTTTTTGTATCCATAGTGAGTTAATAGTTTTGACATGAATACTTGGAGAGTATTTTTTTGTTTTGTTTTGATCCATTATCAGTTAGAACAAAGTTGTTACCTTGTAGCAATAGAGGTTGTTTGCATCAATTTTTGGTATTAGAGCAATCTACGATGGCCCAAAGAGGATTTTGCATGAACTAGAAAAGAAGGGGTAGGAGGAATGCAGACCCTCAAAGAAATACTAATGAATGGCCTAGGAGATTAGAAGTCATTGAGGCCAGATTACATTTGGATGAATTCGAAGAAGAATGAGAGAACGTGGGAAATGTTGCTAAGGTAGTAGACCCTATGGAGAGGCTCACTAAAGTTGTGATTAGACAAGGCTCTAAGGTAAAAGTCAATATATCAGACTTTAAAGGCAAACACATGCTAGATTTATTCCTAGATTGGGTCTAGGAGTTGGAGAAGTATTTCGAGATGTTTTCAGGATAACCCTCAAAGAGTGAAATTTGCAGCATCCAAATTGAAGTGACATGCAACTTTATGGTGGGAGAACGTGCAATTTCGACAAGAAGACAAGGAAAGGAAAAACTCAGACTATAGCCTAAGATACAGAAACATCTAACAGCTCGACTCTTGCATTCTGATTACCAGAAAAAAATATTTAAAGAATTTCATAACTTAAAACAAAGGGATCAATCATTGTAGAATTATATTGAGCAATTTATGAGGCTTCAAATTTGGACAAATGTACGAGAATGATGGGAAAACAACTCCCTGGTATGTGAATGTACTAAAGTTTTGACTTCAAGATGAGCTCACCTAGGTAAAAGTACCTACTATGGACAAGGCTTATGAATATGCCTTAAAAGCAAAGGAGAAATTGAACTGAAAAAGAAAATTGGCAAGTAAGAGGAGTGATAGCAACTAGAAGAAGAGGAAACTCCTCCAAACCTGCCAAAGAAGAAGAGCTATAGGGAAATGTGAAGCCAAACTTTTGAGGAAGGGGAGGTTCTGAAGGTAGGGGACAAGGACAGCAATCTTCTTGAGATTGGAAGCCCTTGATATGTTTCATTTGTAAGAAGGCCCATAAGGCCACAAACTACCCTCAAAACTCCAAAAGGGTGATGGTAGCCCAGGAAGAAGAACCTCTAATAGAACAAATTGAAGTAGAGATAGGAGAGAGCTTGATGCTATGAAGAGCCTTTATATCTGGGAACAAAGAAACCCCGGAAGCCAATTGGACGTAGAAGAGTCTCTTCCGAACAAAATGGTGGATCTACCAACAATCTGGTGAGTAAAGAAATGGTTAACAAATTGCAACTTGCTTGCATTCCAAAATCTAACCCTTACAAGATTTCTTGATTGAAGAAGGATCATAATGTACTTGAGGATAAATCTTGTCTTGTTGCTTTCATAATTGGTCCTTATGTGGATGAAGTGCTATATGACGTGGTTGCAATAGATGTTTTTCATTTGCTATTAGGTAGGCCCTAGCAATATGACCGAAATGTAATCCATCATGGTAGAGAGAATACTTATGAGGTACAACATAAAGGAAGGAAAATGCTCTTAAAACCGTGGAAAGTAGGAGAGATCTAAAATGTTAGCCTTGTCACTAGTATCAATGAACTATAAAAAAATTTGCAAAGAAACCAAGGGAGTGGCTTGTTATTTGCTATGTGCAAGAGAAACAAGAGAAACTAGTGGGATCCAACCCCCACCAGAGGTGCAAAAGTTGTTGGTAGAATATTGTGATATAACTCTACCAAAATTAACAGCTGGTTTACCACCCTCATGAGGTATTACACACCATATTGATTTGGTGCTAGGATCAAAGCTTCCTAACCAAGCTGCATACAAATTCTCCAATAGAAAATGAGGAAATGAGAAGGCAAATTAGCAAATTGTTAGAAAAGGGGTTCATAAGGGAAAGCATGAGCCCTTGTGCCACATCAACTTTACTCTCACCTAAAAAAGAAGGCAAATGGAGAATGTGTGTGGACTCTAGAGCCATCAACAAGATCCAATTAAGTACTGGTACCCACTACCTAGAATGGATGACATACTAGGCTACTTGGTTGGTGCTAAGATTTTCTCCATGGTTGATTTGAGAAGTGGTTACCACCAAATCCAAATCCAAGAAGGGGATGAATGGAAGATGGAACTCAAGACCAAGGATGGTTTATATGAATGGTTGGTGATGCCACTTGGAATGTCCAATGCCCCTGCCACTTCTATGTGCACCATGAACTAGGTATTTAGACCCTACATTGGAAAATTTGTCATATTTTATTTTGATGACATTTTAATATTCAGTAGAAACATGGAAGAACATTTGAAACAACTGCAAATAATGTTTGATATGCTTAGAATGGAAAGATTGTTTGTAAATCTTGAGAAAAGTGAGTTTGTAGAGACAAATTGGTTTTCCTTGGAAATCTGATTTCAACTGAAGGAGTGAGCATGGATCCTGAAAAGATTAAAGCTATACTTGACTAGCCTATCCCTCAAAACATTACAAAGATCAAGGGTTTCCATGGTTTAGTAAATTTTTATAAGAGATTAATTAGAAATTTCATCAGAATAAGTGCTCTATTGACTATTTGCACAAAAGGTAAGTCCTTTGCTTAGACTCAGGTGGCTGAGAGAAGTTTTGAGCAGCTTAGAAAGAAGATGATAGAATCTCCAACACTTGCTTTACCATACTTTGAGAAGATCTTTACCATTGAGTGTGATGCTTCAGCAGTAGCTGTTGGTGGCTTGTTGAGTTAAAAAGCCTAAAGGCAAGCAAATTGCCTACTTAAATGAAAAGTTAAATGATGTGAAGCAGAGGAATGGCACTTATTATAAACAATTGTATAACAATGGAGGCACTACTTGTTGCATAGAGAATTCATCTTGTTGATTGACAATCAAGCACTGAAATATATCAAATCTCAAGCCAAATTATTTCATAAGCATGCAAAATGGGCTTCCTTTTTACAAAGTCATACATTTGTAGTACAGCATGTGAGTGGCAAAACTAATGTGGTGGTTGATGCTTTAAGTAGGAGGCATCATCTACTTGTCTCAATGACCAATGAGATTGTTGGATTTGCAGAAATGAAGGGAGAATATGCAGCTGATCCCTGTTTCAGCAAAATTAGCATGGCTCTCAACAATCCTGCTGTTGCAACAAATGAGTTCTTTGATAAATACTTATTGGCAGATGGATTTCTGTTTAAAGGACTCCAACTTTGTATTCCCACTGGTTCCAAAAGAGAAAAATTGATTAGGGAAGTGCATTCAAATGGCTTGGGGGGACACTTTGGAGGGACAAAACTTACAGCCTGGTAAGTGAGAAGTTATTTGGCCTCTGTTAAGAACAGATGTAAATAAGTTTGTTTGTACATGTAGAGTTTGTCAAATTTCTAAAGGTTGATAGCAAAAGACAGGTTTGTACAAACCATTGTCTGAATCCAATGGACAATGGATTGACATCTCCATGGATTTTGTGTTGGGATCGCCTTGTTCTCAGAGGTAAGATTCTATTTTTGTTGTTGTGGACCAATTCTCTAAGATGGCTCACTTCATTCTGTGCAAAAAGACTACTGATGCAAGTAAGATTGCTGATTTGTCTTTTAAAGGGATTGTCTGCTTGCATGGACTGCTCAAGACTATTACTAGTGACTAGGATACAAGATTTTTGAGTCATCTTGATAGTAAACTGCAGTATAGTTCAGCCTATAACCCTCAAACAAATGGGAAAATGGAGGTGGTGAATAGAAGTTTGGGTAATTTGCTTCAATGCCTAGTTGGTGAGAATCCAAGGCAATGGGATTTGGTTTTGGCACTGGCTGAGTTTCCTTTTAATTCTAGCATCAATAGGTCTATTAGTAAGTCTCCCTTCCAAGTTGTTTTTGGAAACAATCCTAAGGGCTTGTTGATCTCATTGATCTTCCTGAAGAAAGATGGGTTAGTCAAGATGCAGTGGACTTTGTGAGGCATACCTAGGAGGTGCAAGAATAGGTGAGGCACTAGCTGCAGATAACCAATGAACAATATAAAAGAAATTTAGATCTGCATTGGAGAGAAAAGATGTATCAGGGAGGTGAGCAAGTCATGGTTTACTTGTGTAAAGACAAATTTCTTCAAGGCACTTACAACAAATTGAAGCCAAAGAAAACTGGCCCTTAAAAATTCTAAAGCAAATGAGTGAGAATGCCTATTTGATAGACTTGCCTGAAGATTTTGATATCAGTCCTCTATTTAATGTCACAGATCTTTACCCCTATCATTCAGGTAGTGAAGAAGTTCAAGATGAGAACATACTAGGAGATTTGACCAGTCAATTGCCACACACAAAAAAAGGAGCAGATTGAAATGATAGTATTAGTGAAATGGCTTGGTTTCCCTAACTCCAACAACACCTGGTTCACTGAAGAAGAAGTCATGAAATTTACAAAATTAGATTCCTTTCAGAATCTCTAAAAGATGGGGAGGATGATGTAACCACCCTTTTGTGAAGGGTCCCCCACTACCTGTCAGTTTCTTTTTTTTTTCATTGTTTTTGAACTTTGGGTTGTAACTGTCATTAGTGGCGGTTGTTGTGGTCCTTTTTTGGGCTTTTCCCTTATCTAGATTCTCAGTTTTGGTTTACGATAGGAGTTTTTGGGCTGGGCTTGCTAGCCATGAAAAACAGAGGAATTTGCTGTTGTGCTGAAGCGGAGAAATAAAAGGATGATTTCCCAGCTGCTATCTTGCTGTATACTGTATTTCGTTTCTGTATCCAATGTGAATTAATAGTTTTGACATGAATATTTGGAGAGTTTGAATAAGATGCTATGTTGTATTTTTTGCTGTTCTATTTTGATCCATTATCAGCTAGAGTAGAGTAGTTACCTTGCAGCAACAGAGGTTGTCTGCATCACTATTTTAATCCTTTCTAAACTTGACTAATGACTGTTTTTAGAACATATCCAAAAAGCACTAAGGTACTGTTATCTGTTTTGCCCATATTAAATAATTTTTTTTTTAAAAAAGACCTCAAAAACCTGAAGGAAAAGTGATGCTGATTTCTGTTGGGACTACAATTGCTAGTAGCTGAAAAGCATAATCAGCTAGTAAATGCACTGGAGATTCAATGCATTAGTTACAGAGTTACCCAAATGACATTCCATGTACTCTGGTCAATCCATAAGTTAAGATGGTATGGAACTGTATGTGTACTTCCCTGATTTGTTTCAGCAGCTAATAGAATGAAAAACTATCTTAATACTAGATCAGTTGGAACTTGGACATAAAATTCAATTGACTTCAGTATTGCACATCATGATTTATTGCTCTCTCGCCATTTGGAGGGATGTATATGCCATAGCAAACTTGGTAGCAAATTAGCTATTATTCTCGCTAGGAAAATGATTCAGAGATTGTGGCTTCAACGTAAAAACTTGAACCCAATTTCAATTGACCGTGAAGTTAAACAGAGTATAATTCATAACTAGGATAACCGAGCAAGACAAAGTACATAGTATCAAAATTTGAAACTGTACTGACAGTCAAGGACAGCAGGTCACATTAGATGGTTAAGAGGGATGAAGTAGTCTGAATGCTAGGGGCTAGCAGAGTCAATGCAGCTGAAGTGGACCATTAAAAAAAATCATCTACCAGGGAACACTATTTATGTGGAGTAGGATCATAAAGAAAATAGTTTACTCAAATCAATGTTATCGTTTTTCTCTCTTCTTTACATAATTTTGCTTATCTAATCGATTAGAGATAGAATAGTTAAAACTTTTGTGTATCAAACTGATTAGAATAGCATTGCTATGGTATTACTGTCTCCTTCAAAATAAACTTTGTCTATTAAGCTGTTTAAGAAGCATAGTTTGGCATATCAAACTGATTAGAATAGCCTGGCCTTAGTTATTTATACTTTTGCATCAATCTGTAACAGTGTACAAAATTTAAGTATGTCCACAGGCTGCATTAACCCATTACAAGTACCTGAATATTTTAAATTAAGGCGATTGGCAAAGCACATCCAGAATGACTTCACCTCACAACTAACTTGAGGAAGGAAATACCAAAATAGGATTATCCAATAACACTGAATTTAAACAAGGTAGACTCCAAGAAAAGTTACTTGTTCAGGAGCTCCGCATCTCAACTCAAAACTTGCTAAGAGCCCAATGGAGAATTCAGAAATTGCAGTGAGCATTATGCAGTACCATGCTACTCATAGCTCTGTTCTTGTACAAAACAAGAAAAACTGTCAGGTAATATTTATTAAAGATCAATCACATTTGTTCTCTGCACAAACCAAATTGCTATAGTACAATATTGAATTCAATTAATTCAGTAGAACCAATTCACTGGATAGCAAATACTTCAAATACTATATGAAAAATAAACTGCAATAATGGTGAATAAAGCCTTATCAATAGCATAACTTATACCCATCAAAAGGCCACAGTAAATGCAAGAAAAAATTATCTCTAATTTGTATAGATTTAAGTCTTCCAGGAAGAGAACTTTTGCACAAATAAAATGGAATGTTGATGGAAAGTTGAAATCACGATAGAGAAGAAAAACATACCAGGTAAAAGGAGAATTTGAATTAGAATGGCCGAGGAGGCTTCTCTAAAACTGCAGAAAAATAAACTTCTTTATCATCCTTATCCTTCTTTGGAAACACCACCCATTTGTGTTTCTTGTATCTGAGCTGAAGAAAAATATATTGATAGTCTTCCAAATCCATTTTGGTACAGAAAAAGCCATCAATCCATAGTAATCCTCCAGGCCTCAAAACTCTGTCCCAATCAAATATGACAAAATCCAGGAACTGCAAATCTATCCAACTATCCAGAAATCGACTAGTATGGATAAGATCCAATGTATTGTCAAAAAAGGGTAACCTCTGATTGATGGTTATGTAAAGAGGAACAAGTCCTCTGAGTGCAATAATCTCATTAAAAGGAGCCCCAAGATTCATAGTAGCAGAAACAATTGTCACATTGAACTCTCGCATTCTAGCAGCAAATGTCCCAGTTCCAACACTGAAATCTAATCCTATTCTTATCTCTCCAGGCTTAATATTCAGAATATCAGAGATAAGAAATTCTTGAGTGCTTGAAGTGTTTTGCACCTCCATCCATTTAGGCAATTCATGCTGTGTAAGATTAAAACATTCAGCACACTTGTAAAATCCTTTTCGAGTCTTATTGTTTGCTAGGCATGTAAAATTCTTGCACTGGTAATGACTCCATCGAACATTTCTATCATCAGGAAGCTTCCAGAGGGATTCATTGATAGGAAATGGCTTCTGATAATATTTAGGAGCCCTGGCTAGACACCTTCTTCTAGGTAAAGGATCACATCCATGAACCATTAATCTTTGAGCTACATGCCAGTCATCATTACAATAATCTCCAATGTCATACCCCATGTATTCTTCCAGATCTTCCTTCATAGATAAGCAAGCATGGCCTATGCTTGTAAAGGTTGCGTTTGCTCCCAGAAAATTCTTCTTACCCAATCTGTTTTCCTTTATTGTTATATATTTGCGAATTTCTTCTATATGAAAGAAATCCTCCATTCCTTTGAATTTCTCTTTGGAATTTCCTGCTAGTTTAAGTGAGTCTAGAATCTGGCCATTAGCATTTTCATTTTCAGGTTCTAGATGCACTCCAGAAAGTCTTAGTTGTTCCAGAAAGAGTTTAATGGCATCTAAAGGGGGAAGAATTTCAACCAGAAGTGTGTTGTATTTCAACCGCTCAGGCTCAAGCATCTTTGGCCCTTCAGATTCTTTCTCACGCATTTCCACCACTAGCTTTCCAATTTTGCTCTGTATTTCCTCAACTTGTTGCTTGATATCCTCAAGCTTGGAAGAGAGTTCTAATGCAGAATTTTTTAGATCTTGCTTGCTGGCATAAAAGGGCTTGCAGAGGTTGACATCATTCAAAGCGAAACCTGCAGAGTAAAGCTTCACCAAGCCTGACAAGCTGAGAATTACCAGCACTCCGAGTGCTAAGTGGAGACTGAATATCACCTTAGAGAATTTGCGCCTTTGATTACAAATCAATGTCTGCATTTTCTTAGTTTAGAGTCCAATCCAAACAGAGGGAATGCAGCAAATCCTTTAAAGCCTCCTTGCAAGTAAAAGTTTGAGGGATAGTTTAATTTCTGTATGATGATTTCCAAGGCTTCTGTTATCGCATATGCAAGAAATTAAGTATCTTCTCCAGAATCCTAGGTACCAAACAGAACAAAAGCCAACAATACAGTAACTAGTTTGATCACTCCATCAGAACCCCATTGAAGTCACTCTCACTGAAGGACTTGAAATCAGGTGTCAACAAATATCCATCACAGAAAGAGCCCTGAGAGAAATTCGCCTATGGAGACTGCACTTTTGACATTTGTTTGTTTCCAAGTGTGTAGAGGCGTGGAACTCTTTTTAAATGTCCTTTCTAGACCTCCAACCAGTTAAACTGCAATAATTCAATTAATATGCATAAACATATCAAGCATTATAAAATAGATATTTAGAAAAGCATTTTAGTTTGGTATTCTAAATTTTGAAAAAAAGGGACAGTATAACTATATACCTGCTCTACTTGAAACATGTAGCAGTGATAAATTACTGCAACCAGGAGGAATTGATCTGATAAAAATGACTGTCAGTAGTGCTCCGGCAGTAGAGTTAGTTCCCTAAGTTACTGATAAATGCTCATTGTCTATCAAAAATTAAATTTCTATGTCAGAAGCAAAAACTCTCCCAAAATAAATTCTGCTAGTGTAAGCCAGGAAAGTATGAGGCAATGAGACAGGTTTAGCATGGAAATCAAAATGAAACTTGGTATCTAGTCTTGATATGCAGAGGCAATTTACTGCACAAGGCTTCTGAAAATTCTGCAATGGGAGTCAGAATATCATAAGAAGAGGCAGATACATATGATATCACCGACAAAAGTGTAGCCCCCCAATGGATTCTGATTGGGAAAAAAAGCAAGAAGAGAGAAAGTGGAGAACCCCACATACAGAAGGTGCAAAAAACTGGTTCAGAGATTCATAAAACACTCAACTTCAAAGACCGACGAATGAACATTTAGTTAATATAACCAAAGAAGCCAGACTAAAATAACAATGTGCTCTGCTCTGTTTCGATAGCACCCATATAACAGATTGGTTATAAAAACCAGGACCAGAACAGTAGAAGTTCTCCATAAAAACCTTAAGATCGAAGTTCTAGGAAAATAATCAAAAACCCACAAAATAATTACAGTCTTCAGTGCGGCAAAACATACGAGCCTACCATTTGTGTTTAACAAAAATGTGAATGACAAGGGGGGAACCTGGTGTCAAGGTCAAATATGGACTTCAAAACTGTACCCAAGTGAAAAAATTAACTATATGCTCAGCTACTAACGTATTGAAGCTCAGATTTCAAACGCTGGTTGAATTTGACGGTTTATTGAATGTTTCAGCATTTTAAAAACTTTCCTTGTATAAAAAGGATTCACAGTTTTTAAACGGCTATCAAATTGAATACCTGATTCAAATGTACTTGTCAACTTGATGGAACTGATTGTTATACAGGTGGTGTAGATTCATCTACAGAAGTCTTGTATTCATTCTTATGGACTGGAAACACTTAATGTTCATAGTTCTTGTATAATTATAAAGGACAAATACCCTTAAAATGGCCATCAAATTAAATACCTAATTCAAATGTATAAGAATGAAAATGACTGTCATCCGAAAGTGTAGATTACCATACCACATGAAATGAATCTGCATCCTCAGATACAGTACTTACTTGGGCAACTTCAGTGTCGGTCCATTTCTTGAAGTTTGTTTTGTTGTGTCTTGAATAATTAATAAACAGGAAATGGCACATGGAACATGAAGGTTGCTTGAGGACAAAATCAGTGAATGGAACTGTGTAGGTAGCTCACACATTTCTATACAATCTAATATTTATATTAGCTCACATACTTCAATATAATCCAGTATGGTATCAGTTCACACAATTCAATATAGTCTCATGCTGAACTTGGAGTTAATACAAGTTCATAATTTTAAAATGTGGAAAGCAAGGAAATACCTATCTCAAGTGGCCTTCCACAACCATAAGATGTGGATGTTACCTCGTTGCAAATGGGAAAGTTTGACAATCTGATATTCACTCAATGCTATGCACTAGTTTTAAAACAATATTGTGGCAAAAAAAATTGCTTTGGCTGAATGCTGGTCTGCCTTCTTATCCATTAAGACAATTCAACTACGTACACACCCCCAAAGATGATATATAATACAATTCATCACATTCTTCCAAGCTAGAAATTTCCTCACATAAACCTGGCCAGCTTTAGATTATTCGTGAGACATAGCATATTACCATTAGATGGCAATTAAAGCAAAGATGAAGCACATATTATATTGTCAATTCCATTGACCCAAAATGTATAGAAACATGCCGTGTGCATGCAACCATGAAAGGTAAGGATTAGACTAGTATATTATTATGTTGGCACTAATTTAAGGATCTTGTGACTGTGAAGGGGACAGTGGGAGAAAATTGAGGTTTATACAAGCTTGGTGTAAAAGAAAAGAAATAACTAACAAGATGATTGTAGAGGATACTTTATAAATGGCGTGCTAATTAATCTTCCTAGTCAACCTTCCTTAGTACTTAAAAAGGGTACTGCCTTGGACAATAGAATTGCATCACATTGTAATCTTGTTTATAAACTTTGCCCATAGAACGTTGAGTTGGTTTTGGTTGGTAGTGTCCTTTTTTATTTTAATGAGTTGACTTCTTGGATGGTGTTCCTTAACTTCTTCGGCCTCTTTTAATAACCAGTTTTTAAATATATTCTCACTTTTAGTGCTCACTTTCATAAATATTTTATAAAGGAAAATTGGACTTCCAAACTATCATCATAGTTACTTTAAACAAAACTATTATTTTTTTAAATATTGGAAAAGTTAGGTGATTTGAATATGACATCGAAATGCTGGTAACTCTTGGATAGTAAATTGCTACACCAAATTTTATTTTTGTAAATATTGGAAAAAATTAGGTGATTTGAATATGACATCTAACGCTGGTAACTCTTGGATAGTAAATTGCTACATCAAATGTCATTTGACTTTTGTAATGGTGAGAATTGCATACACATGCCCTTCTGCCTTATGTTTTAGGCCTACTTTGATTAATATTCTAAATGCAATAACTAACTAACAAGTGGTATGATCTTATGTGAATTTGACGTATAACATTATTGTATATTGATCCTTTTATCACTCATTCCCAAATATTCAATTATAATTCCTAGATCCTTCAATTACATCTAATCCTTAGATATTTAGTCATAATCCCTAGATCCTACATTGTACCAAGTCAGATGCATGGGTCTCAAATCAAGTCCTCATGCAAGTTTAGGTATACACTTATGAAGATCAAGTATTCACTCACCTAAGTGATCCAAAGTGAAAAATATTCAATTTGCAAAGTATGAGATCTTTGTATGAGTCAACCCTAATATTCCAAAGCGTTGGTGAATCCACTTCTAACATTTACCACAATAATCATTCATCATTAGATCTCAGGCTAAGTATCACAGTTAATTTTTTGCATTTAATTGTTGCTCTTTTCAAAGATCAGTTCCAACTATGTTATCTAGGTTAATTTGTGTTTAACTGACTATTTAACTAATTAGCTTAGATAATTTTATTGTAGAGGTATTTTCCCTCTATATTTTGGTGATTCGAACTTATCTTACACCTCGTAGGGTTTGGCCTCAAGGTTTTGCCTTCTTTCATTAGGGTTTTCATATCTAAGTTTTCTAATTGCATTATCATATTTTTAGATGTAAGGTTTGGATCTTCTTTTTGTTTGTGCTTCATAGTTATATTTTTCTATAAGGTTTGTGATTCATTATGTTATCTTGTTTTCACCCACCATTGTTTTTGCCTCTAGGATTTCAATTCAACTTTAATTTTCTAATTTCATTCATCTTATATCATGTTTACCTAGGGTTTGTGTCCACCCTTATTTGTTTCGCATTTAATTATCTTTAATAGGGTTTGGGCTTGTATAGTTTGATCTCTCTTTGATTCCACCTACCATTGGTTTGTGCTTCATTGATACATAAACATCATGGACTCTCATAATCCATTGTCGTTAGCCTCTATCTATGCCTATATTATAGATCTCAATATGTTTCTATGCTTTGTAGCATCTAATCCTTCATCTTTGATGCTCTCATGTCTTTTTATCCTATGAATGGGGATGTCTTTTCTATGGAGATTATGTTCCATCATGTACATAATTGTTCCTACTTTATAGAGTTGATTAGTACTTTTCCGTTCCCCTTACACTTTCTTCTCTTGTCCATGAGCCCCATGTTGCTTCTATATTTCCTATGACTAATGATAGTGATGTACATGAGCAAAGCAATGTTTTACCTTTTCACACATTTCCTTCCTATGCTTTAGCTCATGTTGAAGATACTCCAAATCCCTAACATCTCATGATGGCTCTCCGAGCCATATGCCTCTCTTCATCCATTCTTCCTTGAGGCACCTGGTATTGAGTGCTTGATAGATATACATGTTTCACCTTCACTTACATATTTTAATGATGTGCCTTCTCCCATGCCTAGTGATATACTTGGTGATTTGGGATTACCTATCTATGATGACTATCCTAATGATGAGATTTATATTATACTTCTATCACTAGTGATGTGCCAATACATGATTCACCTTGTCCACCTTCACATGAGGTTTTTATCGACATTTATCTAACAATAGTCCTTTATCTTATGACTCATAGTATATTGATAATAAGTTTACAGATGAACATAGTGATGGTTCTTCATCTTCTCATGATGAGGTTGATGGCTCTTAATTTCATGTTGATATTATTTATGGTGCACATTCTTCTAATACATTTATGATAGAGTCATTTAATGGTAATGGAGATGCAAAATGATATTTTAGATCCTTCATATCTTCATATTATTTTAATATGCATGATGGTAGTACTTTGATGCATACATATGGTGATATCTTAGTTGATAGAGTTACACGATGGTTTGATGCATGTCATATTTATTATACATCCTTCTATGGTTTGTCATGTACTTTCATAAATTACTTTCTTATTGACCCTAGACCATGTTTTACTCATGATTCTCATTCTTCCCTTCTAGTGGCTTTTCCTTAGCAGATCCAATAGATTTTTCTATGCATCATGATGATATACCAATTTTTAATGGAGACCCTTGGATCCTTTCATACTTTCTTATTATGTATCTTTGATTGGTTGTCAAATACATTCTTAAACACTTACTCAATAAACACATTTAAAAATACACAAGGATGAAGAACTTTACATTAGGATCTTTTACCATTTTCAATTGGTATATGTGAGGATAATGTGTCACTAGTTGATGATACATCTTTTCCATCCTCTCCCACTATTACACATGATATGCATTCACATATATGGATATGGGACATGTTGAGAATGATATTTTCCCTTATGTGAACTACCTCATTAGTGAGATGGCCCGTCTGAAACGTTTATTGATGATTATGATAAAAATCTAAGTAGAAAGATCGTATCCAAGTTATAGTACATAACCCTCTAGCATATGATATTTTGGCTTATCCTACACCAATTGGATTTGTGGCACCCACTTTTTCAAAGTATGATGGTAGAGATGATCCATTATGAAATTTGTAATAATTCTAAACAATGTGCTTCACTTATTTTCATGAGGATTAATCACTTGTTAAATTTTATTTCCAATAAGCTTAAGTGGACACACGTTCACATGGTTTTATTCATTATCACATGCTTTTATAACTTCATGAAATTTGGCTAGTGCTTTCATGAATTTTTTTCATTATAGTATTGATCCTAAGACATGTGTCAAGTTAACCTCATGTAATGCAAGCAAGAAGATAGAGCCAATTAAAGATTACATATTGCAATTTGAAGTGTTAGTTACTAACAGGAGTTACACCTTAGAATGATGAACTTCAAAACATATTTAAATGGATGATTTACTTTTGCTCTTTAAAATCCAAGTGTATTACATGCCTCATCATTTATTTTCATATTTATGTGTTACTATATGTAAATGTAAGTGTGTTTTATTAAACAATTCTCTTTTATATCAGTATATTTGTAGCACATTGCCTTATGATCATGATTTACCATCATTGTGGGGCAATGAGGATGTACCTAATCAGGATCATCATTCACAAATAAACCCAAACAAATTTAAAGGATTCACTATATTAGAGGAGCCTCCATGTATTATATTGACACAACTTTTGGAACAGAATCTTATTATTGTACCTTCAATTTTAAGTCAATGGACATATCTAAGAGTATACCACATAGGCTAAATATTTTTGAAATTATCATAAAAAACATGGACAATCTATGGATAGATGTATCAAACTCAAACATTAAATTCAAGATCTTATAGATAAATAGATGGTACACATTGGGGATAATAATATTGACTTGGATAATGGGGATGACTTAATTGTCTAGATATCTTCACTCACTTGCCACATTTTGTGCTTTTTCTTTCTTTTCTTGGAATTATGTTTATGTTTCCATGTTCCTAGTTAGCATGTGGATGGCACCAAGACACCTTTAGTGGTGCATGTTGGCAAAAGTGACTTTTGAACACGTGTTGATGTTTTCATGTCATTTCCTCCTAGTATTTCATATCATTTTTTACCTTTTGCTTTTATCATGTATGTTGTGATCTCTCTTGTGTGTCCTTACACTTTGACCTTTTGTTTAATCCATATTTGTTGTGCATCCCCTATTCTTATTTCATCTTCTATATTATGTGTTATGCTTTGTTATCCCCACTTGGGGGTATCTTTCATATATTACTTTTATGTTTAGCATTTATACTTTCTTACGTGTCATGTTTAGCTCATATGCTTCCCTATGTTTACTTGTTAGATTACATGCCTTGTTTGACTTTCATGTTTTTCATTTATGTTTCATGGTATCTTCCTAGGCTATGTGATTTTATGATGACATAAGATTTATGGCATTTTTATGTTCCTCATGTTCCATGTTGTTATCTATATGTCATGATCATTATACTTATCTATATCATGATCCCAATGCTTCTTATGGTTAAACTTATCATGCTTATGATTCTATATTTTTTATCCTTATCATACTTAGATCCTATAATTACATGTTATGATTATCATGTCTACATCTTATGATTCCATGCCTTATGATCCCTATCATGTCTACATGCTTATGATTCCATGTTTATGATCATTACCATGCTCATATCCAATGATTACATGTTATGACCCTTGTCATGCCCATATCTTTTACATCCTATTGATAATTACATTATGTTTATCTAGCCTTTAGGGCCATCACTATCTTGTTATTTTCCTATATTGGGGGCAATTTTATTACACATGCCTTCACAATTACCTCCTACTTATGTGTGCTTCCACACTTACCTTTCCATATATCCTACATGCTTGTTGTATGCACATGATCCTTATCTATCCTTTAGGGCCATAAGTATATTATCATTTGCTTATATTGATGGAAATCATATTACACATACCTTGATTCTTAATTCCTATTTATGTGTTTACATGTTTATTATATGATGTCATATTTTGCTATATTACATGTCTTATCATGCTTATATATTTTTCTCCTCTCTCCCAATTCCTTTCATCCTTTATATGCAACTTTTTGCATCTCAAAAATGTAGGAACTCTCCTCTAGTATCATAACCCAAAGTGAGACAAGGGGAACAAGGTATATCAATAAGAGAGAGTGATACATCCACAAGGAGGAGGTGGTTTTTGGGCCAACACATAGTATTAGGAAAATCCTCTTCTTCTTTAGGCTCTATAGAACCTAGGGGTATTCCTTGAGATCTTGAAATAGGATTAGGACCAAAACAGGGCTTTGACCACCATGCCCTAATGGAAATCATAAACAAGCCAACTAGACCCCATAAAAAATAGATACATGGACAAGCATGCACATTCACCTAAAGATATAAAATGAGTTATACCACATAAGGTGAGTCCCCTTAACATTTCATACTACATATATCTGACACTAGCTTGTTGTAGGTATTCATTATTGAAGCTATGGGTTGCAAAGATGAGAAGAACCCTTACATACATGAACCTCTAATCATTCCATGAAATGTGTGAATCTACATACGTGAACCTCTAATCATTCCATGAAATGTGTGAATCTCTTAGTTTATAAAAAAAAAATGTTGATTCATGCATGCTAGCAAGGCAAGAGATTAAACTAAAATAGAAAAGAAATAAAAGCTTTAAATGGAAATGATTGAAGTCCAAGTGAACCTAGCTAGTGCCAAATCTGTTGGGCAATTGTATCATTAAACAAGGGAACCCTACACATCACACATACTTAATCATCCATCTCAAAACAACAATAGTCCACATGCAAAAGAGGAAAGCCATAACAAAATAGTTTACAACACTTAGAATGTTGCAACATTAATCTACACTTCATTACATCAGTCTAGGAAATGTGGCAAGAGAGAATCAATATCTAGTTTTAAAGATTCCCCTAAAACATTTTAGTCTACCATGCAAACATATGACAATGTAGTTACCTAACCCAATTATAGACATACAAGCTATGTCAACCCCTTATATACACTGCATAGTCATAATTTGACGCCCTAGAATGCACCTCTAGCAGTAGGGTAGAAAATAAGCTCAAAGATCAATTATTGTGATGTCTTACAACTTGTTATTTATGCATTTCAGATTCGTGCTACTCTACAATCTATTAGGATTCACAAAAACTTTAGCCTATTGAATGTGATCAATGTTCCAGCAAGTCTTGCTATAGAAAATAATCCTTGGATCCTTTGTTTGTCAACCTGTAGTAGCTAGAATGTTCCTCCTGTGCTTAGAGAGTAACCTTGAGGGTTGCATGTAGGCCAATGATAGCTATGGTTGGGATTAATGTTGCTAGAGGTTCCTAAAACTGTCTTCATTATTAGCACCTAGCCTTGTGCATGAAACTATGATGGGTAGGCTTTCAATGGTGGCATTTATGGTTGATTGGTGACTCCTCCCCTACATCCTCTATTGAAACATACTCCCTAGATATATTTTTTTTCAAATTTTACAACCTTTGATATATGGAAAAAACATAAGGGAAGGAACCAAACAACATCAAGTACGTTCTACCAAAGGGGCCCATTAAATTTCTCAAATCAGTTACGAATGTTGGGAAAAACAATGCCAAGACAACAAGGGAGCACCATACTTTAGGAAAATTTGTAAAATTAATTTGGGTCCCAACATTGGCTCTAGTTGGGGACATTTTCCTCTTGTAGGTACAAGAAGAATCCAACTATCTCCAAAAGAAGACCAAAAATCCAAAAGAGATAAGGAAGGAGGGGAAACAAAACAAATACATATGCACAAGGCAAAGGCACAAATAGGGAATATAAACAAGACAAAACAACTCACAACCAAGGACATGGAGGCACAACTAAAATAGGCATTGTATGGCTATAAATAAAACTTCAAGGTACTTGCAGGTTAAACACTACAAAAAGGATCCATGGCACAAGCCCATAAATAAAATTCCACGAGTTAGTTTCCTTTTCTAAAGACAAGGATGATGGAGTTAATCTCACTCGAAATGAAGATGCACTCATTGCCCATCTATAAAAAATAATTTTTTTACAATGCATACACCAATTTGTGAACATTGTCTGGTGAGTGAAGAGTAAATCTGGCATCAAGATCATTACTGCAACAAAACCATAAAGAGTAGATGCTTGACCCTTGCCATGTCATAATGCTACACACATCATGCATGTCTAGAACAATAGGAGGTGAAACACTAAAATTCAAATAAAATACATGGATGGAAACAAACATTCACCATCCATGGATGCAACAATACTATACCAATTGACTTCCTCATGTGAATCAAGGCAAAAATAAAACCTCTCAAACTCACATGGAACATAAAAGCATGCTTGACTACCCTATAAATCTACACAAAGAAAGGCTTCTTCCCACAGGTCAAATTAAAAATCCTCAAGCTCAGGTGCATACTCATATGTAAGGTTACATCATGCTATAACTTAGGCATACACATGCCTTGTTTCTCATTCATATCCATTTATCACATGAAGGACTCAACCTCTGATGAAACACAAACACCCTCAAGAGTTGGCACATACCCTGCATCAAATTGAAAAGATTCATAATCATTCACACTTCCACCAAGATCCTAGATGTTAGACAACCAACATGCATTCCTAAGTTGAGACACTTCATAGGAAAGACTAAATCCTTCAAGTTGCCCCTCTTTTTTGGGCTCATTCTAGCAACTTGTGTCACATTCACTACTAAAATCAAACTAGTAACACATTACCTCTTCTTCTTTACTCACTCTGACAAAATTTTCCTATAGTGTTCTTGAAGCACAATCAATATGGGAAGACAACACATATTGCACCAAAGAAATGGGATCTTATATGCATCCACAAGATCACCATCCTTACAATCATCAAGGGCAATGTTTCTAAACTAAATATCAATGTCTACATCATCACTTATCTAAATAATCTTATTACTAAATGTAGGCACATCTATGTCATCCTCATGCAAAAAACATGTACTGTAATGCCCCAAGTGTTCACCCAAAACATTAGCTGAACAAACACTGAACCAACAAATTTTTCACGTTTGCAAGTGCGATATTTACATGTCGCATTGCACCCATGCACACACAAGGTGTCACAACAAGCACAACAAAACCTAAAATGACATCACCATTGCACAATACAAGGTGGCACAAGCGGAAGACTTCACCCATCGTGTGACAACTCACCACGATGACCAAGTGAGAGGTGGAGCTCACTCCATGATGAGGATCGGATACATGTCCACGACCTCGCTCCCTCATGAACACATGGAGTAGGATGAGGGTGACATCCACCTCAATCCATTCCATGATGACACAAGACATCCCAAACACAAGGGTAATGCTCACCCACAGGATGGTCCAAGTAGGAGGTATAATTCCTCAACCAACTAGAATGGTCACTAGTTGAACTCGTGCAAAGGCACGCTTCCCAAAGCAAAAGAGGGAATAATCCAAGAGTGCATATCACATCATGGAAATGACACCAAAACACCTATGAGGCTAAAAATAGAAATCAACGCCAACGAGGATTTGTTTTAACCAAAAACATTAAGGTGTTGAACCAAAAATGTCCACATGCTAAAAGGGACAAAAGCGATACAAAAGGCTACACATGTTCGACACCAATGTCGACACATGCCAAAATCAAAGATAGGATCCTCACCACCTATTTGGGATGAATACGATCCAACACAAACATATCCATAAACATCAAATACAACATCAAATAACTGAGTCTAAACAAAAAAGACCTACATTACAAAGGTTACAATATTCAATAATGATAATATACAAGTGCATAAACCACCCAAGAACCAACACGCTCTCCAAGGTGTAACAAGACACAAAGCACAACATAATCAACCTGCAAGAAGATAAGGATACCGTCCAACACCTAAAGATCATCATGAAGGACCAATGGGGAAATGCTGCTTGCCTCCCAACCATATTGCCATCGTCGAGTGCAATAGATGTCTACGCAACTCTAGGCAACCCTGAGCTATGGAGAAGGTGATCATGGCAAACCTGCTAAGAGCATCTCACACATCTAGGGTATACAAGCAACATATGGCATATACACCAATCAATGCACACAACACACATGGCACAGCTGCCAATATAATGCATATAAACAACACATGGTACAACGACCATCCAATTGCATTCAAGTAACATATGGCACACTTGCCAAAGCATAATAGAATGACATCACAACATTTAATCATAAGGGAAATAACCACACCTTCAATGCATGCCAAACAAGGCATAAATCATAGTCTATCATAGACACATACAAGCATGAATCAAACATCACAATGCACATGTAATCACATGGTAAACATCACACATCAAGTCAAACTCCGATGGTGGAAGAAGAAAGAGAGACCTAGGTAGTGAGGACAAGGAGTGTCAAATGAGGGCAATACTCACCTCGCGGTAGAACATGAGGGCATAACCTCTTCATAGCAACCAGACACTACACCAAAGATTGCTCTTTACACCCAAACCCAAGCAAGCTAGACACTTCACCAAGACATGCAGTTTGGTGTAGATGACCTTATTATTAAATTTTATTACCCAATGTGTTTAAATGTTATTCTTGATTAAAACTTCCATTCGCTAAATTCCTACGACCTCTTTGGGCCGTGGTGCATGATGAAAGCCACTCCTTTCCCTACCCCTAGACCTCTTCCCAAACACCCAAAGCTCCAATTTTACTAATTGGACTTGGCACAATTTACGAGGTAACAAAATCCAAATTTGACAAAAATACAATATTTTCTAAAAAGATGCAAAACATTATTTCCCATGGGAGGGAACTCATCCCACATTAAAATTAATAAAGGAAATGGTTTAAAATTGAAATTTTATTTTTTTCTATTTGTATGGAAAAACCATAAAAAAACCCAAATTCTCTATTGTTGAAAGCTTGGCTACCTTAGGCAATTTTCTAACTTTCATGTTTCGAGTTCAAATGGAAATATGACAACTACCCATTGTTTATTATATGAACAACACCCCAATTATGAAATAAAAACAAGGTGGGCATTTCTAAATAAAATTTGTCATGACTTTCTTTGTTTCATCTTGTTTTCCCCAAATGAAGAACACAACAATTTTTCAACTTTCATGTTTTGAACTCAATTGAAAATTTGACAACTATCCATTGTTTATTATATGAACAACACCTCAAATATGAAATAAAAACAAGATGGCATTTCTAAATAAAATTTGCCATGACTTTCTTTGTTTCAGCGCTTTCCAAATGAAGAACATAACATAAATGCAAATAAAATTCAGAAATTAATTTTAAACTTTCTTTTCTATGCATGAATACCATAGCAATCCATTTAAGATGGCATGGTAATGGATAGAACAAACAAAACTAAACAAGGAAAGCCAAGCACTCCAAGAAGAAAGGTTTTGAAGAAAACAATCTTTGATCACTCCCAACCAAGCACAAATCAATTCCAATCCTCTTCCACAAACAATTCCAATCCTCACTTCAAATAAGCAAATCTAAATCCTTCCATTCCATGGAGAAAATCCATTTTTCAAGCAAGAGGGTTTCAAACAAAGGAGAGAGCAAATTTTGGAGAGAAAAAGAAAAATTTAAAATACATGTTTTTTTTTTCTTTTATGCCTCCAAAGACACTATTCATTTTTTTATAATAAATATTCCTAAGTGATTTAATAAATCAAATCAAAATTATAGCATTTACACAATTAAATCATTTAATTCATTAATTCCAAACAATAAATAATTACAATATTCCATTTAAAATCACATAAGCATTTAATCAAAACATGCATTAATATTTCAACTTTCCTTGAAAACACCCAAATAATTCACTAAGAATAACATGGAAATAATTAGTCAAACAAACTCAACTATTCCAAATAGGTTATTGTCATTTAACTCAGTCTCATTCTGAAAAGTACAAACACACCATACTAGGCATTCAATTTTCTCATTTAATGCAATTTCTACCTTTTTACGAAAAAATTTCAAATTTCAAAATTAAACCGAAATCACTCAAATTTGTTCCACAATCATATAATGATGTAACAAACATTTTCACTAAAGTAGAAATAGTAATTTCTAAATTAAAATCATTAATTTAATCTAAAAACACAGAAAACACGTTTTTCAAACCATTTTAAAATAAAGTGTAAGAATGCTAAGGAAACACACGCAAATGATTCCAAACACACATCATAGGTTTCCACAACACAAGGATAAGGGTGAGATGGCTTAGCGTCCCATGTCAACCTTCTCCATATTTCCCACATTAGTTAACACATGTAATTACCTGCACACTCAAGTCAACCATCAGGCGTACCTGCTCCACATATAATAGCCGAAGCAACATAATCCAATCCAACATGGTATAATCACACATGATATAAAATAATCACATCCACTATAATCATCTACGACTAGCATGATCTAGGAACATGATGCATAAATTAAAACATTCCACAATGTGGGAATAATACAACAATCACAATTATAACAAATATAATAAAAATAGTGAAGCTAAAGCACTAGAATAATCTAACATGCATGATCACAATGTATGCATCCCATAATGCATAGTTGGAAACCAAATAACAAAGCACAACCCCATCAAAAACACCTCAATGGTCATGCATAATACATCCTTTGAACCCATCGATGGCACCATAGACCTCATTGGCAAGTTCTGTGTAATGCATCAAAGCATAATAATCACATAATACACTGATAAACACTCAAAACAACATATAACATAGGAATCAAAAAGAACACAAGGCACAAACTAGGGTGGGCATTACATCCTCCCCCACTAGCATTAGGCTTACTCTTGGAAGCCTACAAAGACACAAGGATGAAGTACCCTCAGTACACAATCCTTTACAACATAACAAATCTTAAAATTTCAGTCCTCCTAACTAAAACTAGGTTGAGCTCTCAAAACAACAAAACAAATCTCCAAAGGTGCACCAACTAGATCAAAACCAACCATCATGCATACAACTCCTCTGAGACTACACCACTCCATCCTCCAACTGCCACTGCAATGAGAAGAGGCTCAAGCCAAAAGGTGCAACATACCACAATCAAGTCAAGTCCGTAAAACTTAGGACCACAACTATGCTAGGATAACCTCTCAAGCTCTCAACTAAGTCTAAGGAAACTCACAAGGCTACCATATCCACTCTCAAGGAGAATTGCAAACAAAAGAGTACTCTCTCAACAGTCCTTCCTCAAGCACTACCTGCAACAAAAGAACTCAAGGATCAGGTAAATCTAACTCAAAAAGGTTATAGGCACCACTACCACACCTTCATCTTGACCAAAAGCATGCCTCAACTCTAGACATGGTTTACCTACATGAGGTACTTCCTCACGTTCCACTCCTAAAAGAGAGGGTTTCTCTAACACTCTATCTCTACACCACCAAAACTAGGATCTACCAAACAAGTTCTCAGAGGGAAGAATCTAAACCACATCCTCTAACAGCATAAGCACTTTCATCAAGCAAGGCTTAGCAACCCATCACTCAATAGGAGTACATCTAAGGTGGCCACAACACACCAACAAGGTCCAAGACTACTTGCAACACCACTTCAACTCTTAACTAAGGTAGACCAAAAAGGTCAAACAACACAACACGATCATGAATTCATGATCCACTATGCAACACAAGGCTTCCTCATGGCCTAAACACCAAGTATTCATAAAATGAAATACAAAGGACAACAACTTCTTCACACAAGAATTGCATCCCTTCCAACATCAAGCTAGAAAACCTCCAAACTACCAAGGAGAAACTCCTGAAGCAACTAAATTCCCAAGGTTGGCAACTCAACAAGAGCAAGAAGACAACTATAATACCATAAATATATAAATAATACATGCTCACGCACTAACTAAGGCTCCATCATACCCTACACTATGTCAAAACATAAGTGTAGTTATGGAACTCACAACAAAAGGACACAAGTACATCATACACTCCACTAATGCCAAAACACAAGGAGCATGACATCACATCCAAAACTAATAGGAACTAGACAAGAAAGAACAACCATAGTTGGTGGACTAAGTCAACACCCAACTAAAAGCAAGATTCAATCCAAAACAAGTTCTCTACATATCTCATTCACATAGACACAGTCAAGAATCAACATTTAAGCTTATACAAGAAATCAATTCACATCAAGATCCAAAGCAGCACAAAACCATTTCAAAACTTTCTCAATATTTCACACAATATTCACTTGTCTCTAACAACAAACCAAGGAATTCAATCTACCATAGTTCTAGTAACACGCACACCAAGAACTAGTATATTCTCTGCATTCTACTCCCTTATACAATCAATTAGAGGCCGATCATGGACATGATAGAGAACATAACATGATACATGACCAGCAGTTTAAAACATTCAAGCATAGCCACCAATAATAAACATATAAATAAAATACCAAAGTGGATGAAAAATCAATTCCAACAATAAGGCATAAAACGAGCTCAATTTCAATAGTAAATCAAACATGACCATAAAGATCACAAGATAAATAAATATAAAACTTTGATGGCTATACTTATTCATAAACAAGAATAAAAATTCAATGTTGGCCCTTACAATGTTTAGTGAATTCACCAAAGTCAAATAAATAAAGTATCAAAATTCAAAAGTTCCACATTACATGAACTACGTGACTAATGCTAGTCACAAGAGATGGAGTACAATGCTATACTACACCTGGATTCTAAAATCCAAGGCAAGTAAGAGAACACATTCAATCACACCGAACAAATGAGTCTTCTAAGACTCCAATCATAGCTATAACAAGAGATCATTTCTACTTAACCACACAAACATCACTCAAGATGCCAAACAACCAAAATTTGCATCCCATTCAAGGGAATCACAATCACCATGCAATGACACACAAAATTACACACTAGCAAACATCTAGTAACCAAGATTAAGCTAGGACAAAATGAGGTTCACAAACTGAGATATCTAAACACATCACTCTCACAACAAGAGCGGTTAACATTTTTCATCAAACAAGGATCCACCAAGCATATGGATAATGCATTAATGCAACATTCATATGATGCTAAATTTCTCCACAACATGATGACAAGCATACTAAATGCACACATTACAATAGGGGAAACACAACTCTGAAATAAAAGATGTAGGGTTTGCTACTTTACTCATGATTCTAACACATCAAACATCACAAGGACTATGCAAATGACCCTTTTCACAACCCCTTTTCTCTTTAACTCTTCAAAAAATGCAAGGCAATAATTACACCTAGGTTCCCACATGAATCCTAGGGAAGAATGCAATTTGGGGATATAAGTCATTACCCAAATGATCTATTCTAGCAATGCAATGCAACACTATCTTTCTTATAACCACATAATTAATCAACACACAGGGACATGCTCTCAAGAAGACAATACAATATGCATTTCAGTCAAGAATTTCCAATCACCATACAAAGGCAATTAATAAACAATTATGGGAAGCATTATGAGGTTATGCTACTCTTACAACAAACATACACACAACAAGGTGCACAATGCAAGGTTCATTTAAAATAGCACTACCACACCAATATTCTTCACATATCATGCATATGATCAAAACATCATATCTTCAACATACAAATGCATAACTCTTAAAAGAGTAAACCAAGTTCAATCACACTCGAGAACAAGGTATTTCCTTTCACACAAAGGTTCCCATAACCCCACTATCAAAAGTGGTCACACAGGCATGAACATGACCCTACAAAGGTCACTCAAACACACTCATACAAGGAAGACATATCAAAAGAAAGCACATGCTATTCACTGCACGTAAACACACAAGGACCCCACACATGCTTGAACAAGTCAAGAAGAACACACCCTAGAGCTTCCAATGCTGCAACATGGGCTCTGATACAAAATGTAATGCCCCAGGTTTTCACCCAAAACATTAGCTAAACAAACACCAAACCAACAAATTTTTCACGTTTGCAAGTGTGACATTTACATGTCGCATTGCACTCATGTACACACAAGGTGTCACAATAAGAACAAAAAATCCTAAAATGACATCACCATTGCACAATGCAAGTTGGCACAAGCGGAAGACTTCACCTATCGTGTGACAACTCACCACGATGACCAAGTGAGAGGTGGAGCTCACTCCATGATGAGGATCAAATACATGTCCACGACCTCGCTCCCTCATGAACGCATGGAGTAGGATGAGGGTGACATCCACCTCAGTCCATTCCATGATGACACAAGAAATCCCAAACACAAGGGTAATGCTCACCCATGGGATGGTCTAACTAGGAGGTACAATTCCTCAACCAACTAGAATGGTCACTAGTCGAACTCGTGCAAAGGCATGCTTCCCAAAGCAAAAGAGGGAATAATCCAAGAGTACATATCACATCATGGAAATGACACCAAAGCACCTATGAGGCTAAAAATAGTAATCAATGCCAAAGAGGATTCATTTTAACCAAAACATTAAGGTGTTGAACCAAAAATGTCCACATACTAAAAGGGACAAAAGCGATACAAAAGGCTACACATGTTCGACACCAACGTCGACACATGCCAAAATCAAAGATATGATCCTCACCACCTATGTGGGATGAATACGATCCAACACAAACATATATCCATAAACATCAAATACAACATCAAATAACTAAGTCTAAACATGCTAACATAGCTCGATTCTAACATGTAAAATCTATCAAAACATGCCAACGTCCTCACAAACCGAGGCGTGGAAAAATACAAGATGATATGGAATAATTACAATATTTCAAGGGTTTCATCATAAACATAGATGAATCATAGCCAACATCATAAATCAACTCAAAGCATTAATTACATCTTATTACAAGGGTCTCAAAAGACCTACATTACAAAGGTTACAATATTCAATAATGATAATATACAAGTGCATAAACCACCCAAGAACCAACATGCTCTACAAGGTGCAACAAGACACAAAGCACAACATAATCAACCTGCAAGAAGATAAGGAAACCGTCTTGTTGGTTGTTTTAAATTCCTAACCTGATCTCAAGAAAATAGATCTATAAAATAGACATTTCTAATAACTGGTCTGTCTCAAGGGATTGGCCAATGAACAGGAAATGGGGTTTCAATCCTTTTCCTCTATACTTTAGGCTCTGCAAGACCAAGTATGGTGTTCCTTTTATGAAAACAACAGGGTTTTCCAGTGTTTATTTGAATGGGGGGTCTAAATACTTGCTCAAAACATTGTTCTAAGGTAGATATGTTCCTTGTAGATTGCTTAAAGAATCAATGATAGAGTAAAGTAATGGGCTAGATTATTAAGCTTCAACATAATTCTTTGCAGAGGAACATGTGAATAAACTAACATCTATAACCTACAACTGAAAGGAAAATTTGTTATGATATTTTAAAATAAGATAATCAAGGGGGATTTAGTATAGTATAGTATTTCTAACGGATCAATGCCTAGTTCAAGGGTCATAGAGTCAACAAATAAATATAAATGAAGAAGACCTTTCTGTGATTAGTTTTAGTTTATTATGAAGATAAAATAATACCTTACATTATAGTATTTCACTAGTTTCAGAGTTAACCATACTTAGTTATCCTTGTAAACCAATATTACATTCAATATCCTCTTATAGCTATTATTTTACTACTTGAGTAAATGCCATAAGAAAAATATACAAACAGAGGAAATATTGTGATGATGAATAAATCGATCATTAATCAGATTGTATTCATAAATGTAACAATATATACATGAGTAGGAGACAACATACTTTGAAACTCAACGATAGTTTGTAAAATAAATTGATACTAAATCACAAATAGCCTTGCAAATATATCAAAAGATTGAACTCAAAATGAAAATTGAAACTGGACAACTAATCTTAATTTTAAAAGCTAAATATATACAACTCCTCCATGATCAGATTGATCCCATACTTCAGACTGAGTCTGGAAAATATGACCTCAAACCAATGCCTTGCCAATAAGCCCTGAATTCCCTTTTATAAAATAAGGGAGCAGACAAGCTACAGGATAAAAAAAGAAGTTACACTTTAATTAACTGAAGATGAAGACTGTAACAGAATGCAGGTGCAACCGTCTCTTAGCTGAAAAGAGATGCCTCTATAACAAGAATACCCACACATGCTGAGGTATCTATATTTTGAACCATATGCTCTTTCACTTTGGCGGGGACTTTTCAGGCTGTGATGCTAATGGGTGGCCATTTGTCAGATGTCATTTAGAGCTTAGACACCCTTCATATGCCATCTAATTGTTGAATAGTAGCATTCGCTGCTCTGCCTATCAACCAAGAATGAAAATAGTTGCAAGGAACAATATCAAAAGAAAACCCCATTAACTAGAGTTCTTCGCTTTATGTCCAGTGTCATTTGCAAGGATGTGATTCCTCCTTTCTGATTGAGAGGTTACCAACCAGCTCAGCCAGACAAAAACTAGATGAAATCACATCAGGCTAGACATGGCTACGCCATTTATCTAACCAGGGGCACAATAGCAACAACAACAAAAGAGCTTTCTGCCTTTATATGCTTCATCTGGAGAGGCAACACTTCCCAAATTAGAGTTGATGCTTTGTTAGGAAAAGAAGATGTGGGAGAAAGATAGAGAGAAGAATGATTTCCCTCTGCCTGAGACTTTAATCTGCCAAATCACAGAAATAAGGAACTACTGGAATCTGGAGATTAAAACTCAAGGCCCTCATCTGGATGAAACACTACAACAAATCCTTGTGATTAGCTCCATTTTTTGCTCTATTTTTTACTTCTACCCACTATTTTAATGTATTTTTCTCCAATTTTTTGAAAAAGTCAGCACTATTTATCGGGATGGCGCTATTTTTAGCATTTTTTTGTGTTGATCAGAACAAGTAGGCACTAAATTAGGCGCAAATTAGCGCCTAAATTAGCGCCCAAATTTGCGCCTAGTTTAGCGCATGGTTTAGCACCTAGTTTGGTGCCTATTTTAGTGCCTAGTTTAGCGCCTAATTTAGTGCCGTACCTCTAAGCCTCTATGGATTGTTTGAGATGTTTCAGTTGGAATGTCAGAGGTTTGGAATCCTCTAAGAGGAAATATGTAGTTAGAGATTTTTGTACCACTCTATGACTTTTAAATGACACGATTCAATGCTATTCCACCCATGTAAAGGAGTTGTATAACATCATGCAAGCCATCAAGCAATGATCTCACTACATCTTGGGAAAGGAGGTCCAATCATCCACTTTGATCACAAGCCACTCCAATTCTTGCAAACTCATAACAAATTGGAAAATGTGCACCACATGAAATGGATGACATGTCTACAACAATTCCATCTAGTTATCAATCACGAGAAGGGAAAAGACAAAAAGGTATTTGACTACCTAATCTAATAGCTACTTCATGCACTCACCACAATGTTGGACTCATGTGGTCACAACTTCTTTAACCGGGAACCTCTCTACCCACCAGACTTGGACTTTGCATAGATCTACACCAAGCTCTTACAAGGAAAATAGGTTGGTGAATTTTACATGTCTAACAAGCTTCTCTACAAGCTCAAGTATCTCTATGTTTTAGACACCACACCACACTAGAGACTCATCTAGGAAGCATACTATGCCAAAATAACTCAACACTTCAACATTACTAAAACACTAGCAACACTTGAACAACACTTCTAGTGGCCTCACATATGTGCAAACATTGAGAACCACATCAAGTCTCTCATTCTTTGTAGCATTGCAAAATATTGCAAATAGGAAGCTTGGACTCTATACCCCTCTCTTAGTTTTGACACCACCTTGGGAATCATTAACATGGATTTATTAAGAAGACTACCTATGACAAAGCACTTGTGTAACTCCATGTTTCTTGTGGTAGATGAATTCTCCAAGATGACCATCATGATTGCTTGCAAGAAAAGCATCACCATGCCAAATATAATTGTGCCACTTTTATTCACCCATGTTTGGGTCCATTTTAACTTACCCACATCCATTATCTTTTACTATGACAATCATTTTGTTAGTCACTTTTGGTAAATTTTGTGGACGATGTTAGATATGCAACTAAATCAATTTATATATTTCCACATATAGATAGATGGATAAATAGAAGTGGTCAACTACATTGTTGTGCATCTAATGTGCATCTATAATAGTGCGCACCTACACACTTGAGATGACAACATCCTTTGCATTTAACATTCCTACAAAAATGCTCTACACAACTCTATGAGGCATAGTCCTTTCTAGACATGTCTTGGGTTCCAATAGGAAGCATCCCTTGACATATCCTACTGCACACCATCCACATTAGAGTCATGTACATAGGAATAGGAAATCAACAAGGCATAAAAGTTTATGCAATACATCCAACATGTGTTCCAATGTGGACTAGCTTCAATGATCTAGATAGTGTGGCTATACACATTGCTAGACATGTTGGTGTCTTCACATGATCATATAATTGGCATTGTATGTGTCTGACACATGGTGATGTCCATGCCACGTGCCACAATTATCTAGTTGGCACCATACAAGTTTGACATTTGTTCTCATCCCATCCACATAAGAAATGCACCATACATGTTGGATACTTGTCAACATCTACATGGAGCATAACTGATGGTATTCTTGAACAAATGTCTACTTTGTACATTTTGTAGAGTAAAAGAGGTATAACAAAATTTCATCTTACTTCTCTGTATATTTCCTTTGTTCATTTTGAATAGAAGTGACATATATGTTAGAACCCTTCTATATTTGAATGTGTTTTGGTTTACATATCTATTTTCCTTTATGTATTCTATGATCTTATTACATTAATAGATAATATAGGATTGTCCCTTGTAGAGGAAAAACTAATGTGTTGTAGACTTAAATAAACTCAGAGTTTAACCTAACTAAACAGTCCACTATCATTGCATTCCTACATTGAATTATCAACCGAGGAGCGTAAGCTTGTGATGATGCTTGCACTATCTATGCCTTCAAGACTCATTTCTAATCTAAGTTAATCTTATCTTATCTAGTCCTACTTACTAGAATGCACAGAAATGTAAAACAGTAGATAGAAATGGAAAACAACAAAACAATCTAAATTTCCAGTTGCTACGGGTACCTTCAATAGAAGCTGAAGATAACTGTATTTAACAGAAAACCACAATTTTAATCTAACAACTCAGAAATGATGAAAAGGCTAACACTAACCTTCAGAGGATTAAAAATGTGCGCTTTACTCATGAATCATAGTTACTGGAAATATTAATCAAGAGTTCTTACTTGCTTCACAATATAACATAAAAGATGGAATGAAACAGATTAACTAAGAATGCAAGAATAAATAAGAAAACATGCAAAGTGAGAGTTAGTACCTTGAGTGGCCAGCTCAGGGAACTATCTCACTTTTCCTAGAGATTAAATCTACTTCAGATCTTTACACGTCCCATAACATATAGTTGAATTCAAATCATATCTAAGATAGAATCTTCTTCAGATATTATTCAAAATTATAACATGTCTGGAATAAATGATAACTGTAACAAAGTAATGGCTATTTTGAAAGTAAAAACATAACAACAACCATTAATGAACTAATTCCCTAACTTATAAAGATGGGAGAGTCTTGTGCAACCTTCTAACTAACTACGATCATCAATTCATTCCTAGACATCAAGCTATTGTTTTTGAGATCAACTTATTAACTGGAACAAAGGAAACATAGTCCTATCCAATCAAAAATTCTAACCATAACAGCTCATAAATAAGATTCATAAACTTTGGTGAGATTCCTAGAATGAGTCTTCTTTCTCCCCTGCGTTTATTCTCCCATGATGACCACGTTTGTCTCCACTGATTGATATGTCTAGCACTTGGACCACATTCTCATTGATTCCTCTATTCTACATCCTGTTGTAATTACTTCTTGGATTCTTTATCTGGCTACAAAGGGTTAATCATTCCAACATATATACAAAATAACCTCTTATAATAAACTTAGAAATCCTATCTATATTTCATACATATTAATAATTCAAATCATCTATTTGATAATATAACCACCTGAGTTCATTTATCAGCATAGGGTCTAAGTCTTTGGAAAGTATATATATGAAACAACATAAAATAGAGATAATGTATGTGAAGTCTTTGCAGAACCATATATAAAAGGTCTTTAAAACATATGGAAGCAATATAAAAGGTGAATGCATTTTGGTTTACATATCTGTTTTCCTTTATGTATTCTATGATCTTATTACATTAATAGATAATATAGGATTGTCCCTCAGTTCAGCTTGGGAATTAGATTAAATAACATCTGAAGTTGACTGTAAATTAACAACATGGTGAGCATTTTGTTGATTTTCTTGCTTATTTTCACCCTTTTGAAAACTAAATTTTCCTATTGAAATTTTGAAGGATGAGATCCATATTTAAGTGCATTAGACTTAAGAAGTTTCAATTCAATGTTTCTTACATTTGCACACAAATCCATGGAAGAATAATAGTTTTTTAGGTACATTGTCTCTTGGATAGTAGGTACATTGTCCCTATGTCCCTGGCCATGTGCCTTACTCTCTATCTCCCTATCTCTCTCCTCAGTCTCCTCTATATCTCCCTATCATTCATCTCTCTCTATAAACCCTAAACCCTAATTAAACCTCTAAACTTGAACCCCTAAACACTAAACAATAAACCCTAAACCCTAAATAATGCCCCTAAACCCTAACCCCTAACCCCTAAACCTGAGAAACCCTAAACCCCTAAACCCTAAACCCCAAATGCCTAAACCCTAAACCCAAGTAACCCTAAACCTCTATCTCCCTATCTCTCCCCTATCTCCCTATCACCTTTGTCCCTCTACCTCTCAACCTCTCTCCCTATGTCTCTAGCCATGTCCCTCACTCTCTAATTTAGGTGCTAATTTGCGCCTAATTTAGTGCCTACTTGTTCTGATCGACACAAAAAATACCAAAAGTAGTGCCATCCTAATAAATAATGTCAACCTGAAACCTGAAAATACCACCATTCCATCATTAACCCTAAAATTCTTTACCTCTGTCATAAAATATTTGATCAAAATCATTACACTTTCAAGGTTATAAACAATATTGGCGATATAATACTACATTAGGGAGACTCAACATCCAGTCTCTTCGATGACCTGATGGCATAAAAGACAAAAAGTAAAGTTATACAAAATTGAAGAAATAAAAGAAATCGAAGAGATAAGGGATATCGACAAGAGTCACTCAACAGTCTTATCAATATCCCAAACATTGAACAGATAAGGCATTTCAGTGTGACACCAAAATTTGTCACGCTGATCAAATGATATCATCAAAAATGTTCACAAAGGGAGTTTGCGATGTCGAGGTGATAAGGTTTGGAGTCCCACCAATAGAAGGAGTCTCGCCGATAAAAGAACAATGTAAGAAGTATTTCAGAATGACTCTACTATATCGAAGAGAAGGTCTTTCTAGTCTCTTCGAAAAATAAAAGAAATTGAAGAGACAAGGGATATCGGCAAGAGTCACTCAGCAGTCTTATCGATACCCCAAACATCGAATGGACAAGGCATTTCAGTGTGACACCAAAATGTGTCACGCCGATCAAATGATATCATCAAAAAGGTGCACAAAGGGAGTTTAGGATGTCGAGGTGATAAGGTTTGGAGTCCCACTGATAGAAGGAGTCTCGCCGATAAAAGAAAAATGTAAGAGGTATTTCTGAATGACTCTACTATATCAAAGAGAAGGTCTTTCTAGTCTCTTCAAAAAATAAAAGAAATCGAAGAGACAAGGGATATCGACAAGAGTCACTCAACAGTCTTATCGATACCCTAAACATCGAATGGACAAGGCATTTCAGCGTGACACCAAAATGTGTCACGCCAATCAAATGATATCATCAAAAATGTTCACAAAGGGAGTTTGGGATGTCGAGGTGATAAGGTTTGGAGTCCCATCGATAGAAAGAGTCTTGTCGATAAAAGAACAATGTAAGAGGTATTTAGAAATGACTCTACTATATCAAAGAGAAGGTTTTTCTAGTCTCTTCGAAAAGGCGATGAAATAAAAACATCAGAAGGTTAACTCCATGTTTGAAGAGACTTATGTTATCAGGGAGATGCCATCTAGGGTCACACTGAAATCCTGAACAAGCATAAAATTGAAATAAATGAGATCTCAAAGCATATCACCCCAAAATAAAGTGACAAGACATGATGGCAACGATCCAACATCCTTTATTCAAAAAATTAAATTCCCTTTGATGATATGAGATACACAAGCGAGGCACTATTAATTGCACAGAGTTAAGTTGATTGAATATGAATTTTGAAGGGCATTGCAAGGAGCGATTATAGGGAGCAGCTGGACAATAATTCATAACCAAAGCGATTTGCCAAGTAAGTACTTCTGACCAGCTCACATATATTAGCATGCATTCATATTTTACAGAACATGGAGGAAGTAATGCAAAACCCCAAGAGTAAGAGGGAAAAAATGGGAGATAGGCATTTAAACCAAGATTTACTAAATCAGTGCCCTAGGTCGGGATAGAAGTCCAGAAAAAATGCCCAACTGAACCCACATGCCAAAAAGTTAGAAGATTTATACAAAAAAATAGGGGACATATGGACACCGGTTAGAGGGTATGATCTTTTTATCTTCCATTATAAGATGTATAGACGTAAACCCGTTTCAAATCCCTGGTGGCTAAATTTGGGTAAATTAGTAGTCCCAAATGTGTTCGTGAATGTCTAGTTGCTAAGACTCCTTGCAGAAAAATACAACCCTAAGACTTGTTATATTGAATTTGATGGTGGGACTGCTTTCTTTCCCATTACTAAAGATTATATTGCCACAGTGTTTTAATTGGACACGAGTTTAGATAAAAAATTCAGGATCAAGGACTTCTTGGTTGAATACCATAATATGAGTAACAATTACAAGAGATGGAAACTACCCCTGCACAGGCCTCGCGATGAAAACAATAAACTCGGGGTATTTTCTAGAGTTGAGGATCCACCATATTCAGTTGAATTGTTTGAGGATTACTTCAAAAACACATACTACTCTGTCTGCCAAGTGTTGGGTATAGAAGCCTCCATGTTCATGGAAATTGCACCCATGGTTCTAGTTGTAGACATACAGAGTCATGATGCACGATACTTCGATTATACTGAGTACCTAGCACATAACTTGCAAAATGATCTGATATCTCTTAAGAATGGAGGAAGTAAATTCAGACATTATTCTCTGTTTATGCATATGGTGTTATATGAAGGACAAAGTATGTGCTTGTGGGATAAGAATCTCAGGGTAAGAGATTTAGACAACAATGGTGATATAAAACCTGTGCAAATGTGGACTACTATCTAGGATAGCATATGTGACAGATCACATTATTTATATTTTGAGGAGTTTTTTGTGAAACCTATATACAAACGGTTCGGTTGTCCTTGCAATTACAATTTTTCACTAGAAATACAAATTTTTTTGAGGCCAAAAGATAAACATGAGGGAAAGTTAATCCATAATTGGGGTGATTGGTATGTTTTCAGTGACTACACCATGATAAGAGTGTTTGGATATGAAGGACCACCCTTCCTGCTACCAAAAACTTACCCATATAGGGTTGCATATTTAGAAATTTTTAGGCAATTGGCTTCTTTAGATTTCATGCACCTTAAGAAAAACAACAAACAGTCATTTATGCTTGTAACTCTATGCTTTAGAGATTTCACCATTCTTTCTGATATAGATTATCAATTGATTGACAAGAAACTAGAGCAATTCAGATTACCTTTTGGAAATGCAAGAGAAAATTTTGATCCTGAACACTTTATCAACAATGTAAAAACAAAACAAAAGTTAAAAGGATATCATCATGTCTTGTTCATTGATGAGGATTTAATCAGAAATTGTGATGAAAACATAGCAATAGAAAGTAGGAGTTTGTACCATAAAAATATGTTAGCAGAGGCTTGGAGGGTAGCCAAAAACCCCACTTATACTAGAGCTTTTCAGGATATTGATGCTCCTATTGAAAGGTTGGATACTATGATTACACATGCATCAGAATTGATAATAAATGCCCCCCTTATGTATTTGACAGAAAAGGAAGACTTAAGGAAGCATAGGATGAGTATGAGATTCCCTTGGGTCACTTGTCACCTCAGCCCACTTCAGACATAAGTTTCTCTGCAGATATTAACATTGCAGAAGGAGAAGAAAAATCTAAGGAAGGAGTACAAAACTATGACCCAACCATCGAGGGGTATGAACCTCAGGTGAAGACAGGGAAGTTGTCACTATGGAAACACCAGATGACTTAACAGGAGACATAAGACACCTAGCCAACAACAAATTTATTTCAGATGATGATTTCATTAAAACACCCGAGTTTAAAGACTTTTTGTATGAATACAAGGGCAAGCAGACTAGGGAGAGAATGAAAGATATCACTCCTGAAATATAGGATGAGGTGCTATTGGAGCTTCAGAAGGAAATTGACAAAGAAATGGAGATAATGAATCCAGAAAGGGGGAGGACACTGTTACAAGAAGCAGGTGTAATTTTGATTCCTGGATGGGATAAGACCTCGGCCATTATATTTGATACTTTCAATAGAAATCAAGACAAGAAGATAAAACTCAACATAGAATCCTTGGATGATATCAGAAGAGGATCAGGGTATGACCCTGACAAAAGACCATTGCCTATATGGGCATTGCATCCTCCTAATAAAATACCACATATCATTGATGATCCAAATAAGGTGTTCGTTCACCTTTTGATACAAAGGATTGAGGATACTGATCCTATAGAAACTGCTGATTTAAATATTAATGTTGCAAGGTTTACCAAGGCACAAATTGAAAAATTGATTAAGGATAATGATATATACAAGAAAGAGAATGCCATGTTGAGAGAGGAGATTGCTACTCATAGAGACAAATTGCCTTCATCTAGAAGCTATTCACCATATCTTGAAGCTGATCAAAGAGTTATGGAAGCCAAAGCAGTTGCTAATTATTGGAAGCTTAAAATAGAAAAATTTCAAAAGAAAAGTGAACAGTTGGAGACTGAATTGAAAACAATTAAATACAATATGGCTTCTGAATTGATCCAAAAAAGATTTGATAAAATGATGGAGAATAGTGACAAAGTTTGGGACTTGCATAAGAGAACTCACCAGATGTATCAAGAGCACAAAAGGCTACACTTGAGGATGTTGCAGACAAAAGAAAAATGGAATGATAAATCTAATATTGAAAAGTAAGTGTTTAAAGAATATGAAGACCTAATCAGTGAACATGAGAGATTTAATGGTATACTTACACAAGATTTGAATGACTTCGACCAACACCCTGACATGGCATTTCCAAAAAATTTCAATGCTGATGGGAGTTTGTGAGATAAGGATCCTTGGAAAGATGAATTGAATGGATTATTGCCACCATTGCTTGAGAATATAAATAATGAAAAATGGGTGACAAAGAATATTTATACATGCTTGGGAAAGATATTCTCTATAAAGTTAATTATCAATAATCTAATCTCTATAGATACTTGTGCTGATCAAGATTACATCAATCATATTGGCAGAATAAATTTGTTCATATCTAGGGCAGTGTGAGGAGGTGGTTGCAGTACAATTTTGTCATGCACAAGCAATGCAGGCATATCAATCTATATCATGGAGATGAGGACGATCTTGCCAAACCTATGGGTCACAGATCACTCTACGATGATTAATGGAGCCAGAACCTGATCACTGCATATGCTTCTATTTCTCTTTATGTTTCTCAATTATGCATTAGTTAGTTGAAAGGAGGTAATTATGAAATGACACAATGTTTTGGGATTGAAGTGTGTTTGCATCCTATAAATAGGATACCAAGGCCATTTTGTAAAGCATCATCTCATCTATTTCTTACAAACATATATGCAATATAAAAAGGTAGTACTAGAAGAATCTATTTGTATCTATTTATGTTTTCAAAACAGTATGAGCTTCTGAATTAATACAAGAATCAAAGTTATTTGGTGGGTCTAAAAATTGATGTTCAATTGTTGTGTTGAATTTAATATTTATGGGCTGCATGGTTATCTCCAAAATGGTTTTTCAAGTTGTTTAAATTAATATATCAAGCATATAGTTAATTTATCAATACACATTTGTTGTTACTGTATGATCTATGTGATTGGTTTCTAGGGAAGTTGATTTAAGTCCTGCTGAGTAGTCTATGTTTATTGGTCTCTACCCAGGGTTAAAATCCTTTGAACAAGCTATTTTAGTTGGTTTCCTTCCTATTAGAATTAAAATCCTTTCTCTTGGTCATAGCAATTTGGAGAAATATCATTGGGATTTTATAAGAAGAACCCTACATCTCAACATTCTTGCACATCTGTACAAGGTACAGATTTACACAAGTGCCCAACAATTCAAGTTAAGTCAAATATAAAGGTCCACATACCAGCAACTCTTGATCTCTTTTACTCAATAGATAAAGCACTGGTCATAGTCATTATCAATTTTCATACCTCTCTCATATCTACAAACCTTAGCCTTAGAAATACTTTTAAACCTTACACCTACTTCACATCCATTTGCCATTGTGAAGGTCAAATTAAGTCTGCACTAATCATTAAGGTACACCCACCTAGGTCTGGCAGAGCCTGAAGTGAAGGGGGTTTAGCCATATCTACCCCGTGTCGTTAGCCAAAAACGTCAAGAGAGCTTGGCAACCTCTTAGGGTTAATGACCTACATTTTTGTGACCTAATAGGTAGTTTAATGGTTAATGGCTTAGGGATTATGGTTGATAATATGTAATATCTATATAAACTTTGATAAAAAATAATAAAGGTATGAGTGGAAGGGTGTACCAAAACTCTGTTGGTGTAACTTTTGAGCTTATGAATGAAATAGAACATCTTATTATCAAAGATTCTCCATGACTGTGTTATCATTCTATATTTTTCTTATGTTTGCCATACTTATTTCTTCTTATATTTGAATGAATATCAGTTATTGAGCCTCAATACTGTGCTTATGTGAATGAATATGTTCATACAGTAAAGCATTTATTGTTGATGTTTTCAGTTACATGTTCAAAGATGGAAAGATCACCAGGAGAACTTACTTCAGATTAAGGCTTACCAATGACCTGGTGATTTTACAATATATCAATGGGAGGAGAAATATCTTGCAGATTAATCATCAGCAACATAGGTTCAGGTGCAAAGGAGCAATGAGCTATATGCTAGTGTTAAATAGCACCACCACATCTTGAATGCTCTCCTTTTGTCTCTATGTTTTCTTCATGTTTTTAAAATGTATTCAAATATATTTGAAAATCTAAATTGGACTTATAAAAGGCAAATATTGTAATATCAAGGGTTAGGAATACAAAGAACCATTTTGAATGTGAAAGGTCTGAAGCTTGTTGCTTCCTTTATAAAAGGAAACCAAGACCTTATGGCTCGGGAACTATCTGGGATTTTGATTTTTTGAAAGAGACATTGCACTACCTGTACTTTGAAGAAAATCAATATAAAAGCTGCTATTCTCTGGTGCTCAACTTTTGGTTCTCATTTGTTTGTTGAATTGGATTGCTAATAATTTATCTGGTTGTCTCCAATTTACTTTTTATTTTTTATTCAAATCAACCTATCAAGTATATTGTTGATTTGTCAGAACACATTTGATGTTTCTTGTGTGGTTTGTTTATTGGGCTCCTTCAAGCAAGGATTAAAATCCTATAGGTGAATCACAGTAACTTTGGAAAGTTAAATTGGATTGTTAAAGAAGAACTTGATAACTTAAATATTTGCATGTTTATGAAAGTCATAGACCTAGAATTGAGAAGCAAATCAAGTTGTGGCTAAAAGGGAAGTACATATTCTTCTTAGAGTGAAAACTCCATAACCCAAAGGTAGGCACCGATCATTCTCTTTTGAAAATCATTCCCTTGTATATATTTTCAAAATCTAATTTTGTTTTTTTGTTTTAGGAGTAGGGTTTAAAGATTTATAGAAAACATTAATCCAAATCATATGCCAGATTGGGTTAAGTGAAGTGGATGATTTAATTGACAAAATTACATAAGCTCCTTAATCTGTTCTGAAGTCACCAGCAAACTTGAAAGTAAATTGTCATTGGTGAAACAAGGTAACAACCACCTAGGCTTGAACAGAGCCTAAAGTGAAGAGAGTTTTGATTAATCTGATCAATTCTGTTAGTTAGCCAAATTCACATATAAAACCTAATCATAAGATTTGGCATATCTTTAGGGTTTTATAATTTGCAAATTTGAGTACCAACAAAACTAATATTGACATTAAAGTGATGTACAAAAGCATTGGCCAAATCATTGAAGGAATGAATAGAACTATGAGGAAGAGAATAAAGCCATTCAATTGCATAATCCTTTTAGTTTCTAGGGAAGAGCTTTGTAAAAAGTTTATCATCATAAACATAATCAAAACAAACTCCCAATTGTGTCATAAGGTCCCTTTTACCACTATTACAAAACTAGGGGCCACTGAACAAACTAGAAATGGATAAGAAATAACTCAAATGAAAGTGGATTATGCTTGATTTCTCCTATGATATCCTTTGATTACTAGGGGTAATGCATCAACTTTACTTTGCATCTCATCAATTATTTTAAGGATGACATCTATGTTGGAAGGATGAACATTAGGAGTTATGATTAAAATGGGAGTGGAAGTGGCAACATGAGATAATAGGTGGAGTGTAGGTTGATTGGGGGACAAAGAATGAAGTTAGAATGACAACACTAGAAGTGTAGTGGGTGAGAAGTAAGCACAATCAGGGGATGAGTGGAAGGTACAATATGAGAAGTAGGTACAATGAGAGGATCAATGATAGGAGCTATGAAAAATTGATAAGCAATATAGAGAAGAGAAGAAATATGTGGCATGGCTAATGCGGGAGAAGATGTGGAAGGAGGCACATTAGATGAAGAGGCTTGTGAAGGAAGGGGAGGAGACACACTATTTAAGGAATTTGATGAACTTATCCTTTGACCTATATCACTTAATACTTCCATAACATAAGGATTATCCATTAACAAGTTATGAAGAACATCAATCAAATTTGAATAATTAACATTATTGCTCAAATTCGTAAAGGTTTGATATAAGTATTTCTGTAGTAAGATTCATGTCTTACCTATCCATATGTGCAACATGTGCATCATGATGAAAAATATCTTCCCCATTAAAATATGTAGTAGTCATCAAATTCTCAATCATAACTTCTTCCCAATGAATTGAGACCATTGTAGAGTTAATCCTAAGGTTTCTTCTTAGTGTAAAATGAGGATTAGGTTGAGACCTTGACATTCAGGCAAAATATAAAGCAATGAAAAGGAAATTGCATCCAAGTAATCCTAATTTTTTCTGCCAACAATTCATACCAAAGATTGAACAATTTAAGGATATTGTAATAGGTAATTTGTATCGACACAAATAATGTTACTAAAGCATTTCAAAGTTTAGGCCATAAGAATCATCCTTTTTTAAACATATATTGCAAATAATTCTAAAAATTTAGAAGTCTTGGTCATTAACATTATTGTCTGCTACAATGTCATCCAGTGTATCATTGTCAATGTTCATATGTTCTTTCAAGTATTTAATATTATCATCATCCTCATCTTGACCTGCATCATCTTCATCATCATTGAAATTTGACTGTAGACCATCTATATTGTTACCAGATGTATTTGGATCATCATTTTCTATACCATCCATATTGTTGTCTTCCATAACATCATCTAACTCTGGATTGTTGTCTTCTTGTGCCTGAACATAACCATCTTCAACATCATCATGGATGTCAATTTCTTTGATGTTCTCTAATCCCTCTCTCTCATTTTGTTAGCCATCATTGTTTTGCTCAATATCCACTAATGCATCATCAAATACGTGCCTTAATCTTGGATCATAATGTATGACAAATATTCATTTCGAGTCCAAAATATCTTCATAGAAAAATACCTGCACATGAATGACATACATATATTAGACGTATGGTATAACAATTTTATTGATTAATAAACACATGTATATATTTGCAATAAACTATGAATTAATAGATTAATGATCACTACCACTTCTTGTTTGAGTTAAAGAAATACCTACTCACAATGAATTGGTAGAACATAAGGCTCCTTATCCTCCGGTAGGAAACATGAGGAATCTATAGAAAATAATCCACTATGGGTATCATGTCTTCATGTCCTCTCAAATGCTTCATACCATCTACACTTAAAAATACAACATTTAAAAGAGTGGTAATCCAACTCAATAATTTCTTGTATTTTCCCAACATATTGTAGATTCCCTTCAATTATATTCTTATCTTTTGAGCTTGATCGACTGGATTGCTTGAAGTCAACCATGCTGCCACAATCGAAGGATCATCTCTTTACATCTACACTTTCTACACGATAATATCGACCATATGCCCACATTGCTGGATATTTACTCGCCTGTGAAAGACCATTTATTTCAGTGAAAACAAATATAATGACAAATATTAAAATAGTTAATAGTGTCAAAACTATAAGGAAACAACATTTTGTAAAATTCCAACTGTACGTTTCTTTCACATCCTCTAGACATGTTGATTTCATCTTCTGTTATGTTTGAATCTATACTTGCATCTTCTATTTGATTTTGAATTTATTTAGTAACCCATTCTAGTGTGCAATATTTGCCCATTCCCCAAGAAAATTAGTGGGAAGTGGAGTATTCCTTGGGTTCGATCTCTTACACTATCTCCTTGCTTCTAACACTTCTCTCTTTTTATCATACAGATCAATCCATTTGTTCATAAAGTCCATGTAGTACAGAATGAACTTGTCGAGTATAGCACTTTCATCTACACCTATTACATGTCAACATGTTTATTTCAAACTCCAAATGTCATGCTATTAATTTGACAAATAAATTACAGAGTAAATTAATGATTGCAAGAAAAACAACCACACTGATCATGAATTTACTTACTAATTTCTACTTGAACACCATTAGATTGTGGTTTTTCTCCATCAATAATATCTGATGCTCATTCTTCATCCCAGAAGCGTGGCCCATCTTCAAAATCCTTACCAAGGAATTCACACAGCAAGAAAAATGCTTCATTCAATACATACCCTTCAGCCATGCAACCCTCTAGATGTGCCTTTTGTCGGACATATCTTTTTAGAGTTTTCATATACCTCTCAAAGAAAAAAATCCACCTCGTTGATATGACACTCGCCAATTCAATGTCATTGACTAGGTGTATAAGTAAATGGACTTGTAGGTCCATGAAACTTGTAGGGAGCTCCTTCTCAAATACACATACAATTTCTGCAATTTCCTTCTTACATTTTGGCACTTCACATTCGTGGATCTCCTTGGAGGTCACCCACCTAATATAAGAATAGTAAATTAGTTTGAACCTTTAGTCAAAAATTAAAATGCAATATAATATCTCTATGTCTCTCACACATGAACATTTCATATAACCACATACCTTGTAAATGCTGAAAATCGACTTATGGCATTCCTTAAGTCAACTATAAGACAAGAATCCCCCCTAATTGCCAATGGCATGATATGCTATCAAACACATTTATGAAAAGGTCATTAGTAATTTTTTCTCACACCACAAAATATCAAAATATATTTAGTACTTAATCAATGTTACCAGCAAATGTTAAATGATGATATATAATACCTTCATAAAATTATGAAAATCATGTGTTTTAAATCCTGTGATATGTCCATCAACTGTAAAATCTTTAGCCAATGATGACCCATAGCCAGTAGGTGTCCTTATTGAACTGATGACATTTTTTAGTTGATCTACCTCTTTTTTTTTTCAAAATCCATGGAGCTTCTGCATATGTTTCATTTTCCCTCTTTGGCCACAAATGTTTTCTATCAATTTTGGTACGTGAAAGAGCAATATCTCTCCTCAAAGACAAGATGTCCTCTTTGCCTGATATATGTCGAAATATAGAATCTAGGACATTTTTGAAGATGTGCATAGGATCTAATAGGTGAGATATTAATAGATCCTTCCAGTAAGGAAGCTCATAAAATATGGATTTCCTTTTCATTCCTTCTGGCATATTAACTACAACTTGTTCTGGTTCTTCAATTGAATCACCTTGATCAAAAAAATCCTCCCAAGCTTTCAATTTAGCATCTTCATATTTCTTAAGCCAATCACCTAGACCCATAATCATGGGAGGGCCTCTATTTTTAACTTTTCCATCAAATGGATTCTTCAGGTGATTTCTAAACTTATGATCTAGTGGTAGAAAAACCATGTTGTTTGCGTAAATAAATTTATGTAGATCTTTAGAATACCGCCCTTGAAATTGTTCTGCACATCTTAGACATGCAAAATCCCCTTTGTTTGAAGCCCTGCAATTCATTAAATAATGTTAATAACATCAAAAAAATAGTATAAAACTAAGTATGAAAGTTGGGATGAAAATAAATTATGAGTGTAAATACGTAAATATTTTATCTTACCAGAACAAACACCAAGTCTTGGGAAATCATGAATAGTCCAACATAGCTTACCATACAACATGAAGGACCTATTTGATGGGGGACGTGATATGTCATACATTCTTATGCCTTTCCATAGCAGTTGCATCTCATCAATAAAAGGCGCAAGATAAACATCCATGTTTTTAACTTGATGTTTCCCTGGAACAATGAGATTCAGTATAAGGTGATCCTTTCTAACACTCATCCATGGGGGAATATTGTATACTATCAATCTAACTGGCCAAACACTATAATTTGAGCTCAGGAAAGAGAATGGGCACACTCCATCAATTGCAAGACCAAACCTGATACTACGAGATTCATCTTTGAATTTTCTTGGCCATTTTTTCTCTGTGTTTCATTGCTTTGGAGTTGGCCAGAATTCACATGAATCTATCTTTACTCCTATTCTTTGCATGCCGGTCCATCAATTGAGCAAGTGACTTGCAATGAAACATTTGTTGAAGTCTAGGTATAATTGGCATGTGACGTAAAACCTTCTTTGGAACTGTAGGACCTTGTACATATGTACGATATCTCTTCTCTTTGCATACATGGCATTCTACCTTGTTTTGATATTCATCTCTATATAAAATGCAATCATTTTTACATGAATGAATTTGCTTATATTCAATCCCCAACTCAACCAACAACAGAAGCTTCTCTCTACAAGTTGATGGCAACACATTCTCTTCATGGAATATTTTAGTTTTTAGTGCCCTGTAAGATTGCCAAAGATTAAATCAATTGAATGTTTGATTTATGATGAACAGGTTTGATATGTCAATCTATACTAGGACTATTTATATACAATATATGGTTTTAAAATCCCCTTAAAGAAATATAAATGAAGTTGATGAATGTTTACGAATTATGTACACCAATTGACAATGCAAAGCAAGAAATAGATTTCAACTCATTTCAGTAGGGTAGTGAATCCTTTGTCTGACCAAACAAATAGTGACTTGATTTCTAATAATATTAATGTGCATGCCAGTTTTGAGGTTCTACTTGCACTCGATTTGAACACGAGTGTCTTCGCTGCTTGCTTGATGGAGTCTTTCAGGTTGTTATCATCAACATTCTGTTGGTGGTAATTACCCCTACTATCATCGTTACTGTCAACCATATGATCATTATTGTCATCATTGTTTCCATCCCCAAAGAAATCTGTAAGCATTTCATTCAATCTTTCTTCATGCACTACATTTTCACTATCATGATCATCATCATTAAGGCTAGGTGGCATGTCATCAGTGTATGCAGATCTCATCAGCTCTTCAAATTTCTCAGCTGGTAGTATTCTATTCAATCTTTCTCTTTTCACCCTGGTATTGTTTAAAGGATGGTTTGGATCATCCCATCCAAATCTTAATAACCTAGTTGGATCTTCGGTATTACTATGTGTTTCATCAATATCTTCTACCTATCAACAAACACAAGCATTATTTAATGTTTGGCAACAATTAGATAAATCATAAATGTATCAATTTCAAATAACTATAATCAAATGTCTTAAAAAATAAAAATATAAATTGTATGAACATATATACATCAATTGAATAATGGAACATTATTTTATAGACTACCTTTTTATACAATAATTTAAATAAAACACAATTTTGACAACATAGTTTATAAAACATCAGTCCACACTCATTTATTATTCTTTGGTTTTCTGCCCTTAAGAACATCCTTAGGGAGACCTTGTCCTTCCCTCTTCTTTCACGTAGGAGTGCATTTTACGAAGGGGTAATCAATCAATAATTCATCCCCAATGGTAAGGTCCATAATAGCCTCAACCATTATTAATCTATCAAACTCTCTTTCCATATCTCCATCTTTATCATTTATAACCTCAACAAATTGACAATTCGGTCTTACAGTAGGGTCCCTTCCCTTACTACTATTTATAAATCCTATAATATTTTTGTGTGTGTATGCACGTCCATATATATACATAAGATGACCTGTATTCATTTATTTTCCACTTTCCAATTGGAGACGATGTGTATACATATTCAAATTTAGACCATATGTTGACATGCTAGGCTTATATTCTGCTAGCCTTCTCCATTCACCACTGTAATATGATGGACCATAATTTGGATTTAATCTCCTAGTGGTTTGTTCTGAATTGTTTCTATGTTTAGATCCCACATGTACATTTTGGACAATAAAGAGGCCTAGATTCTCTCCATGAATATTGGAGGGTCGTATCATGTAGCTGTATCACCAAAATTGAAACACCTCGTACACTCTAGGTAGTTGTTGATCACTAGGCCAAGTGCAATATAGTCAATGATCAAATGTCTCTTTGTAAATTGATCTCAAACTTAGGGGAAAGTCATCATCTCCATCACATTCATTCTCATAGGGTATGTAGTCCGCCTTCCCCTTGTCTTTAAGCAAATTATGCATCTTTAAACTGGTTCTTGTTCTATTACTTATTTTCATCAATTCCTCATCTTCCGAGCTGGTATATTGGCACATATTTTTGTTAGATGTATCATCTGATAAATCATCATTGCCCTCTAGGCTGGAAGTCGGTGATCTAGAAAACTTTAAACCAAGAACTTTATCATGCAAGTATCCACTAAGAAAAAAATTAGTTATTTAAATAATATAAAACAATGTTTAAATGAAGTATACATGTTATTTATATCAAATTGGAAAATTCCTTACCACAATTCCTATTGGATTTGAATCAATTGTAGGAGGCATACTACTGACTGGAAGCTCATCATATATGTAATGTCTTTGTACAATCACTCATTTGAATTATTTCTTTCCACGACATACAGAACATCCACAAACAATAATTTTCTCAAAGTATTCATCCCATGTACTATAGTCCTGACCAACCTCTTGTTCAGTGCAATCATTTGTTGTGTCTGCAGAATCCATTGTCATATCCTCTTCCACCCACTGTCCTCTATATGATTTAATAGTTTTAGGTCCACATCCACGTACATATCTTTTTCTTTTGCTAGTTGAACTCTCAGGCTCTGCATTTGCTCCAAGCTCCATCTAAAATAATCAACAACATGCATTAATTTATTTCAAGATTGGATAATACATTATAAATTTCAATAATACTGTGAAAAAAGATGGACATATCACAAAATGCCATCAAATCATTTTTTCCTAAGTTAAGCCAAAATTTGAGTACCTGATGTCCCGCTTCATCTATTGTGTCCTCATTTGATATGACATGATCTGTTGCCATGGCCTCGTCGGGCCCCTATAATACACAACATAGTAAATAATGTTTAGTACACCAATTATATCATTTCAACAAATATGATATCCAAAACAAAACCTCACTTTAGTCATATATTTGACATATTGATATCATGATTTGGCCATCCTAGTTTTCAAACTTTTCCCTTGATCATAGAATCACCATTCCTATGCATTTTCAACCAATAAGTTTGACCTCAGAGGCCTCATGGACAAAAAAATAACTTTATCTCCTCTATGTTGTAGCATTTGTGAATTCATAAACACCTTCCTCCTTTGGTTGAGGTTGCTTTCTCTTCTTACCTCTATTGTATTTGCAGATTCCGTTGTCATATCTATTTCCACCCACTTTCCTCTCTACGATTTAGTAGTTCTACGCCATCCACGTCCTCTCTCCATGGCCTCCTCTAGACCTTGTAATACACAACATTGACAATAGTCACATAACAGTTGTGCACCAAGAGAATATTGTTGAAATTACCTTGTTAATAAGCTCGCTTTTCATTAAGACACACTATGAAAAACAAAATAGGACATTTCAACATTTTACTCTTCACAAAAAGTTTACACACAGAATCTTGACAACTAGAGCTCAAATCTTATGATTACAAGATGACTACAAATTCACATCAAAAAGACATTTATTTATAAGTTGACTAGAAATAAAACCTATTACTAATAATTTTAGCTGAACATCCCTTCCATGGTCCCTTATCATCCTAGATGAAAGAAAACCTATTACTAATAATTTTAGCCGGTTCTCTACCTTACACTTCTTCCACAAATTTATTAAAACCGTAGATATTTTCTCTTTGAAAACCAAAGATTGGATTCCTTATTCTTGATTAAAACCTACTTTAGGATGTAATGATGAGATCTAATCAAGGATGGAATGATGAGATCTAACAAAGTGTAAAAACATGTCAAAATATGTAATATATGCATGGATAAAGACAATAGACAAATATATATGATAATACATGATGAATGATCTATCAATAATACATTAAATAAGGGTGGGTTAGTGGGATCAAAGAGATTACACAAAAAAATCCCAAACCCTGATCAAGATAATAGCAATGAAACATAGATAAGGGGTGCATCCAAGCCCTAATAAAGTATACAACTTCCAAGCAAAATAAATCATTTTGCACTAATAGGCGCTAAATTAGGCACACTTTGCGCCCCAAAAAGATTACATTTAGGGCTAAAAGTTGGCGCTAAAGTCAACGTTAACTACAGGGGCATCCCACAATAATGGGTTACACTTTTTGGCCAAACTTGATATTGAAATCAATATTTTGAACTAAATCTTCACATTCCGACACCTATAGCCACTAAACCATTAGGAATTTGAAGATGATGCAAACTGGTGATTTGTGAGATTTTGTTTGTAGATTCTAAATATATTTTTTTAAAAAAATTTGGAGTTAAATTGTATTTTTTTTGCATCTCCTTTGATAACTAGTTTTTAATAGTAAACAACATTTTTTTAAAGTGATGTGTATTCCGTAGCACATAATGTTTTTTCTATAAAGGATAAAATTATGATTCTTTTTAATTTAGATTGGTAACGCTGATATATAGTGTATGCATTTGGTTTCATAATGTTTTGTTGAATATATATTTTTTAATTAATTTTTGAAGTCAAACTAATTATAATTTAGACATAGGCGTATTCCGTAAAACATAACTTTTTCTGTATGTATCAAAATTCATTTTTTTTCTTTTGTTGAAACAAGGACATCAATACCTAGTGCATAGATATTTTTTAGAATTTTGTTTCAGTAATTTACTAATTTTCCATATGTGTAGAATAGAGAACTTGATGTTCAGTGAAAAACATACATTCACAAGAAATAAAAAATAAATATAATAATCAAATTAAATATATTTAAAATTATATTTTTTGGGAAGCTTATAATAAGGACTATATACTTACAAAGCATAAATTTTAAATGAATTCATTTGATCCCTCAAAAGATAAATCAAAATTGGTTTTTTATGAGCATTTTGATAGGTGTAGAGGAGACTCCATTATAGGTATGGTTTAAAACTAGTAGGGTTCTATCCAAGGGGGTTTGAATCTAAGGGGGTTTGATCAAACCCTCTTCAATTAAAATCCTTTAAATGGAACATTTCAAGGCTTAAATTATTATATTTTCTAAAAATATGTGATTTCAACAAAAATCAGGATGTCCCAGAAAGTGTAACCCATTATTGTGGCAGCACCGCTGACTACTGAATCAAAAAACAAAAAATAAAAACTTCCCACGTGAATTTAGAGATGAGAGGAGAAAAACAATGTGCGAAGGAAGACAAGAGAAAAAGGGAAAAACACCGCATGAAGGAAGAGATGAGAGGAGGGCACCCTCTGAGGGATCAGCTACGAGCAAGTAGATGAGAAATTTGATTTAGTTTGTGACATCATAGGTAAGGTTACAATTTGTTTTTTTCATTCCCACAAATTATTTTGTTTGGATTAAATGGAGATGATTGTGAAGAAAGGGTTGTGAATATTGTTTTATTTATAGGTGAATCATTCAAGTCTCATGTGGTTGCAAAGGAGGAGGGTAAAATTGTAGACATTGCATTATTTCCTCCGCATTTGAGAGCAGTGAACGCATTTTTGAAACCCCAATGCCTTTCTCTAAAGACAACTCATTCCCATCAATACCTTTCTCTGAAGATAACTTTCTCACTTCCTTCCTAAAAAAGTAGTCGAGTGCTTTCAAGACAAGTCATTAAACTGCATCTACCCCATTGCAGCCAGGTCCCATGGGAACAAAGGTTGGTCAAGACAATACGAGGAGATAGGGCTTTTGAGATGAGGGTGAGCGAACTTAAATTAGGCCTGGAAATATAGATTCCCTCCCAAGGTAGCAATTGATTCATAGGCAATTGTTTCATACCTAGAAGTGTGTACTTTGTTTGCCTCCACAGACTGGATGAAAATAATTTTCCCTAGGTCACCTCAAAATGTCAAGCAATAGGGGGAAGAGAGAAAAGGGAGCAAACTCTGGCAACAATGAGGTAATTCATTATCAATTTATAGATTTGTAAATGTTTCCATTGTTTCTTTGATTTTTAGTTTTTTAGTTTTTTATTTCTAAATTTAAAAGAAGAATATATATATATATATAGGGACATGAGACTGACAAAGATAAAGAGGCATTGGCTTCTATATTGGGGGTAGAGGCAGTGAACAAATTGGATGGTATGGACTTGACAATGCTTGCTAGATACATAGAAAAATGATTTAGTAAAGCCACTGAAACATTGTAACCAAATCACCCATGTCAAAGGGAATCAATTGATTCCCCATCCAATCCTAGATCAAGCAAAAGATCCAGGAGGAAATCAATAACAATAACCTCTAAGAATGTGGAATAGGGAGCAGAGACTTCCAATGTCCCAGCCACTCCTGGGACACAGACTTCTTCGACCACCACGCCATGTTTTGCATCTTGCATTGGTACCTACGATACCAAGATAGAATACGATGTGGTTTTAGGGGACGTCCGAATGACAGATGCTGGAAAAATATTTGTGAATAGGTTGAAGAAATCATGCCTTCAATGGTTCAAAGAACATCTACATTTTCCATTCTCAAAGATACCCATGCACCTGCAAAAAGTAGTTATCCATGACATGGAGACTAAATTTTGCATAGGTTGGTCTGTAAAGAAGATAAAGCTACGAATGTCTCAAAACTGCAAGAGATTTCAGTGCAACCAAACAAAGAAGATAAAAAAACTCCCTCCCGAGCTAAGGCTCAAAAAAGGCCAATTGATGTTAGTGTGAAAGTATGGAAAGAGCTTGTAAAAGCATATGAGAAGTCTGATGCATGGAGGAAGTCCAGTGAGGAAAGTACATAGGTATTTGAATTTGCTCATAAGATTATATCAAATTTATTAAACGATTTTTAAATTTTATTTGTGCATAGTTAAATTGAATTATTATATGTTTTAGGACAAGGCCTCCAAGGCTAGGCTTGACAAACTTTGTGCCACGCATCACAGTGGCCAGAAAGGTTTACAAGCCTTGATCTGTACATTTGTAAGTATATTTAATATGTTAAATTATATTTTTTTTATTTCCTAGGAAAAAGTAAATGGTTTCATATTAATTAGTTTAACTAGTCCATGTGCCATGTTTTCACAAGAGGAGAAATATGGCCGACATGCAAGCCAATTTGAAAAGGAAATGTTACAAAGAAAAAATTGGACCGATTTTGTAATCTGGATGGAGAATGAGGTATCAATAGTTGACTTTCAATAACTTAGTTAGATATTGTTGTGTTAATATGTCAATTTGCATTTCTTGTGTTGAGTTGTTTATTGATGCATAGGATGAGTTCTAAAGTGCTTCTCTATTGGCCCTAGATCCCACTCAATTGTCCCATTATTTGCAGTCCTGGACATGTGCACATGTCCTCCTAGTTACCTTATTGCAGTGTTGAGATTTGAACTTTAGTCACTCTCATTATGAATGTACCTTTTTACCTTTACAGAACAATCCTTGGACATTTTTCACAATAATTTTAATCAACAAAGCTCGACAACTGTAAGGGTAATCACTTATATACAAACGTGAGTTATGTGAATAGGCCACTGAATCATCCACACATTTGTTTATATTGAATTAATGTATAGACAATAGATCCTTTATTGAATCATTAGGTGGTGATAGAACTGATGAAAATGATGAGTCCCTTATCAAAGGCACATCATTGATATCTTTATCAAAGGCACATCATTGAATATTCTAATAGTTGCAACAATGTAGGGCAATCCTCTATCTTGTGATGAACATCATAATAAGTATGCCCCTTAGTGTGGCACTTTGTTCATCATAAACCACATTGATTAAGAGTTTCACTTGCAAGTTGTGCTATTTGCATGACCATTTTTCGATTTGTTCTCTTAGGCATGTAGTAGAATCATATGTTGGGGGCTCCTCTAATTCTTATAATCTCAACACAACTTTTAAGGAAACTTTTTAATTAGGGAGAGTCAGCTAAACTAGTTCATGTTGGATATGTGCAATTAGCCTACCAATAAATCATTCCTTCTAAATTTCAACATTTTATAGTTGGGTCAATATTTAACACCAATTCCTTAGAGCATTGATCATACCTACACACAATCTCTCCCAATTGTTTCCTTATTTCCTTTAATGCCACAATATTACGACGCACCATCTTAGGGCAATTGAAATTGGGAAGGAAATCTCTTAGCAGTTTACCAAGATCATTCTTGGTGCCATTAGGATCATAATGAGTATACTAGTCTTATGCTTTCTTACAAAAAGTGGTTGCAATTAACCTAATCTTTTGGTCATTATCCACAACATTTTGTGTGTGCCATGCTATCTCATATGCTTAAGTTTGACGGGCTAATAATGAACAACAAACCCTTGTTTGCCTACCTCCTTCTTATGACTAATCCCATTTTGGATTCCTTATGAAGTCAGGGTGATTTGAAGGAAGATCAAAGTTGCACTCCAAGTAGATGTGTGGATAAAGAAGGGCTTAGAGGAATATGGAAACCTTTAGATTTTGTGATTTTTATTTTTTCCATTTCAAAACTATTTGTTTTCTTTCTTTTCTAATGAACATTTATTTAGAAGCCCTTTCCTACACCCAAATCTTCAGTTTTAAACTCACTTGCATGGAAGATGCATTAAAGGCATCAATTATATATGTTCCATGATTTAAATCCATTATTTTGTGGTTCTCAGTATGATAGAAAGAAGGATGTTGTTGCTTCTTAGACTTGTTGCACACCTTGCACTAGGTCTACAGGCTAGTGGAAAGGTATTTGAGGACACAATGACTCTCATATCAGATTTTTTGCAAGGAATCAATTTAAAATGGTCTAAGGCCTAGCTTTCATTCCAACCTAGGATTCCATCACAATAATGTCATATTACAATCTTCAAATATGTGTATAGTGTATGTGCATGGTAGCAACCATTTAGTAATAATTCCTCACACACAACACTGTAACTGAGATGTGTGAGTGCCCTAAAACTATACAGGTTCAGTCCAAACACTATCATAAGATCATGCTTGATAAGATCACGGATACATCATAGTTTAGTTGTGGGTAGGACTTCCTTAGGGTAGGTAGGAATTCCTTAGTGTAGCCCTAACTATGCATTGTAGTAGAATCATTATATTGACCATTCCAAGTTCAAACTAGCAGGGACAATGAAGTTTCAAGACCCTTGCCAGCCAAGGGAAGGTTGATATAAGAATTTTGAGGGACCTAGGGTAGTGACAATCATATAGGACTAGGTTTGTGTTATGTTTGGAACCCATAAAGTCTTGAGGTCTTCTTAGAGGGGTGATATGTGACTAGGGTATGAAGGCTAGGACTTTGTATGTAATCTTAAGCCCTCCTTTTGGATTTGTTGGAAGCCTTCTTCACTGATACATAAGGACTGTCAAGACTCCTATGATAGTGCATTAGAGAGGCATTGAAATCACAAAGGAGATAAATGTTATTAGGCCATCACCCATTGGAGAAGGGATTGTCATAAAGAGCATGACAGTGTTACCTTGTCACAGTCACAAAGGGGATAGTCTTTGTGGTGGTAATTATAGTCACTAAGTTTACATCCACCTTCCTAGGGTCTACAGAAATACCTAAAGTTGAATATGCCTATTTTAAAGATCTTGCCATGAGTATTTTCCATGCTTTTACCCCCCTAATGATCCGAAGATTGAATATAAAGGTGTGGAAATTATTGACTAACCTTACTACTGTCACAGTCAATTTGCTAACATGAAAGATAATCATGAGGTTTTCCTCGTTTTATTCAAGATTTATATAATCTTCCTTATTGATAAGATGGGGGTTTGCTATTCCCAAATTGTCTATGACAAAATACCAATGGAAACCTCCTCAATCTTCATCTCAAGTTTCAAATGCATAATGAAACAATGGAGGACAATCATAACTGTTATAATAGTACATTAGCATTTTTGTCTCAAGGTGGCCCTTGAGACTACCAAGGGGATGCATATAGAGTTGGGATTATGGTTTTTGTTTAAAATCCTTGTGTCATTGACCTAATATTTATTTGTGGCAAGGATCCCAATAGTCTAAAGATTACAAATTGTTGTCAAGAAGGGACTTTCATAGTTAAGTGTGGTATAGTGATACAATTTCATATTGGTTGAGTATTGTATAAATCTCAAGCTATTTAGAATGCATGGGGGTATTAGGGTGTGGTATCACTATATAGGTAACCATCAAGTGATTTCTTCAACCCAATATTGGCCTATATAGTACCCAGTGTGAAGAGCAAGATAGCGTTGTCCAAGAACCTTGTTACAGTCATAAATGAGGGTAGTCTTAGCTATTGTAACCATAGTTGGAATCCCTTGCTGTTACCATAACATATGTGACCTAAAACCATGACTCTATGAGTATGAGTTGTTTGAAACTCCTCTGAGAAGATCCCACTATGGGAATGAATCATAATTCAGTGTTAAATAGGATTGTTCTCATTACAAAAAATCTAGGGTAGTCATTGTATCCTCTCATTGCCATCATAGAATTAATGCAACCATAGTTTTCAATACCAAAGAGATGGAATTGATGGTAACCATAAGGTCTATGTTGACTAGTCTCAATCATCCATCCCTCGATCGTAAAAAATAATTTCCCAAAGGAGACAGTAATGATGATACAAATGCAGACACAAAATAAGACCACTTTATATTCTTCTATTTTAGAGGACTGTCTCTACATTGCTGGTCCAGATTAAGGAAGACATGATTTAAGAGTTCATTGGATTTGATGGATACAATCCATTCATCAAATCTACACAAGGTGGCATGGTCAGGTTTCTGAATGCTTAAGTCCTCCTTTGTCAGATGTTGTAGTTGCAACTGCCCTGTTAGGCATGTATGCAAAATGTGGAAGCATAGACAAGGCACATGAACTGTTTGACAAAATGCCTCAAAGAAATGTGGTCTCCTGGACTACAATGACTACAGGGTATGCACAAAATGGATTTGTTGAAAAGGCTTTAAAAATTTTAAAGCAAATGCAATTGGCTAGTGTAAAGCCAAATTCCACAACCTTTGCTAGCATCTTCCCTGCCTGTGTCAAAATGGGAGCTTTGGAATAGGGTATGGACATCCATCAATACATAAAGGATAGAGGAATTTTGTCAGATGTTGTAGTTGCAACTGCCCTATTAGACATGTATACAAAATGTGGAAGCATAGACAAGGCACGTGAACTGTTTGACAGAATGCCTCAAAGAAATGTGGTCTCATGGACTACATTAATTTTAGGATATGCATAAAATATGGAATCATAAACAAAAAATGTGAACTATTTGATAGAATTCCTTAAAGAGATGTCATCTCATGGAATGCAATGATTGCAAGATATACACAAAATGGATTTTGCAAGGATGCTCTCAAAATATTTGAATTAATTAAGCACTTTGGAACATATCCTAACATTGTAAGCTTTGCTTGTATTCTAGGTGCATGCAACCATGCAGGTTTAGTGGATGAGAGTTGTACATACTTCAATCACATTTGTAACCCTTATTGCATTACACCTACAGTTGATCATTATGTGTGCATGGTTGACCTCCTTGCCCATGCTGGCTATCTTGAAGACACCCTAAACTTCATCTTTCTTTCTAAATCCCCAAATTTGCCCTATTCCTGCTCACATTGAAGACCTGTGAGCGGGAATAGGGCTAACATTTTTTCTTTCTAAAATCGGCCAGATAACATATTGCTAACTTCATTTTTTTTTCAAACAAAATAGACCTTTATCTTAAGGTTACTCATGAACCTTAAGATAAATAATTATTGAAAAAAAATTATGCATTCCTTAATGACATGTAAGAGAATTTAATCAACTACTGCTTACAAACTCTTTAATGTTTCTATCTAATGCAGGTTATTAGATTAATAGTGAAAAAGAACATACATGGACCAAGCAATTTGTGGCACTTAAGGTTATGTAATAGAATTTACAATTGATAATTAAATTGTATAACAAAATTTTTTATGAACTTTACTAACGTTTATTAGAATTGTTGCATGTTTTACATCATTGGAATGACGTATTAGTTATAACTTTTTTAAAATTTTATTATGGTATGTGCACTTTGATATGATGTAATATGATTATGGTTTCGTTTCATATGTTGTAATATTAGATATATAACAGAAAAATAAATTATTGCATTAAATAAATAATAAATTTTCATTTTAAATATTTTTTTTGCAGAACATGGGTCTTCCAGAAGATCAAGATGATCCTCATGATATAGATCTAGATTATGTTGGTTCTGGTATAGATCACATGGCAGAGGATGACGATGACACAGATATAGAAGAGACCGAGGCCGATGACAATGATGATGACGACGACGACGACGACAACGACGATGATGATGATGATCATGATCATGATGATGATGATGATCACGATGGTGATGATGATGATGAGGCAGTTGCTGGTAGTATCTAGTGACATTCATGATCATATAGACTGCATCATGGATCATTGTTGATATATCATTATGATGCCTCTTTTCATGGTTCCTATCATATGTATCATTTTCACGGCTTGCATTACCATATTATTGAGTTGTATCACTTTGACATGTATCATTTTGACTTATATCATTTGGACATGTATCATCTTGACTTGTATCATTTTGAGTTACATAATTTATCATTTTTACTTATATCATTTGTACATGTATCATTTTGACTTATGTCAATTGTTGGACATGTATCATTTTGACATGTTATTGATCTACTGGCATATTTGACTTTCACTTGTTTTAGTTATATATGATGATGATCTTATCAGTATTGACTTGTCAATTTATATATATTAAAAGTGGTCGATGATTTTTGGATGGATATTTATTACGTGTGATGATTTTAATTTACTGCTCAGGATGGATGCTGTCAAATTCAATTAAATTATAGATATTTGACTCACTTGTTTTAATTATAGATGATGATCATGTTATAATAATTATCTTATTATTTAATCATATGAGTTAAATAATTAAATTACTTACTCTATAATCATATGAGTTATTTAAGAGGCATGATATATTTAACTAATTAAATTGAAATAAAACATATTGTTTAATTTACTTACTCTATAATCATATGAGTTATTTAAGAGGCATGATATATTTAACTAATTAAATTGAAATAAAACATATTAAATTAATAAATGTAAGCAAAACAAGAAGCATTTTTAGAAGCAAAAAAGGAAGCAACAATGGAAGCAAAACTAGAAGCAAACCAGAAGTAATCTTGGAAGCAAAACTTGGCATTATCTAGGAAGCAAAAATAGAAGCAATTCAGGTAGCAAACAAAGAAGTAATAATGGAAGCAATTTTAGAAGCAACAAAAGATACAATAATAGAAGCCATATTAGAAGCAACAAAAGACACAAAATTGGAAGCAACAATCGACGCTATATCAGAAGCAAAACTGGAAGTAAAACCAAAAGCAAAAGTGGAAGCAAACCTAGAAGCAAAATTGGATGCAACAAGTGATGTTATATCGGAAGCAAAATTGGAAGTAAAATTAGAAGCAAAACCAGAAGCAAAATTGGAAGTAAAAGTGGAAGCAAAAGTGGAAGAAAAACTGGAAGCAAACCTGGAAGTAAAACTAGAAGCAAAATTGGATACAACAAGCGACATTATATCAGAAGCAAAATTGGAAGTAAAACCGGAAGTAAAACCAGAAGGAAAATTGGAAGCAAAACTGGAAGCAAACTTGGAAGCAAAACTGAAAGCAAACTTGGAAGCAAACCTAGAAGCAACACAAGAAGCAAAACTAGAAGCAAAATCATAAGCCAAACTGGAAGCAACAAAATTCGGCACTAAATCTGGCGCCAAAGTAAAACGCAATTTGGCACCGAGTTTTGCACCAGCAAAAGTGTCCAATTCATGAACTCAAATGCACTAAATTCTGGCGCTATTTTAGGTGCTAATTGCCTCTTTTGTTGTAGTGAAAAGATAGGAAGGAGAAAAGCTCACATAAGTTCAATGGATGCTGCTACTGTCCCAGAATCTTTCCAATTCCCCCCATCCTATAGAAAAAGAATTATCTAAATTTTTAAATTTTGTAAGGACAGATTGATAACCATGAGAACAGGGAAGAGAATCCAATAGAACAGGGGAGAAAAAAGAACATACAGAACCAAGGGAAAGCCATATTGTCATCATGATCAAACAATGTAGGAGGAAACATCCGAAGACACCTATTTATAGAAACTTTGAAAGATCTTACACACATTCGCTACATCTATGGTTAATAAATTCTAGTCATTTCAAGGTATATTAGCCATAAATGGAAATATTTTGGAGATTACCAAAATGAGCAGATATAACTAAAAATATCACTTCCTGCATTGAAGATGCCAGATCAATTGTCTTGAATTCATCATTTCAGCCTAATCATCTTGCCATAACTTGTCACAAAGTAGATGAAAGGTCATTTCTAGTAGAAACACGGATCCCCAAGGGTCGATCCTACATAAGCCAATCTTGCAGTTAGTTAATTCCCTCATAGTGGCAGTGATGGAGACCCTACACATGCCTAAGAAATTAATTTCGCAATGGTGTATCTCAGATCACGCGCCAACACATCACTTCATCAATTTTTTGAATCTGAGCCGTCGATTAGTTCCTTAGCTGGCCCAGATCAACAATGTCAGTTTAGTCCACTATGTGAGAAAAGTTTGTTGTTGAGTATCAACTATTGATACCTAGCCACCTGGACAACCATCTTAACCATGATCCTAAGAAAACCCTTCAAACGGTATAGTTAGGACACTCTTCGCAGTTCCACACTCAAAAGATCTGGTAGGAGATTTGATCTCTATGGAAAGGCAAAGAACTGTTGAATTGGGTGCATGCAATGGGACAACTCCCAAAAAGCATCTTTGGCCCAAGAGATTTCATCACATCACAGTTTTGTTCACCCAAACATAATCACGTCCTTCATAAGCCACGCATCATGTTTCTACTTTTCTATGGTTGTTTAGTGGGACCCCCGGTGGAGCTTGGCGGAATGGAGAAAGCCATAGAGAAATCTCCACGTAGCACCCGGGACCCACCACTATCCTTATGTTGCAACTGATGAACAGTTTCCTACCAGTTGGCACCCTTTCCGCAGTTCCGCGGGTGATTTCTTTATCAATGTTCTAACATCGGCAGAACGCCAGAGGTGAATCAGCATTTGCCACCTGTCAAAAAGGGGTTAGTGGGTTCCGACCCTCAACATTCATCTTTAAAAACATTCTTCGTCTACTAGGAAAGAAGGGGCCACGGGACCACAAAGGTTTAATATGTAAATTTCTTTACCATATATGAAAAATATTAGGCACAGGCCGGAAGCGGTAATTGTACGACAAGGGGCCGGTGAACAACGTACCTCAAGACATAATGAGGCAACTAAAGAACTGAGAAATGGGCGATAGGCAGTCAACCTAAGAATATAACAAAAGTGATTTTCGTTACCACCGACCAAAGAACACAAGGGTTTAGGGTTTAAGGGGTATTATTCAGAGTATCTTCATTATGCAAAAACCCTAGACCAGAGACCTTTCAACATGATAACACAAGACTTGGGCCAAATATTAGAACCATGGAAAAATTTTATAGGGTCCCATTAGTGGCTCTAGTTGGGGATGTTTGTTCAGCTTGAACAGAGCGAGATCACAGAAGAACTTTGGAGGAGCAGACCAAAACAAACACATAATAGCCCCAAGCCATTATGCAAGGAAAAAAAAGATCTGCCTCTATCAAATATTTTTCTTTCCAGTGATTTAATCAGGCCAATCCTAAAATCTTCATTACAGTCCATCTTGCTTCTGATATGGATATTTAGATAGCTTATAGGATAATTAAATCCATCCTCTTCAAGATCTCCCCAGCGTCTCTGGTCAAATGATGACTGAAATGTATTTCCATTAGACAAAGGGTTAACACATGGTTCAATCATATCTAGCCAACTGAGATAATTATCCTTTCCTAATTGCCGATCTTCTTTAAGTTTACCATATAGATCTAAAAAATGAAAGCATTCATATTCCACTTGATAGTTGATATTGAGGACATCCTTATTATTTGTTGAGTTAGTGTCAAACTTGAAACAATCATACTCAACCTTCTCTTGAAAATCTAACACTTTGAACTTACTTTCCAGCATGACATTTGACAATTCAATCTGATAGAAAGTAGAGAACTGGGCGGCACTGATAGAACAAATATCTAAATTTTGATTCATTAATGAGGAGCCTATGTCCTCAAATACCTCTGCATTCTAAGCTAATGTTAATTCATACTCCTCTTGCTTTAGTGGGTTAAGAAGGTCAATAACTTTGTTCGCCTGTTTGTTAACCTCTAAGGATTCTTCTTCAAAGATTGGATTATTTCTATATCCATGAGGTTCAAAATCTTTTACTTCTGACAAATCTAAAGGTTCATCATAAAGTGGATTATACCTTATATGCATTGTTTCCACATATTCTTCAGTATCATTGTCTTGACAACCTATATCATCATCTGAATCAGAGTTTCCACAAATCTGATATGAATATTCTAATGATTATTCATCACTTTCTGTATTGTTGGTAGAAACTAATATTTCTACCTGATATTCAGGCTCAAAACCAGAGGTAAAACCTTGATGTCTGACACTAGATATATCTCCTCATAAACATGGGAAATATCTTCAAAGTTTGCCATACATTCATAAGGCATAGAACTTTCTTCATTACCCATACATCTTTTGATAGAATCATCTTTTATAAGGGTGTGATCTATTTCCTCATTTATTGTTTGCCTATGTGCCTAAATATTATTTCTCTCATGAGTTGCCCTATAGGGATCTGGGCATATCCATCCATCCTGATTAGGGGGGAAATGACTGATGGAATTATATAAACTTTGAATTCCATTTTTTTGGTCACAAACAATACTTTTCCTGGTATTTTTCAAATGTTGAGTTCCCTGTGTTGATTGAGTAAATAAGGGCCCTTTTGAAGTGTCTTGTTTAATTCCCTTTTGGCAAATGAGAACACAATTGGATTTATTTCTCTTAACAAAGTTATTCCCTATGGATTCAAAATCCTTTATCCTCATATGTTTTAGATTGTTCTCTATATTCATGGCCAAAGAATATGCTTGTCTCATAGTGGTAGGGTTTATGTCTCTCAAAAGATAACTATCCTCTTCATTGATGCACCTAGATATATGGTCAGACACATGGCCTCATTAGGTCTAGTATTTTTAGGGATATCCCTTACTATTTTGGAAAATCTCAAATTAAAAGCTGGGACTGATTCCTTTTCTTCTTTTTCAACCTGAATGAGCCTTTTAATCAACAAACTAACATCTATCCTCTCACCGAACTGCTCCATAAAAATTGCTTTTAGATCTTTCTAGGAAGAAATAAACTGATTTGGTAAATATGCAAACTAGTCTCCAGCTTCTTCTTTAAGGGTTTGAACAAATAGCTTTATGATTACATCCTCAAGATCTATCTCATAGTCTTTCATTAAGTCACAAAAATCTTGTAGATGGCTGCTAGTTGTTTTGGATTTGTCATTATTGAACTTCGGCACCTAATTTCTAATGTTATCTAGAATATGTTTTGGAAAACCAAAAATATTATTGAAATCTATAGCTTTATACCTTTGCATGACAAACCTCCCTTGATAACATAAATGTGGTTGCACAGTGCACATTTTTAAACCACTGGGCTCTTATAGAAATATACAAAAAATATGCAACCCCTTTCTTTTATCCATTTTGCACATTTATTGAAATATTTAGAAAGTTCTTCAAGCCTTGGAAAATACCTGAAAAGAACATTGCTACAGATGTAAACTTTGTCTTGATCAAGAAAATCAAGAATACTAGATTGCCTTTACCAAGTTCCTTCTTCATAGAGCCACCACCTCTGCATATAGAGGAATAAACATTGAAATCATAATGCTCCTTTAAATCAACTTCTATTTTGAATTTTTTCCCACAGTAGAGTCACATAAAACATCCCTACACATAAATTTTATGTAGCATGCTTATCTCTGTTTGAACTATGAATGAAAATAGTAGAGTCGCCACCCCTTCTATAGGGAACATAACAATTTGACTTAGGACTCTCAACAATAAATATGGGGATATAGTAGTTGAGCTAAGACCTTACGATAAGACATATTTTGAAGCTTCCCCAGTAGAGTCACCAATCTGTTGGTTGTTTTAAATTCCCAACCTGATCTCAAGAAAATAGATCTATAAAATAGCCATTTCTAATAACTGATCTATCTCGAGGGATTGGCCAATGAATAGGAAATGGGGTTTCAATCCTTTTCCTCTGCACTTTAGGCTCTGCAAGACCAAGGAGGGTGTTCCTTTTATGAAAACAACAGGGTTTTCCAGTGTTTATTTGAATGAGGGGTCTAAATACTTGCTCAAAACACTATTCTAAGGCAAATATGTTCCTTCTAGATTGCTTAAAGAATTAATGATAGAGTAAAGTAATGGGCTAGATTCTTAAGCTTCAACATTATTCTTTGCAGAGGAACATGTGAATAAACTAACATCTACAACCTACAACTGAAAGGGTAATTTGTTCTGATATTTTAAAAGAGGATAATCAAGGGGCCTTTAGGACAGTATCGCATTTCTAATGGATCAGTACCTAGTTCAAGGGTCATAGAGTCAACAAATAAATATAAATGAAGAAGACCTTTCTGTGATTAGTTTCAGTTTATTATGAAGATAAAATAATGCCTTACATTACAGTATTTCACTAGTTTCAAAGTTAACCATACTTAGTTATCCTTGTAAACCAATATTACATTCAATATCCTCTTATAGCTATTATTTTACTGCTTGAGTAAATGCCATAAGAAAAATATACAAACATAGGAAATACTGTGATGACGAATAAATCGATCATTAATCAGATTGTATTCATAAATGTAACAATATATACACGATTAGGAGACAACATACTTTGAAACTCAATGATAGTTTGTAAAATAAATTGATACTGAATCACAAATAGCCTTTTAAATATATCAAAAGATTGAACTCAAAATGAAAACTGAAACTGGACAACTAATCTTAATTTCAAAAGCTAAATATATACAACTCCTCCATGATCAGATTGATCCCATACTTCAGACTGAGTCTAGAAAATATGACCTCAAACCAATGCCTTGCCAATAAACCCTGAATTCCCTTTTATAAAATAAGGGAGCAGATAAGCTACGGGCTAAAAAAAGAAGTTACACTTTAATTAACCGAAGATGAAGACTATAACAGAATGTAGGTGCAACCGTTTCTTAGCTGAAAAGAGATGCCTCTATAACAAGAATACCCACACATGCTGAGGTATCTATATTTTGAACCGTATGCTCTTTCACTTTGGCTGGGAATTTTTAGGCTGTGATGCTGATGGGTGGCCATTTTTCAGATATCATTTAGAGCTTAGACACCCTTGATATGCCATCTAATTGTTGAATAAGAGCATTTACTACTCTACCTATCCACCAAGAGTGAGAATAGTTGCAAGGAACAATATCAGAAGAAAACCCCATTAAATGGAGTTCTTCACTTTATGTCCAATGTCCTTTGCAAGGATGTGATTCCTCCTTTCTGATTGAGAGGTTACCAACTAGCTCAACTAGATGAAAACTAGATGAAATCACATCAGGCTGGACATGGCTACACCATTTATCCAGCCAGGGGCACAGTAGCAACAACAACAAAAGAGCTTTCTATCTTCATATGCTTCATCCGGAGAGGCAACACTCCCACAATTAGAGTTGATGCTTTGTTAGGAAAAGTAGATGTGGGAGAAAGATAGAGAGAAGAATGATTTCCCTCTGCCTGAGATTTTAATCTACCAAATCACAGAAATAAGGAACTACTAGAATCTAGAGATTAAAACTCAAGGCCCTCATCTGGATGAAAAGACAGGAAGGAGAAAAGCTCACATAAGTTCAATGGATACTGCTACTGTCCCAAAATCTTTCCAATTCCCCCCATCCTATAGAAAAAGAATTCTCTAACTTTTTTAATTCTGTAAGGATAGATTGATAACCATGAGAATAGGGAAGAGAATCCAATAGAATAGGGGAGCAAAAAGAACATACAGAACTAGGGGAAAGCCATACTGTCAGCATGATCAAACAATGTAGGAGGCAACATCTGGAGACACCTATTTATAGAAACTTTGAAAGATCTTGCACACATCCGCTACATCTATGGTTAATAAATTCCAGCCATTTCAAGGTATCTTAGCCATAAATGGAAATTTTTTAAAGATTACCAAAATGAGCAGATAGATAGAATTTCATCATTTTGCATAACTGAAAACATCACTTCCTGCATTGAAGATGCCAGATTAGTTGTTTCAAATTCATCATTTTAGCCTAGTCATCTTTCCATAACTTGTCACAAAGTAGATGAAAGGTCATTTTTGGTAGAAACACAGATCCCCAAGGGTCAATCCTGTAAGCACAAAAATCATGCACAACCTCCACGAGGACCCCTATGATGATTCAAATCCTTGTCACATACATGTAAGTGTGAAATAATGTCCTTTAAAAAACAAACCTCTTGATGACGTGTCTTCTTTCTTTTCTTGTGTTGATTCCTCTTTGTCATTTTTCTTTCTCGTCGCTTGCGACGCTTTTCGACACTTTTTGTGACACTTGTTGATTTGCATTTTTGAGCTTTCAACCTTGCTCCTAAGCCTTGTAAGTGTCTTGTAGGTGAGTTTTCACCTTTCCCTTGTGTTTTTCATCCTCTGCACCCCCTAGAAACCTTCTAGAGGTTCCCCCTATCTATCTCCCACTTTCAATTTTTAGTTCCGCCAAACCAATCCAAATCTCCCCCAATAATTTCTAGATCTCCCCTGGGAGATCCTGCAGGTGCAAGTGGAGATTTGGATTCTTGCACGACTGACCTATTTCTGGATGCAGAACCCCTCCTTTTATTCTCTTCTTTCATTTCCCCCCTTGTAGTTCTTCAGAAAACCCTGTCCAACCTAGATCTCCCCCGGGCGACCCTACTGGCAAAAGGGGCAATCCTGTTGTATTTCCAGCTGCAGAAAAACTCAAGTTTCTCACTCATTTTAGCTCCATTTACACCTATTTTTCTTCCAGTTCGCATGATTTTTGATGCCTAATATGGAGTTGAGTATTTCATGCACCCACACATGCATAATTAAATCCATTTGATCTAAAATTAACTCTTCAATCAATCTCATGCATTCTGCCACCTCCAATTGCTCTTCAGTGATAAGCTATTGTTGATTTATCACTCCATAGTTAGCTGAGTTCACTAGGTAATCAATCTTGTTAACTCCCCAATCATCCTTGTTAACTCATAAATCAAATGAGTTAACTTCTCAATTGATCCCATTCCTCGAACCTATAAATACACCCCTCCCTCAAGCACAAAGGGAGGAAAATTCATTGTGCACACAACTCTTGCCAGTTTTTGCTCTCTAACTTAGCATTCAAATGCTCTTACAAGATGAAGGTGCCTTTTGCTTTATTGTTCAACCAAGCATCGTTACGCTGCTTCATTCAATGCCATTGTGCTCAACCAAAGCTCTCATTGAGCTCTTTCAAGGTTCAACAAGCTTCTTTTTGCTTCTTTGTGTCGTTTTGTCGTCAAGAGGATCTCCCACTGCTTCAAAAGGACTCGAGGTTACCAATATCAAGGATTTATGAGGGTAGTGGAGTTACACAAATCTTCATTTCTTTCAGGTTTCTTCATTGCTTTATTCAATTCATAGTAATTAGAAAACCAAATTTTCTCTTGGGAATAGTAAATCTTTGCTTTTCCCTTAATAGTTAGATCTTGCATATTAGAATAATTTCTTTCATATTCTTAGATCTAGATTATTTGAAGAAGCATTTTCCCTTTTTAGATTAGATTATTTCAAAACAATTGAAAACCCAAAAACATAGATTAAACTTGCATTAGGAAAAGTCATATTAGCTTGCATTCATATTTCCTTTTCATAGATTAAATAGCACTCTTCATTTCCAAAATACTAAAAAAGCACAAAAACATGTTTGCATATCATTTAGCTTTGCATGCATATAGAAACCCTAGAAAAAGACAAACTTGCAAACCCTCAATACCATCACGAGGTAACCATGGTTAAACAATTCAGTCAAACCCTTGATCACATCACAGGGTAAAACAAGTCAAAACTTAGCTAAACCCTAGGTCAACTAAACCCTAGGTCAAAACCCTAAATCTAGTTAAGGTTAGTCATCACACATCTACCTTGATCTTGGCTCTCGAATGTGCCTAGGAGTGAGAGGAGAGTGGGTGAGGACTATCTGTGATGAGGTCGAGGAGATCAATCCATGACAATAAGAAGAAGCCTTTCCTCTACCACAAGGAGACCCTTGTGTCCTCTTATTGATAGAAGAAACTAGACAACTCCAAATACAACAAGAACTCATTCAACGCATTGAGAGACAAGAGGACATAAACGCAAGAAACTGCTTATCCACACAAAGGTGGAATAGAAGAAACCCCAATAGGAGAAGAGAAACTAGTGACCCTTCGGGTCATAGGGTTATCTCAACAACAACTACAATCAAACAGAACATTCAATTTAGCACACAACAACAAAGGCCACAGGACTCGCTGACCCCTCTCCATAAGTCCAGCTCTCTAATGAGCCAGACCCCTACCGTGTCTCGCCTCCTCTCAACTGGCTACTTCCATGTGAGCGAGAGTGACGTGGCAGATCACCCCGTGGCAAGGAGGGAAGGGTTCGTGTGCGTGCCAAAATCTGACCCGACAGCCCCAGGCAACCAGAGTCATGATTTTGAGTAGACATATTTTGGTGAACCCGACGTGAAGTTGTAAATCCTTCTAGGATGAGTAATTTTGCGTTCCCATTTTAAACGCTTCAAAAACTTGAACAAAAGTTTCAAAACATTTTCACACCATTCTTCATAGCCACTTTAGCCGCTTTGGCTTCGATCGCCTACGCCATCATTCGTTCCATTTGTTCTGTGGTGTCTATGGCACCTTCAAATATGACATAACCTAACTTAAACCATGGGAACATTCCCTCAAGAGAACTAAAAACTCCTTCATTTGTTAGGTATGTGCCGCCGTACCTTGATGAACCAATCACCAACTATTATGATTATGAAGATTTTGATTATGAACCAGATCAAAGAGCATCCAGGCATTCTCTATATTTCAACAACCTAGTTTGGGAAAACAACCCGGCCATACCACACATAAAGCTAGAAGGATAAGGTCAGAAATACATCAACCCGATCAACCTTCCACAAGAACATCAAGTACTCATCTTGATGAGGAAGTTAAATGATTGGAAAAACATCTCCAAGAAGCCAAAGACACTCAAGAGGCATTGAGGATTGCCTTGCAAGAAGAATAAAGAGAAAACACCGCACGCGAAGAAGCATATCACCACAAAAATACTAGATGAGAAAATCCAAGAAATGAAGAAACACCTAGAGCGGCTACTCCTGCAGATTTAATCGCAACTCTAGTACAAAGAATTAGAATCTTGGAAGCGGAGCAAGCTGCTCCTTAAAGAAGACAAAAATATCATGAACATGACCAGTGGGCATCACAAAATCCCCCCTCCCTCAATTACTATTCACAAAACGCTAGCAACGACACATGTCTGAATGGGAATCCTTCGTTTCAGAACAACTAAACAAATCTGACCATGGGTTATCAAAACCCACCTACAGGGTTATTACTATTAACCCCACAATCTCAAAGTACCTTTTTAGGAAAATATCTTGAGTATTTGAAGGAACCTTTGGACCAAAACATAAGAAGCGTGCAACTACCTTGGCCATTGCTAGATCTCCCAAAGTTCAAAGGAGAAGGAGATCCAAACTCCCACATTAATGCCTACACCACAGCCATAAGAGAACTCCTCCCTTGGGATGGGGTTGTAGCAAAAATCTTTCCAAAAACTCTTGAAGGCATCGCTCTGGATTGGTATTATCACTTACCAAAAGCTTCAATTCATTCGTTCAGACAACTAATCAGAGAGTTTTTCATGGCATTCAACATAAACAAACTCGTTAAAATAGGGATTAGAGAATTCCTCACAATGAAACAAGATCCAAATGAATCTGTAGCCTACTTTGTCACTCGATGGAGGCAAGTCCTCTATTCTTCGACTAGTGCTCGGAACATGGACCACCAAGAACTGTGTGACCTCTTTTTTGCATGCCCTTAACAAGGACATGAGGGAAGATGTTTAAAAATTGCCATATAAATCCTACGAAGAGGCATTGGAAAGTGCTTTGAGGATTGACCAAGCCGCCATCGATAGTGGTAGAAAGGTTTATGGGTCAAACAGAAAGCTGACAAAGGAAGACACCAGAAACAATGCCTCTGTCATTAAAATTCTTAAAAACAATAGGAGTGCAACCATAGACGGGGTGGCAGATCAACCCTCGATCAAGAAAGTAAGGGATGATTACAATGGGAGAGATTACTATCCTCCTAACGTAAATGCCATAGATCGACCTCGGAACAATGGGTACTACCCTCGAGACAATTACCAAAGTTGGAACCACAATGGAAATGAGAACGAAAACGATGGAAGATATGAAAGACCCCCATACGAGTTCAATCAATTTTGTTCTTTTCAAAGAACAAGGGGGCATAGCACAGAATCTTGTAGAGAATACAATAGATTCATAGCAAGGCTGTCGGAAGACCAACAACGTTTGTTCATAGAGATGTTCCTGAACCCACAAGAGGTCACATTGGATAACAAAGACACAAGACAAAACCAAGCTCCAATAGCACCGCAAAATGCAAACATGAAAATTTATCAGGATCGATTCCCTGCACATAAAGACACAGAAATGACAAACCAAAACAAGACTATTCAGGGTAGTAACCCCGAAATCCCACTGCAACTGGGACAAAAAGGAGAAGCTAGGATGATGGGATTAGTCAAGATTATGCATAATGAAGAAGAAGAGGAGAGCCATGAGGATGAAAATGAGCAAATACAAGCATATGAAGGTATCATCTCAGTAGTAGAACCAATACCATCTCCAGTCGGACCTTATGAGCTCATAGAAGATTTAAAGAAGACATATGCTCACATTTCATTCATCAACTTACTCAGGAAATTCCCTTCACATTGCTCAGCATTGCTAAAGGCAATAGGTTTAAAATACCTCAACCAAATTATGCCACCACCTAGTGAGAAAATCAATCATGTGAGTATGACCTCAGCCCAGCAAAATCAGAACTCAAAGATCCAAGGTTTTTCTTCGACTTACAACAAATGCCTTCCGAGGCAGGGTTAACCAAAAAAGGAGACCCACTGTTGTATCTTCAAGTATGGATCTATGACACTTGCATCAAGTGGACATTAATTGATGATGGGGCCGCAGTAAACATAGTTCCTTTCTCCTTATTGGAGAGGATGGGATATGGGCATACAAATATCACCGCTTCATGGGATACTCTAAGCAGGTATGATAATCTGAAGGTTGCCACCATAGGCAAGATTACCCTTCTAGTGACTTTGGGACCTAAAACCATTCCTACCACATTCTACGTCATAGACAAAGACACGGGATATAACTTGATTCTTGGAAGGCCATGGATACACAGAATGAAAGTTGTGCCATCCACATTATTTCAAGAAGCTCGATTCTTGCACTTAGGGAAAGTGTATGTCGTAAAGGGAGACCCAAAACCTTTTAGCATGTTAAAATCAAACACACCGAACAAATGTATAGGTATCCCCATAGACTATGAACTCCCTACCAACAAGTTAACCATTCCCAATCCTACACCTTAGTCGATATGTGTCAAACAGATAGAAATCCCAGAAAAGACCATAAATGCCACAAATATCAAAACTTTAGAGAATGAGGCATTACCAAAACAAAAGGAAATGGTTCCCAAAGAAAAGACAATTGAGATCATGGAATTGATTGAATGGGATGGACCACTCCAATTCCCTCTAGAGGTACTCATGATTGATTTCCAGGAGGCCTACAAACTCTTCCCTTTCATAGGGGAGAAGCCTTATAGAACTAAAAGACCAATCTTTCAAACCACTATGTTAGATTTGAGAAATGTAGACCCGCACGCTTTCTTAGATGCTGAGGAAGACATGACAGAAAGTTACACTCCACTGTCACCGCTAAGCGAATCATGTGTCCCTAAGACATCGAAAGAGACAAAATCTTATGAACCTCTCACACCATTAGAGGATTCATATCAACCATTGACACCCATGGAAGAAGTGCATTCCATTGACAATGAATCAACTAATGCCATAGGAATGCTATCTAGAATGTTCATGGTATCACAACTGCAAGAGAAACCAACCACCCTGGCCTCGGTTTAATCAAATGAACTCAATGAGTGGGAAGCACCTTTGGTACAAATCGAAATGGTTGAAAGACTTCTCGACGAAGACGAAGAAAGCGAAGGTATCTTTCACAAAGAATGGAAGATGAGAGTGACAGTGGTTGTTGACAACCCCGTCATTTTTGAACTACCAAAGAGTTACATCAGATATGCCATGGACTTAAGACCAAAACCAAACGGGAGGACAAGTATTAGCTTTATCCCTCCTGATGAGCAAAGGGAGCCACTAACTGCCCTAGAGTTGTTCCAATTTTTGCAAAAAATCCAAGAAAGACCAGATGTGAAAATCTACATGCAAGAATAGTTCGACCTATTAGCAGAGCTATTAAATTATGATGGAGTCATGTATTGGACTCCTTCTCATCAACAAGCCTTTCAAGACATACTTCATCTCACAATGCTAAGAGAAACCAACAAGTTGCTACCAATAGATTCAAATGACAAACCTTACAAAATAGGAGAGCTTGTCCTAAGAAGAGGTAGCACAAAGTATAAGAAAAGAAGATGAAAAAGAGCTTTTTCGGAAGACTAGAAAGGTCCTTACATGGTCAAGGAAGACATCAGAAATGGTGCCTATCTCTTGTGTAAAATGGAGGGAGCGGAATTTGGCGAAATAGTTAATGCCTTTCACCTCAAGAAATACTATGTCTAAAAACCAAAAAAATCATAAAACATATAAAATAAAATAAAAAATTATAAAAAATCATGTCAAAAACAATTTGCTTCTTGCATTTCTACATCATTCTATTCATCTTGCATTGCAGTTAGTGACTTGCTCTTATACTATTTTCTCTTCAGTAAGGAGTCTAATGTTGCCTAGATATACGTCATCCTTTTAGGACCTAGAGATTCCCCATTTTCATAATCGCCATCATCCCCCTTCATTCCCAATGATTCTAATCAAAGCCTAGCTCTTAGCTCTACACTGATCCCAGTCTTGACGAGTCAAGATGTTAGGTCTAAACAAAGTCAGTATTCAAACCTACATTGTTCAAAGGAAGCTTGCAAGTAGACCTCCCCAATTCTTCCCTAGTAGAGGAGAAGTCCAACCAGATTACAAAAACTTTAGATGGTGCTGATCCCCTTAACTTTCCTAGCCAAAGATGTCAGGAAGATCAAAACTCTGAAGGAAGAAATCTAAGATTCGTGTGAATAAAAAATGAGTGATCAAAATAAGAGTGTCAAAAAGTGAGAATTGAGAGATCAAAGTATTGCATATCAAAAGTTCCAAAAGCATTCATTTCTTGAAAAGTCAAAAATCCTAAAAAAATGAGAAAAATCAAGTGGGGCATTCTAAAAAATACAAAAAAAGAGAGATAAAGTGAAAGAGAGAAGATTGTTGAATGTCCGTACTCTTGGGTGGAGATCAGTCTAAGCTCAAAGCCTCAAGGGTGACATTCTAATAGAGAAAGAAAGGTAAAAATCACACACACACTAGCTGAGCAAAACCGAAGAGTCTAGTAGTCTCTAGGATCATCCTCTACCAAGGGACCCATGTTCTTTCCTATTTATCCTTTACCTTGAATCTACCTTGCTTGCCATCTATGATCTAAGTCTAGTGAACACCAATAAAATTTGCTACTTGTCTAAGTTGAAAGCTTGTCAAATGGTTTTATCTAGATAAGGATCAATGTTTAGCCTTTAGCAAAGCCAAAGTTTAGAAGCACTCCATTTTCATTCCCGCTCCCCACTTGAGTCATAAAATCCTATCTCACAGCCTTGAATAGGTCTCTTATATCAGGACAACTTGCAATCCCCTGAATCAAAAATCGTATTTAAGAGCAGTCACATTGTTTGTCCCACATTGCATACATGCCCAAATCAGAAAAAGAGTCTCAAAGAAATAAAGTCAAATGTCATATCTCATGACATTCAGTAGAAGTAAATGTTTCACTTCAACATTTCTTGTGTTCCTGCATTATCCTATCATGAATTGCATCTCATATATATGCCATAAAAAATTACAAAAATATGTCATCGTTATCATACTTGCATTGTTAAAAGAATTAAAAAGGTCAAACACATAATCAAAAAAGTTTCCAAACCTCCAAACATGCACAAGAGATGAGTACAAATCTGATAGGCAAAAACCATAAAAGATAAACTTTCATAGATACCTCTGAAGTTTACATATACCAAGGGTATCAAAGAGCTAGGACAATATGCTCTCAAAAGAAGTAGAGGCTCCCCATGCAAGGGGGCACGAGTTCAAGAAAGGAAGTCAAGGGTGGTTCCCTTCAATGAAACCCTTAGGATTTCAGCTCCTCCGCCTACAAATACCACTTGTCACTCCATGAGACCTATGAGAGTGAGGTGCTCTACTGTGAGCATGTGACTGTGAAGGTCCCGCCATGCTAGCATCACGTCGTCCAACACTAAGACGAGCCATCTCTCAGAGTACCTAATTCTCACCCTTAAGGGTGTCAACCTAGGTCTTCAAGTCAGTATTCCCCTGACATCCATGATAGATAGGAGAAAAAATGTCAGTGTGTCTCCCACTAGTAGGGGGCACACCAGGATCATCTAAAAGACGGTCACGAGTCATCCTAGTGAAGGGAGAAGCCAATCCAACATTAATTTCACGAACAAAGTCCCTCCACTCTCTGACGTTACCTAAAAGAGAGAATCGAAAAAAAACAAGTCAGTTCCCCATGAAAAGAGAAAGGACAAGAGTACAAAAAACAAATAGATGAAACTTACATGGATCACCAGGCTGCCAATCAGGGTCAAATTGTTGCATCACCTCATCTAAATGAGGAGGTCAAGGAACAATAGGAGGACCCTTGGGGATATCAGGACCATCATCTGAATCACCAGTATCATCAAAATCCTCATCTTGCACATCCTTGGGAAGGACCTTGTCTGACGAATGATCATCATTTGGAACATAGTCCTCGTCAGTAGACTTTGAATCCACAGTCACAATCAAAGATCGGGAAGGAGTCCCTCTCCCTCCCCTATGTCCTCATCTCAAAGCTCTAGTAATGAAGACTCCAAGAGTCAGGGGAGTCCAAGATACGGTCCTCTATCCAATCTCACCCATCTCTTGAACTGTCCTGTAGCATGTGGACACTAGGGGCAAGTCCTCAGGAATGTCCTTGCCAAACTACTGTGAAACACAATCAACCTGATGGGCCTCAACTAGACCATTACAGTCTAAAATCTTAGATACTCCATGATAGTACTCTCTGACCTCGCCATCACGGGCCTAGGATCCCTCCATGTCACGATAAGGATCAAAGACCATGTCCTCATCTATAAGAGTAGCAACAGTGGGTAAAGAAGCATCAAAGTGACCTACATGCATCCACCTCACTGCTCTTAGTAAACGTCTATCCGAAATCAGAATGAGCTTCTGATAGGGCCTCATGTGCTCAAATATCCATGTCATGATCAGAGAAGAGTGGTTAAAAGCTAGATCCCCTCGCCATGAGATACGATAGAAGCCCCTGTAAACCATGGCCAAGATGTTCGGTCCCCAAGCATAAACTGTGACCTCCTGAATACCACGAATGATGGGTGCCCAACACCATCTTAGACGAGTCGAGGCCTTGTCTCCCAACATTGTCGATGCAATCAAACAATCAGGAATCTCCTCAAAGGTGGGATGTGAAGTCGTGGCACAGAAGTGAGCTGGACTCCTGTTAGATCTCTGGGGCAACCAACCCTCATGAACACTGCCCAAGATGTCTTGTCCTCAAAGGACTCGCTAGCTGGAAGGACTAAAGGATGTCCTCTCACAGGTACCCCAAGTATATGATACACATCATATAGAGTGATGGTCCACTCTCCAGAGATCTGCAGGATCCTGAACATGTTTTTGTTTGCAACGTAGTAGGTCAAAACGTCACAGCATATACGAGACACAAGATGAATAACAGGTACGTGACAAACTCTAGCTAGACCTGCCCTCCTCAAAATAGCACGATCCTCATCACTCAATGAAGTAAACATCCCTGAGAACCATCCCTTCTCTCAGCAAGCATTCCATCAGATATGCATGTCCTGTAAAATTAGAAGAGAACTTTAGATTAGATCTCGTAAACTCGTAAAAATCCCTAAAAATCATAAAAACTGTAGAAAAACTTTACACAAAAAAGCATATAAACCTTCAAAATTGCAATAAACAGGCGAATACAATAACCAAAACATGTCAGATCAGAGTGAAACAAGCGTCAAACAACATGAAATTTCAGTCAAAATCAGCCCAATGGGGTCGCCCCCGGGCGACCAAGGTGTTTTGCAGGATCTCCCCCAGGTGACCCTAGAGGAAGATCCCTCAACCAAAAATTGCTCTAAAAACTTCATTTTTCGGCTGATTTCAGAAAATGAAAAAACCTATCTTGCTCTAAACGATGAGACAAATACAATGCAACAAAGAAAATTGGCAAAAACAAACAATTTCAATAGATTTTTTGCAAAATCCAAACTAGGGTTTAAAGAAGAGTTTTTCACTGTTTGCGTACTCGATTCTCCATGGCTGAAGAAGAGGTGGACATCTTCACGATCTCCTTGGTGATACCTTTCCAATGACTGCTCACACAATCGATTCTATCGCCATTTTACTCCGATCTCACAATTTGACTTGCTTTGTTTTCCCTTAGCTTAGTTTCATTTGTGCATTTTATATTAGTTCTTTGCTTTTATGCATTGTTTTCATGCATCATTTTGGGTGCTTTCATTCCTACAGGTCCAAACCGACAATGGAAAGCAACTAGTCGAACTTGAATGACCCATGGTAAGTTCGTCATTTCAGTTTTCATTATTAGTTTTGATATATTTAAATGTCAGACTGATACTAGTTATTGCAGGTACAATTGTGGTAAAATTGACAACAGGTAAGGCCTAGTTCGGGAACAGTACCTACCTTTCATGTAGACTATCGTCCCCGAGGGGGCAAATATGTAAGCACAAAAATCACGCACAACCTCCATGAGGACCCCTATGATGATTCAAATCCTTGTCACGTATATGTAAGCGTGAAACAATGTCCTTCAAGCAGCAAACCTCTTGATGACGTGTCTTCTTTCTTGTCTTGTGTTGATTCCTCTTTGTCATTTTTCTTTCTCGTCGCTTGCAATGCTTTTTGACACTTTTTGCGATACTTGTCGATTTGTGTTTTCTAAGCTTTCGACCTTGCTCCTAAGCCTTGTAAGTGTCTTGTAGGTGAGTTTTCACCTTTCCCTTGTGTTTTTCATCCTCTACACCCCCTAGAAGCCTTCTAGAGGTTCCCCCTATCTATCTCCCACTTTCGGTTTTCAGTTCTGCTCAACCAATTCAAATCTCCCCCTATTATTTCTAGATCTCCCCCGGGAGATCCTGTAGGGGCAAGTGGAGATTTGGATTCTTGCACATGACTAACCTGTTTATGGAGGTAGAACCCCTCCTTTTCTTATCTTCTTTCATTTCCCCCCTGCAGTTTCTTCAGAAAACCCTGTCCAGCCTGGATCTCCCCCGGGCGACCCTACTGGGAAAAGGGGTGACCCTGTCATATTTCCAGCCGTGGAAAAACTCGAGTTTCTAACTCATTTTAGTTCCATTTTCGGCCATTTTTTTTCTAGTTCACATGATTTTTTATGCCTAATATGGAGTTGACTGTTTCATGCACCCACACATGCATAATTAACTCCATTTGATATAAAATTAACTCTTCAATCAATCTCATGCATTCTTCCACCTCCATTTCCTCTTCAATGATAAGCTAAATTATTGATTTATCACTCCATAGTTAGCTTAGTTCACTGGGTAATCAACCTTGTTAACTCCCCAATCATCCTTGTTAACTCATCAATCAAATGAGTTAACTTCTCAATCAATCCCATTCCTCGAATATATAAATACACCCCTCCCTCAAGCACGAAGGGAGGCAAATTCATTGTGCACACAACTCTTTTCAGTTTTTGCTCTCCAACTTAGCTTTCAAATGCTCTAATATCAAGGATTTCTGAGGGTAGTGGAGTCACACAATTCTTCATTTCTTTTAGGTTCCTTCATTGCTTTAATCAATTCATAGTAATTAGAAAACCAAAATTTCTCTTGGGAACAATATGTGTTTGCTTTTTCTTTGATAGTTAGATCTTACATATTAGAATAATTGCTTTCATATTCTTAGATCTAGATTATTTGAAGAAGCATTTTCCCTTTTTAGATTAGATTATTTTAAAACAATTGAAAACACAAAAACATAGATTAAACTTGTATTAGGAAAAGTCATATTAGCTTGCATTCATATTTCCTTTTCATAGATAAATAGCACTCTTCATTTCTAAAATACTAAAAAAGCACAAAAACACATTTGCATATCATTTAGCTTTGCATGCATATAGAAACCCTAGAAAAAGACAAACTTGCAAACCCTCGATACCATCACAAGGTAACCACGGTTAAACGATTCAATCAAACCCTTGATCACATCACAAGGTAAAACAAGTCAAAACTTAGCCAAACCCTAGGTCAACTAAACCCTAGGTCAAAACCCTAAATCTAATTAAGGTTAGTCATCACACATCTACCTCGATCTTGGCTCTCGAATGTGCCTAGGGGTGAGAGGAGAGTGGGTGAGGGCTATCCGTGACAAGGTCGAGAAGATCAATCCACAACAACAACAAGAAGCCTTTACTCTACCACAAGGAGACCCATTTGTCCTCTTGTTGATAGAAGAAACTAGACAACTCCAAATACAACAAGAACTCATTTAACGCATTGAGAGACGAGGACATAAATGCAAGAAACTGCTTACCCACACAAAGGTGGAATAGAAGAAACCCCAATAGGAGAAGAGAAACTAGTGACCCTTTGGGTCATAGGGTTATCTCAACAACAACTACAATCGAACGAAACATTCAACTTAGCACACAACAACAAAGGCCACAGGACTTGGCGACCCCTCTCCGTGAAGTCCAGCTCTCCAATGAGCTAGATCCCTGTTGTGTCTCACCTCCTCTTGATTGGCTACTTCCACGTGAGCGAGAGTGGCGTGCCAGATCGCCCCGTGGCAAGGAGGGAAAGGTCCATGTGTGTGCCAAAATCCAACTCGACAGCCCCAGGCAACCAGAGTCACGATTTTGAGCGTACAGAGCGTGCATAAGCCAATCTTGTAGTTAGTTAATTCCCTCATAGTGGCAGCGATGGAGACCCTGCATACGCCTGAGAAATTAATTTTGCAATGGTGTATCTCAGATCACGCGCCAACACATCACTTCATCAAGTTTTTGAATATGAGCCGTCGATCAGTTCCTTAGCTGGCCCAGATCAACAGCGTCGGTTTAGTCCACTATGTGAGAAAAGTTTGTTGTTGAGTATCAACCATTGATACCTAGCCATTTGGACAACCATCTTAACCATGATCCCGAGAAAACCCTTCAAATGGTACAGTTAGGACACTCTCTGCGATTCTGCACTCAGAAGATCTAGTAGGAGATTTAATCTCTGCAGAAAGGCAGTGAACCGTCGGATTGGCCGCATGCAATGGGACCACTCCCAAAAAGCATCTTCAACCCTGGAGATTTGGCCATGTCACAGTTTTGTCTACCCAAACACAACCCCATCCTTCAGAAGCCACACGTCATGTTTCCGCTTTTCCACGGTCGTTTAGTGGGACCCCCTGGTGGAACTTGGCGGAATGGCGAGAGCCATAGAGAAATCTCCACGTAGCACTCGGGACCCACCACTATCCTTATGTTGCAACTGATGAACGATTTCCTGCCAGCTGGAGCCCTTTTCGCAGTTCTACGGGCAATTTCTTTATCAATGTTTTAACATCGGTGGAACGGCGAAGGCGGATTAGCATTTGCCACCTGTCAAAAAGGGGTTAGTGGGTTCCAACCCTCGGCATTCATCTTTAAAAACATCCTTCATCTACTAGGAAAGAAGGGGCCACAGGACCACAAAGGTTTAATATGTAAATTTCTTTACCATATATGAAAAATATTAGGCACGGGCCGAAGGCGGTAATTGTATGGTGAGGGGCCGGTAAACAACGTACCTCAAGACATAATGAGGCAACTAAAGAACTGAGAAATGTGCGATAGGTAGTCAACCTAAGAATATAACAAAAGTGATTTTCGTTACCACCAACCAAAGAACACAAGGTTAGGGTTTAAGGGGTATTATTCAGAGTATCTTCATTATGCAAAAACCCTAGACCAGATACCTTTCAACATTATAACACAAGACTTGGGCCAAATATTAGAACCATGAAATTTTTTTATAGGGTCCCATCAGATTCCTTCCTCATTGTCACATGGAGTCGCAATAATGATAGATTTCAGGGGGAATATTTAAAGCAACATTCAGGATCATTTTCTCACATCTACTCTCACATTTTCACTTGAAATCCTACAGACGTGATTCTAAACTATCAAACGAGTTTGTCCCAGCATCCGAAAATTTAAAATTAAGCAAGGGCCTCCCAAGTCACTTTCTTCTGGGCTCCTGCAAACAGGTAGGGTGTATAAACCCTTCCTTTGTGGCTATTCACGTACAAATTGGTTCTACAGAGTGTTTGAATTTGCGCATTTTGAATAGGTTAAATTTGTCTTATGAATGAGATTTCTCAATTAAAACTAGATACAAGGGTGAAATGAGTAGAAGCTATCCTACAGGCACAACTAGGGTTTGTCAAACGATGCAGACACTATTGAAGACGTGCCCTAAGACTCAAGTGAGATCCTTTGAAAACTTAAGGCTTAGAATGCATTTTCAATCCTTAAGTTTCTCTTAAGGCCTGGTCGGACCAACTCCAAATATCTAGTCGATTACTATCAAGAACCCAAAATAGGCTTATCATCACAAATATTTAATAGGGTTTAATAGGGGTTAGGTCGTCTTCGTCCTTAATGATAAATTTGATACTGTAGTGAGTTTGTGAAACTCTATATTAGATCTTGATGAAAGACAAATCAGTTGCGATATTTTGTTACTTGGTTGGATTCATCCCTCATGCTCCAAAGTTTCTACAGACCCCCTTTTTTACACCGAGAGGCGTTCCCACATTCATAGCATGAATGGGAGCTGAAAGATTTTGGAATTTCTATGTAAACTTATAAGATTCCAATCTAGAATCTTTATTAAAAAAACCAAATAGTCACACCACAAATTAAAAAAATTAAAAAAAAGGTGAAAGGAATTTTAAAAAAAAAAAAAAAACATGCTAGATGGAAAGAATGGATCGCAGTTTCATAGAAGCCATCACTATGCACTAAGATGAAAGAAAGAAATGTTACAGAATGACATATGAAAAGACACACATTCAATCTATTTATATTGCCTCCTTCCTTAATTTTCTTCACATGTAGAACGGACATATCAAATTGTAGGATTTAAGGTGAGTGCGATAAATTGATTAAAAAAATAGGCACTTGAAGAAGGATATCTCTCGGCGTACTTTAGATATATTTTTTTAAATATAAATATACTAGTTGGAGTTACATTGATACTCCTAGACGGCGCTTAACTCCCGCGGGACCTTCCAAAGTCATATGGAAAAGTTTTATTTGAAGACCATAAATATCTGGTAGGACCTCAAATTCTCGCTAAGTCCTTATCTCCATCATGCCTACACGCTCATCCATTCATGGAGATTTACCTTGGGCCAGGATCTATCTGGCGCTCTGCCATTTTCCCACCAATCCATCCAGGACTCATCTTTTTACCTTGTAGGAAAACATAGTTCACATGGAAATATCCCTATCAGACACTTTTTTTCGTAATTTCCATATGGTCTCGGAATCCCCGCATAAACCCTTGCGACCTGACTTTGCGGAACTCCGTTAGGCATGTGGGTGTGTCCCTTCCAACCTTGAATTTCTGCCACATCCATGGCTCCCAAACTTTCCCACAATAAGTTATTTTGGGAAATTACAATGTGTACTCGAACACATCCTCTTGATTACTTCTCTTCATTATTGCCTTTCACATGAGAATTAATTTTTTTTTAATGCAAGTCAAATTTAATGATTTTAATATATTGATCTCATGAAATTATAATTTATACCTTATATGCAATTGAAAGCGAGTATAAAGATGCCAAAAAGTTTAACTATGTCCAAGTTAGTCTTCTAGTCCAGAATGAGCCCTTCTCCCATCCAGAGGTAAATACCAGGTACTCACAATCTATTTTCTCATCCTCTGGGAAGAAAGAGAGATAAGCAAAACAAACCCTAAGATGTGCAGGCAAGCAATCATAGCTCAATTTCAGGGCTTCCATGGGTTTATTGAGAGTAGATACCTTTTTAAGCTGACTTAATTTGGAGTCCCATTCCCTTCGGAGTGTGGTGCCTGCCAGAGATGTTGCTGTTGTCTTGATGGCCAACGACATGTTTCCACATTCCTTTACAATGTTGCGAGCGACATCCAAAAGGTGCTCAGGTGCTCTGTTTTCCTCACACTGTGGAAAGCCATAAATACAAAAAAGTTTCCAACTGTCTTCATGCACAAACATTCCATCTCATAAATTTTTGCCTTCACATTTTTGCAAACTTCTTTATTTTTAGTTGTGATCACAAGTTTGTAGTTAGGGCTAATTGTCAAACCAAGTCTTCTATCAGATTGTCCTCTTTAGTGGGCTTCCACACATCATCCAGAACAATGAGAATATTCTTTTCTTTCAAGTGGGGATTAATCAATTCAGCCGCTCTTTGTTCAGACACTCCATGAATTTCATCCTTTATATCTAAGTGAGAGGCTAAGTCATACTGCAACTTAGAAATAAAAAAAGACTGAGAAATTGAAAGCCAAATAGATTTCTCAAACCTGCCTTCGATGAAATTGTAGAAATTTTGCAGAAGATAAGTCTTTATATTTTACAAAAAATAAGGTTGTCTGTTTATTCAAGGAGAATTGCTTGTTTGTTTTTTCTTTAGTTTTCATAGTTGTTTTCCCTGTAGTTTGTTTTTTTCTCATTTCTACCTCTGACCAAATATTAGTTTGTTTTTTCTTTAGTGTTCATGTTTGTTTTCCCTTTACCATAGCAAGCAAGCACCAATAAAATTTACCTTACCAAAAATTATATTAAAAAAAAATACAAGAAAGAAACACAAAAAGATAAAAAATAGTCAATGCGACTTACCACAAACAGATATAGTTAAGATTGGGTTCTAATCTTCATACTTAGTAGAGCAAACCCATCTACTTAGCATTCACTCCATCAATTAAAGATCCAATCCAATGAGGTTCAGAAAAAAAGAAATTGACAACGTGGTGCCAGAAGGGGATTCTTGCAAATTGTAAATTTGTAACACAATGCAAAAGAGGCAGAGTTGCAGACTATATAGTTTCACTTTAAAAAAAAATTATAATATAAAATATTATTTGCAAGCTAATAATATAAACAAAAACTCAAAGAATATTTAGAATATCTTTGAAAAATCTAGGAAAAAAATTAAAATAATAGAAGTTAAAAAAGTTTCTATTAAAAATTTAAAAATAAAAGTAAAAACATGTATTTATATTGTTTTTAACATATGTTAAGAAGTTTCCATTAAAAAAATTAAAAATAAAAGGAAAAAACATGTATTTATATATATAAAGTTTCTATTAAAAAATTTAAAATAAAAGGATATATATATTCAAATTTTAATATTAATTATTTTTTACAGTTTTTAAAAAAAATTACATGTATTAACATATGGTTAAATATTTATTTTCACCATATTTTATAGTTAAAATCTTTAAATATAGGTATACAACCATCAAATTTAAGCCCTGCTCTTAACCTCCACTGAGTTTATATAACCTTTCATGGAGTTGTGATTAGGATTAGGATATATCTCGAAGATGGCCATATTCTCACCGGTGCACATAGGGGGCCATAACTCCTGCTATGATAATCACTTAATACCATGCAAAGATATTGAGTATACATGGAAATGTCCTTATCAACCACAAATCTCCAAAGGATCTAGGTAAACCTTTAGATCCCACAAGTTGGAATTAGATAAAGAGCGGAGTTTTGACCTATACTCGAAATATCTTACTAATACAAGGTTCTTTGCATCCAACCATGGTCATGTACCCACATTTCAAAATGATAAGTTCTTGATCTCAAAGGAAGGGAATTATGCCTGTCTACTTGTTCTTGAAGTAAGTGTATATGGTGAAATAATGTTATTTTGATGTCTGCAAATCTTTACTTAATAAGATAGGTGATTCCCTTTATAATGGATTGTACTTGAAGAGATGATTGAAATGACAATATCTTTTCCTTTGTAAGTCACTGGTAAACACTGAATTTCTCGCTTTAGAATAAAACTGTGTACGCCTTGGTTTGAATTTTAATATCCTGTTATAGTTGAAATTTCCACAAGTCTTTAGTTTTAATATAGTGAATGAATTTTCTTAAGTGAGACAGTACTTGCCTATGTATACTAACCCTAGAGTAAAATTAATTAAAGATCAAGGATATTCATTATGAATTTTGTTGCAAGGTAAATGTCTAGGATAAATACAATGAATTACGAGTTCAAAGGGGTCTTCTTGGCCTCAAAGATTACATTCAACTGGAACAATGTAGCTGACAGATTTAGGGCACATGGACCTGGAAAACATCAAATATAGGATGTATGGGGTCAATCACACAAAGTTGGCCAAGAAATTAGTGGACAATGGTATAGCTCAACCTACAAGGTTTCCAACATCAGTGCAGTGTCTAGAACTAATTATGGAATACAGAGAGCACTATCACCTTGAATCAAGAAGCCTGAGTCATTGCACTAGATGAAAGAGTGATAGATGACCTCTCTCTTGAAGCTATTGTAGAAGCTTTCAATATTCTTGTATACCCTAAAGTGACCAAAGATTATGGGTAGGTTGTTTATGACCAAGGACTAGATCAATGTAGGAAGGTCATTAATGATAATTGGATGAAGAAGCTTAGAGTTGCAATTTCTAAGTTACCCAAGAATTTTTATAGAAGTGATTTCATCACAGAAATCAATGATTTGGTAACTCTCTTGAGTAGAGTTATGGGAATTCCATCCACCTCTTCCTTTGAAGGATGGATGTTTAGTTTTGTTGAAGAGGTTGGAAATGGGGAAAATAAAATATATTGGGCCAAGCTTATCAGTGATAACATTCATGCCTAATTTATGGCCTTAAAAATTACCAGGACATTTTATATGACATCTTATGTGGTCTACATGTTGGCCAGGAACTTCACATATCTTGGGCTGACTAAACTTGGGAATGTTGGTAATGCTACTAGAGAATGGAATTATATGACTATTATCTGCAATTACAACTAGAGAACGCTTTGTCACATTATAAAAGGGTTAATGATGCATGCACCATGCATATAACAAGGATGTTGCAAGGGGATTTGAGCATGAGATTGTCAGTATCTACAATGGAGCTAGTTAAGAAGTTTGGATACTAGTTTATCCAATTTCCTAAGTTCACTATTTGAGGATAGAGGGTTTCACTGGGTCACCCTATAGGATTCCTAAATACCCCACAGATAAAATGGTGTTACTAGAATTGAAAATATAAATATGCAAATCACACCAACTTTTGAAGGAACTGCATAGGGATGGAGTATTGTTTCCTCTCATTATGGGCAGAGGGTTATTTGCATGTCCAACATCATATGCTGCTGAAGAATCAGATGTTGAGATGCAAATGTATCATCTTCTTTTCTACAAGGCTAGGAAACATTTTGATCCATATCACACATTGAAGAAAAATGTGGGCAAACAATATTGTCATAAGGAACACCTGGAGGATTTTTGGCTCAATTGCCATGATGAACATGAAGTAAGGAAAAAGAAATGCTCTAGGCTCCTGGTAGACTTCATTAAAATGTTCAACATTACTTTTGTGCCAGATTAATTAGTAGATGATGGAGAATTGGTTTAGGAGGTAGAACATAGGATAGTTTTTGGTCAACCTATCCCTCCTCCCAATTGGGCTAAAGAAGAAGTTGGTTCTCTCAATGACTTATTGAGAGAGAATATTAGGTACAACAAAAGATGGGTTGATGCACAAGTCGCTCCTCTAGTTTCCCAAAGGATTATTTTGACTTACCCTCCATTACAACCCTAGAGGAGAAGGGTGTCTGATGAAGAAGAACCATCTAGAGAGGGAGAAGCTTCTGATCTAAAGGGAAAGGGAATAGAAATTAATAGTGAGGAGACTGAGGAAGAAATAATAGTGTCTGCTCCCAAGGACAAGGGGAAATGAAAATAAAAGAGGATGAGGGTTAGTCAAAAACCTTCCACTGCTACTAGGACTCAAGTGTATAAAAGAAAGAATGATCAAGAAGAAGAAGGTGAGGGAGAAACAGAGAAGTAATTGGTAAGAAAGCCAAAGAGAGGGAAAAAGGATAAAGCTCCTCTTGTTGCACCACCAACCATGCCACCTCCTATTTCTTCCATTTCCACTACCCCTATTGCATATGTTCCACAACCTTCCACCTTTTCCATTCCATCTATTTATGCCACCACAACCAACCATCCTTCTTCTCTCCTCGTTTCCTTTCACTTCCTACTTCTTCTCTATGTATCCCTACTACCACTATTGTCACTTCTATTCCTCTTACCACTCCCACCATTACACCCTCTTCACCATCCACCCAAATAGCTTCTACCATCCCTACATTGTCTTCTCTTCCACTAGCATTTACTTCCACTTTTTCCATTCTATCATCTTCTACCTCACTACTATCACCTTCTTCTCCCTTGTAGCAAGTACAAGTTCCTATCCCTACTATTACATCTACCATGTCCACCCTTCCATCCATTCCCATTACTATCCCTTCTTTTATTTCTCAGCTTGCTCATGCTCTTCCTCAGGATACAACCACCAATGTAATCAGTGTTGTTCTTTATAAAGTAAACAAAGCTGTGGGGTCCCAGGTTGGAATTAGTTTTGACCCCTCTTCACCTCCTAATAATTTAGAACTCCCATCCCTGGAGGGCATTAATATGGTTTGTAAATAAATGGAAGCACAATAAATTGCTAATATGAGTATTGATCCTATCCAAGCTATACAAGATAATATTCCTATAGATACAATGATTGAAACATGTGATATTGATTAGCATATGGGTATAGTTTATCAAACTGATGATGCAGTGTCTGATCAACAGAAGGGAGCAATAAATGAGGAAGTCCCAAAGGGGATTGATGAGGATTTATCAAGTCTCTCTAGAGAAATAGAACAAGTAAAGACTCAAGAAGATGTTTTATTAATTGAGCAAGTGTCAACTTATGAACCACTTGTCTGTACTGACAATAAGGAAGTTGATCCTAGGGATCATCCCATGGAGGAAGGAAAAGTGAATAAATATTTTGAGCAGTCGGAAGTCCACAAATCCTCTCTTCATCGACAACAAGAGATAAATTAAATAACAAGAGATAAATAAAGATTATGATTCCTCAGCCCATCAATGACTGTGTTGGTTATTTTCCCAGACTGGATGCTTGTTCCCAATTATCCCTACAAAGTAGCCATCATTGATCAACAGGATTCCCGAGCCAGGGGCCAACAGTACAGGAGATAGACTCTATAAATATCTCCTCTTCTTCTTTAGGATATGCAGAACCAAGGGGGGTATTCCCTATTCAACATCTATGAAATGCATCTACAAATTAGCTAGGATGTTGACACAAAGCAGATAAATCCTCTCTTATGCAGATAAAAACTGTGAGATAAGTGCAAAGGGGCTAGCTTTGGGCCTATGTTCAATTGTGAGATAGAGGATTTCGGTCCTAAACTACTCCTAATGTCCTAAAAGGTTTGGTTATGAAGATTTAAGTTTGATTTTATGTTTGGATGCAAAACTGAGACTTTGGGTTGTAACCTAAATACAAGACCTGATTGGTGCCTATCCAGGGCTCGGAGTCAATAGACATATATATGTGAATGTTTATCACAGACCTAAAACAACAATCAAATTTCAAGGGGATTATGTAATGTCTGCCTTACAGACAACACCCAAGATAAAGTATTTAGTTATTTCTGCTTACAAACATCCTTACTGCAATGTATTCTTTTCAATACTTAACCCAAAACATTTAATCTACTCCTTGAGCAGAAGTAAAAAGACTAAGCATTCAACATAGGAAACCCATATCCTAGAATCTCTCACACCTCTTAGCTGTTTAGATTTAGAAGAACACATTCAATTTGGAGACAAATAACAAAATACATGCTATAAAGCATTACTCATTTAAATCAACATGAAACTGATGAATTCTGTATATAAGACATTCAACATACAACTCATAAACTCACAAAATACCCAGAATAGAGCCACCAATGAGATTGTGTTCGATTACAACACCAAAATTTGTCCAGTTTTCAACAAAAAAAAGAATATCCCAGTCTACCCTTTATACCTAGACTGTGTATTCAACAAAATTTACAATGCAAAAATTAAAATCCTTGCCAGATACACTGCACCAGAAATGGCGCCCAAAATATTGAATGCAGCAAGGGAAAACATAGGCGAGGGCAGGTGGGCTCGGGATCAGAGCCGCCACTCAAAGATTTGCATCATAATCTTGGTAGTTGGCTGTTCAACCATCGCCCATGCCTCTGTACGTTTCCATTAATGGCTCAACTACCCACAGTCTCTCTCAAAAATTGTAGCAGTGTGCTCATGGAGTTTTCCTGCTCAAAACATGCCTGAGGATGCAAAAAAAAAATAGTGCTGCAACCTTAAAACCTGGCCGTTGATTTGATTCCATCGCTGAGATTATCAGCGCCAAAAAATGCTGAAAAGTCACCAACCAATGATATCGTGCCACGTAGGCACCTTGATCTTCTATCGCTGACTTTTTCTCCTTTTCATTTTTAGCCATTTTCACCCTTGTATATGCAAGAATGAATGCATATACAATTGCTCAACAAACCCTTGTTTATGCAAAAATGCATATACATACAATTGTTCAATATACAAGGTAGACCCCCAAATGTTCATGAGGCAGACTGGAAACTTATTCGGGTCCGGTTTGTTCCCTTTTCATTGCACATCAACTTGTATATCAGCATATACAAGCACTTTATACAACCCATGGACTTCCAATTTCATTCACTGCATTTGACTCTTCCTTTGCGTCTGGGTTGTATGTCATTTCTTTGTATATGCAAACACCTCCGCACCTTCCCTTTGTATGCCGAACAGACAAACTCATTTCTATATACCTGCGGGCCCCACCAATTGTATCTTTGTTGCTTTGTATGTTGGCATGTACAAACGCCAACATACAAACCCTTAAACATACAAACAAGGAATATTCCTAGAATCTTCAATGTACATTCTGCCTTTGTACATGAGATACAATGTATCCTTTTCATTACATATAGCCGTTGTATATCTTGGACATACAATAAAACATGCACAAGCAAAACCCGATATACATTTAGAGAACCTTCTGGGAATCTGCAACAGATTCCTTCTATGTATATGCATCTTTTTTGAGCCTGATATGCATTTGGAAATGCATACAACTACAGAATATTCCCGAGAATCTGCGATAGATTCCCCCTTGTATATACAAACTCAAAATGCACTTAAAAATGCATATAACTCATTTTTTCATCACTTTTTGGAGGCTGATAGAGATTTCTCAAGCTCGCCAACATACATTTGCAATTTGCACATACAAAAATTTGACATTTTTCTCAAGTACGATAGGAAAAAGGAGTGAAACATTGCACAGAGGCCGGTCAATCTTCGAACACTAAACCATGAGGATGAGATTTAATAACCAGGCACCCACCATGGAAGGTCAGCGTTAGAATAGAAAAAATGGTGCAAGACCCCATGACTTAGAAATTTCAAGGTTTGAATGAGAAAACCTACAAACGCTCCAGCTTAAAACCCTAAACATAAATGAGTACTAACACAAGCTCCGATTGGGGACATGCATGCGCAAGACTGCAGCGAGGACTAGACTATTCTAGGGCAGACCAGACAAAACCCAAAACTCAAAACACGACCGACTGTACAAGGCATGTACAAAATATTTACACCTAATTTACAATGTGCACAAAAGACATTCATCTATGAGAAATAAGCTTTAAGGAATTTACCGTGCACAGGCAATTCCAGTAGTTCACCATTGAGGGCCTGAAGAAAATAAGAATCATCTTCATGAATATTGCCAATTTGGTATGGGCCAGTCCATAAGGGCTCAAATTTACCATGCTTGCCTTTATCCTGGCTCCTTGCATTCCACATAAGGACCAGGTTACCTATCTGAAACCTTCTTTCTGTAGCCCTTTTTATCAAACAGATATTTCAGTTTTTGTTGTTTCTTGATGTTTGTTTTCTGTGCCTCCTGTCTGATTTCATCTAGTGCAACCAACTGATTTATTCTTTCAGTCATTGCGTCCTCAACATCCTCCTCATTTTCTTGTATGAATTTATAAACTGGTAGGAGGTTATTCACAGGCAATCTAGCTGCTGCACCATATACTAATTCAAAAGGTGACCTTCCAATTTCTCTTTTTACTGTCACCCTGTCAGCCCATAATGCCAACTTCAGCTTTGAATCCCAAGCCCTCTTGTTTTTATCTATCACCCTTTTGATGATCTTCATGAGACTTTTGTTGCTTGACTCTGCTTGACCATTTCCTTGTGGATGGTATGGTGATGTATGAGACAAATCAATTCCATAATTATTGCAAAAATTAATAAATTCACCAGACCTGAAGCACATAGCATTGTCTGTGACCAATTTGGCTAGTACTCCAAATCTGATAATAATATTTTCTAGAATGAAATCCATCACCACTTTGCTTGTAGCTTTTTTAGTTGGAATGGCTTTAATCCATTTAGTGAAGTAATCAGTAGCAACCAAAATCCAACTGTGTCCTCCACTTGATTTTTCTGAGATTTCCCCTATAAAATCAATCCCCCATTGCTGAAATGGGGCTTCTACAATTATAGTCCTAAGGGGTAATGCACCATCATATCTTAGCTTTCCTGAGAACCTTTGGCAAGGATCACATTTTCTTACCATTCTGTGTGCGTCTAAGAAGAGAGTTAGCCACCAATAGCTTGCTCTGAGAATTTTGTGGGCCGTTGTTTGGCCAACATAGTGTCCACCACACACTCCATTGTGCATGTCACTTGGAATATCCTTAGCCTGATCCTCATTCACACATCTAAGTAATACACCATTAGGATTTTTCCAATATAGCCCTCCTTGAACTATGATGTATTTAACAGCATGTAACTTTAAGGTCCTTTTCTGATTATCACTGAGATGGGAAGGACAGTTTAGATTTTGCAAATAATGTACTATATCCTCATACCATTCAGACTCTGGCATATTTATAACTTCACTATGCACTACATTCACTTGGCATGCCTCTAGATTTGACCGTGTCATTAATTTTGCCAAACCTTGTCCTCTTACCAATTTTGTGATCTGTATTTTAATGTTGAACTCTTGCAATTTATTTATCCATCTGCATCTTCTTCCAGTTACCTCTTGTTGAGTAAAACTATCTTTGATTGCTGCTTGAGGCACATATGCAATTATCTGAGACCCTACCAAATATGGCCTGAAGCTTTTGACTACTCTAACCAGTGCATATGCTTGCTTCTCCATGATGTCATATTTCAATTCAGCAGCCTGCAATGACCTGCTAAAGAAAGCAATAGGTTGTTCAAACCTTTCTTCATTTTTCTGCAATAAACATGCAACAACAGTGTGGAAAGAAGCAAATGAGAACAACTGGAATGGCTTAGAAAAATCAGGAGATTTTTGCACAGGAGCCATCTTTATAGCCTCTTTGATGTTTTGAAATGACTTAGTTGCTTCATCTTCCCATTTGACAATTGCACCTTTCTTCAACATTTTAGAGATATCTTTCGTGGTCTCTACAAAGTTAGGGACAAATCTCCTAACAAAATTAATTTGCCCAAAGAAGGAGTGAACACCTTTCACTATTCTAGGGATCTAAATTTTGTCAATTGCAGCCACCCTTTCAGAATCAATCCTGACTCCATCCTTGGAAACAATATGACCAAGCAATTTTCCTTCCACTACCCCAAAAGAACATTTCTTTGGGTTGAGTGAGATGCCATATTCCAATGCTCTAATAAAGATCTGTTCTAAGTGCATGCAATGTTGCTCTTCCTTTTTTGAATAGGCAGTTAAATCATCCTGATATACAGCCAAGATTGAGTCAATTAATCCTGTAAAAGCAACATCCATAGCCCTCTAAAATGTAGCACCTGCATTTGTCAGTCCAAATGGCATTCTCACATATACATAGGTTCCCCATGGAGTGGTGAAGGTAGTTTTATATTGTTCAGATTCTTTTATCTTCACCTGATTGTACCCTGAAAATCCATCCATCATGGATAAAAGTTCACAGCCAGTCACCTTCTGCAACATGGCTTCCATGTTAGGCAATGGATAATTGTCCTTCAAAGAAGATACATTGAGATTTCTAAAGTCCACACAAAGCTTTATGTCACCATTCTTCTTTCTAACTGGAACAAGGTTGGACACCCAAGTTGATTGTCTAATAGGCATAATTATTCTAGCCTCCCTAAGCTTCATAAGCTCTTCTTGCATTTTTGGAGCTAAAGTTGGGTTGATAGGTCTTTATTTTTGTCTAAATGGTTTAGCTCCAGGCTTCAAAGGGATTTCATGCTGGAATAAATCCTCTCTATAAGCTTTCAAGTCCTCATATGACTAGGCAAAGACATGCTTATACTTTCTTAGTAGTGCAATCAGCATACTCCTGATATGTGGCTTAAGCCGTTTGCCAATATATACATTTTTGGGGGCATGAGATGTCCCCAAGTTTATCTCCTCCAAGTCAATCTTGTTTGTTGGAGATGCCTTTGTAACAAATTGGTCCCTATTGTCAAATGCTCTCTCTAAAGCGACCATCCCCCTAGGGATTTTATTTGTCTTGAGCTGAATTACCTCCTTCCCTAAGAGAGTTTCTTTCCCCTCCACAACTTCTACAAAGTTCTAAAAATCCATTTCTTGGTTCTCATATTCATCAATGCAATGTAGGAATCTCAGTAAATCTTTATCATCATCAAATACCTGCCAGCTGCATACATTATCTAGTACTACAGGTCTAAGTTTGACTTCAACATTTGTAATGTCTGGCAGAGTAACATCATATTGCCTTATGGCTACATTGGCTAGAAAATCTGCCCTGACATTTTTTGAACTCTCAATCCAATTTATGGAAAAGGCATCAAACAATTCAATCGTATCCCAAACAGCATGCTTATACTATTTTAATCTCTTATTTTTTGATGCATACTTATCTTTGACTTGGGAAACAACTAACTCTGAATCCCCAAATACTTTGAGCATCTTGATCCCATGCTTCAAAGCAACATTCAATCCTAATAACAGAGCTTCATATTCTGCGATATTATTTGTACAAGAAAACTTCAACAAGAAAGAGAATTTTAGAAGCTTACCAGCTAGAGACAGAAATACAATTCCAACACCAGATCCTTCCTTTGAACAAGCTCCATCAAAATACATGGTCCATAGACCCTGTTGGTCAAGCTCCTGAATGCACATATCTCCCTCTTTACCCCCTTGATCATCTGAGACAACTCTGAAGTTATCATAGTTGGTATCCACAAAACATATATGCTCCTCTGATTCTTGATCCTCAACTGTGTCTAGTGACCTTTCTTCTCTAATCAATTTGACATCCCTACCATTCATCAAGATCATGGAATATGATAGATCTAGTTGCATACTTCCACCAATCAACGCTGCCCATCTTCTTGACAACAACATACCATATTGTGGCTTGATATCAACAACTATTATGTTCATTTTGTAGGTTTTTTCAGGATATGCTGCCAATCTGAAATCTACATCTTTCATAATTCCAATGACTGGTACCTCTCTAGCATCCATGGCATAGCATTTCCCACATGCCTTATCTATCTTTAACCCATCTTGATGCATAATGGCCAAAGGCATGATATTCGTTGATGCTTCTGAGTCAAGCATACAATTCTTAATCACTTTTCCATTTATGACAAGGGAGACATAAAATGGCTCAACCTGTGAGGGGCATTTTGTCATGGTGACTCCCAGATATACTTCAGGAGTCTCATCCTCATCAATACACATGGCTTGTTTCTTACCGTGAGTCTCAATACTTTGATTAGCTTGACAGGGTACTCCTGAAATCAGGGACAATGTTTTATTTCTGAACTCCTCAACTTTCATCAGCTCCATCAATGGAACAGAGACCTTTACCTAGGACAAGACCTGAGTTATGTCAAACAGAGCATAATTTTGTACAGTAGTTGTAGCCTGATCTACAGTTTTATTTTTATCCTGGTATGATCTAGCTTTAATTTTCGTGGCTCTTTGACTGTCATCTCTGATCTGAATTTTTTTTTTGATCCTCAACCTGGGGAATTCTATTTTCTGACCCTTGAGAATCATGACCTATTTTTTGCTTAAAATTTTTCTTATTATTGCTCCATTGCTTCTTTTGTGTTTCAGTCCCTTTATGACTGTGCACTGGTTGGCTCACAAAAGTATTTTCTAGTTGGTGTGAGTTACTTACCTGAGCTTTACCCCTGAGATTGTAATTACTTTTGACTTGAGCAACTGCTGCAGTTGTGAAGGCTCTAATCTCTTCATCAGATGGTCTCCTCAAGTTGTTCAAAAAATTGTGTGAGTCCTAAGCATAAGCATAATTATCTTCATCATCTTCATCACAGGGAAACTGCTGGTAGACCTGAATCTCATTATTTGTGCTTGCATCAACATCATGAGAAGGATACTCCCTGTTTGTAGACAACATATTGATATTGTCATCTTCCATGCAATGTGGCTCATTGCACTCATCATAGGCCACAACATTGTTATATAGAGACTGAGCAATCATACATTGTGACTGTGAGTGAGGCATCTGACAGATTATCCACCATGGGGTGTCATCAGCAATATTAACAGCCTTCTTCAAAGGATCAGGTGTTTCTCTAACATTTTGAGTCCTTTGACTTGGGTTATTGTTTGGGAGAATGGGTTTACCATTATGCCAATTAGTATTATATGGCATATCATGTAATGGTGGTCTTCTTTCTTGCCTCTGGTAAACCTGCCTGTCAGGACCTATCCCCTTTTCATTTTTAGTCATTCTATAACTCAGGTCCTTGACAATAGTTGTCAATTTATCTAATTTACCCTCAGAAGTAGATGCATTGCCTTGAACACTTTGAGATTTAGTATTTGGATTTTGCAGAATTTTTACATTATCTCTTATGTTTGTCTTACCAGATGCTTTTCTGTTATTTTCAATATTTGTTGCAATTTTGAAAGCATCCCTGAGGCTAGTAGGACCTTTATCCCTTAATCCATAAGCTGTTTTGGCATCAAAAGCATTTATGTACAACACTATGCACATAGGTTCATTAGGCCTCAGATGATGTGGCAATTTGTTCAACACCTTAGTGAATCTAGCATTGAAATCAACAACCTGTTCATTCGATCCTTTGGTGATACCAGTGAATTCATTAATGAAAAAACTACGATCAGTTTTATCACCATATTGTTCTTTAAAAATTCTTCTGAAATCCTCCCATGATGGAATACTCCTGTCAGGCAGACCCTTGTACCATTCTCTAGCCTCATCAACTAAGGATTGCATGAATAATTTTATAAAAACATCCTCATGCTCAACCTCAAAGTTGTCCATGATATTCTGAAAAGCTTTTAAGTGATCTTCTCCTAACACAGTATTGTTTCTTAAAAACTTTGGCACTTGCAGCCTCACATGTTTATCAATAGGATTGGGGTAACCAGGAATGCCATCAAAAACCAATTGTCTGAATCTGTCCAGCTACATAGGCTGTCTACCAGGCTAAATAACATTGGCATTTCTATTTGCATTCTGATCTCTTACATTATTTAATGGTACTCTGGCATTGTTTGCATTCTATCTTTGATCATTCTGCTGATCCTAAACCTCATTTCTGTGCTGGTTCCCTAGCACATTTACATTTTCAAGGGTGGGAACTGAATCATTCTGAGCAGTTCTAAGAGCCTACACTTTCTGTCTCAGGTCATCTCTAATTTTTACTGCTTGCAAATATTCTAATTCTACTCTCAAACTTTTGATTTCTTTAACTAATTCCTCCTCTCTAGGCATAGAAGAGGATGGTTTCATTACATTCTGATCATCATTATCATCCCTTGGGGATTCAGCTTCTTCAAATCTATCAGGGGAATCAAGCAAAGGGCGTTCTTGAAACACTTCTGACCTCATTCTCAATCCACTACCCTGCTGTTTTTCATATACATTCTGTATTTCAGCCTCAGTGTTTGAAAAATAAGGTATTGTCCGGTCTGAAGATCCTGGATTGCCCTGAATATTATCATTACTTCTAGGAGAACCCTCTCGACTGGCTTGAACAGTCCCTTTTCTTCTATACATCATTTTTATGGATAATTCTTCAAACAGAGGATTACGTAGGGACCTTCTCCCTTGCATACAAATTTTTACTTTACTGGTTGGGAGATTTGTTCGGAGTCACCACCTACAACTAGGAATTGTTTTCTTTTAAAATCAGGGTTCTTTCTCAAAGCATTCCCCAGCGGAGTCACCAAATCTGTTGGTTATTTTCCCAGACTGGATGCTTTTTCCCAGTTATCCCTACAAAGTAGCCATCATTGATCAACATGATTCCTGGGCTAGGGGCCAATAGTACAGGAGATAGACTCTATAAATATCTCCTCTTCTTCTTTAGGCTCTGCAGAACTAAGGGGGGTATTCCCTATTCAATATCTATTACATGCATCTACAAATTAGCTAGGATGTTGACACAAAGCAGATAAATCCTCTCTTATGCAAACCAAAACTGTGAGATAAGTGCAAAGGGGCTAGCTTTGGGCCTATGTTCAGATGTGAGATAGAGGATTTCGGTCCTAAACTACTCCTAATGTCCTAAAAGGTTTGGTTTTGAAGATTTAAGTTTGATTTTATGTCTGGATGCAAAACTGAGACTTTGGGTTGCAACCTAAATACAAGACCTGATTGGTGCCTATCCAGGGCTCGGAGTCAATAGACATATATATGTGAATATTTATCACAGACCTAAAACAACAATCAAATTTCAAGGGGATTATGTAATGTCTGCCTTACAGACAACACCCAAGATAAAGTATTTAGTTATTTCTGCTTACAAACATCCTGACTGCAATGTATTCTTCTCAATACTTAACCCAAAACATTTAATCTACTTCTTGAGTAGAAGTAAAAAGACTAAGCATTCAACATAGAAAACCCATATCCTAGAATCTCTCACACCTCTTAGCTATTTAGATTCAGAAGAAGAACACATTCAATTTGGAGACAAATAACAAAATACATGCTATAAAGCATTACTCATTTAAAGCAACATGAAACTAATGAATTTTGTATATAAGACATTCAACATACAACTCATAAACTCACAAAATACCCAGAACAAAGCCACCAATGAGATTGTGTCTGATTACAGCACCAAAATTTGTCCAGTTTTCAACAACAAAAAGAATAGCCCAGTCTGCCCTTTATACCCAAATTGTGTATTCAGCAAAATTTACAATGCAAAATTCAAAATCCCTGCCAGATACACTGCACCAGAAATGGTGCCCAAAATATTGAATGTAGCAAGGGAAAACAGAGGCGAGGGTAGGTGGGCTCGGGATCAGAGGCGAGGGTAGGTGGGCTCAGGATCAGAGCCACCGCTCAAAGATTTGCATCATAAACCTTGTAGTTGGTCGTTCAACCATCACCCATGCCTCTGTACGTTGCCATTAATGGCTCAACTACCCGTATTCTCTCTCAGAAATTGCAGCAGTGCGTTCATGGAGTTTTCCCGCTCAAAACTTGCCTGAGGATGCAAAAAAAATAGTGCTGCAACCTTAAAACCTAGCCGTTGATTTTGATTCCATCGCTGAGATTATCGGTGCCAAAAAATGCTGAAAAGTCACCAACCAGTGATATCGTGCCACATACGCACCTTGATCTTCTATCGCTGACTTTTTCTCCTTTTCATTTTTAGCCATTTTCACCCTTGTATATGCAAGAATGAATGCATATACAACTGCTCAACAAACCCTTGTTTATGCAAAAATGCATATACATACAATTGTTCAATATACAAGGTGGACCCCCAAATGTTCATGAGGCAGATTGGAAACTTATTTGGGTCCAGTTTGTACCCTTTTCATTGCACATCAGCTTGTATATCGGCATATACAAGCGCTTTATACAACCCATGGACTTCAAATTTCATTCACTGCATTTGACTCTTCCTTCGTGTCCAGGCTGTATGTCATTTCTTTGTATATGCAAACACCTCTGCACCTTCCCTTTGTATGCCGAACATACAAACTCGTTTATATATACCTGCGTGCCCCACCAATTGTATCTTTGCTGCTTTGTATGTTGGCATGTACAAACGCCAACATACAAACCCTTAAACATACAAACAAGGAATATTCCTAGAATCTTCAATGTACATTCTGCCTTTGTACATGAGATACAATGTATCCTCTTCGCTGCATATAGCCGTTGTATATCTTGGACATACAACAAAACATGCACAAGCAAAACCCGATATACATTTAGAGAATCTTCTAGGAATCTGCAACAGATTCCTTCTATGTATATGCATCTTTTTTGAGCCCGATATGCATTTGGAAATGCATACAACTACAGAATATTCTTGGGAATCTGTGATAGATTCCCCCTTGTATATGTAAACTCAAAATGCACTTAAAAATGCATATAACTCATTTTTTCATCACTTTTTGGAGGCTGATAGAGATTTCTCAAGTCTGCCAACATACATTTGCAATTTGCACATACAAAAATTTGACATTTTTCTCAAGTGCCATAGGAAAAAGTAGTGAAACATTGCACAGAGGCCGGTCAATCTTGAAACACTAAACCATGAGGATGAGATTTAATAACTAGGAACCCACCATGGAAGGTCAGCGTTAGAATAGAAAAAACAATGCAAGACCCTATGACTCAGAAATTTTAGGGTTTGAATGAGAAAGCCTGCAAACGCTCCAGCTTAAAACCCTAAACACAAATGAGTACTAACAGACTGCAAATCAGATTAAAGCCTAAACAAATAGTTGAAGTCCCCACATTGGATTTGGCAAGCTTTCTTAACAAACTTGATAAGCTAAAGGAGAAGAAGAAAACAAGAATGATTTCCACTATTACAAAAGATACTTCATGTTCTTGGGTGGCACATATTGCAACACCACTTGTTGATAAGGATAATAGGGACCTTAGAGCTGAGAAGTTTTAGATTTCCACTAGCAATTTGGGTCCAACAACTAGAACGCAATAAATTGAAGAATTATAGGGTTATGTGACCACCATGTTTAGAGAATGCACAAGGATGAACTAACAAAGAGGTAATTGAAAGAATAGGTTGTAGAATTGCAAGCATATATCAAGCACCCAGTAGGCCCCCTACAGAAGGATGGTGGCACTGTAGTTCCTCCCATGATTTTGTTAAAGTAAGAAGTTGATGAGTTTAGCAAAATGAAACATATGGCTAAGGCAACATAGGATTGGTTAGACAGTATATATGATCGAGGTTGTCAAACCATTGATGAGACTATCCAAGCTTGGAAGATTTTTCATCTCTAACGGACAATATGAATAACCTCTTGGACGAATGCAATGGAAATAAAGAATATCATGCTCAAGTTTTCTCTAGAGTGGAGACGATGTGTGAATTGTATGCAAAAAAGATTGTAACTAAGGACAATTTGAAGGAGCCTTACTACTATTGGGAAAGGTTTCCATTAACTTTGCAATCCTAACCAATTCATGTGTCTTCAAAGTTCTTGGAATGTGTTCCCCAACACATAGGACTTTGAGAGATAAATTAATATTTAATTATGTTACTTGGCTTATTGTAATTAACTCCTAAATGATAGGGTTAAACTTGGGCATCCACTTTTAAAGTGGGGTCCATGAAGACTTGTTGACAACTCCTTGAAGTCTATTTTGGGTGTTTGACAACTCCTAGTGAGTGGAAGTTAACTTGGGCACCCACTTTGGAGGTATCTTATATTTAGACTGGGAATTTGTTTTTTTATGTACATGAGTGGATTTTGTTGATACACTTTGCATGGATATGATGTGGGAGTTATCAGAAGTGTTAGAGATGCATGATATTGGAATATTGCTTGCTTGAGCTCATAAAAGCTTGCATGTGCTTGCATGTTGTTGCATGTCACTTGCACGTGCTTGCATGTTGTTGCATGTTACTTCTATGAACTTGCATGTGCTTGCATGTGCTTGCATGTTACTTCTATGAACTTGCATGTGCTTGAATGTTCTTGCATGCTAGTTATTTTGACTTGCATGTTGTTGCATGTCAATTATATGGACTTGCATGTTGTCGCATGTCAATTATTTTGACTTGCAGGTTGTTGCATGTTAGTTATATGGACTTTCATGTTGTTGCATGTCAGTTATATGGAGTTGCATGTTGTTGCATGCCATTTTTATGAGGTTGCTTGTAGAACACTCCAACTCAAAAAACTTGCAGAACACTCCATCTACAGATTTACACATGTTATTAATTTCTTATTTGAAAGCATTTAAAAGATGGATAGATACAACTTTACCTTGTTCTCTCCCCCTTTTTCCAACATGTGGTATCAAAGTTATTAGTTGTAGTGAGAGAGGGATGCTTTTTTCTGAAGTATTGAAGGAATTTTAGTTGCAAAGGAAGTTCTATGTGTTAACATTATTTTGTAGATCTGTGAGTTTAGAAGCCATGGTATTTAACTCTCAGATGGATATTGTCAAAATAATCTTTGTTGTGCACTTGAGACTCAAGGTTATGGATTTTTATGGAGTTGATCCTATGATAATGATTTGGAGCTCCATTTTGACAATATGTGTATATTCTCTTGTTTGGTGCTTTTATTCCATTACCATGTGGTCATGTGCAATGAAAGGGTGTTTATGTTGGATGGTTACTATTACTAAATTATGTTTGCAACCTAATTTAGTGAGGCCTAGACAGTAGTTGTTGGAAAGGGGGTAGAGAAAATTTTTATGTGCAATGATCATCCAGTTAAATGTTTGATGTCTTGACAAAAGAATAAGAAAAGATCACTTATTAGGATCATATGACAGCTCAAGTTGGGCTATCAAACTATCCTGATAACTGAAATGCCCTAGAGACAAGAAAGCAGACATTCAAATAATGACATGTATCTAACTGACTTCATTTTTTTCAGTTATGATGTTGTTGATTATGCAGTACATTTCAGTGCAGTTTCAAGAGAGAGGATACTTTATAAACTGTCATTTCTTCATCATGTATACATAAAGTCATTGCATAAAGTAAAATAACTGATTATATTCAAAAGAGTGTTTAAATATGTCCCACACAAGCCATGGGAGTGACTGGAGTATGCTACATAAAAGTAAATTTTACTTTTTGAAGGAATAAAATGCATAAGAAAAGTAGAGGGACCCATCATTGCCTGCGAATGATGAATCTCAAAGTTGAGTTGATCTTCATCTCCCTCCATCTGTCGAGCTCTAGAGCACCTGCAAAAAAGTTTTGTTAGAGCTCTGGGTTCCAAAACTTTTCATACACATAGTCAAATCAACAAAAAGTACCACCTACTTTTATGGAGCAATAACTATCTAGTGAGAAATAAGAGAGAGAAGATAAATTGAGCATATTCAGAGCCATATCAGATAATGTTCAAGCAGAAGCAAAAGAGATAGCTGAATAGGCATATTCAAGTGCCATATCAGGGAAAAAGATAAATCCACACAAGAAGCATCATGTCATGTAACCAAAGGTATGTTTTATATCTAACTTGTTTGTTCATTGTGCAGGTATAGGTGAAATATATCAAGATCAATCAAATTATAGCATGTGGTGGAAGAAATGGGCTCCCACAAGGGTTGAGCCCAGCATGCTGCCCGCTTGGTTAACAAGAGGGATATGAAGTGTATTTTCATCAATGAAAGTGACTTCAAGTCACAACAGTCAAGGTATGTAAACGCAGTTGATATGCATTGTATGCTACAGGATAGTCAAAACTACATCATGACAATGATACTAAACCTCAAAAAGATAGTACAGTTTATCACTGTCAAGATCATGGAATATTTTATAATAACTCACATTTTCAAGTACAATGACATTCAAAATCCTGTATGAGCATCACTATCACAGGAACAAAGAGAGCAGAGAATCAACAATGATTGCTATAGGTACATCATAAAATGGCTATCCATTGTTACAAGCAAGCTTACATAATTCAAATAGGAGCAGTCACTTTTTTTCTTTTGGATGAAAGATATAAAAGGCAAGTCATTTGGTCTCTGCATTAGTAGGGTATAGAGATTGTTCATGATACAACAATGCCAACATGCAGGCTTCATTCATAAAGCATATTCAAGTATTCATAATAGTTGTTCATGGATTAAGCATAAAAGACAACAATTAGTCACAAGGTTTCCACATTTCAATCCATTGATACACTATTACATAAATAACCATTGATACAGTGATTAAGCTATAGAATCATGAATAATTCCTGCATGTTACAGTGCAATATAATCAAGAAGAATACAGTGGCAGTCATGAGTTAGGACATGGCAAAAGGTACCATGACATATTATCAATGCTGAAATGAGATCAATGGTCAAACATCACTTTAGGCACAACAATATTAGTTATATACAGTCATATAGTGGACAATAACAGTGAGTGTTATGTGTGAGCAACCTTTCTTTACTTTATTGCAACCATTTCCGTGAAGGAAACCTACAGGGCCACATGAAGATATACCGGAGGGTGTATACAGGTAAAAAGGAGACAGTCATGGGTGTAAATATTGATGCAAAAAGGGCAAACATCTCTTATTTAGAGACAATGGATATATAAAGGAAAAACAATGCTAAAGAAAACAAAGAAATTATATGAAAAGCATTGCAATAATATACAGTGATAAGGTATAAAAGAAGAGAAGACAACAAATGATAGATAGTCACATCACAATGAGGAGAGTATGAACTAGGCAATGTAATAAATAACAGTGTAGATTACAATATTGCCACAAGAAAGGATATTGTCAAAAGCAGGAAGAGTAGAAGGACAACCATTGATGCCAACAGAGACAACCATAAATACATGAAGATACAGTCATACAAGTAAGATGAACATGATGTATATAACAATCATTCAAGATTGTCTTGAACAATGAGCATAAGGAAAAAGCAATCTTATGATGATAGAAAAAATAAACAAGAATGTAAATGCAATCATGAAAGTACAACAAGGTCTAGGCATGTCTATTATCCTTTAGCCTCTATGAAGATCATATGAAACAATCATGAATACAATAAGACAGTGGTAATGAAAGTGATAAAGACAACAATGCAAGGTAGTTGGTTGCTGTAGAAATAGGTGTCCCTTTGTTTGAAATCTTTGTAACTAAACATGAAAAGTATATAGAATATCAAAAGCAGTAAATCTCACTAGAAATGTGTCTACCTATGAAAATGAGATACTAAGTGGATGCAAATTGAACCTAAAATGCATCTAATCTTAAGTCCAAGGGACCTCAAGATTGGACTAAATCACTACTATGCTTCTATATCTAATTGTACACCCTATCTAAGCAAACTAGTGATGATATGTCCTAATAGATATGTTATGCTAAATTAACTAACTAGAATTGCACTAATTCTATGCATGTGAGCACTCAAATCGATAGAATAACTTTGCATAAAATGACTTATTCCAAATGGGAGATGGAGGCCTCAATTTATAGATTTTTGGAGATGGGATTGGAGGGCTAGGATCAATTTCAAGGATCAATGGTTGAGATTGCTTGAGGATCCTCAAGCAAGGAGAATTGGACAAATGGCATGTTTGGGTTGGATGAGAAGGTTTCCCCAAGATTCAAGGGATGATCAATGGATGAGAATGCAAGTTTGAATGGATGGATGGCTAGGATTGAGTAGGTGTATGACATGTAAGGACTCATTTATGAAAAGGTAAGGCTTGGACTTTGTGAGGAATTTTAAATTCCATGGAGAGGACAAGTGGAATTTAAAATTGGAAGAATAGTGTTCAAATAGTGCCACATGGAATTTTAAATTGGAAGGAATAGTCACATGGAGTGGGTGGAAGAAATAGGACAAATGTACTCAATTTGGAAGATTTGCCCATGCTTCCAAAGTACCACTTGTCATGTACATGTGTGTACATTAGATGACAAGTGGACTTCTATAAACATAGGGGTTTGTAATGATGAATTAATTAAAATTAATTCATGTGCACATGGATTAGAAGAAACTAATTATGATTACAAAAAGTAATAAAAAATGAATAAAATAGGGAATTAAATAAATATGATAATTTATTTAATTTTTGACATGAACTATAGTAAAAAATATTTAATTTTCAAACTATAGTAGAGGAATTTAATTTTTATGATAGTAGAAAAATACCGAATAAATTAATTAAATAATTAAAAATTACTTAATTAATAATCAGATTAGATGACATGATGCAGATGAATAGGGTTGGATGAGTGGGTGGATGAAATTGGTTGTGACCATTTTCAGGTGTCTACATTTTTTCCCTCTTTGATATGGCGTCACGGCTGTCGTAGTTAGCGGGTTGACGAGATATCAAAGAATATAGAATTTTTTAATAAATATGCCCCGGTGAGTGAAAAGAAATGACATGGGTGATGAGGTGATGCCCCTTTGAGAGATTAGCAAGAAAAGAATTTTTCTGGTGATTTCTCGAAAAAGGAGGAAAATTGACGAAAAAGGGTGGAAAAGGTGGTCCCGAGACTAAAGAATAGGGAAGAAATGAAAGAAATGTGGAAAAAAAAGGGAAAAGAAGAGGTGGGTAGATGGAAAAAAGTTGAAAAATAAGTTGGGTGGGGATTGACGCTTAGCCCAACACTTTAGTGCCTAGCCTTTGGAGGGGTGGGGATCATCTCTTAGCTCGACGCTTCAGCTCTTAGGCTTTGGAGGGGTGGGGATCAACTCTTAGCCTGACGCTTAAGCTCTTAGCCTTTGGAGGGGTGGGGATCAGCTCTTACCCTTATGGATTGGCACCTAGCCCCATGGAGGGGTGGAGATTGGTGCCTAGCCTCATGGATTGGCACCTAGCCCCATGGAGGGGTGGGGATTGGTGCCTAGCCTCATGGATTGGCGTCTAGGCCCATGGATTGGTGCCTAGGTCCACGGAGTGGCACCTAGGTGAGGTAATAGCAGATGAGGGGGATGATGATGATGAGGATGCAGATACAAAAGAGGATATGGAGGAGGTGAATAGGCGAGTGATCATGATATGCAAATAGGTCCCTAAAAAATGATCACAAGATGGTAGGGGAGATATGGGTTAGTAGAAAGGAGGGAGTGATGGAAATGTAGGTGTGGATGAATCTTGAAGTAAAAGGAGAGGGATGGGATGATGAGTGTAGATGCAAATGCAAGGAACTACATCATATTGAGATATTCTGCCAATAATAATAAAATATTAAGTGCTACTGTTGATATAGCATGGGATGTTATGCACCAGGGTACGTGGAACCAAGGTGACAAGGCATCCATACATAAGACTTGACTCTACAAACAATAGGATGAACCCATACATGCCCATAATAGTACAACCTTGTCTAGACAAGGGAAGGGGACTCATAGCATAAGTCCTTAATACACCAAAGGTATGAAGAACCTTAGATGCAAAAGGGGATGAATATGCTAGAACTGACCCTACGATCCATGAGGTATGAATACTAATATGGAGTAATGGGAACTTCCCACAAGCACGACACACAAAAGCAATGACCATGCCCCATTCTAGATTGATCTCCACATGCCATGATATAATGAGATCAAGGCAGCTTTGACATAATCCAAGAATAATGCATAAGATAAAAATCAAAGACCAAAAGACTGACTGACTCAAAACACACAGCCATTGTACCAGTTGCCGAAGGATGGATGAAGGATTTTTTATGATTTTGTCCATTGTAGGAAGGATGCACCCTAGGACAAGAATCGATGATGGATTAAACTAAACTAAGGACAGGCGAAGGGATACGTGCTGCTAGTTATGAAAAAGCCAATATGTTGGTGAAAGATTTTTTGGGAGAGTGTTATGCTTTGATAATATGCCCAACAAGTATATTGATCGTAGGTTAAGTGCAATCAACAAGCTCAGGAAGGTGGGACCATCCAAACAGGTTGGATGGGTGCATCGTATGTACTTGCGTACTCGATACTTCCTTCGCATTCTAGACTGCCTACATACCCTGTGTCCATGGGATCAAGGCACATTACAATGTGGGTGGTGATGATATGTAGTTCTAGGAGACTTGATGATGTAGGGACAGGGGTTGGTTCATGTAGATGATGTGTAGTTTAGATATAAAAATTGTGATAGGTAGGGGATGGTGTCAGTGTAGTAAAGGATGTGATGTTTGTGTGAAACCATTAAAGGAACCAAGGTTATGGATGGATAGGAAGGTTGAGTGAGTGACATAGTGGTGACATGGAAAGGTGGGGATTAAGTATTGGGAGATGAGAGATATTTTGGGAATGATGGACAATGGAAGATTAGATGATGGGTTTATTCTGAAGCTCAGCCGAGGGGATAGTTGGATTGGATAGTGCAGATGACAATGGGAAGGTAGTTTGAACAATGCATCCAGGTTGAACCTACACATGACGTCTACAAATAGGTTTTCATCATGGTACTTATCCAAGGTGCCACAAGGAGTGGTTTTCACCATAGGACAGATTATTTCTCTTTACTATTTTTTGTAATTTTTTATATTTTTGATTTTTTTTTAAATTTTTGCCATAGGATATTTGGTGGACTAACTATGAAACCACTTCAAGTGAATGATATTCATGGGCTCATCAAGTTCTTCTCCTTCAAGGGTGGAGAGGCGGTATGCTCCATAGCCATACTTTGCAGTGACAATGCAGGGTCCTAGCCAATTAGGATCAAATTTTCCCTTCTTTTCTTGCTCAGATAGATTCCTTTAATTTTCTTTTAGGCCAGATCTCCTACTGCAAACTCCCTAGCACGAATCTTCTTGTTGTAAGATCTGTAAAGCCAATTTTGGTATGCTTGGAGGTGATTAAGGGCATTGAGGTGCTGTTCATCCAACAGATCAAGCTCTTGGAGGCGTGCAACATGGTATTCTTCATCAATGATGACATTACGCAAGGAGATGCACAATGAGGGTAGTTTGATCTCGATTGGCAGGATAGCTTCAGCTCTAAAGACAAGGGAATATGGTGTAGCTCTTGTGGGTGTGTGGTTACTAGTGCGATAGGCCCAAAGGGCAGGATGAATATAGAGGTGCCAATCATGACCAGTTTCATTGACAACTTTCTTGAGGATTTTGAGTAGGGTTTTATTAGTTGCCTCAGTCTGTCCATTACCTTGTGGGTAGTATAGAGTGGACCAATGATGTTGAATGTAGAATTATTCATGTAACATTAGAAAATGTCCTCTTGGGGGCTTTTCCCTCATAAGGGTTAGCTCTCGGGTCTTTTAGCTACATTTAGGACATCTTGCATCATATTTTGACATCGTGATGAAATGAACCTTGGGTTTCATGACAAATGGGACCTAGGGGGATCCCTTGAACCTAACCATCACCAAAATAGGGGGGGAGGACTTGGGCACCCACGCCCTAGTCCTGCCCTATTTTGGGTCAGCCCCAAATTTTTAGTGTCAGCTTGTGACTGTTATTTGGGTCCTATGTCGACACGGTAAGTTTGAATTATGAAATTCTTGGCGGGAGTGTTTTTAGTTGCATATAAAAGCATGTTTAGGCATTCATTTGTAAACTAGATTTCAACTAGATGATTACTAGCTACCAATTTGGATTCTCAAGTTCATGTGAAGATGATTCAAGGCATTCATTATGTAGCAAGAGTAGATTTGTGTTGTCTATGTGTTTGTATTTGCAGATTTGAGCAATCATCTCCTCATGGCATGAAGAGCTTCTTCCTCCCATGAGATATTCACTATAAGGTGACATCATTTGTGTTTTTGAGCATTTATCATTTGGTTTTTGCCTCTACCTCACAAGGGCATGCACTCTCTATCTGACAACGGTGTTCAGAAGACGTGAATGTCTCTCTGGGGCTTGACTAAGGCAAGCCTCTAAACACCACAACCCCCTCCCAAAGTTTCAGTGATTGCAGGTTACAGGTTGAAGATATAGGAAAAGTGGAGATGCAGGAGGGCATTACAGAGTGTCAGATTTATAGATCAGAGTTAAAAATAGCACCCTAGACTTGGGCGCCCACTTTTTAGTCCTCCAGATTCTATGACAAGAAAATCTCTGACAATAGGAACAGGTTGTAGACTGAGCTTCTAGATCTCAAAAAAACCTAGGCATTAGACTTGGGTGCCCGCTCATTAGTCCCCGACTATTCGGCTTCTAAACCCCGAAAATAGGTTCACAGTTATCTATCATTTTACATCTTTCTGTAGCAGTATTTCCTAATATTTTTCTGTTTGTTGTCGTATTTGCATAATTAGGGCTTTGATGTATAATTGAGCATAAGTAAGCATAATTGGAAATAAAATCATACAAATCCAAGTTTCCCTACATCTCATAATGACCTAGGGTATGATAGTACATTGCCACTCGACCCTAGGTCCTTGAATGAAAGGGTGAAAGGAGGATACACACACAAAACTACCAAAAACTCGACTATCCAAAATTTACCCTTTACATTTTGGTGAACCCATGTTGTTGGAATTGTTTACACCTTTCTGAGTGTTTTTCTTTAGATTTGCTTTGATTCCATTCATTCATAGTATCATTCATCTTATTGCATTGGAAAACTTACCAAAAAATTGAAAAATTAGAAAATTTGGAAAAAAATTGCATTCTAGAGTTTGCATGTTGTATCAATTAATTTGAATTTCATCAAATTTCTGATTTTTGAATTAGATCTGAGTTAAATTGTATAAAATTATAAAAATTCAATAGCTTGCATTGCATTTTTATCATAAAATTGCTAGGGTTTTGTTGGAAAATTTGCATTTTTCATATAACCTAGTAATTTCAAAAACTAGGGTTTGTAGGCAAAATCTTGTTTCAGATTTTGTTTACTAATATTGGACACTCATTAAAATTTTTATTTGTTTGTAGTGTTGCATTTTAGTGTAAATTTGCATTTAGATTTCAAAAATTGCCATTTTTACATAGAAAATTTCAACAAAAACTAGCATTTTCATTGATTTTTCCTTAGATTTGCACTTGCATTTGCATGGTAGGGTGTGAAAATCATTTTTAGATCTGAGTGGACTTAATTTGAACCATAAATAAGACTACAAGAAATTCATATAGCATTTTGCATCAAGATCTCAAACCCAGGGCTTGAAAAACCTTAATTTTCACTAGATTTGGCCTTATCGACTTTCAAAATTTGCACCATAGGTGTGTTGTGAAGAGAATTTTTGCACTAATTGGCTGTTATCAGTGTAATTATCTTCTTTCCCTCTTAAAAATCTTCACAACACCTTATGATTGGGCTCTTGTATTGAAAATTTGGTGAAAAATTACACATTTTTGCTATATTTGCCCTAGGGTTTGACCTAGATTGCACTCCAAGCATGTTGTAAAAGATATTATGATTCTAGGTGACTGATATCACTGATATTATTTTCTATACCTCCTAAAATTCTTTACAACACCTCTTTTACTAGGTCTTGGAATTGAAAAATTGTGAAAAATTACCTATTTTTGCTATATTTTCACTAGGGTTAGATCTTGAGTGGCACTATAAGCGTGTTGTGATGGATATTTTGGAATTAGGTGGCTATTATTACTGATATAATTTTATTTCCATCATCATTTTCCTCACAACACCCTTTGTCATGCTCTTTTGCATTGAGAGTTGGAAAAAAATGCATATTTTAGTGTATTTTCACTAGGTTTTGGCTTATCATCATCTTAGATGTGCATCAAGAGTGTGTTGTAACAGATATTAATACTATATTAGATTGATATCAGACATATAATTTTCTACCCTTGAACAATTTCCTTACAACACCTTTCTTTTCACTTATTTGCATTGAAAAAGTATAAAAATTCAAGCATTTTAGGTCATTTTTGCATATAGTGTTGCACTTGTCTTTGGCATACTTTTAGAAAGATTTTAAAATCTGATCTTGCATTAATTTGAGCATATACACATGGCCTATAATTACAATGACAACAATAGGTTCCCTCCTAGGCCTTACATGAAGAGAAAGGTCCCTAAACCTGAAATTGTGTTTACACCTCATGATAGAACAATCAGAGACACTGAAGGACCTCTTTACATCACTGTAAAAATAATGGGTAACCCTATGGATGGAACACTTATTGATCCTAATTTCATGACCAATGTTTCCATGGAAGAGTTCCTCTATTTACATAACTCGATGCAAGGATCTTATGACCCTTCAAACATGATGATTAAAACACATAAGGGAACCTTTGTAAATCCTTTGGGTAAGATATCATTGTTGGTAACTGTATTTAAGAAACATGTAGAACAATCGTTTGATGTTGTCCCCATTTCTGACCTCTTTCGTATTAAATTGGGACACCCTTGGTTAAAGGATATGAAAGTTGTCCCTTCAACAATTAATAATTGTCTAAAATTTCCTTTTGATGGACATGTAATTACTATCCCTTGCAATAAGTATAAACCTTTGGTTGCAAGAAAACATTGTACACTGGATTACTTTTGGGATAAATCTGAAAAGAAACTAGAGCCACGAATGGACTTTAACTTCTTGAGCTATAGAAATTACAAAGCAAAACTATTACATCCAATGGCCGGTCCCTCTATGCAAGAAATAACAAAAGACAAGCAACCCACATTTGAAGAGAACCCTAGACTGAAAGGATTGAGGTCCCTATGCTGCGGTTCCTCTCCTGCCATCCTTACAAGGACTAGGAGGTAATTGTCAACAACAAAACATTCCACCTAGACAAATGAAATTTGATCTCGGTACTTCCTCTTCTAAAATGAAAAAACCCATGAAAGAACAAAGCCCTATCTTACAAGAGATAAGTGGTAAGAGAAAAAGAAATTGAAAAGCATGAGAAGGAAGGAGAAGAAGACAAGCTTATTCCATAAACCTTGCATCTCAACAATAAAACATTGATCCAAACATTGAATGAAACAAAGATGATCCTAACAATGAACAATCTAAAGACAAGAACAAGAATTGGGCTATGGTACCTTATGTCCCACTTTCTTCTAAAATTTGGGAGTGGGAGGATGACAATGATTTATTTGATGACAAGAATTAGCATGAAGATCCTACAAATAAGTATTTTTAACCCTTTATCTCTCTCATGATGTGCTTCCCCCATGATGTGTTATGTGTTGTTTAGGCCTCCTAGGAGGACCCCTGATTCTCTTGTAAGGTCCGGGATACCAGGAGACTGCCTTTGTTGTGACCTTCTAGTTGTATCATCATTCTTCTATATTGCCTCTCTCTGATTTCATTGTTGTGTGTTGTGTCTTGCGGACATAGTGTTGCGATTGGTGACTTGGGGGCACCCTCCTACATGATTGTCCCTAAGACACTTGTTTCTCCTCTCTTATTTATTGTTTCCCTTCCTCTAGTGTTTCTATCTAGTGGGTGGATGATGAAAAAACATTTATACTGATGCGGACCTAGCGTCCCTTTAGCAAGAAATCAAAAATTGGACTTAGTTCCTAATATGACGATGGGGTTGTATATCTTATCCGACACTTGGCTAGTAGAAGCACTCCGTACTTTCTGCATAGTGATTTTGATTATCTTTATCTCACTTACATACCTTAACAATACTAATGCTCAGTGCACTTTGTTTGTCTTTGAATCTCGCCTTGGTGACACTTAGTTTTGAGATTTTCGTGATATAGCCCCACGGTTATCCTCGATCTTTGAATTCGTAGTATAACCTTGGCTCTTTGTGTGGTTAATCATATGAATTGATGTTGTTGTTTATCATGATTATGGACACTAACATGTTTCTTGCAGGGATGTGTTTTTGGGAACATTTGGTGATCATAAAGTACATGTCACCTCTGGGGGCCATGGGCTTTGCGAAATTCCATGTTCCCTTGTGTGTTTTCTTCCTACCTTAACGTGCTTGATATCAATGCGTGATATCAACCACCTTAAGGTGGGGGCATATATAAGGTAAGCTATCTATTGTAGATGTTAGCAATGTGCTTGTCCTCAGGTACAGTTTAAAGACTAGTGGTGATGAGTCCCTCCTACACTCTGAGTTTGTGTGCAATCAATCAATCAATCATCTTAAGCCCTCTGCAGAGGCGGGGGTGGTGTATCTCTTGTGGAGAGTGCCCATCTTGTCATTTTTAAAAAGTCCTCATCAGGAGGCGGGGAGTGGTTCTGTGACTAACTCAACCCTTACGCGTGTCTTCAGTGATTGTTGTGGAAAAGCCCAGTCATCAGTGTGTGCCTGTAATGTGCCTGAGATAGCGATGAACCTAGAAATAGGAACACTCCATCGCTTGTCTGCTATGTTTTCTTCGTGTCTTCAAAGTGTGTGTGTTTGGCGTGCTTGCTTTGTTTAGTGTGTTTGTTGCCCCATATGCAGTCTAAAGACTACCGTGATGAGTGCTTCCTGCATTTTGAGAGGTTTGGTGTGTCTTGCATGTGTGTTGCCCCATATATGCAATTTAAAGACCAACGCGATGAGTGCTTCCTGCATTATGGGAGGTGTGTTTACTTTCCTGCACTTGCATCTACATTTCATATATATATGAGAAAAAGAAAAGAAAAGAAATCATTCATGTCTTCCATGTATTAACTGTCTTCTATGCATCTGTTGTATTCTCTGTGTTTTGCGTGACTGTAACTATCTTCTCCGTGTTTTACGTGCCTGTCATTGTCTTCATTATGTTTGGTGTGTCTTCTCCATGTTTGGTGTGTTTGCTAACCATACTTTAATGCATGTATTGACCTCACATTTATACATACATTAAAGTGGGGGCTAAATGTAACATCAGAAAATGTCCCCTTGGGGGCTTTTCCCTCATAAGGTTGAGCTCCCAGGTCTTTTAATTATATTTAGAACATCTTGCATCATATTTTGACATCCTGATGAAATGAACCTTGGGTTTCATGACAAATGGGACCTAGGTGGATCCCTTGAACCTAACCCTGACCAAAATAGGGGGGGAGGACTTGGGCGCCCGCGCCCTAGTCCTGCCCTATTTTGGGTCAGTTCCAAATTTTTAGTGTTGGCTTGTGACCGTTATTTGGGTCCTATGCCGACATGGTAAGTTTGAATTATGAAATTCTTGGTGAGAGTGTTTGTAGTTGCATATAAAAGCATGTTTAGGCATTCATTAGTAAACTAGATTTCAACTAGATGATTACTAGTTAGCAATTTGGATTCTCAAGTTCATGTGAAGGTGATTCAAGGCATTCATTAAGTAGCAAGAGCAGATTTGTGTTGTCTATGTGTTTGTATTTGAAGATTTGAGAAATCATCTCCTCATGGCATGAAGAGCTTCTTCCTCCCATGAGATCTTCACTACAAGGTGACATCATTTGTGTTTTTGAGCATTTATCATTTGATTTTTGCCTCTGCCTCACAAGGGCATGCACTATCTATCTAGCAACGGTGTTCGAAAGACTTGAATGTCTCTCTAGGGTTTGATTGAGGCAAGCCTCTAAACACCACAACCTCCTCCCAAAGTTTCAGTGATTGCAGGTTACAGGTTGAAGATACAGGAAAAGTGGAGTTACAGGAGGGCATTACAGAGTGTCAGATTTGTAGATCAGAGTTAAAAATAGCACCCTAGACTTGGGCACCCACTCTTTAGTCCTCTAGATTCTATGATGGGAAAATCTCTATGATAGCAGGAACAGGTTGCAAACTGAGCTTCCAGATCCCGACAAAAACCTAGGCATCAGACTTGGGCACCTGCTCGTTAGTCCTCGACTATTCCTCTTTCAAACCCCAAAAATAGGTGCACAATTATCTATCATTTTACATCTTTCTGTAGCAACATTTCCTGATATTTGTCCATTTGTTGTCGTATTTGCATAATTAGGGTTTTGATATATAATTGAGCATAAATAAGCATAATTGGCAATCAAATCATACAAATCCAAGTTTCCCTACATCTCATAGTGACCTAGGGTATGATAGTACATTGCCACTCGACCCTAGGTCCTTGAATGAAAGGGTGAAAGGAGGATACACACACAAAACTACCAAAAATTCAACTATCCAAATTTTACCCTTTACAGTTCACAAAGGTCCCAAACATCATGGTTTTTGAAAGGTTTACCATTGTCATTAACAATGGCGGATGGGATACCATAATGACATATGATATTGTAGAGGATGAACTTAGCAATTTGGTTGCTAGTGGTGAAAGTGAGGGGGATGGCTTTGACCCACTTAGTGAAGTATTCAGTAGCAGTGATGATGAATTTGTGTCCATTAGAGGAGGATGGGTGGGTTTTGCCAATGAGATCTAGGCCCCACTGAGAGAAAGGCTATGGTGTAGTAATAGGTTGCAATGCTTGAGAGGGAGAGTGAATGAGATCTCCATGCTGCTGACAGGGCTTATACTTCTTCACGTACTCACATGCATCATGTTCCATAGTAGGCCAGTAATATCCGTTACGTAAGAGCTTCTTGGCTAGGACAATTCCACTTGTGTGCACTTTCCAAATACTTGTGTGGACTTTGTGTAAGGCAAGAGAAGCTTCTTCTGTGTTTAAGCATCGAAGAAGAGTGCCATCATAGCTTCGACAATAGAGGCTGTCGACAAGGATAGTGTAGCGGGTGGCTTGGTGAATGAGTGATCTTTGTTGTTTTTCAGGTGGATTCAGGAGGGAAAGTGTGATGTTGGAGGTAGGTGTAAATGTCATGGTACCAGGGGTTTTCTAGACCAATAATATCACAAACAAATTCTAACTCAGCGACATGATATGCTGGCATTAAGAGTTGTTCCACAAGAAACTCATATTCATGGTTGTCTTGAGGCATGTCTAGAAGGGAATCGATAGTAGCCGTGGCATCAGCTACTTTGTTATGAAGGCGAGGTACCTGCTCAAACTGTATGTAGGTGAATAACAATTTATATTCATCAACCATTTGCTTATAGGGCACCGGCTTATCATCCTTTGTGGTAAACTCATCATTCACTTGTTTGATGATCAATTGAGAGTCTTCATAGACTTGTAGCTGTAAGATATTCCATTGCACTGCTGTCTTGAGACCAATGATCAAAGCTTCATACTTAGACACATTATTCATGCATGAGAAAGCAATCCTATAAGCTTTGGGGATGTAATCGCCTTGTGGGGTCACCAATAGTATCCCTCTCCTAAACTGTGATTGGTGAAGGATCCATCAAAGTATAGTTTCTAATGTGTTGATTCTGTCATGGTTAGAATGGACTCATCTAGAAAATCAATGGATAGTGACTGATAATCTATGAAGGGTGCTTCAGCTGGCTGATCTGCGATAACTTTTGCTTTGATTGCTTTCCTGTCGACGTACTCAATATCAAATTCTCTCAACAACATGACCCATTTTGCCATCCTCCCTGTGAGTGCAATCCTAGAAAGTAGGTACTTAAGAGGATCAAATTTTGAGATGAGCTTAATAGAATGACTTAGCATGTAGTGTTGTAACTTTTGAGAGCAAAAAAGGATAGCTAGACATGCACGTTCAATGGGGGTGTAGTTAAGCTCATAGCCAACTAAAGTCCTGCTGATGTAATATATAGCTCTTTCACGACCAGTATCATCTTGTTGTGCTAAGAGTGCCCCCAGTGCTACTGAAGTTGCTGATATATATAATAATAGGGGCTTTCCAAGGATAGGCGCCATTAGGACTGTTAGGTCTCAAAAATGTAGGTTGCTAATCCTAAGAGGATGCCAGACTCTATGTTTGGAGTTGCAACATTTTTGAACTAACTTGATGAAATCAACCTTCAAGGTTTGATGATTTCCTACACTTTAGGTCCTGTTACACCTAGGTGGGTGAACCTTGAAAAATTAAAACAGCCTGAGTGTGAATGAGTGGACTAATTAAATCTATCTACAATGGCATAGGATGTAGGATAGATGAAAAAGCTTGCTAATTGATTCTATGTATAATGTTTAATAAGTGATTGGTAGAAATTGTATAAGCAATATCAAGGTAAAAGGAAATAATGAGTTAAATAAGACTAGTGCCTTGTTGGGTAACCGAGTCAATTGAAGGACCAAGACTAGTGGTTTCTTAATGGTAATAATTCTAATTGTTTGGCACAGTTTTAGTTTATAACTTGTATAAATGTGCAAGGAAATGACTAACAAACTCTTCTTAACAATCCAACCAATATAATCAGATATCTTATAATTCAGCAGAAGGTATTTTTAATCCTTACTTGAAGGAACCAAATGAAATGAATAGACAAGATTAACATATAGTATTGTCTTGGAGATAGAATGGCAATCCTAATTATATGGCTCTACTTAGTAATCCAAACTTAATACTTCCAGGCTACTGTGACTAAATCAGAAGGGTTTAATTCCTCAAATGGACACCAACCTATTTAATCACACAGATACAACAAATGTGTATTGACAGATTAAATATATACTTGATACATCAATCTAAATAACAAGGAAATGCAGAAATGGAGACAGCCATACTATTGAATAATTTTAACAAACAACTGATACCAAAGCAGAACCACTGAATCAGAGAACTTCAAACTTCTTCTTCAAATAAAATATGCAACATAGTCATTTTGGAACATTGTATATTATGTATATGAATATCTATTCTACTGCTGATGATCTCTCAGCATCGATTGTTTGAACTTATATAGATATTTCTATGAAGAGATATAACTCTTCAATAAGTCTTTTGGGAACTTAACAAACATTAACAATTATGACAGAATCATGATTAGGCTTTATTTAGCCATAAGTAAACTTTAGCCAAGTGATCCAAGTAATCCTGCTCACGATGAGAATCAGTAAGGTCAACAGCACTTCTAGTAATTATATCAAGTGTGATCATGCTTTCCAATTGTTTGCAAACTTCTCTAGATGCAGAGGCTTTGTCTTTCAGAGCTCCTGTGGCCTTGTGTAATATAACTTGACAATCAATAATCCATTCTTCTTTGCTCTTTACCTCTCCGTTGTCTTTAAATATTCTGGGCGCTCCTGCATTTGATGCATCAGTTCCTTCCTTGGTATCAGCTTTAAGTTTGTCATAGTAATTTTGGTGTTGTCTGAGCAATGCTCTTGCATCAGAGATATCTGTACTATCAGTAGCACTTCTGTTTTGTAACTCAATCAATTTTTCCTGTATTCTCTTTTCAGACGGCTTTGCAATTATAATGATCGTAGAAATTTCGTAGCCGTTTGTATTTAATTATCTGATCAATTCAATGTTCATCGCTATGAAGTGTCACATCACCATAACTCTTCTTATCGGCGTGATTTAAAAATGTCTGGGCAACCTTAATGCTTTTATGGCACGAACAATCAATTGGCGTGACCATCGGCAAGACCTATTTCATCGCCGTATGATCTAGATTTCTCTCCGACATAATGCGTCTTACCGATATAATTTGTTTATCGAGGTGATTAATACTATCGGGATAACATAATTATGTTTCCCCGAGTTTTGTTGTCTTACCGATAGCTATCTTTGCTTCGGATCGGAATGACTTTGTTAATGTATTGCCGCTAGAATATCAACAGGTGTGAATTTATTTCCATCGGAATGAAACATACTATCGGGATAGCTTTCAAAAGATAACCCAATCCAAATCATCTCCCCGATGGCCCTTTCGTATTCTTTATCGGGCAAAGTATATTAAAGTGTCACTGACACCTTTTGATCGCCGTGACTTGTGAATCGGCAAGACCTAATTCCTTTGTCCTGATATATCGAGTCATCCCGATAGATATGAGTATCGCTGTGAGTCTCACCGAAAGCTCTCTTATCGCCAAGACATAGAGTATCGGAGACTTATTTGTGTCTTATCCCGATAATTTATTTCTTGCCGATGGCTATTCGCTTCGCTGCCTTCGCAGGATGTTCGGTGAAACTCCTGCCGAAATACTTTATCGGTATGATATATACCGTCGGGGTAGCTTTTGAAGGATCCTCCGATGGTTATTAGTCATACCAATTGGTATGACTATTTGGTTCTCTTGCCGATGTAAGGTCATCGGTATTACTTATTCCATTAGTGACTTCTATAAATCTCCTTCCGATCTGTATTCTCACGCCGATGGTTATTTTCAAATGACTCCTTATGTATCGGTGTAAACAACACAACATGTTGCCGATGGATTGACCTTGAAGAAATTTGGCACTGCCCATCTATAGACACTTTGTGAGATACATTAAATTTTTATCATAGTTTTTTTGAGATGTTTTTTCAGAATTTGTTCAAATATGATGGAGTGAGAAGATAGTAAAATTTCAAATTTTTATTGTCCTAACAAGGACCAGGGGTGAAGCAAGATACTCCTTGATACGGTCAAATGCCTATTGATAGTTCTAATCCCACTTAAAGTGTACATCTTTACAATGTAAATGGGAAAAGGATGGCATTTGTCTGCAAGTTGAGCGATGAACCTTCATATAGCTTGTAGTTTGCCTTGGAGACTTCAGAGCTGTTTGAGTGTCTTTGGAGGAGGCATTTCTGTTATGGTCATGACCTTAGCAGGATCCACCTTGATGCCCCTGCGAGAGACAATGAACCTCAAGAGTTTACCTGATGTTACACCAAAGACCCATTTCTTGGGGTTGAGGTGAAGCTTGTACTCTCTAAGTCGTGCAAAGATTTGCCGCAAGATCTCAGGGTGTTCTTCCTTGGTTCTAGATTTTCCTAGAAGATCGTCTACATAGTCTTCCATTATTTTGTGTATCATGTCATGGAAGATTGTAGTCATTACACGTTGATAGGTTGCCCCCACATTCTTTAGACCAAAGGGCATGACTTGCTAGGAATATGTGCCCCAATGATAGGTAAAAGTTGTTTTATGTTGATCTTCAGGGGCAATTTTGATTTGATTATACCCCAAAAAGCCATCCATGAGAGAAAGCATCTCATGCCCCACTGTGAGATCTACAATCATGTCAATGTTAGGGAGTGGAAATCATCTTTCGGACATGCTTTGTTAAGGTCTCGAAAGTCTGTACAACAACAAATGCCCCAAGGTTTCTTTGCAACTAGAACAATATTGGAGACCCATTCTGGATAATCAATAGGATGGATAAAGATGACATCTAATAGCTTCTGCAACTCTTCTTTGATGAGCAAGGTGACTTGCGGGTGCATCTTGCAGAGCTTTTTCTTAATAGGTTTTGCATCGGGATGTACCACAAGATGGTGAACAACTAAAGATGGATCCAACCATGGCATGTCTATGTAGGACCAAGCAAACAGATTAGGTGTTTCATGAAGCACTATGGAAATGTTGGATTTTTCTTCTGTACCTAGACTTTCTGCTAGATGTGTGAGCTTAGGTGTTTCTTGCGTGTTGAGGTTGATTTCTTGTGTGCCTTCATTCAAAATGTTGGAACACTCTTGCCAGTGAGATGGTATGGGGGTAAGATTGAGATCCTCATCTCCTAGTGCCTCAGAAAGGTTTTCACTAGAAGATACGTCTTTATTTTTCTCTTTTGTGTCTGAAAGTGCCTCAAAGAGGTTTTCACTAGGGGACGATTTTCTATTTTTTGATTTTTGCTTTTTTGGACTAAGGATATCTTCTTTCCCAAAATAGGTGTCAATGTGCAAGCATATGTCATATTGTGAGGTGTCGCGGAGTTCTAGGAATGCGGTGAGAGCCTCATCATTTAGAAATATGTCGAGAGGCGGGGGTCCTTGGCAATCCCAAGCAATGAGTTCAAGATTAGCGAGGGGAAGGGCAATAATGAAGATAGTGTTGTTAGGGAAGATGCATGAAAGATCAAGGTCTTTGTATGAAGCTATGATGACACTCAGATTGATGTTTTCAACACTAGAAGAGGATTCCATTACCTGTACCGAGGTTTTAGTAGGTCCATCGATTGTCACAGTCGGTGAAGCATATCTTAAACTGAAGTATTGAACATATTTCTTGGGAGATTTAGGATTGACTAGAAGGGGTTCTGTAACACCTTGTTTATCAGCACCAAGTCCTATTCCATGGTAAGGCATGTTGGTACAAATTCATAATGGTACAAGATATTTTTCTTTAAAGTATTCCATATTCACAGGTGCTGGGGTGGTTTCATCACGGTAAAGCCAATCACTTAGGGTTGTTTCTTCGGCTTCTTCTTCTCTAGAGACTTGTGCCAGTACAAAGGGATTTTTATCATTGATCCTGTGCTACTGCTCTTTTTCCTTCTTCAGAAGATAATGACCATGGGAGTAGGGGGACAATGGTAACTATCCCACATGGAAGAAATTATGAAGCTCATACTTGCCACACCCTTTGTCTATGATCTTGACCTTTTGAGGTGTATTGGTAGAAGATGAAGTTGAAGATTGTGATTGTTCAATGGTGACATGTGGTGTGAATGATGATGTGGATGGAGTGTATGAGGGATCTTTGACATGATCCCCATAGGTGCTCAGATAATGGAATTATCTATCATAAACAACCTCTAAAGCTTTACAGTATTCAAAAGGTTGTTGGTCGGTGGGAATAGTGACCTCCACACCGTTATGAGGGAATTTGAGGCGTTGACGGTAGGTGGACGGAACGGCTTGCATAGCATGTAACCATGGTTGGTCTAGGAGGAGATTATATGGAAGGTCAAGATCAATCATGTGACATAGAGTGGGCATGGTGAGTGGGCCTATCTTGATAGGGAGGCATATAGTGCCTTTAGATTCTCTCTCTATGTTGTCATATGCCTTGATGGAGATAACTAAAGATTCCAAGTCAGCCACTAAATACCCTAGGAGTTTTATGAATTTTAATATACATATGTTCAAGCTAGATCCATTATCCAAGAGGACCCTCTTGACTCTATGGTTGGTGATTTGGACTTGGATATGGAGGGCTTTATTATGTACGGGGTCAATAGGTGGCATGTCAGAATTACTAAATGTGAGGTGGTAGGATGATGATAATTGATCGACAAGGTATTGGAATTAGGCGGGAGGTATGTCAGTAGGAATGTGAGACTCTTGGAGAGCCTTGTCAAGTATTTCTTGGTGGATGACAAATGTCCTAAGGAGTTCTAAGATGGAGATTTTGCACAAAGGTCTTTCTAAGATGGTCAAGGAAGTTATATTGGGAAGTGGTGGTAGTGGAGGATGGGGATGGTCCCTTTATAGTTATACGCTCACAGCAGGTGGTGACAGCACATTCGAGAGTGGTATTTTTGAGTTTGATGGTGGCGACACGAGTATCAAAGTTAATTCTACCCACTATATTATTGTAGGGAGGCAGAACATTGTTGTAGTTGATGTTGTTGGTTGGTTGTTAGGATTAGCATTGGAGGAGGATGGTTTGGATGTGGTTTGATTATTATTGTGGTGGGGAAGAGGGTCTTGGTAGACACCTAGGCCATCATTGGGTGATGTATTATCGTGGTCTTGCATTTGGATTCTACCGCGTTCAATGAGGTCTTAGACATAGTTTTTCAATTTCATGTATTTGCTGTGTGGCCCTTGATGCGATGATAATCACAATATGCATTTTCTTTGTACCACGTGGGTTTAGGTTGGTTTTCATCAAATGGTTTCGTTGTGGGGAACTTAACCATGCCGACACGGAGTAACTTTTGAAAGACAACCTCAAGTGGTTCACCCAAGGGAGTATATTTACATTTTGGATTGTTAGGGGGATTCCTCTTTGGAGGAGTAGGTGGGACCGATACATTTTTTGAAACATTTTGGACTACATTTATCTCTTTTGGTTTGGAAGTGGCGATTTGAATGTGCTTGGAATTGATAGCACCATCTCCTATGGTGTTCTTGTAATTTTTAGCCCAAAATTTACGTTTATCGTTGGAGGTTTTGTCATTATCGTTCCTATTGTAGATTTTGACTAGACCCTTTGCAATAAGGGCTTTTTCAATAGTGACCCCCTTTTCTATGATTTTGTCAAAGGTTGATGCATAATGTACTTGCAAATGGAAGGCCATTTCTTGATTGAGGTTTTGGATGAAAATATGGACAAGTTGTTTTTCAGGGGTTTTCAAAGGTAGCCTAATAGCAAGGACTCTCCATCTTTGTAGATAAGTGGTGAAACTCTCACCACTATGTTGTTTGGTATTGCAGAGGTCGAGCATGGTGATCTCATGTTCTACATTGTATGAGAAGTGGGCAACAAATTTCTCTGAAAGATCAGTGAAATTGGATATGGAGCCATAAGGCAAGTGCATGAACCATTCTAGGGCTTGTCCTCCTAGGCTTCGTGGAAAAAAACAAAGGAGGAATTGGTCATCATAGGTGATTTCTTGGCATGCCATGAAGAACTCCTTGATGTGGTCACAAGGGTCTCCTTTTCCTTTGTATTTATCAAATTTTGGCATTTCAAAGTGTTGAGGAAAAGGTGTGATGGAAATGTTTCTATCAAACGAGTAGGGACATAAGTCTTCAAACTTATAATGTTTCTTTTGGGTCCCTAGTTAGATGTTTTTAAGTAAATTTTTCATCTCTTGCCACTCTTGATTGAAAGGGTTAGCAAGAGGTGGTTGGGATCCGTGTTGGAGTAGAGGCTGTTGTGACGATGATTGTGTTAGACTTAGGGCATACAACTGAGAGGGGGGGTGAATTAGTTGTGCAAAACTTTCTCTTTTTAAACACTTGAATCTTCTTTAGTGATTAGCATAATATTAATCATGAACCATAATGCATTCAAATCAAAAGCAGAAACATATCAACACACATGACACCAAGATTTTGACGTGGAAAACCTGGTTAAGAGAAAAACCATGGGGTGATTAACCCAAGAATGTATTCTTTGTTAGAAGAATAGAAAGAACAAAATGGCACATGCCAATTAGGGCTCACTGCCAGAGCATACTGCTCACAAGAGGCTCACTACCTACAAGAGACACACTGTCTACAAAGGAATAAGTATCACCTTTATGAATTAGAGAATAGCATCTTCAGCATGCTTGAATCAGTTCCATTTAAGCCCAATACTTCTGCTCTGCCTTTCACACTTCTCTTCACTACCACACACTCATCACCGCAAGACACACTTCAAAATAAATTCACAATCCCTTATTTATACAAGGCATTGACTTAGGAACAATCATCTAAGTCGGCAAACACCTACAAGAACATCCGCAAGACGTGTAATACATCCGGTCGGCCAGTCTCAAGAAGAACACCAATATCTGTGGTTATTCTTCAAATGCAAACTCTAACTTCAATGCGGACCACCAACATTAACTAGACATGATCCAATGATCATCATAATCTTCCCTGAATCACCAAAAACATCTACACTTCATCATCTTACTGGAATTCTTCTCTCCTTCATCTAGAGCTACAAGAACACAGTCTGTCATCACTGTCACAAATGAATAGGCTCTTCCGAACCTTTAACCCACAAACTAATCTAGTTGATACTTCACAGGGACGTCCTCAACACTCCCTCAAATCCACAAAATGGGATAATGAAATACTGGATCTCACCGGACCTATCTGTGGCCCTCTATCACCTTTGAACACCTGCCGGAACTGGTTCTACTTGAGTGACCATAACTTCTTCAGATCTTCATGCGGACCTCTGAAATCTTGACTGGAGCATCTCAAGACTTATATCTACAAACCCTTTAAACCGCATCCTCTGATCCTCAACCTATTAAGGACTTTTACCTTCTTGTCATCACTGTTCTTCTCTGTTCCTAATTGAGACTTATTTTCTCAATATCCTCAGCACATAGCTCATCTAATCCTTCTCATTAATGCAACATGAGTATGTTGACATCAATGACAACATCGGTTAGGCCCATACTTGCAACAATCTCCCCCTTTGTCATTGATGGCAACATATGATGTGAAAAACCATCAAGACAAGAACTTCTCCTTGCTGTTACAACTCCCCCTAACAACAACAACTATTCACATATCTTCTCTTCCTTTATTGCTCCCCCTTTGATCAACAACCACTTGTTTTTCACATGTCTTCTCTCCCCCTTTGACATCAATGGCAAAGGGCTCATACTTGTAACTTCACTACTTCATAACATACCAGCTGCTCCCCCTGAGTAGTAGCTCCCTTATCATCAATCCAGATCACAAGATATGACTATGATATCCACCGGATTGATGCACATCAGTGCATCCTAGTTCATCACCGGAGGGGCAATAACCCCTAACTTCTCCCTGAGATACTCAAAAGAGTCCTTGGGAAGAGGTTTAGTAAAAATATCTGCAAGCTGATCCTTAGAGGGCATATACTCCAATCTGACTTCACCCTTGTTCACTTGCTCTCTCAGAAAGTGAAACTTGATAGATATATGCTTAGTCTTAGAATGCAACACCGGATTCTTAGAAATATTTATTTTACTTGAATTATCATAGAAAATTGTGATAGGCTCCTCATATTCTACTTGAATATCTCTTAGCATCTGCTTCATCCACAAAACTTGAGTGCAACTTCTTGCTGCTGCAATGTATTCTACTTCAGTTGTAGACAGGGATATTGCCTCTTATTTCTTGCTTAGCCAAGAAACCAACCTTTTTCCCAAAAAGAATGCTCATCCACTTGTACTCTTCCTATCATCCACACCTCTTGCCCAATCTGCATCTGTATATGCATGAAGAGAAAAATTATGATCTCTAGGATACCACAGACCATACTCAACTGTTCCTTTTAAGTACCTAAAAATTCTTTTGATTGCCATGACATGAGATTCTCTGGGATCAGCCTGGAATCTCGCCACAAGACCAACAACCTGCATTATATCTGGTCTAGTTTGAGTGAGATACAATAATCCTCCAATCATTGATTTGTACTTTGTTTGATCTATCTTAGGAGAGTCATCATCTTTTCTCAACTTACATCTGGTTGCCATGGGAGTGTTCATTGGCTTTGAATCTTCCATTCCAAATTTCCTCAACAATTCTTTCACATATTTGGTCTGAGAGATGAAGATTCCTTTCTTTGTCTAAGTAATTTGTAGACCCAAGAAGAAATTCATTTCACTGAGCATTGACATTTTAAACTTACTTTTCATTTGATTTGCAAAGGTTTTACACATACTATCTCTTCCTCCAAAGATGATATCATCAATAAATACTTCAACAATCAAGATGTTTTCATGGTCAATTTTGAAATATAGGTTACTATCAGCAGTACCTTTGTTGAAACCAATCTTCAAAAGATGTTTGTCCGGTCTTTCATAGCATGCTCTTAGGGCTTGCTTTAGACCATACAGTGCCTTCTTTAATTTGCAGACCATATCACCATGCTCAGATAACTAAAATCCATTTGGTTGTTCAATGTACACTTCTTCTTCTAAGTCACCATTTAGGAAAGCAGATTTGACATCCATCTGATACACCTTGAAATCCTTGAAGGCAGCAAATACAAGAAATAGTCTGACTGCTTCAATTCTTGCCACCGGAGCAAAGGTTTCTTCAAAATCAATTCCTTCTATTTGAGAGTAGCCTTTGCAGACCAATCTGGCTTTATTTCTGATTACTTCACCAACTTCATTTAGTTTGTTCCGGAAGACCCATTTAGTTCCAATCACATTCTTGTTTCTAGGTCTGGGAACAAGATCCCAAGTGTGATTTTTCTCAATTTGCATCAACTCTTCCTCCATTGCTTTGGTCCAATTTTCATCATTGCAGGCTTCATTTATTATCTTAGGTTTAATCTTTGAAATCAGACAATATTCATCTGAATTTAGTTTGCACACCTTTGCTTTTGTCACCTATGATCTAATCTTCAAAGTGGTTCAGTCTTACATACCTTGGAACTTTGGGAGTTTCTTGCACTTCTGCTTCTTGATTAGGCTCATTCAGACCTATCTCTTTTTCCTGATTTACTGGATTAGTCTAAATCTGACTTTCAGGAGAGGATTGAGCTCCTTGAACTAGAACACCATTTTGATCATCTTCATCATACTCATGAAACCTTGAGGGTTTCTCTATTCCCTCATCAACTTTCACATTTGTACTTTCTATCATCTTTCTTAGTCTCTTGTTATAACACCGGTATGCTTTGCTTTGAGTAGAGTAACCCAAGAATATTCCTTCATCACTTCTAGCATCAAACTTGCCTAAATCTTCATCTCTTTTGATGTAACACTTGCTAGCAAAGACTCTGAAATATCTTACAATAGGAGTAATGCCAAACCAGAGTTCATAAGGGGTCTTATTGATATTGCTTCTGATTTGAACTCGATTAAGAGTATAGACTGTAGTGCTGACAACTTCTCTCCAATAGATCTGAGGAACATTTGCTTACATCATCATAGTCCTAGATGCTTCCTGGATGGTCTGGTTCTTTCTCGCCACTACTCCATTCTGCTGTGGAGTCCTCAGAGCAGACAACTGTCTCTTAATTCCATGTTTCTCATAGAATTCTATGAACTCACCGGATGTGAATTCTCCACCTCTATTAGACCTCAGACATTTCAACTTTATTCCTGTTTCATTCTCTACCATAGCCTTGAATATTTTGAATTTCTCAAGAGCTTCTGATTTCTCCTTTAGAAAGGTTACCCACATCATCCGGGAATAGTCATCTATTAGCAACATGAAGTATCTATCACCTTGAATACTTCTGGTTCTTGCCGGACCACAAAGATCAGTGTGAACTAAGTCCAATAGCCCGGTAGAAGACAATTCTTTGCTTTTGAATGTGACTCTGCTCATCTTACCCAACTGACATTCCTTGCATAAGCTGTTAGTAAGTTTCACCAATTTTGGAAGATCTCTTACAGCCCGAGTATTGCTTATCTTGATGATATTATCAAAATTCACATGACACATCCTCCTATGCCATAACCAACTCTGATCAACTTGAACAAATAAGAAGCTTTTACCAGTACCAACCAAGTGGAAGATATTACCTTTAGTTTGAGTACCGGATGTAATCTCAGTTCCAGATCTTTCAAAGATTTTGTATTTTCCATCCTTGAATTAGAGATCATAGCCTTTGTCCACCAACTGTCCAACACTGAGAAGACTGCGCTTCAAACCTTCAACATATAGTACATTACTAGTTTTGTTTCTTCCATTAAAAGTAATAGTTCCTCTTCCTCTGATTCTACCAGCAGAATTATCACCAAACTTCACCACTCCTCCTTCATACCTTTCCAAATCTATGAACTTATTCTTGTCGCCTATCATGTGGTGAGAGCAACCACTGTCAATGACCCAATCATTCTTTTCTTCAACTTGGGCAGCCAAAGTTCTTTCTACAACTTTATGATTGATAGATATAGAGGATATTAGTTCTTCTTCCTTGATGGTAATAAACACCCATTCATTTACGGATTTGTTTCCTGTCTCTGATTCATCATCTATTACTCCTTCATTATCATCTTCTTCATGAACATAGTAACAAGTCTTTTGGAACCTTGATCTGTTAGGATTTGGCTTTGAAAATCTTTCCAGACATTTTGAGGCAAAATGACCAATCTTATTGCAGTTAAAACACTTAAAAGGCAATTTTCCTTCATACTTACCGAATCCTCTTGGTAGTCTCTTTGCAATGAGGGCTTCAAGTTGAGCAATTTCTACTTCTTCTTCTTCCAGGTCTTTTCTTACTTTTTAATACCATGACAATTTCCTTGATGAGTTCTCTCTCAGATCAAATCCTTGTTTACCTTTCACAGAGGCACTGGCTTTGAATGCAGATTCAGTTTTGGGGGGATCATCTCCAAATTCGGTCATTTCAAAAGCAGTCAGTTTGCCAGCCAATTGGTCTCTTGTGACAGTTGTATGGGCTTTGAATTTATCAATGGCAGCAACCTTGATTTTGTAAGAGGTAGAAAGGGATCTGAGAATCTTACCAACAATCTCATTTTCAACCAAGACTCCACCAAAATTTCTAATTCCACAAACCAGCTCATTCACTCTTGGCATAAAAGTGGTAATATTTTCATCATCTCTCATTTTCAGTTTTTCAAATTTCCCTTTTAGACTCTGTAACCTTGCAAATTTAACATACTCATCGCCTTCATGTAGAAGTTCCAGTTTAATCCATATCTCATAGGCAGTTGGTAGGTCAATAACATTTGAGAGCTCTGAGTCAGTTAATGCACTTAGAAGAGCCTCTTTGGTCTGTAAATTGTTTTCAGCATCTGTGATTTCATTTAGGGTTGTCGGACCACCCTGTGGAGGTACATACGCTTTTTGTGACCATGGACCAGTATGCCTTTCCCAGACACTGCAAGTGACATTTCATGCGACCTTTCCAAAGAGAAAAGTTGGTTCCATCATACTTTGGACTATCCTTCTTGTATGACGACATCCTAGATCTCCTCAAGCGGTTAAGCTCCTTTTAGAGGAACTTAGTTCTGATACCAATTGTTAGACTTAGGGCATACAACTGAGAGGGGGGGTGAATCAGTTGTGCGAAACTTTCTCTTTTTAAACACTTGAATCTTCTTTAGTGATTAGCACAATATTAATCATGAACCATAATGCATTCAAATCAAAAGCAAAAACATATCAACACACATGACACCAAGATTTTGACGTGGAAAACCCGGTTAAGGGAAAAACCACGGGGTGATTAACCCAAGAATGTATTCTCTGTTAGAAGAATAGAAAGAACAAAATGGCACATGCCAATTAGGGGCTCACTGCCCGAGCACACTGCTCACAAGAGGCTCACTACCTACAAGAGACACACTGTCTACAAAGGAATAAGTATCACCTTTATGAACTAGAGAATAGCATCTTTAGCATGCTTGAATCAATTCCATTTAAGCCCAATACTTTTGCTCTACCTTTCACACTTCTCTTCACTACCACACACTCATCACCGCAAGACACACTTCAAAATGAATTCACAATCCCTTATTTATACAAGGCATCAACTTAGGAACAATCATCTAAGTTGGAAAACACCTACAAGAACATCCACAAGATGTGTAATACATCAGGTCGGCTAGTCTCAAGAAGAACACCAATATCCGTGGTTATTCTTCAAATGCAAACTCTAACTTCAATGCGGACCACCAACATTAACTGGACATGATCCAACGATCATCATAACCTTCCTTGAATCACCAAAAACATCCGCACTTCATCATCCTACTAGAATTCTTCTCTCCTTCATCCGGAGCTACAAGAACACAGTCTGTCATCACTGTCACAAATGAATAGGTTCTTTCGGACCTTCAACCCATGAACTAATCTAGTTGATACTTCACAGGGACATCCTCAACACTCCCTCAGATCTGCAGAATGGGATAATGAAATACCGGATCTCACTAGACCTATCTGTGGCCCTTTGTCACCTCTAAACACCTGCCGGAATTGGTTCTACTTGAGTGACCATAACTTCTTCAGATCTTCATGCGGACTTTTGAAATCTTGACTGGAGCATCTCAAGACATATCTACAAACCCTTTAAACCGCATCTTCACTGTTCTTCACTGTTCCTGATTGAGACTTATTTTCTCAATATCCTCAGCACACAGCTCATCTAATCCTTCTCATTAATGCAACATGAGTATGTTGACATCAATGACAACACCAGTTAGGCCCATACTTGCAACAGATTGTTGATATTGGGGATGGACGAATTGTTGTTGTTGTGGATGGATGTATTGTTGTTGTGACGATGATTGTTGGTGTTGAGGATGGACGTATTGTTGTTGTTATTGAGGATGGATGTATTGTTGTGTTTGTTGTGTGTGTATGTGGTGGAAGGCCTATAGTTTTCATGTAAAATGGGATCCATAAGTTTATTGTTGTGGGATGACTTGTTGATTTTGGGGTGGTGGTTGCTGTTGGGTGCCATAAGGAGGTTGTGCCAATGATCCATGGTGAGGTTGTTGATGCGTGGAAGATTGATATGTGTACGTGGGATTGGCATAGTTTGTCAATGGGTTTTGTGGTTGGTTAAGTGGATTCACAATGGGTGTTCGAGTCATGGGTGGTGCAACCATTTGTGTGATGATCAATCTTGGTGGAATGTTTAGTGGAGGGAGAGGTTGTGGTACAATCATGGTGGCTTCTTGTTGATTGTTTGATGGAGGTGGTATGGCAGTGATGGTGACATTAGAAGGTACCCCATAAATAGGCATATCGGAGGGTTGTATGTCATAAGGTAACCCGACAAGGGGGGTTGGATGCTTTTGGTTGTGAAACATTTCTATCCCTCGTGTTTTGTCCCAAGGCATGAACGGTGGTGGTGTTGGAAGCAAAACTAGCCCATGGGTTGTCACAAATGGGTTCATTAGGATTAGGGACACGTCCCCATGGTTGATCACGGATGGGTGTTGGTGGTTTGTCATGAAAGATGGTTTTGAGCTTGTCATGGTCATGAATATGGAAGGCGCACGCCATGTTCAATGAGACGTTAAAGAAATTCATCCTTATGGTTGTTAATGAATTGGTCAAACTTATCGTGTAATCCTTTTTCATTAAGGAACTCAACAAAGGTGGGGGAATAGGTTTGATGAGGATGAGTGGATGCTTCATGCATTTCAGGTTGGTTGACATATTCCTCCATGTTGCTCATGGTAGAGCCACTAGTGTGATGGGAGGCATAAAAGGTGAATTTGGGTTGGATTTGGATGATGAGGTACCAATGATGAGAGGTGGAGATAGGTCCAAAATCTAGATCAAGATGATTAAAGGTTGATGGTTGTCCTATATACTTAGGGTAGACAAAGAGCCTAAGCAAAAGGACAATAGGACTATTTTAGTTGGGGTAGACAAGACACACCAAGCAAAATGGGATTTCTTGGAATCCACTAACTTAGGTGTTGTCAAGATTCCTAAGCTAATTTATCCAAGGGGATCGATGATTCTTAGTTTAACTAAACTTAAGATGAACAAAGTCTCAAGATTAATATGAACAAAAGGATAATTTTGATCTAGAGTTTTAACTTTAGGATTTGGATGCGATTTGGATTGTTTGGTTGATTAGGATTGATTTGGATGGGCGAATGATTGAATAAGGTTGCAATTGGTTGAGAATAAGGATTGATTATAGGTTGGTGTGGATTGATTAAGGATGGTAAGATCGATTTTGGGATGATAAGATTGATTGTGGGGAAAACAAGGTTTCAGTTAAGGGTAATGATGAATTAGGACCAATTATGTATGAAATAGATAATTTAGATGCTAGTGAGGATAATGATGAGGATAATGACCAATGATTGAGATGGATCACAAGCTAAGAGTGATAAATGGACAAGGACATGGATTGAGGTGGTATGTAATGTCGAAGGATGACATGGAATGGGGGTTGTCGGCAACCACAAGGACACAAATTTGACTTTATGATGAATTTTTGGACTGGGCTCTAATATAGAGGATTGGGCGCTGATGTAGAGGATTGGGCGCTAATATGGAGGATTGGGCGCTGATGTGAAGGATTGGGCACTGATACAGAGGACTGGGCGATGATGCAGAGGATTGGGCATTGATGTAGAGGATTGGGTGCTGATGCAGAGGATTGGGCGCTAATGCAGAGGATTGGACTTTGATGCAGAGTATTGGGTGTTGATGTGGAGGATTGAGTGCTGATGTAGAGGATTGGATGCTGATGTACAAGATTAGGCACTGATACAGAGGATTAGGTGTTGATGTATGATAGTGATGGTTTTATGTGGTTTTTGAGGTGATGAGTTGGATTTTTGGCAAATTTTGGGCTTTGTATGTGATGTTTTTTGAACTTTGAAGGTTAAATGATGGATTTGGATTGTTCAAATGTTTCAATGGTTCATTTTTCCAAATGGATCAAATGGTGTTTAGGCTATATCAATGATAGTCTTCCTTGGCAAGCAATACAAACATTCTAAATAAGAACATACAATGGCCAAAGGTTTGATGTGACGTATAAGCGTAATGTGTATGTTCGAGAAGCCCCTCAAGGCCCAAATTTCCATGGGTATAACACAATTGAAAACACTTGAAAGAAATGCTTAAACTACTTAAGGTCAAGGTGAATGGCAACTTGTCAAGCCCACAACTTGGAATCTCTGATGCAAATGCTAACACACTAACAAATAAGCGTGTCTCATTATATTGTCTTCTTGAGAGAGGATGGATAGGGGCCTCCTACACTAGAAGGATGACACAATCACCCTCTCCCCAGAAAGCTATGTATAGCTTATGCTAAGCCAAGGATTTCCATCTCATCTCAAGGAAGCCATCTGGTGAGAATCTTGGGGGCAAAACCAGCTATGCCCTTGTCTTGAACAAGAAGCCAAAAGGCCAAAAAAGGGTAGGATTCTAACCAAAGGTGTTTAGTGGGGGAACATTCAGGGGATCGACACGTTATGAGCACCTGATAAACCACTTAAGGTTTTGACTAGCTCTACTAGGAGTTTCATATACCCAAAGGTACTACTTCCTTTCAAGCTAGCATCGAATGGTAAAAGCTTATACTGATTTGGACTTGGCTTTCACCTTATTCTATTTTGTATAGCAGACTGAATGAAAGTACTACTTGGGGTCGCCAATGAGTTCTCCTTATGGATGTGTCTCAGAGGTAGGCCCACTCTAAGAAAATGAAAAAGAAGAGCATAGAACCGTTTTTCTTCACCCAAGATCCTTATAAAAGGCGAGGGGCGAGGATAATTCAATTCTATCCCTTGGGTTCTACTAACACAAACGTACAAGTGCACAAGACACACCAAACATGATATGCAATTTGTGGCTCTTTTTAACTCCCATGAGTGAATATGCAAGTTGTGTTCATTTTAACCCAATGAGTGAAATGCAAGTTGTGTTCTTTTTATCCCAATGAATGAAGATGCAAGTTGTGTTCTTTTTAACCCAAAATGAGTGTACCTAAGATTAAACAAGCAATTCCACACAAGATAACAATGCCAAATGCTTCTAAACTAATACAAATTCCTACAAGGGGAAAGTCAGTATTTTTGCATGAATCTTTGACAATAGAATAATCCTGCAAAACAAAATGTTAGTAAAAAAACCCAATTTAGGATTAGGTGCCAATCTGTGGGACCAATCTGTGGGACTGGGCACTGATGCAGAGGGCCAGGTGCTGATCCAAGTTTGATGGAGTTTTCCCCTTACAAAGTATACTTTTCCTGCAAAACAAAGGGTTAAACCTACACAAAATGATAGTTAGTAGCTCAAAAACCACAGTCTAACACTAAATTTGTCAAGAGAGCATATGAAAGGTTAGTTATATCCTAAATCTAGATGGGCGCTAATTCAGAAGGCTGGGTGTTGATGTAGAGGGCTGGGTGTTGATGTAAAGGATTAGGTGCTGATGTAGAGGATTAGGCGTTGATTCAGAGAGCTGGGCACTGATGTGCCGGATAGGTGCTACTCTATAGAAGTTTAGGCACTGATCTGACCTGTCACAAGAAAAATAACACAAAACATGCAAATTTTGTTAAGATTAAAGTGGTGGGGTCCCACCGGGCGTGCCAAAATGTCTAACTATGAAGATGAGATACTAAGTGGATGCAAATTTAAACTAAAATGCATCCAATCTCAAGTCTAAGGGACCTCAAGATTGGACTAAATCACTACTATGCTTCTATATCTAATTGTACACCCTATCTAAGCAAACTAGTGATGATATGTCATAATAGATATGTTATGCTAAATTAACTAACTAGAATTGCACTAATTCTATGTATATGAGCACTCAAATTGATAGAATAACTTTGCATAAAATGACTTGTTCCAAATGGGAGGTGGAGGCCTCAATTTATAGATTTTTGGAGATGGGATTGGAGGGCTAGGATCAATTTCAAAGATCAATGGTTGAGATTGCTTGAGGATCCTCAAGCAAGGAGAATTGGATAAATGGCATGTTTGGGTTGGATGAGAAGGTTGCCCCAAGATTCAAGGGATGATCAATGGATGAGAATGCAAGTTTGAATGTATGGATGGCTAGGATTGAGTAGGTGTATGACATGTAAGGACTCATTTATGAAAATGTGAGGCTTGGACTTTGTGAGAAATTTTAAATTCCATGGAGAGGACAAGTGGAATTTAAAATTAGAAGAATAGTGTTCAAATAGTGCCACATAGAATTTTAAATTGGAAGGAATAGTGACACATGGAGTGTGTTGGATGAAATAGGACAAATGTACTCAATTGGGAAGATTTACCCATGCTTCCAAAGTACCACTTGTTATGTACATGTGTGTACATTGGATGACAAGTGGACTTCTAGAAACACAGGGGTTTGTAATTATGAATTAATTAAAATTAATTCATGTGCACATGGATTAGAAGAAAATAATTATGATTACAAAAAGTAATAAAAAATGCACAAAATAGGGAATTTTTTTTTGTGCCTGGTAAACTTTTTTCATGTGATCGGTGACACTGGCACGGCACGCCCTCCAGTACCACGGGGATGGGGGGAGACTAGACCTCGTGACCATCTTTACTGCAACATAATTACTTAGCCACTCGAGCCAGGGCCCCCGCCTGCACAAAATAGGGAATTAAATAAATATAATAATTTATTTAATTTTTGACATGAACTATAGTAAAAAATATTTAATTTTCAAACTATAGTAGAGGAATTTGATTTTTATGATAGTAGAAAAATGCTGAATAAATTAATTTTAAATAATTAAAAATTACTTAATTAATAATCAGATCAGATGACATGATGCAGATGAATAGGGTTGGATGAGTGGGTGGATGAAATTGGTTGTGACCATTTTCAGGTGTCTACAAAATGTATTGCTACAAGAGCTACCATTTTTCCATAGAGAAGGCAGGTTCATATACATAGATGGCCCAAATCAAACCATAGCAATGATAGCAGTATGTAGTAAATAAGTCACTGTTTCAGTCATATGAAGGGCATTTAGGGCCAGAAGCTTCATCAAACCCTCACTATCAAGAACACTTGATTTCTTAAAGCTACAGTAGAATACTAAAGAGAGCATGTTTTATGATGCACAACAAGAATTGCTTTAACTAGGTGAAGATACAGGTTATAAGAAACTTTGGTAAGGTTATCAAAGCAAATGAAAATACATAGGTTTCATCACAATATATCACAAAACCGAAGCTGTAATGGTGAAACCCTAACTAAGCTTTCATATATAAAGCAAGAAGGATAAACAATAGTTGGAAAGACAAGTTTTCTTCTTCCTTTCATGTAGACAGTTTCATAGAAATGAGGAAAAACTATACATTCTTGTCATTGTAACCATAGAGTTCAAATATAGTGTACATAATATGGCAGAATAAGAGCAAAGAAACTAGAGTTTTCTCTTTTTTCTTTTGTTCATTAAGAGTGCACAGAGAAGGCAAGCTTACCTCTTAACCGAGAGAACAGAGAAATCTCATGAAACCATTTGTAGCAGTCCAAAATATCCTTCAAACCCTAACAGAGTAAATCCTCATACTAGCAGCCCAGATGGAAGAAGAAAAGAATGCAAAAATTACAAAATGACAATATTTTAGGGTTGTTTCTCTTTTGTCGAATGCCCTAGCTTGAGTCATGGGATTTTGACCTTGTTTGTTAAAGAAATCATTGTTATCCAAACGCAGGCTCATGGTCAAAACTTTAATATCATCATACCTAGTGCTAAGTGAGGGGGCCCGTGAGGATTTATCATTATTTTCTTTTGATTTTCTTCAAGTCAACAAAGATAATAATGCAAGGTAAGCTATGATATGTGATGGCATGGGAGTTATAAGGTGTGTTGACATTGAATATTTAAGGCGACTTGAGATATAATGCATAATGCTACCATGGGAGTCATAAGGATGAAATAATGTATGTAGCTAAATATAATGCATGATGACTACATTGTTTGACCCATGCATGGATGAAATCATATGTAATGCAATATGGCATGGGAGATATGAGGAGTATTCTTTGATTTTGCATGAAAGAGGAATATGCTTTTATTGACATCATTATAAGAAGCATGAGTATATTTTGAAGTCAAGGGGGAGTTATAAGGAGTTTATTATTATTTTTCATGATTTGGAAATAAATATATAAATGTAAAACAAATAATAAAGTAATGAAATCATAAATTGCTTTATTATTTGTCACAAAATTGTATGAGTCAAAAGATAGACAAACTTATAACAAATATTAAAGTAAATCATGTTGATTACTTTATTATTTGTTCACATCGTTTTACTCATGCCTAAGTCATGCAAAATTAGGAGATGGAGTTAACTGAGCTATTTTGGAGTTCTTTGCATGATTTTTGGCCAAACTGGAGGCTTTTGAGGTTCTACATGGTCAAACTGATAGAGAGGGGCAGTTTGGAGCTATTTTAGCTCAAATTGGATCAGTTATAGCCCTTCTTTTTAGGGATTTTCTCTTCTACTCGTGAGAGAGTTTTGTGGGGATATTTTTGGAGCTGAGTTCACTGCAGTTAGCTTTTCTAGGTCCTTAGACATATTTTTTGTATATCATGGGAAAAAGCTTATGCTTTTTCTTAGTTCTTGCCTTTTTGCTCTCTTGTGCATTTTAGAGAGAAAGAGTGTTTGTAACTCAATTTTTGCAGATTAATACATTACAATAGGTTACAGGTTATATTTTTTGCCAGTTTTATTCAAATGTTCCTTTATTTTCAGTAGAATCAAGTATCTACCTTCTCATTTGTGCTATTTTATGAATGATTTGATGAGATTTTATTCTGTCTTAGTATTAGAACCTTTAAAATCATTGTCTCATTTATACTTGCAAGCATTGAAAAGTAGTAAAAATCACAGGTCTTAGGTTGTGTATTGGAATAGTCCTTTCTTTCATGCTGTGAGAACCCAGTTTTCCTCCAAAAATAAAGTTATTCAAGCCTTCCTTAGAATCATTTTTGTGGTCATATTGCCAAAGTGGTTTGTGTGGATACATACTCTGAAAATTATTGTGAGTTAGAGTTGCATGTTTCTACCAATTAGGTGCATCACCACACATTTAGATCCAGTTTTAGTACTTTTATTAGGAAGTCTTTTTAAACCCTTTTCCTGCAAAGTCATTAGTTTATTAAAGAATCAAAAGGGAACCAACCCATAATCTGAAGGTTTGCTTTCACCATAGGGTACCCACAACTTGAAAGTATCCCAATGTTACACAGGCTTGCTAAGCTTCCAGCTTTGCATCATGGGTGTAATCCTGCACAATAATAGTTACTTTTGGTACCTTAATCACATGGAAAAACACTCACTTCTTGGACTACAGTTTGGAGTGCTTAAGTTGGGTTCATGGTTTCAGTCCATGGTTACATGAAAGCACTAGATAATTTATCACTGGTTGTATGTAGGTTGTGGAGTTGGTATTTCTATGATATGGACACTCTTGAACAACTTGGTTTCTCCTTTCTCATATTCATGTTATTTTAAATATGAAGGTCTTCACTATTTTCCTATTTCAAAACATTGTGGGTTTGTAGATCTGTGGTATTCCATTATTTTCAGATGACATATTTGATGGTGTTCATTGGTGTGAATGTTTGGATGGTTAATTGGTTTCAATATTTACAGAGATATGGTTTTATAGGTTTTACATGTTAACCAAAATTTGTGGTTTGTAGATTTGTGGAAAATTGTGTTTAGACACTTTTTGGATAGAAACAATTTCAGATTTGCAAGGCTGCTTGTTGGGTTTCTATGATCAATGGTTTTTCCTATGTGGATTTGTTTGGAAAATTAGATCTAGAGTTGATTCTGGTGTTTGAGTCTTGGAAATCTACATGTTATACCTAGTTACATTTGTTCTACATGTTACTGGTGTGGGGTTCAATCTATTTTTCTAGTTATTAGAGGTTGAAGCACTGATCATGTTTTTTCTCCTATGACATGTTGCATGTGTGCAAATCTTGTGAATTAGCTGATGTGGATTCTATTTGATAGGTCTCTTCTTAGTCACCTTGATTACATTGGTTTTTTTTTAGTACCTGATTTAGTTATTCATTGGAATCTATAGCCATAAATTTATGTTGCATGAGAAACTTTTTTTACTTTCAGTGGAGTTTTGGTAATGATTTTGATCATGATACCATGCATAACTTGGTATCACTTTTAGTGGGAGTTTTGTGCAGTTACATAAAGTATTTTATCTTCTTTGTTTCAAGATATTGGTTCTAAACTGTTATTGTTGTAGTGTTGTGAGTCATGCATAATCTTTTTAGAAGATGGATGATCTTTTGCAATGGTTGTTGGTGTCATAAGAAACTCTTGGATTATGCCCTTAGTTTGCAGTAAGGGTTCATTGACACTTTTGGTTCTATTGACAGAGGATGCTAGATCTTCATATTATTTGAAGAGGAGTTGACATCTTGGTTTTCCATGGAGGACTCTTGGAGTTTTTGGTGAGGTGTTGAGTTTATAACATTAGTTTTTGATATATGATCCTTGGTTTAGAGGATGTATAGCATTATGTCATGATGCACTCTTGATCATGAGTTAGAGTTTTTGGCATGATATAGGTGCTCTTGGGAGTAGGATATGTTCATTAGAGCATATGATCTTCTTTTAAGAAGATGTTAGATCATGATATCATGATACATTCCTGATTCTATAGTTGGAACTTTGACAGTGGTTTGGTTAGTTCTCTTTGTTTTTGAAGTATTAATCATTTGCTTGGAGCTTCATGATTGTGCAAATTGCATTTGAAGTTGCATGGATTGATTGTTGAAACTCATGGATACTAGAGAGACATTGGTGAGGCTTGATATCTCTTGAACTTAGAGATATGTGTTGGAAATATTTCTCATTATGAGATATCAACAAAAGGACTGAGAAACCTACAATTAGAAATGGACGTGAGTCCATTATAGACCTTATGAGAAGGTTGTCTTTATTATAAGTTTTTATTGCTTGGTGTTATATGCAAGGACAATCTTATATCCCACTCTTGGTCTACTTGGTAGGTAAATGATTTAATAGGTGCTACCCCCCTGATTATTAGATGCATTGTTTATATGTATCTTGTCTTCTCTTTTAAACTAGTCTTGAAAATATTGTTGAGAAGTAGATGCATGGGTTTATGGATTTTTGTTGTTCTCATTATTATTTGATCTTGAGCTATGGAACTAGTTCTGAGGACTTGTTTTGGAGAGGTACATAAATGGTTTGTGGTTTTGGGCTTATTCCCTTTGTTGTGGGAATGTTTGGCGAGTTTGATCTACTTTAAGTGAGAGGTTAACATCTATTGCTGCCATGTTTTCATCATAGTTTTGATGTTAGATGTTGATACCCTTTCAATTTGGGAGTGTTGAAAGAGATCTTACTTTACACAGTTTGGCACATGTTAGTGTGGTATAAAGACATGGTATGATTTTGCAGTTTCTCTCTTTCCTAGTATATTGTCTTGTTCTTAAAAAGTTCTCATGTTTATGGAGTTGAGGTTTGTATTAGAGTCAAGTGTTATTGTTGTTAACAATAATTTGGTAGCTCCTTGATCTCTTTCTTCATTGGTTAAGAGGACTTAGGAGAGTTATTTAGAGAGTGGTAATGAGAGATGTTTTATGCATATCATTATATGTTTTGACACTATATGGTAAAGTAGTTAGCCACATCGTCTAAAAGAAGTTCTATAGGAGGATTTTTTAATGCCTTGATCTTATTTTCATATTTGACATTACCCATGCAGTGGGAGTTCCTGGATATATATGCCCTTTTTTGTCACGATATCTTCTTGGTTGTCTCAATTTGTAGGTTATTGATCTGAAGATGATTTTGCATGTTTTACTATTGGGATCTACGAGTTGTGCAATTTAGTGGGTTGTCTTTACCCATTGGTTGTATTGAAGACTTGGATGTGGACTGTCAATATCCATAGATTTGTTCATTGTTATTGCATATTTTGTTTGTTAGCCTTGTCTTTGGTCATTTGTAGATTGGTATGTTGCATTGATATGGGAGGATGGATGACTAGCATGATCGTTTTATAGGGACTTGATTTCAGTTTTGGGTTGGTATGTTGATGGCATGGAGTTCTACCTATGATGGTTTGTTTACCCTAGTTTTGAGGTGTGGATATTTTTAGATGAGCTAGCATCTTGTTGTGGTTTCTTTTCCATTTGGTATGAGTGTGGTAGAAACTCAGAGTCTTATGTTATCATGTGATTTGATGCTTGTGTTCATGTTGTGATTGGTGTAGGTTTCAGTGACAGTTGATACATTTCACTTTGGCATGTTCCTTAGCTTATCATGGTTATGATGTGAGGGGTTCTTGTTTGAGATGATGGTTATCATGGTTGCTTTTGCAGGTATCTTATTGGAGCACAAAAACATGTTGAAGAATAAATGGTACATTAATGGCTAGAGATGTTTTTCCCTATGATTAAATAATTTGACTACCTTATAAGAGTAATTGCAATGTATAATGTCAAGTGGGAGAATGTTGGGAAAGGTTTCCATTAACTTTGCAATCCTAACCAATTCATGTGTCTCTAAAGTTCTTGGAATGTGTTCCCCAACACATAAGGACTTTGAGAGATAAATTAATATTTAATTATATTACTTGGCTTATTGTAATTAACTCCTAAATGGTAGGGTCAAACTTGGCGTCTATTTTTGGAGTGGGGCCCATGAAGACTTGTTGACAACTCCTTGAAGTCTATTTTGGGTGTTTGACAACTCCTAGTGAGTGGGAGTTAACTTGGGTGCCCACTTTGGAGGTGTCTTATATTTAGACCAGGAGTTTGATTTTTTATGTACATGAATGGATTGTGTTGATACGCTTTGCATGGATATGATGTGAGAGTTATCAGAAGTGTTAGAGATGCATGATATTGGAATATTGCTTGCATGGGCTCATAAAAGCTTGCATGTGCTTGCATGTTGTTGCATGTCACTTGTATGTGCTTGCATGTTGTTGTATGTCACTTGCATGTGCTTGCATGTTGTTTCATATTGCTTTTATGAACATGCATGTTCTTGCATGTTAGTTATTTTGACTTGCATGTTGTTGCATGTCAGTTACATGGACTTCCATGTTGTTGCATGTTAGTTATTTTGAATTGCATGTTGTTGCATGTCAGTTATATGGACTTGCATGTTGTTGCATGTCATTTTATGAGGTTGATTGCAAAACACTCCAACTCAAAAAACTTGCAGAACACTCCATCTACCAGATTTACGCATGCTATTAATTTCATATTTTAAAACATTTAAAAGCTACATAGCTGTAACTTTACCTTGTTCTCTCTCCCTTTTTCCAACAACTACTAGGCTGAAGCAATGAAGCATAGAAGGGAAACAACCGATAAATCTAAGTAGGAAGCATCCCACATGAAATCCCAAGATTTTGATATTTTGAATGATTGTTCTAACTTACTGAGTAGCTTGACTGGGATATATGTCAGCGAGAACACTGAAATTGATGCTAATTTGTTCAAGTCACAATGGAAATAATTGCTCTAGGGAGGATTACAAGAAATTCCTTATGACTTTGACATGGCCAGTTTGAATGCAACTTGATAGTTTTTGTACAAAATCAAGGATTTTCAGAAGGGCACTCATGCCAGAAACGTTTCTTTCATTTTTTTTGCTATAAATTATAATACTTAGAGCTACAAGATGAATTACACACTAGGCCCTCCTCCGAAGGATCTCAATCTAGTGCTCACTACTTTCATGGAATATAGAAGAAAAGAAAGGGGAAATGATAGAATTGTTATTGAAGATGATGTGCCTACTCCATAAGGATCAGTTCGCACTAGTTGCTTGTAGCAAGTCAACCGAGGAAGGTCCACTTTTGGAGTGCCTCCCTCAAAAATGTGCCATTTTCATTTTTATTGTCAACTCATCAAAAAGTGCTTTTGTCTTATTTGACTTTCCTCGAAAACTGTAATTTTGTCTTTTTCTAAAAGGTCAAATAGTTAAAAAAATGGGATTATCTCTTGGATCTAAATTAGTTGGAAATCAATGATGGATATTCTCTTGCCACAAATATTTAATGTAGATGAAATCTAGACCTTTGGTGTTGGATTATTCCTCACGACTCATTGTATACTAAGTGCTCTTGCCTCCTCTATATAAAGGCAATCACTCTCTTTATACAGGTTAGAAGTTAAAAGATCAAGAATTGTTGAGACTCTACCATTTTGAATCAATACAAATAGAAAACAATTGATGGTGTCAACTGTGTTATTTTATTGATTGTAGAATTGGTTTCATGGTTCCTTTTCATGCATTAAATAAAGTTCATTTGCAGCTATGACAAGTTATTTTTGATATTCAATGTATCTCATACTCATACCCTTAGTAAATTGTTGATTGTAAGTTACTTTGCATGGTTAGTCTGAACATATATTTAATTTTAGTTTGATTGTGGAAATTTAATTAAACTACGCCAAATATTAGGTGTTTAATGAAATCATTCCATAGTTTGGAAATCATTAATTCTTTTGAAGATTGCATCATTTTTGTGGCGTTGTGAGTTTTTCTGATTAAGCATAAATGGGTTTACTTTTGAAATCTATCTATCTAAATAACTTGATCATCCTTGTAGTTGATCCTTGGGAGTTTATAAACTCTTTTCTATTTCCCTATATTTTGACATGTTTTGAAACAATGAAGTTTTGATTGGGAAAAGCATCAACTATACTGCTAAATTTGATGATCAAGTCTATTTTTAGATTTCTGATCTAAAAGATGTATTGGGATTTCTATATTTTCTAAATTATATCATTCCAAAGCCCTATTTTATGGTTCATTGACATAAGGCCCCTTGACTGGAAGAACAAAGACATCAAACACTGAGTTATCTTGTAAGGCCAAGACCTGGCTGGGAGAAACCTCAGGGTAGTCATTTTCTGATTTATTGGGATTTGATTCCTTTCATGAGAGATAAGATAATTAGTATTTTATCTAAGTTGTTACGTGTAAAAATACCCATCAACAAATGGTTATTATTAATCAATTGTGAATGTTAAAAGTTGAACAACCTTTTTTAATTGGTTTATTGATTTGTTTGTTTGATTTTTAGTGATTTGAAGATCGGATAACAATAAATGGATATATGGTTGAGGTGTTGGTTGGATGGGAATCAGAGTTTGCAAAATAAGGATGGTCATGTTTGTTAATTGGTCCTTTCCTAAATGCATTTGTCAATTATCCTTGCAATGAACATGTAATTAGTCCTTATCATTTTGTTTTGTGATGTACCATTTTTAAATCAGATGAAATTGTATCTAATGAACTGACTTCTTATTCAATTGCCACATAGAATGTAGAATTTAACTATCTTTTTTGGTAAAAGTGATCCTAAGAGGATCACACCCATTATTATTGCAGACACCTAAAATTTACCACATCTAAAATAATATCTAGCATCATAACAATAATTAATTAATTACATCTATTCACCTCACTAATCCACATCACTAATTATCTAAAATAAATAAATTAAAGCCATTTCCATCCCATTATTAAATAAATTAAATCCATTTCCATTCCATGATTAAAATAAATAAACAAAATCCATTTTCACCCCTTATTAAAATAAATCCATTAAATCCATTTCCACCTCATTATTATATTAAATTAAATTAATTCACTTCCACCCACCTAAAATAAATAAATAAAATTTAAATAAAGTTGTCCCTCCAAAATTCAAATAAATAGGTCCACATCATGCATCCACAATAATTTAATTTAATTAAAGGGAGACCCTTGCACATGATCTAATACTCCAAGTGCATCTCCACCATCCATCCATCATTTAATCTCAACCATTCACATCCTCAATCAAGCACCTATAAATCAGACCTTCAATCATTTATCACTCACATAATATCATCATAAGCAAGAAATACCAAGCATAAGCAAACAAGCACATCACTCACATAACACTCCATGATACATCATTGACATGTACATGCTTCTCAAATCTTGAAGACTACAAGACCAACTATATCACTCATATACATAAGCAAATCCAGTCAACAAAGGAGATCTCTTGCCTGATAAGTGAAGACCTAAGAATTATTTGGTTTGATCTTCTTTACACTTAATATGAAGGTATTTTTCTTGATTTAGAAATAAGGATTTAATATGGATTTAATCTCTTGCATTTTTTTTCTAGATCTAGCATCATACATTTTGTCACACCTGGTGGGACCCCTTGTCCTAGTCTAATCTTGGTTTTGTAGGACTTTCATAGCTTGATGTTGTAGGTTTTTCCCTTTTCAATTTTGGAGTGATCTTGTCAAGAAGTTTTTTGGGTGCATCCTGGTGCAAAATAGACCTCATATTTGAGTCCTAAAGGCCCAAAAAATTATAAATCAATATAAAACTCAATAGGTTTTGGCATCAGACAAATTGTGGCCATGTTTTTGGAGGGTTTGCTAGATCTAGGCAGTCAAAAATTTGTATAGTTGAATGGATCCGTACAATGTGTATTGTATAGTTTGTATAGGTTGTATGATCAATCATGTCATCATATATAGGTACAAATCTACAAATATTCTGGCATAGTAGAAAAATATAATTCATTGCAGGGTACGACGGGCTCCTAATTCATTGTCACCTACATCAACACAGGGTTTGATAGGGCCAAAAGTTAAGGTCACATTAGTGACTGGCACCTAAGACCTAGATGTTGATAACCTTAGCACCTGGTATCAATCCCCCGAGCACTCCCAATCAGGTGGGCTTAATCCCAGCAGCTGTGCTACTTAGTAGCAATGCTATCCATCACTTTGTTAGGCCACACCACCTTCACTCTACCTAGAGGAAACCTACTAGTATGCCACCAGAAAGGGCCCCACCACCACTGATGATGGTCGTTGTAATCCTCTTCATTTAATTTATCAATCCGGGGTGGTGTCTAGAGGCTGTATGCATTAGGAACCTAAAACTTTTCTTTTTGAGCAAACAATTATTTCTAATAAAAGAAGAAAAACTAATTTTTAGAAATAAAATCACACATGTAAATTTAAAAAACAACAAGTCTACATAACAAGTAAGACATGTACTTTTAAACACAACAATAGAATGACAATACTATAGAATTATATTTTAAAACAAACCAACAAAACTACATAACTTACATGCAAAAACAATAGAACAACACAACTACATAATTTTGTTTTAAAACATAATAGTAGAACTATAGAACTTACAGGCAGAACAACAAAACTATGGAACTTACAGGTGGAATAGTAGAACTACAAAACTTACAAGTAGAACAACAAAACTACGGAACTTATAGGCAAAACAACAAAACTATAGAATTTATAGGCAGAACATCAGAACTATGAAACTTACAGGCAGAACAATAGAACTACAAAACTTACAGGCAGAACAAGAGAACTACAGAACTTACAGGCAGAACAACAAAACTACAGAACTTATAGGAAGAATAGCAGAACTACGGAACTTACAGGCAGAACAACATAACTACAGAACTTACAAATAAATAAATAATAAAATTGATTACTAACACATAATAAAAATAATGAATTTCATTATAACATCAATTAAATACAAACAAATAAATACCAAATTTTATCCTCTTCCTCAAGATGAGCAACCTGCCCCTTCCTTGGAATTGGACTAAGATCATTCACCCAACTTTGCACTCAACACTCCAAATATTTTATTTCTTGAACAAAATATTATAGATTTATTTCTAAAACTGGTGTAGTTTTCCTAATCTAAAAACTTGCCAAAATAAAAGCTCTCCCTTTCTTTAGAGTTGAGAGGTTTATTTATACATTGAATATTTTCACACAACTCCCTAAACTAGTGGAAAGCATAAGTATACTTGTCTTTCACATTCCTATGATAAAGGAGCAACTCCTTTTATTCTCTACACCTATCTCTCCTACTCCTATGCTAAAGGAAACAAATCTCTTTATTCTCTCTATATAGGAAACAAATTCCTTTATTCTCTCTACTAATCCTATGCTAAAGGAACAACATCCTTTATTCCCCCATTACAAAGTGACAACACATCCACATCCATTTAAGGGAAAAGGTTGGATAGACTTATTTATTTTTGCTACTTTTATTATTTTTTCCACAACAATTCATCTTCAAATTTTAAGAAAATAAAAGGATGAAAGAATATTAAATCCATGGTTTAAGACAAATTATGAAGTTGAAACACCTTTCGCTGAAATCAACCTAGAATACTTACGAAGTTGTCTCTAGAAGTGATTTTACAATAATTTATAATGCTTCAAGGTTGGCTAAAAGAGGCTGGAAGACTTCGAGACTAATTTTGCATCATTTTAAAATATATTGCATTCTATTTTTTTCAATAAACATTAGAAAATGTTAGCAATTAAATTGCAATAGACTTCTAAGAAACAAACCAATATATATCCTATATCCTATTTTAAATAAGCTAATAGTTCAGAAAACAACATTTAAATCCACTTTTAATACTAATTTAAGAGAAAATTTAGATGAGACATTTTTGGTCTCATCATCTCCTCCACACCTAAATTCTTGCAGGTCCTCCAACAAGCTACTGCTCTTTTTCATAACTGATGATCCTTCTATCTTTCAATTCTTTTTTCCTCTCTTTTTTTTCATCTTTGAAAGTATGCTATGTTCTAGAAAGGTGATATAAAGGAGAATAAAATCTAGAGAGTAGTTGATGAGATTCTTTAAGATGTGCAAGCAGTTCTTTCTACAAATAACTTGTACCATCATGATAGAAACAAAGATTGACAGGGTATGCGAACTTTTTTTTTCATCACCTCCTTTCATGCATTTAGATTCTTTCTATGCCATCATATTCTCACATAATTTTTTTTTTCTTCTTCAGAAAACACCTTTATTCGAAATCTCAAGTAGCTACAACAAGTGAATCAGTGCAGGTAGTTTATGTTTTTAATTAGCTTTCCTAAAAGTGGATTTATCTATAATTAAAAAAACTAATGGCTATATTTAAGAATAAACTAGTAGAATATACCTTGGCCATGTTTCAAAGTTATCCTTGCTTTCTTCATGCCATTTGATTCTAATTCTCACTTCAAGAAAATCTTTAGAAGTTTAATTCAGGAAAGTCAGAAAAACTTTAGAAGGTTTACCTCTGGAACTCTAGAATAGTGGACAGCTCCAGAACAGTGGATAGAAAAGCATTAGAACAGTGGACAATTCTGAAAGGATAGAACAAATATACAACAACAAACAAATGTTCTAGAGCATCATTTAAAGGATGCTTTCAGAACGAACAACAACAAAGTTCTGGAGCATCGTTGAAAGGATGTTTTCGGAATGAATGAACAACAAAGTTTCAAAGCATCATTGAAAGGATGCTTTTGGAATAAATTTCTGGAGCATCGTTGAAAGGATGCTTTCAGAACAAACACCAACAAAGTTCTAGAGAATCACTGAAAGGATTCTTTCATAACGAACAACAACAAAGTTCCAGAGCATTGTTGAAAGGATGCTTTCGGAATGAAAAAAATAACAAAGTTTCAGAGCATCGTTGAAAGGATTCTTTTGGAACAAACAACAACAAAATTCTAGAGCATCGTTGAAAGGATGCTTTCAAAATGAACAACAACAAAGTTCTAGAGCATCGTTGAAAGGATGCTTATAGCTTTGAACGATAACAAAAGTTCTAGAGCATCAAAGTTCTGGAGCATCGAAGTTCCTGAGCATCGTTGAAAGGATGCTTTTGGAACTGAATGGCAACAAAAGTTCTATACACATCACTGAAATGATGCTTTCAGAACTTGAACAGTAACAGAAGTTCTAGAGCATCGTTGAAAGGATGCTTTCGGAATGAACAACCAAGTTTTGGAGCATCGTTGAAATGATTCTTTCAGTACAAACAACAACAAAGTTTTAGAGCATCGTTGAAAGGATGCCTTCAGAATGAACAACAACAAAGTTCCAGAGCATCGTTGAAAGGATGCTTACAGAACTGAATGACAATAGAATTTCCAAAGCATCAAAGTTCCTGAGCATTATTGAAAGGATGCTTTTGGAACTTGAACAACAATAGAAGTTCTAGAGCATTGGTGAAAAGATGCTTCTGAAATTTAGGCAACAAAAAAAAGGTTCCAGAGCATCATTGAAAGGTTTCTTCCAGAAATTTAAACAACAATAACAAAGTTTCTCCAGAGAAATATCTAAGAAAACACAAAATACTTTTGAAGCACTATTAGACGGGTGCTTTCAAAAAAACTTACAAATATAGAATACTTCCTAAAACTAAGATTCCAGAGCTAATCTGGAAACGAACAACACTTCCAGAACACTTATTAAAAAGATGCTTATGGATAAAATATACAAAACAACACAAATACATTAAACAACTTTCTAGATTTTTTTTTTTGAAAAGATGGAAGAATTTACAAGGGATTTTCATCATTTTTGTAGGGGGGTTTTGGTATGATTTTATTTTACATAAAAAAGGAAAAACACCTAAAGAACTGTTGTCTTATAATTTTTATATCAAAGATGGATTCCTTCTACTCTCTATTACATAAAAGAAAGATTATTGACTATCACCAAATAATTTTCTTTCAAAATTACAAACATAAACTGAATCAAAATTTACTAGAATTGAAATTAATCTATGAATCGAAATGTTTTTGCTAATTTTGAACTAATCTATAAATTGAAATGCTTATGTTAAATTGAAACTAATATACACATTGAAATACTTATGCTAAATTTAAACTAATCTATGAATTGAAACGCTTATGCTAAATTAAAACTAATCTATGCATTGAAATGCTTATGCTAAATTTAAACTAATATATGAATTGAAATGCTTATGCTAAATTGAAATTATAGAAAGAGAAAGATTACTCTACTACTCCTTAAAAAAAGAAATAAATTATCTTTTGTCACAAAGTAATTCATTTTTTTATGCTTTTAGGAGAGAAGGAAATTAAATCTGAGAATAAAGTTCCTAATAACACCATGGTCCTCGGCAACAGTGCCAAAAATGATGAGGATCATTGTAATCCTCTTAATTTAATTTATCAATCCAGGGTGGTGTCCGAAGGCTTATGCATTAGGAACCTAAAACTTTTCTTTTTGAGCAAACAATTCTTTCTAATAAAAGAAGAAAAATGATTTTTAGAAATAAAATCCCACATGTAAATTTTTGTAGTGCCCCTCATCTCGTCGTCCATCAGATTGGTGTTTGCTTCGACTTTATGATAGTGTCTTAGACCGTAGATGATGGATCTCTTGTTATCTTGTTACTTCATTATGAACCTGATTGTTATGATAGCAGATGTTGATGTAAGAATAGGTTATTTTATGCTTTAGAATTTGATGAATAAACTAGATGTTATAGATGTTTGATGTTAATTGCGATATTGGATTGAATGTTTTATGTTACTTTGTTCAACATAGTTAATCGTTTATTCATAAACGTGAATGGAATAGTGTTGTATTACTTGCTCTCGAGTACCCTACACCACTGCGATTTCCATTCACTATAGGACTGCATGTGATGTATATATATATCTTGTTATGGTTAACCATGCGTTGTTGCAGGAATGTAGGTACTAGGCATCGACTCCACTTGATTACAGGTCTGAGCGTGCCTTCGCCAATGGATTAGTTGTTTGGAGTTAATGTGAGGTCCCATGTCAGTATGGTCTGGTTGTCAGTTTATCCTTTTGGTTATTGTCTGTCATTCGATCATGATTTACGGACAAGTAATATTGCACCTTGGAGTCTAACTAGGTTAGAAAGTGTCTAATTGTGCAAGGTGTCGTTGTGCTTTTATTAGAATCATATTACGGAAATTATAATGTTGATAATTAAATATATTTATAAAAGATAATATTGAGTCGATAATTGTTGATTATTGTTGTAAATAAATTATTATTTTATTAGAAGTATAGTTGTTAAATAAAGATTGCAAGAGGTTTTGTATTATTTAATATAATATTATTTGCAATATTTAAATAAATTAGATAGTTGTAAGTTACTTTGTAATTAGTGATTTGCAACTAAATTAATAAAATAAATTAATATATAGTTGTACTATTATAGATAGTTGTAATATTATAACTTTATTAAATGCTTTATGCTTGGTCGGCTATAAAATAATTAAATGTTGCCAGAATTGTGTGTTAGTATTTAAAAAAGGAATAACCTCTTGGAAGTATGAAATTAAATAAAAGTCTTTCTTGAGGAGGGAGGTGCATGGGATCACGTGCTGAGTTCCCTGGGTCGATAGAAGGGATTGTGTTATAAAAGGGAAGCTTGTAGCGGCAAAGAGGATAGGTTTGCAGGTAGAAAAAAAGTGAAGAAGATCAGGATATTGTTCACCAGGCTCCTTTGGCAATTTTGGATAGTCCTCTCAATAAAGCTGGAAGGCTTAGTGCTATTTATGTGCAACCACAGGAGAATATCCTCATCAAAGTAAATCCCCATGTTCATCTTCCAAGAACCTTTAAGTGTTTTTGTGGATTGATGGTGCAACTGCCACAGAAACTGAGCATTCGTGCGACTAATGGCCCAGATAGACTCCTTCGAGTGGCCAAGAATCCAGTCACAAAGTATCTGCCAAGTGAAGCGCGTCGAATTGGGCTGTCATACAGTGCATCTAAAGTGGTACAACTTCATGACTATGTTGATGCTGTCTGTGATAATGTTTCCCTTGTGTTTGTGGTTAGGGCCATGTCTCACGGGATGATCGACGCAGACTATGTAGACGATTTTATCTCGATGGTTGCAGGAGCATAGCAGGTGAGAAGAAGAAAGAGAATGAGAGGGACTAGTCCTATGGACACTTGTTCCAAAAGAAAAACAATAAAAACAATTCATGGCTTTCGACTTTTCAAGCTCTGAGATTTAACCTTTTACAAGGCAAGGGGCTTTTTACACCGTAGTTCCAAGAGAATATCAGAAAAGCAGTTCTATGAACAGGAAATCTGTATACATGCTGAAGCTGGAATACTATTAGCCCTTATTGTGTAAATTGATATTGAAATTCACTATTAATTACAGCTATGTCGAGCTAATGAGGTGAAGCCGCAAATACCAAACTATTTGGCTTTTTTAAAATCAGTGGGTTTTTCACATTTCGGGTGAAGCTCACTGCAATGGATTTTATGGATTCATCTAAGCAGAATGAACGGCAACCCACTAGGTCTATGAAGAGAAAAAAAAATCAAACTCCAGAAGGGCAGCTGAGATTTATTCTAGAAACATGTTCAAAACACAAGGATATATCACAAGCAATCTCACTCTATGAAAAAGCAATGGCCCAAGGAATAAAACTCAATCTTTATCATTGCAATACACTTCTATATCTCTGCTCTTCCCAGGCCATGGGACTCCTCAGACCCGAAGAAACTATTCAAGAATCTGATAAAACATTTGCCTCCAATAAAGGATTTGAAATATACCGACATATGATCAGCTCCAACATCCCTCCGAATGAAGCCACACTCACAGCAATTGCTAGGCTGGCAGCTGCCAATGAAGATGGTGACATGGCATTTGAAATGGTGAAGAAAATGGTGGGTCAGAATCTGTTCCCCAAGCAGAACTGTTGCACCAGGAATTCAAAATCAAGAAAGAAAAATTGAAGTCCCAAACAAAGGAGGATATCATGCTCAAAAACGGAAATTGCGAATCACTCCATCTGTCTGGTATTCAGCAGGTTTTGTTTGACTTCATATGATTCGCCTTTTTTGCTAAAGTCAGCAAGGATTGATGGTTGGTACAGGCGCAAGCTCTATTAGGGGGTAGGTTTGTTTTGTCGAAAATTTCAAGGTTTCCAATAAGGAAGGAAAGTAGTCTTGATGGGTGAAGAGAGATTTAGGCCGGGGAAATTGCAGCAGCAGCTTGGTCACTCTGCATGTTCTAGTTTAGCAATAGTTTTATCCGACGAGAATGATAAGGAGAACATGTGGAAGCCTGGTATCCTTTCTTCCACAGAAGACAATGAAAGGCGTGAACTTGAAAGGACTGTAGGCCACATATTTGAGGTGCAGGGTCAACAACAAGCGTAGATTTCAACCCGTGGGATGGAGTTATTTTTGATAATGGTTTTGGTAAGAACATTGTTGCAATGGACTCTGCTATACCAGCTTACCAGCAGGTAGAATGTATTTTGTCAGTATGCATAATAGCTACACAGAGTCTGATGCACTTCACTGAGAAGAGGTCACTTTTGGAGGCGGAAACAGAGCTTTCTTATTTACTTTCCGTGCGTTAAGATTTATCGTTTCAACTCTAGTCTGCAGAAGCCCGTCATTGTTAAATCAGGTTAGTTGTGCTTTCTTGTATGCAATTCGTCTGATTGGCTTAGATTAACCCTAAGGAATGTTTATTTTCTTTACAATGTGTTTGAATGCATAGTTATTATTATTATCATTATTGTTAATAATAATTATTATTTTTACTATTCTTATTATTAGGTCAAAACGGAAAGATGATGGTCAAATACCTAAATTAATAATAATGTTATTGCTATTCCATTGTAGGAACGATTAGGTTTTATGGTAGGACAAGTTGTTTAGTATTATTGCTTTCTAGAGCCAATTCAAGGAAAGGGTTTATCGAGGATTTAGTGAGCAACATGATTTGGAATTTATGAATAATTAATTCATAATGTTCTTGATTAGAGCAATAATTCTTTTAATGCTTCAACCGTATAATTGATCCATAATCGTTTTTTGATCTAGCGATTAGCATTCTCTATAAGTTCAATTTCTTATAACCTTGAAACTTTAGAAATCTTTGAAGGATATGATAATCGAGTGCATACTAGGGGACTATGGAGAAATGACATAGGATACTTCAATTATTGTTGTATTATGAGTTTTATACTATAGAAGGATTGGTATAATCTAATGAGCTGTTCTAATAGATGGATTTGTTTAATTTAAATATTTATTGGTGATGAATCAATTGTTGAATGTTTTGAAGTTATTGATTATTATTATTATTATTATTATTATTATTATTTCAAAAGTATAGTTGATTGTTTTAAAGCCAAATGAAATTGGGAATTTAGAATAATGTTGTCATTATTTAAAAGAAAATCGCTGTGATTATATATTATGGTTAATGAAATTTAGTTTAGTTTGACATTGGTTTTAATTTGGTTTCTTCATTTTGTTATGATAATGGATTAAGGATTAGGTATATAATTATTGTATTAGAAATTTGATTTAAAGGTATTAGATAATTAGTTAGTGTGAATTGATATTGTATGAAATGGTCAAAGTATAAGTTGTTAAGGGTTCATTTCCAGAGGCCAAGGTCGTTGTGTTTCGACTTCTTGTAATGTGTCGATAAGTGTCCTGAGTTATTGAAGTCATGTCGCCTTTTGTCACGTATAAGGAATTTGGTTGGTATTGTGGAAGAATGTAAATATTCTAAATGCATCATGATGTGTAGAAAGGCTCTTCGTGAATGTTGTGATTGATTTATTTATTTGTTTGGGATGTTGTGTTGGATTAGACAATGGGGAGACGTCGGTATTCATGAAAAAGTATTTTTCTTATGAGTTACTTCATTGGAAGCCATGGAAAATGTACTAAGAGTATGTCTTTGTAATTGAGATGATATGCAAGAAGGTAAATGCCTTACATTATTACATATACATGTTCATATCAGAATTATGGTTATGCAAGATGGTAAATGCCTTGCATGGTTTATGTATCATCATCGTCATGATGATGTTTGTTATGTATGTTGAGTAGGGTCTTCTAGATGCAGGTAGGGGAGTGGCTTTCAACGTGAGGCCGGCGCCCAAAGTGGCAGTCAGGATAACCCGTTGGAAGTAGATTAATCAAGTGATAACCTAAATAATGAATTTGGGGGTTGGGTAGTTAGGCACACTAAACAAGATAAGTGGATGCCTCACTCATGGCTCAAGTGCTTGTTTAGGCTTGAGATGAGATGAGAAGGCCTAGAATGGCAAGATCAACTACCTTGTCCTCATGAAAGGTATGTTGATTTCCGCATGAGCGTTGTATGGGGGCCGGGAGTTGGGAGAGGCTACCAGGACAACCCAAGATGGGGGCCGGGGCCTAGGAAGGCTTGCCAGGACAACCCATGACAAGCCATGTGATGACACTTCTCCCTATTGCAGCCTAGCATTCCCTAGTTGTACTCTCCCCATTCGTTATGTGTTGCCTCTGGAAGTTCAGTTAAGTTAAGTTGTGTTGTGTTGTCTATGTTATTGCCATGTGCTGTATTGGCGTTTGGATGTCCTTTGTTTATGCTAGTCTATGTCTACCTGACTGTTTTGTTTGGGACCTCATGTTAACTCCTAGCTCGGGGGGTGGACCTCAGGGTTCCACATGGTCAGGTGGAAGAGCTATTTTATCCATTGGTTATTCCTTGTCAAGATCTTATGCAGAAAAGATTTGTTCCAGTTGTACTTGTACCAGTTGATGAAGATGTATGTGTAACCTTGTACCAGATTTATGTAACAGAATATTCTTTATGTATGTAACTTTTGATGTAGACTAAATGGTAATGTAATGATGTCATGATGTACTTAGATGAAAGCATTTCAGTTATGTATTTAAGCTTGTAGATTGTATTACATTAATTGTCGACATGCAATGAGTATGAATCAGTTATTCAATTATGCATTGGATTTAGGTCAGTTACTGATGAATGTTAAATTATGTTAGTTGGTTTGTAAAGTAATGCAGCCTTGTATCCTTAGAGAATATGTCGTAGTTAGTTATGTTAACATTATTTGTTATCTTAATCTTTTAAAAAAAAAAAAACGTTCCTATTCATGTAGCATAAATGTGTTTTTCTTTGAGGGTACAAGGCGGGCGTTACAATTTTAAAAACAACAAGTCTACGGAACAACAAGTAAGACATACTTTTAAACACAACAATGGAATGACAATACTATAGAATTCTATTTTAAAACAAACCAACGAAACTACATAACTTACATGCTAAAACAATAGAACAACAGAACAACAGAACTACATAATTTTGTTTTAAAATAGAACACCATAACTATAGAACTTACAGGTAGAACAATAGAACTGTAACGTCAAAAAATGTCCCCTTGGGGGCTTTTCCCTCATAAGGTTTAGCTCTCGGGTCTTTTGCATGCATTTAGGACATCTTAGTTCATAATTTGGCATCCTGGTGGAATGAGCCCTAGCTAACATGACAAATGGGACCTAGGAGGACCCCTTGAGTTGTACCCTACCCAAAATAGGGGTGGAGGACTTGGGCGCCCGCGCGCTAGTCCTGCCCTATTTTGGGGTAGCCCTAATTTTTGGGTGTCAGTTTATGACTGTTATTTGGGTCCTTTGCCAACACGGTAAGTTTGAATTACAAAAATCTTGGCGGGAGTGTTTGTAGTTGCATATAAAAGTATGTTTAGGTATTCATTTGTAAACTAGATAATTACTAGCAAGCTATTGTGTTCTCAAGGTGATGCAAGGCTTTCATTATGTTGTAAGAGTAGACTTGTGTGGTTTGTGTGTTTGGATTTGCAGATTTGAGCATCCATTCATCATGGAATGAAGAGCATCTTCCTCCCATGATATCTTCACTACAAAGTGATATTATATTGTGTTTTCATTATCAATTCCTTTAGTTTTTGCCTCTACCTCACAAGGGCATGCACTCTCTATCTGACAATAGTGTTCAGAGACTTAAGTGTCCTCCAGGGCTTGACCGAGGCAAGCCTCTAAACACCACAACCCCCTCCCAAAGTCTTGTGATTGCAGGTTACAGGTGTCGCATTTGGGAAAAGTGAACTTGCAGGAAGGATTGGCAAGCATCAAGGATTCAGGATCTGAATAGAAGCAGGACACAGGAGCATTTCCAAGACTTGGGTGCTCACTCTAGTGTCCTCCACAGCTGAATTTCTAGAAACAGGAGTTACAATGCTGATCAGTGTTGGAAGGAGGTTCAGATCCTACAAAGAAACTGATACCTTGGACTAGGGCACCCACACCAGTGTCCCTGACTATTCTGCCTTGGAACTCCAAAAATAGGTACTCTATGATTTTCTATTTTACTTCCGTCTGCAAGAGCTTTTTCTATTATTCGTCAATTTATTGCCGTATTTGCATAATTAGGGTTTTAATGGTCAATTGAGCATAAGAGAAGATAAATTGGTGATTAAATTCCCTAATCTAAGTTTCTCTACATCTCACAATGATTTAGGGTATGATAGTGAATTTCCACTCGACCCTAGATCCTTGAATGTAAAGTGGAAAGGCGGATTCAAACATCAAAATACTAAAACATTAACAAATCCAATTTCCACTAAACATTTTGGTGAACCCATGTTTTTGGACTTAAATTACAACTTGTTGAGTGTGTGTCTTCAAATTTGGATTGATTTCATTCATTCATATAGTCATTCATTTTATTGCATTGAGACAAATTCAAAAAAATTGAAAAATTTGAAAAATTAAAAAAAAAAACATTGTTTGACTTACTAAATTGTATTAATTCTTTCTAAATTTTCCTAATTCATGATTTTTGGATCAGATCTGATATTAACTACAGAAAAATATAAAAATTCAAAATTTTGCATTGCATTTTCATCATTAATTTGCTAGGCTTTTGTAGAAATTTTGACAATTTTCATTAAACCTAGTAATTTCAAAATCTAGGGTTAGTAGGCAAAATCTTCTTTCATATTTTTCTACTAATTTTAGAGGCTCATTCAAATTTTCATTTGGCTTTAGTCTTGCATTTTAGTGTAAATTTGCATTTAGATTTAAAATATTTGCAATTTTGCATAGAAAATTTCAACAAAAAACTAGCAATTTTCATGCATTTTCATTAGATTTGCATTGGAATTTTGAATATTAGAGTCAGATATAAGAGTATTTAATTTTCATCATAAATCAAATTTCAAAACATTCACATAGCATTTTCTGTCAAGATCTCAAACCTAGGCCTTCAAAAACAACGATTTTCACTAAAATTGGCCTTATCGACTCTATAAACTTGCACCATAGGTGTGTTGTGAAGAGTATTTTTGCATTAATTTGCTGTTATCAGGGTAATCATTTTCTGTCCCTCCTAAAAATCTTCACAACACCCTTTTATTGGGCTCTTGTAGTGAAAATACCCTTTTATTGGGCTCTTGTAGTGAAAATTCGGTGAAAAACTACACATTTTGACTATTTTTGCCCTAGGGTTTAACCTAGTTTGTACTCCAAGCGTGTTGTGATCAATTTTATGGATTGAGGTGACTGATATTATTGATTTTATTTTCTTCACCTCATTAAATTAATTACAACACCTCTTTTGCTAGGTCTTGGAATTGAAAAATCGTGAAAAATAGCCTATTTTTGCTATATTTTCACTAGGGTTTTACCTTAAGTGGCACTAAAAGCATGTTGTGTTGGGTATTTTGGTACCAAGTGGCTGTTATTACTAATATTATTTTCTTTCCATCATCATTTTCCTCACAACACCCTTTGTTATGCTCTTTTGCATTGAGTTTTAGTGAAAAAAGTGCCTATTTTGACATATTTTCACTACATTTTGACTTGGCATTATCTTGGATTTGCATCAAGAGTGTGTTAAGAGTGATCATATTGCTGTTTTGGACTAATATCAGACATATAATTTTCTACCCATGATCAAAATCCTCACAACACTCTTTGTTCCATTCATTTGCATTGGAAAAGGTACAAAAATCAAGCATTGACAACATATCCTAAGCCTAAACTTGAGCATATTACTGCATGAGTCTAATAACTCGCTGCCCTAAGAGAAATATTCATTTAAAAAAAAGAATAAGACACATGGGATCTAGTTCTCTTGAATAAGTTGGTACTTTGAACACCTTCTTTACAAAAGGAGAAACCCAAATGTTACAAGACATTACACCCATTACAAGTACAATGGAAGAACAAACTTATCATGATGTTGATGATACTATTGAGGTGATAGGATATGTATCTGATGAACAAATAGAAAAATTGGATAAAGAGCTAGCTGAATTTCAATCATTTATGGAAAATGAGAGAATAGCTGAAGAAGTTGTCCCTACAATTCATAATATAAGAGAATTGATAAAAGAGGGACAAGATGGTGTAAATGCAATTCACGGTCTAGCACATATTGTACAAACCAATATCATGCTGATGACTGAATGTGCACAAGTGATAAATAACACTTTATCACCATCTCATACTCAAGTATCTATACCTATACCGACTACAGGAATATTGACTTTTACACCAATGATCTTAACAACTGATGCAAGTGCTTGTAGTAATTCTACCACTAGTATTGGAGTATTTAATGACACTAATTACAAAGCTGTGGGATTTAATTATCAGAATTTGGTTTCTAAGGGGACCTCCTCTATGCATAATTGTTCTGAACCACCCATCTATTCCACTCATTTCCAACCACCTATTACTTACTCACAACCATCTTCTACCTATCACTACGTCCAACCACTGGTAACATATTCTTAGCCTACACGTATTATATCTCAAGCTCATTCACCTCCTCACTTTAGTTCTAATTCCTCACAACAAGCCGCATCTCCCAATGATGCCATCCTAAACCAACTTTTATAGGGCATGACTGCTCTGCAACAAAAGGTAACAAACTTAACAAATTCTTCGCAACCTAGTCTACCAACATATCATGCCCATAATCCCCTTTCCTATGCAATCTTGAGAACTCCTATGCCTGAGAGGTTTGAGACCCCCCGCTTTGAAAAATATGGTGGAAAAGGTGATCCTAATATTCATGTGGCAGCATTTACAACTATGTGTAGTGATTTTTATTTTGAAGAGGATTTGTTAGCAAAACTTTTCCCATGATCTCTCAAAGATACTACTTTAGAATGGTTTTGCTCTTTGCCTCCAAATTCAATACACTCCTTTTCACAGTTGATTGATCAATTTTTACAATATTTTCAAGAAAATATCAGACCCCAAGTCACGCTTATTGACTTGGTTTAATGCAAACAAGGTCCGAAAGAAAAGTTGACTGAATTCATTAGTTGGTATCAAGGACTTTATGTACAGATTCAATATCAGATGAAAGATGAAGATGTTCAGAAGATATTCATTACAAATCTACAACCTAATATTCATGATAAGATTCTTTTGATGAAATATAACTCCTTTCAACATTTATGCATTGCCCTTCATGACTATCAACTTTCGTCTAGTCAGTATGAAAATCAAAACTCATTGACTCAAGTTGGTCAATCCATGGATGGATCATCACAAAACAATTTTAAGAGGAACAATAATAGTAGTTTCATCAAGATTAAAGGACCAAATATGAATGTGTCTATTATAAATAATCTAAAGAAAAGATCATATCAACCAAGAAAGTTTACTCCCATATCTTAGTCCTACCATTCTATCATGAACCAAGCCGTGAGTAATAACATTCTGAAGCTTCCCCTGATCAAGCATGTTGATCCTAGTAAACAATGGCCTTACTTCGATGCTAATTCCTTTTGTCATTATCATCAGACACAAGGACATGACACTAAACGATGTATGCATCTTAAACATGAGATATAGGACATTATTGATTCAAATGTCATCCAGGTAGCGGGTGTGAATGATAATGGAAATAAGTCGGTTGCTCCATCGAAACAAAACTTACAAATCTTCACAAATCCTTTCCCTAAGAATACTAAAAACAATATGGTGGAACAGGGTTTAGTGGAAGTAGACGAGGATGATTACTTGGACTATGATAGCATCATGGGAATGATTGAAGTCGATAAGAAACAAGTGGATATTCCACCTCACCCATGAAGAAACAAAATTTATGCTAAATTTCCTCCTCTGTTATCCTTATATGGATCAGGAGATAATCAAAATGCATCAAAAAAGAAAGAACAACAACCTATACAGACGAGTAAGATGGTACAGGATGATTCCTGTTACTGTTCTAGAAAGATTCAACAATGAAAACTCGTTAAAAATTAGAAAAGAGCAAGACGACAACCAACAGTCAGAAATAATAGTGGTTCTCCCCCTCATAGGCAACAAAAAGTCTCATTTAAACAAGGATTTAAGGAACGGGCATCATATGATAACAAACAAGACTTTCATAAGAACCACTCAAATTTTGCATTAAATATGATCGAGTACCTCTCCAAGAGGTTCGTAAGCTCCAAAATATAATATGAAGATCCTACAGGTAAGTATCTCTAACCCTTTATTTCTCTCGTGATGTGCTTCTCCCGTGATGTGTTATGTGTTGTTTAGGCCTCCTAGGATGACCTTGAATTCTCCTATAAGGTCCGAGATACCAGGAGACTGCCTCTATTGTGACCTTCTTCTATTTTTATCATCATTCTTCTATATTTCCTCTATCTCTGATTTCATTGTTGTGTGTTGTGTCTTACAGACATAGCGTCGTGGTTGGTGATACTGGGGGCACCCTCCTACATGACTGTCCCTAAGACACTTGTTTCTCCTCTCTTATTTATTGTTTCCCTTCCTCTAGTGTTTCCATCTAGTGGGCAGATGACGACAAACATTTATACTGATGCGAACCTAGTGTCCCTTTCGAGAGAAATAAAAAAATGGACTTAGTTCCTAATATGATGATGGGGTTGTATATCTTATCTGACGCTTGGCTAGTGGAAGCACTCATGTTTTCTGCATATTGAATTTTATGATGTTTCTATCACATTTACAAACCTTAACAATACTGCTGCTCTGTGCACCTTTGTTTGTCTTTGAGTCTAGCCTTGGTGGTACTTGATTCAGAGAGCTTCGTGATATCGCCCTACAGTTATCCTTGAACTCCAGATTCATTGTATAATCTTGGCTCTTTGGGTGGTTAATCATATGCATTGATGCTATTGTTTATCATGATTTTGTAGACACTAACATGTTTCTTGCAGGGATGTGTTTGTGGGAACATTCGATGATCATAAAGTACATGTCACCTCCGGGGGGCATGGGCTTTGCGAAAGTTGGTGTTCCCTTGTGTGTTTTATTCCTACCTTGACGTGCTTGATATTGATACCTGATATCAACCACCTTAAGGTGGGGGCATATATAAGATAATATGTTTGTCCTCAGGTGCAAAGACTTGCACAATGAGTGCATCATGCACCCTGAGTTTGTTTGTAATCAATCAATCAATCATGTAAGCCCTTTGTAGAGGCAGGATATTGAGCATATCCTTTTTCTTAAGCCCTCTACGGAGGCGGGGATGGTGTATTTCTCAGAGAAAATTGCACATCTTGTCATTTTCAAAAGTCCTCTATGGAGGTGGGGAGTGGTTCTGTGACTAACTCAACCCTTAAGCGTGTCTTCGGTGATTGTTGTGGTGAAGGCCAATCATCAGTGTGTGCCTGTAATGTGCCTAAGATGGTGATGAGCCTAGAAATAGGGAACACACCATCGCTTGTCTGCCATATTTTCTCCATGTCTTCAAGTGTGTGTGTTTTGGCATGCTTGTTTTGTGTGGCGTGTTTTCTGCCCCATATGCAGAATAAAGACCAATGCCTTCAGGTTGTGCTTCCTACATTTTGGGAGGTTTTGCGTGTCTTGCGTGTGTGTTGCCCCATATATACAAAGACCAGCATGATGAGTGCATCATGTATTATGGGAGGTTTGTTTACTTTCCAGTACTTGCATCTGCATTTCATATATATGAAAGAAAAAGAAAAAGAAAAGAAATCATGCTTGTCTTCCATGCATTAATGTGCCTTCTATACATTGACTATCTTCTCCATGTTCTGCATGACTGTAACTGTCTTCTCTGTGTTTTGCGTGCCTGTTACTATTTTCTATGTGATTGACATGTCTTCTCCGTGCTTGATGTGTTTGCTGTGTTTGTTACCTTACTTTAATGCATGTATTGGACTTGCGTTTATGCATACATTAAAGTGGGGGCTAAATGTAATGTCAGAAAATGTCCCCTTGGGGGCTTTTCCCTCATAAGGTTTAGCTCCCGGGTCTTTTGCATGCATTTAGGACATCTTAGTTCATAATTTGGCATCCCAATGGAATTAGCCCTAGGTAACATGACAAATGGGACCTAAGAGGACTACTTGAGCTGTACCCTACCCAAAATAGGGGGGAGGACTTGGGCGCATGCGCCCTAGTCCTGCCCTATTTTGGGGCAGTCCCAATTTCTGGGTGTTGATTTATGACTGTTATTTGGGTCCTTGCCGACACGGTAAGTTTGAATTACAAAAATCTTGGCGGGAGTGTTTGTAGTTGCATATAAAAGCATGTTTAGGCATTCATTTGTAAACTAGATGATTACTAGCAAGCTATTGTGTTCTCAAGGTGATTCAAGGCTTTCATTGTGTTGCAAGAGCAGACTTGTGTGGTTTGTGTGTTTGGATTTGTAGATTTGAGCATCCATTCATCATGGAATGAAGAGCATCTTCCTCCCATGGTATCTTCACTACAAGGTGACATTATATTATGTTTTCATTATCAATTCCTTTAGTTTTTGCCTCTGCCTCACAAGGGCACGCACCCTCTATCTGATAACAATGTTCGGAGACTTAAGTGTCCTCTGGGGATTGACCGAGGCAAGCCTCTAAACACCATAACCCCCTCGCAAAGTCTTGTGATTATAGGTTACAGGTGTCGTATTTGGGAAAAGTGAAGTTGCAGGAAGGATTGGCAGGAATCAAGGATTCAGGATCTGAAGAGAAGCAGGACACCGGAGCATTTCTAGGACTTGGGCGCTCACTCTAGTGTCCTCCGCAGTCGAATTTCCAGAAACAGGAGTTACATTTCTGATTAGTGTCGGAAGGAGGTCTAGATCCTACAAAGAAACTGGTACCTTGGACTAGGGCACCTGCACCAGTGTCCCTGACTATTCTGCCTCAGAACCTTGAAAATAGGTACTTTGTGATTTGCTATTTTACTTCTGTTTGCAAGAGCTTTTTCTATTATTCATCAATTTATTGCCTTATTTGCATAATTAGGGTTTTACTGGTCAATTAAGCATAAGAGAAGATAAATTGGTGATTAAATTCCCTAATCCAAGTTTCCCTACATCTCACAACGATCTAGGGTATGATAGTGAATTGCCACTCAACCCTAGATCCTTGAATGTAAAGTGGAAAGGTGGATTCAAACATCAAAATACTAAAACTTTAACAAATCCAATTTTCCACTAAACAAGAACTACAGAACTTACAAGTGAAACAACATAACTATGGAACTTACAGGTGAAACAACAGAACTACAGAACTTACAAGTATTCTGACAACATAACTATGGAACTTACAAGGAGAATAACAGAACTATGGAACTTACAGGCAGAACAACAAGACAACATAACTTACAAACAAGTAAATAATTAAACTGATTACTAACACATAATAAAAATAATGAATTTCATTATAACATCAATTAAATACAAACAAATAAATACCAAAATTTATCCTCTTCCTTAGGATGAGCAACCCGCCCCTCCCTTGGAATTGGACTAAGATCATTCACCCAACTTTGTACTCAATGCTCCATATATTTTATTTGTTCAACAAAATATTACATATTTATTTCTAAAACTGTTGTCGTTTTTCTATTCTAAAAACTTGCCAAAATAAAAACTCTCCCTTTCTTTAGAGTTGAGAGGTTTATTTATACATTGAATATTTTCACCCAACTCCCTAAACTAGTGGAAAGCATAAGTACACTTGTCTTTCACATTCCTATGATAAAGGAACAACTCCCTTTATTCTCTACACCTATCTCTCCTAATCCTATGCTAAATGAAACAAATTCCTTTATTATCTCTACTAATCCTATGCTAAAGGAACAACATTCTTTATTCGCTCATTACAAAGTGACAATACATCCACATCCTTTTAAGGGAAAAGGCTGGATAGACTCATTTATTTTTTTTACTTTTATTATTTTTCCCACAATAATTCATCTTCAATTTTTTAGAGAATAAAAGGTTGAGAGAATATTAAATCGATGGTTTAAGCCAAATTATGCAGTTGAAACACCTTTGGCTGAAATCAAGCTGGAATACTTCTGAAGTTGGCTTCGGAAGTGATTTTACAATAATTTATAATGCTTCAAGGTTGGCTGAAAGAGGCTAGAAGGCTTCAAGACTAATTCTGCATTATTTTAAAATATATCACATTCCATTTTTTTCAATAAACATTATAAAATGTTAGCAATTAAATTGCAATAGACTTCTAAGAAACAAACCAATATATATCCTATATTCTATTTTAAATAAGCTAATAGTTCATAAAACTATATTTAAATTCACTTTTAATGCTAATTTAAAGAGAAAATTTAGATGAGACATTTTTGGTCTCATCAACCACCACTCAATTGTCTAGCCACTGAAGCATTGCCCTAGCACCACCACAATAGTACAGGGAGGTCAATTCATTTGCACATAAGAAGGCTATTTTTTTTTCTAAATACAACTTTCAACCACAGTATCAAATTTCCATGTTCTTATAGGCGTTAAAAGTTGATTCTAAGCACTTCACTATGAATTAGGTAATTTTTTAAGATTTTACCCTAGGTATTAGATATTTTAGTTTGAAGCCCATTTTTTACATTTTTGTGACGGGCATAACTTTTTGCATGCGAAGTCAAATTTTGGTAAACTTTATTTTGAAATTGATCAAAAAATCACAAGGAATCTATTGGTGACTTCTATTTTTCTATTTGATAAGATTATTTAAGTAAGGATTATGTTTTATTGCTAATTCTCTTTAAGTGTAGCCATCATTGTATGATGAAGACTTGATTTCAAACCATTAATGCTTATTTTGTAGATTTTCTTGTCAAAGATTGAATTTTAAACAAATTTTAATTATTGTTTTGTGTATGTGTGTTTGTGTGGTTAGGGTTGTGTATGCTCTTCTCTTGTACTTCATGTGATCTTGAGAACCAAAAGCAAATATTCATTTTTTTTTTTTCTAGAAAGCCCGTGTTTCTGTAGGATATATAAATTTCTTAGAGGAGTTGTCATTCTAGGCTAATTCAGATTCCCCATATAGGTTTCCAATGAAGGAGATAAATGGTTTCCTTCTCAAGCCATGCCATTATAAAACACTCTTTTATTATAGACTTGGGCCTCACATACCACAAGGTATATCAAAGACTCCCTTAGTTGAGCAGTGTTTACACCTAGATTAAGAAACCATTAGTCATTTGTACCTTGTGGTACACTAATAAGAGGTTATCCCTGAGAAGTTACCCATCATGTATCTTTTGGAAACAAAATAATGGGCTATATGTGTAATGTCAAAAAAGAGTTCTACTCAATTCCTAATTAGTATTTTAACAGAGATAGGTTGTATTTGAGCTTATTTGTAGGAAACCAAATTACAATTAAAATAAAAGAATTTGGAATTGCAAATAACAAACCTTACTGTACTTCTTGTTGAAATCTAGATCCTTCTTCTAAGGACATTAGTGCGTAGCATGGATATTTGTGCATCATGTTGGTTCCCCAACTGATTGTTTGAATCCTCTAAATATTTAGCCAATTTCTTGTAATTAAGGATTCTAGGTTAGTGGCCAATGAAAAGGATTCAACTAAAAATTTGTTGAAATCCTCTGCACTTCTGGTTCTGCAAGACCAAGGCGGGTGTACCTTTACAACATCTAGGGATATTTCAAACTTATTTAGGATTTTGTTGTTTAAACAAATGGTTCTCAATAAAATATACACAAGAAATGACTAATTCTTATTAGATTGGCTTGATTCTTTAGCAAACCAGTTCAAACCAGGATTGATAATGAATACTAATCCAATTCTACTCTTAAAACAATAACAAAAATAGAAATGATCTTGATTGTTAAGATGGATCTAAATCAACACTTTAGCCCAGTGAGTGTTCGGTGCCTAATACCAGGGTTACAGGGTCAAGTTGCATAAAACAAGTGTATCCTTTAAGCAATTTTACTTCATTACAAATGGACTAATGGCATCAATAGCTTGTATTGCTATCTCCTATATTTAGAATTGTAAAACTATCCTTTAAACCACAATACAGAATGAAATTAATAGAGTATTTCCCAAGCAATTATTTCTCTCCTTGACAGAAAGCCAAAGACAATACACACATTATAGGAGATTGCAAAGATGAATCAAAATATCCTTGATATTCATCATTCATATTAACTTCATTATACATATGGAGAGAGTTATACAACCAATATTACAATATATTTAGAATTGAAAATGATTCATTGCTCTACAGATTTGAACACAATATCATACAACTTTCTTCTATTCACTCTAGACTAAAACACAAATGCACTACTGCCCAAAATAGAGATTTGGAACCCTTAACAAATGGCCCCGGATTCCCTTTTATAGAAACAAGAGAGAAAAACAAGCTACATGCCAAAGGCATCTTTTAAAGGCACAATAGGACAAAACATATTTACCCTCTTGAAAGAGGTTGCATAGATGGAATAGAATTCGAGAAGGATATTCATTCCTCCTGAAACTAACTCCACCCACACCTGGAAGTTGTAACTATATGTTTTGGAAGGTACATTACCTCATAATGATGACACAAGCATCAGGGCAACCTACGTGCCAAATGAAATGCATATTATATGTATTTGGTGAATTTGGGTGTCATTTGGTGATCTGTTTGTTAATGAAGATCTCCATAGGGATTAGTCCACTAGATGACAAAACACACCCCACTACTGCTGAGGTGGAAAGCATTGATATACATCTACCAAATGTTTCATGTATTTCTAGTTGGCGGGGAGGGTGACTAAGGGAGTAATCATTTCCATTTCAAACTCAAGCCTTGACAGCTCATCAAAGGCTGAACTCAGATTATCAATAATTTTTTCTTCATCTTCATTTATCTAAAGGATGATTGGAGTAGTAAGCCTTGAGAATTCTTCCCTCCACTTCTCAAAACCTTTTAATGTCTTATCCTCCCTTCTTAGTGATGGCAAGTATGGCCCCTGTAGCCTTTGAAAGTATGTGAGCTCTTTAGCAAATTCCTCAGTGAACTCCTTGTGCCTCCGTACCATTCTCCTGGCAGCTCTAATAGAGCCACTCAATTCTGTCAAATGCTTAATGGCATCTTCATCACAAAAATCCTTTTCTATCAAGATATTGAAAGCTAAAAGCACGGGTGTCATGCATTTTTCCCATGTGCCAACTGTGATCTCCAACTTCATATGCTCTTCAAGTATTTTCCTCAAAGAACAATGACATTCCCAAATTTTATCCACATAAGGCATTATTCTTTCCAATTTTCTACTCAATAGGCCTTGTATAAAATCTAGCTTCACATGTTTTAGCTTCTTCAAGGCATCTTCCTCTTTGGTCTAACTTTTGCTCAATTCATCCTTAATCCTTTCCTCTTCCTTTGAGGGAATTGGAAGAGTGATTGGTGGGAGTGCACCATGGACCACATTCAATCTTTCCTACAAGTACATATTATGCTTACTCATTTTTCCATATCTGCCTGTAATTTCTTAACTGATGCTTCTATAAACATGGTAGAATGAGTGGTCAAGGAAGCAGCCTGAAGGGAGAAGTATCTTCTAATATGTGCACTATAAGATTCTCAGTAATCATACTAGGGTCACTAATTACACGGGGCTTATTACCTGCAGGGGATATTGACCAAATAGCCAGGGCATTTGTATCTGGGTCAAAGGTTGATCTATAATATATCTTATAGGCTATCTCTACTGTTAGATTAATATGTTCATGTTTTCTGATAGTATCAAATTCTATTGTAGATGATATATCCCATTTTGGTAGTAACATGTAGCCGCTTGCCTTGATAATTTCCGTCCCTTTTTCTGGAGTCATTCCATCCATTTCTCTTTGCACCCTTTTCTAGAACTCTTCAATAGCTTGCTCTTTATTCTCAAAGGTCAATCCCTTGACCTTTTTCAATATCTCCTTCCCTTTCACTTTCAAAATAATATCTTTGAATTCTTTGGAAAGAATGAAGGAATCGTCATCAATGAACTTTTGGCTTGCCAGTGCTATCACATCATCCAATACTTCATCAATCTTTTCAAAAGTAACAATCATTCTTTCCTCTGAGGGGTTTTCTATTTTCAGCACAAAAGGTTGCATTACCTCAATCATGTCAGGTGAACTCAGAGCCTCATCTTCATCCATTGAGAAACTAGGAGCAGGGGACCATCAAGGAGAGACCTAATGGAGGGGGGTAACAACCCTAGGAGCATGATAAATTGATGCATCCCCTAATGAGGATGGAGCCGATGATGGAGGGATAAGTGCCTTTTTAGGAATTATAGGCAAATTAGAACATAATTTCTTTGACTTTTGCAACATTACCTTAACTCTCTCGATAGGGTCTATAATATCCACAAAAGCTCCATTATAGGTATGATCAGGTTTTTATCTATATCCCTTTGCTTTAGGGATCATTTTCCATACCTTGACCCTCTGATTAGTCTCCTCATCTGTGACACTATTTCTAATAAGATCTTCAAGGGGGTGGAAGACACGTGCATAGCCTGCAGAGTCATTTGGCAACCTAGCATTATTTATGAACCTTTTTGGGTCACAATTCCTTGGATTACCTACAAACATCCTATAATATTGCAATTTTTTTGCCAATAGTTCCAGTCCCTCCTTTGATGTAACCAGGAAATCAAAAAAAGCAATAGTTGTAGTGAGGAAACATGCCTTCTTGAAATTCCTAAAGTGAGTCTTATCAGAGTCATTCATTTGCCACATAATTTCTAGAAAGGAAACCCTGTCAAGGGCCATCCTCAAAAAAAAGTGAGGTACCCCTTCAAATCCATATACTCTAATAACAGTAACCTCTTCATAGAGATACCAATCACCCCAATTGTTGTTAATTCCAAGATTAGAGCACATTTCCTTTGGTCTCAGAAATCTTTGATGTTTCTATAATACTCTGTAATCCTGATGACCAAGTCCCCTGAGGATTTCTTTGACAAAGAATTCTTCAAAAACTAGAGAATTGGATTAGAGCAATTACTGTCCCAAATGAATGTCCACTCCTAAACTAGTTACACAATACCATTCTCATCTATTGTCCTAATTTTTAGAGGAGGCAACTAGATCCCTATTTCCATTCCTGCAAACAACATATGACACAAAAGGGAGTAGTATTTGAAGTGAACTATAGAGCTATTATTCTTTAGACTTGTCAAAGTTGTGTTGAGCCTGTCCTCTAAGTATGATGCATAATCAAAATGGGTATTACCATCCCACTTTTGAATATTAGATGCTAGAACCATAATGGTAGTAAGCATTAGAATACTAGCATCTACCCCCATATCTTGGCATACAATAAAATATGTCTTCTAAAAATATTCTTCAAATACATCATAGCTAAAAGGCTCCTTATCAGTATCTGTGAACTTATGTAACTTGTAATTTTCCCTGGGCATGTGAGAAGGAAGCAACTTTACCTTATAGGCAGTTCTTGTCTGGTGATACTCTCAGAGCAAGGTCCCAAAGTCCAATGGTATGTGCAAGTTGGGATCTAGCATAAACACCTAAAAATTATATTCGTAGTCCAATCTGACCAACACGCATCCATTATGATTATATATGACCTTATTCTCAGGAGAATAATTGTTGACAAGTGCCTGTATCATTTCAACATTGACGGAGACATTAGTGAGCACCAACCTGGCCAATCCTAACCTCCAGGGATTATTCACTGGGCTCCTCCTGAGACATTTGCAAAAGTGATATTTGAACAATGTGTACCTAGTGTTATCAGAAAATGTGGTTAATAGTATTAAACTATGAATAATCCAATAATCTCAATGAAATTAGAAATAAACAAGATTTAACACAAAGAACAATACCTTGCAAACCTTATTGTTTTGTGGCTTCCATTGGTCGCCTATCTCAATTGATCTCGTTGTATGAATGTAGCCCTCAGAAAGTGTACTTCCTCGCTTCATTCCAAGATGACAATGAAGAATGGCTACACCCATCAATCAGGAGGATAGCATCCCTACAACCTCCGTGAGTATCAATGAGTCTATCTGCCAATTTGCCCGAACTGGGTAATTGGCGGGGTCTCTTTGAGGACCTAGGCAATTGGGTCAAAATATCATCATTGAATTCTCTGTCTCTACCCCTCTTTTTATTTGTCCTTTTCAAAGTCTTTTGTGATGAGTTGGCTATATTGACTATGTGAGGGTTTTAGGGTTTTTGGCTTTTGAGTAATCTTTCGAGCAACCCTACAACTATTTCTCTAATTGGGTAACCCTTTAAGTAGATTTTAGACAGATAGGAATACTAGCAATTGGCACAATTTGAATGAGATTCCAATTCACAGGAAAAGAAAACCTATCATACTCGAGAAAGAAAGAAGCACTTATAGGCTGTTAATGTCAATTCCTAACTTATGACTAGTTGATTGATCCCCTGTTCAACGTAGAAACCTGAGAAATTCTAGTTGAGATATAGTTGCAGAGCTTAGGGGTTAAATTTGCATGCTCAATTATGCTGAATAATATGTAGGGGGCCTCTTAAAACAGACTAGGGTGCCATTAATGTCAAACACATGAGGGTAGATAGTCCTTCTAAACTTTGAATATCTACCATAGATCTATCTAAATCAACAGTTACCACTGAGGTTTGAATTTGCCTTAGCGAAGACAGATGTTACTTTATGACCTGACAGCTTTATGCCATAGTGGTGCCTTCACTAACTCACAGTGAGTCAATTGAAGCCATGCCAAAGTTCTTGACCCCAATGAAATGCTTGTTTTGTTGACATAGAGGATCGAGTACACATGTCAGTCCATGTCACATCCTTTGCAATCTCACAGAAGCTGGTATCCGGTCTCAGCGAATGAACACACCACCAAAAAATGTTATTGAAATACAAAGTTTTACCATGTCAGCTTCGTCGTTTCATGTAGCATGCTTAGTTACTCTGGTGAAGGGTTGAGTTTGTGCGACATGCTTTGTCATAATGAATAGTCATGACCTATCAACTAACATGGATGACTTGCAGTCTTGCAGAGACAAGAAATTAGACTCAACGAAGAAGGCAACTCCAGCAAAAGTGAAAAATAACCAGCATGGGACGCTAATGACGCATAACCTAAAAGACAATTTTAACATGTGTGATAAAGTTGTTTTTAAGAGAGGCCCCAGATTGACAATCTAGCAAAGTGGGCCAGTAAAATGAATGACATACGACACTTGAAAGGCAACTTAAGAGACTGGGAATGGCCTACCAGCAGTCAACAAAAGATTATAAAGCGGGATGCATAAAACCAATTGTAATAAGGTATTAGGCCCTTTTTAGGGTTTTACAAGGGTTTATCAATCCTAGACAAATGAGACCAAGGGGAAAAGTATCCATAAAAATGAAAGGCCAAACAATGGTTCTAGTTGGGGATAGATGACTGCAAGGTCATCACAAGGATCCAAAATATCTGGGGTGGCAACAAACCACACAAAACAACAAACAGGGAAACCACACTAGACAACACACCTATTTACACTAAATTACAAATGTGCATGGATATGATCAAGCAAAGAATTGCTTCAAGAACTGTCCATGCACTAGAAATTCTTGGAGTTCGCCATTCAGGGCCTAGATGAAATATGAGTCTTCCCCATGATAATCTGTTATGACATAAGGTACTAACCATAAGGCTTCAAATTTTCCATGCTTACCCTTGTCTTGTTCCCTAGCATTCCACATCAGAACCATGTTGTCCACCTTTAATTTCTTGTCAGAAGTTCTCTTGTCGAACACATATTTAGCCTTCTGTTGCATTTTGAGATTGTTCCTTTGTGCATCTCTTATGACCTCATCAAGTTCAGTTAACTATTCAATCCTCTCCTCCATTAGCTCAGGGATGTCCATATCTTCTTCTTGGATGAACTTATAGATAGGTAGGAGATTATTTACTGGCAACCCATCCTAAGTGCCATAAACCAATTCAAATGGTGATTTGCTAGTAGCCCTTTTGACAGTCACCCTATCAACCCATAAGTCCAGACTTAACTTAGAATCCCAAGCCTTTTTGTTTTTATCCAACATCCTTTTGATGATTTTCATTAGGCTTTTGTTTCTTGACTCAGCTTGGCCATTTCCTTGGGGGTGATATGGTGAGGAATATGATATTTCAATACCATATGAATTGTAGAAATTCGTAAAGTCATCAGATCTGAAGCAATAGCATTATCCATAATTAATCTGACTAGTGCTCTGAATCTGACAATGATGTGATTCAAAATGAAATCTATCACCACTTTTCTTGTGGCTTTTCTAGTAGGGATAGCTTCTATCCACTTGGTGAAGTAGTCTGTGGCTACAACGATCCATTTATAGCCTCCACTTGTTCTCTCACTAATTTCACCAATAAAATCTATTCCCCATTGATAGAAGTGGGCTTCAACTTGCATAGGCCTAAGAGGCAATGCACCTAAATATTTGAGATTTCTAGAGAATTTCTAACATGCTTCACATTTTCTTGTGAATGCATGGGAGTCTGAAAATAAGGTGGGCCAATAATAGCCAGCTCTTAGAATTTTGTGGGATATTGTTTTGGTTGTAAAATGACCTCCACACACTCCTTCATGCATTTCCCTCAACATTCTTTTAGCTTGGTTTTTATCTAAGCATAATAATAGGACACCATCATTGTTTTTCCAATACAAGTCCCCTTTAATAAACACATACTTCACAGCTTGCAACTTCAATGTTCTTTCTTGGTTCTTGGTGAGCCTGTCAGGACATCTGAGGTGTGTCAAATAGTAGATGATATCAGTATACCATGAGGTCACTTGTAAGCTACATATCACACCTACCTCTTCTTCAATGCCATTAATCTAAGCAACCTCTAAGTTAGCCTCGGCCATCATCTTGGCAAGTCCTTGTCCTCTGACCAGTTTTGTGATATGTATGTCAATGTTAAACTCCTAGATCTTGTTTATCCATTTGCATCTCCGGCCAGTGACCTCCTATTAGATTATTACATCTTTCATAACTGCATTAGGCACATATGCTTCCACATTTACACCAACTAAGTAGGGTCTGAAATTATTCACGGCTTTTACCAAAGCATATGCCTGCTTCTCTACCATATCATACTTCATCTCTATAGCTTGAAGAGACTTACTAAAAAATGCAATGGGCTACTGGAAATCTTCTTCATTTGTTTGCAGCATAACTACTGCAATAGTGTGGAATGAATAAAATGAGAAGATTTGAAAGGGCTTATCAAAATCTAGAGACTTCAATACTGGTGCTTCCTTGATAGCTCTTTTTTATTCATACGAAAGCATTAATAGCATCATCATCCGATATGATTTTGGCTCCTTCCTTTAGCATCTAGGAAATAGGTTTAACAATCTCTGCAAAATTAGAAATAAACCTTCTCACAAAGTTGATTTGGCCAAAGAAATATTGTATTACTTTGACATTTTTGGGAATTAATATTTTTTCTATGGATGCAACTCTCTGGATCTATCCTAACTCCATCCTTGGATACAATATGTTCTAGCAACTTCCCTTCTGACACTGCAAATGTACACTTCTTAGGATTGAGAGATATCCCATACTCTAAAGCCCTTCTGAAGATTTGTTCAAGATGCATACAATGGTCCTCAACCCTTTTTGAAAAGGTAGTTAAATCATCTTGGTACACAACCATGATCACATTCATCAAGTTTGAGAAAGCAACATCCATGGCTCTTTGGAATGTCACTCCAGCATTGGTCAACCCAAATGGCATCCTAATGTAGACATACGTGCCCCATGAAGTGGTGAAAGTTGTCTTATATTGTTCTAATTCCTTAACTTTCACCTGATTATATCCTAAAAAACCATCCATCATGGACAACAACTCATTCCCTATGACTCTTTGGAGCATTATTTCCATATTGGGTAAGGGATAATTATCTTTTAGTGAGGACACATTCAGATTTCTAAAGTCTACACAAATCCTTAGATCCACATTCTTCTTCCTCACTGGCACCAAATTTGAGACCCATGTAGAGTATATGATTGGTTTGATGATTCCATCATCCCTCATCTTTGCTAATTCCTGTTGCATTTTTGGGATCAACGTTGGATTAATGGGTATCTGTTTTTGCCTAAAAGGCTTGGCATCTAGTTTCAAGGGAATCTCATGCTAGAATAGATCCTCCCTATAGGCTTTCAGGTCATCATAGGACCAGGCAAAAACATGCTTGTATTTCCTCAATAAAGCAATAAGCATTGTTCGTACCTTGGGACTGATCCTTTTCCCAATGTATACCTTCTTAGGTGAGGTCACAGTCCCTAAATTTACCTCCTCTATATCATCTCCATGGACTGATATATGCTTCTAAACATTGTTGTCATTATTGTCAAATATTGTTTCTAAAGCTACCAATCCCCTTGGGATTTTATTTTTCTTGAATTGAATTACCTCATTCCCAAAGACAATTTCCTTCTCATTAACAACGTCAACAAAGGAACTGAAATCTATCTCTTGTGAAGGGTACTTATCTTCATATTGAAGGAACTTTAGCAAATTTGCATCATCATTAAAAACCTACCAACTACATATATTGTTAGGTACATATGGTTTGGTTTTAACCTCAACTTTAGAGATTCCAGATAAAGTAATATCATCACTCCTTATTGATATATTAGCTAAGAAATCAGCCATCACAATCTTGTTTCTTTCTATCTAGTCAATGGAGAATGCATCCAGAAGTTCTATAGTGTCTCACACAACATACTTGTATTTCTTAAGTCTTCTATGCTTTGTCAAATATTTGTCTCTCACATGTAAGATGACCAATTCAAAATCTCCAAAAACTTTCAACAATTTTATGCCATGTTTGACTGCCATGTTCAAGCCAAGCAATAATGCTTCATATTTTGTAGTGTTGTTTGTGCAAGACAAATTTAGTAGAAATGAATGTTTTAAAAGTTTTGCCACAGTGCAATGAAAATTACACCTACTTCTACTCTTGCTTTAGAGCATGCACCATCAAAGTACCTTTTCCACAATCCTTCTTGATTTATCTAAACTTCATCTTTCAATGGATTGTTGCACTTTGGAGCTTCCTGATTTGGTTCAAATATGAAGTTATCCATATCACTATTACAAAAATTGACTTGTTGATTAAAATCATTGGGATTGTCAATGTGCTCTACCATTGTATGGAACCTAGGTTCCCTATCAAATCTAACTTCCTTTCCATTCATTGGTATATAGTGGCATAAGACAGATCCAACTATATGTTTCCCCCAACTAGTGCAATCCACTGTCTTGACAAGAGCATCCCATATTGAGGTGGGATATCCACAACAATTATGTCCATTTTGTATACTTTATCAGGGAACACAACAAACCTAAGACCAACACCCTTCATTATCCCAATAACTGGAACAACTCTATTATCCATGGCATAACACTTGCCATAGCATGCAACAACCCAAAGCCCCAGTTCTTTCATAACTTCTAGAGGCATAATGTTTATGGCAGCCCCTAAGTCTATCATACAATTTCTAATCATCTTGTTATTTATAATTAGGGTAACATAAAAGGGATCAACCTAAGATGGGGATTTAGTCAATGCTTCTCCTATATACACCTCAAGGTTTCCCATCTCTCTACACTTGGCTTTACTAACCTGCTAATTTACCTTCTGGGAAACATGTGATTCTTTGGGAACTTTAGGTGATACTTTAGATATACTTTCAATCATTTTCAAAGCATTGTTCCTATGTTCATCTATTTTCATCATCTCTAATAAAGGAACTAAAACTTTCATCTAGCACAAAGTTTGGGTCATATTAAACATGGGATTTGTAAATGAATCTGAGATAACTTTACTCACCTCTATTTTCTTGACCTTCTCTTTTTTAGTGGACATGGGAACTTTAGAAACACCATGTTTACTTGACTCTCTTTCTTCTTTTGCTTCCTTCTGATAGTTATTTGGCACATTAAACTATACCTTCTGATTTCTTGGCAGCTTGCCTTTCTCATCTAAGACCTTCATGGTCTCAGGACTTTGGACAGTAGTAGATGTTTCTTTGATAAAGAGAATACCAGGCTTGCCCTGATCAACATTTACCATTCTATTTCTCAAATTGTAACTACTCATGGATTGAGCAATAGTAGCTATAGTCAAGGATTTGATTTCCTCTTCTGAAGGTCTTCTCAAACTAATCCCTCCTATTTTAGTGTTTGCAACATACACATTCACATGTTCTATACCACTGTCTTCATAATCAGAAAAAACTTGTTGATGATAGCTTTCTCCACAATATCTCTAGTTATTCACATCAATCTCAGCATAACCTTCTTTAGAAGAAGTATATTCCTCTTTCATCATATATGGTGTAGAGGAGAACACATTGATTGTATGATATTGGTTATAACTATCTTCCTCATACTCCTCATTAGGCATACTAGATTCCTGAAGTGACTGGGCCACCACACACTGAATTGGGGAATGAGGTAGCTAGCATGCTATACACCAGAGACTATCCTCAACCATATTTGTATTAGGTCTCTTCAATAGATCAGGGGTTTCTCTATTAGGTGCATTTTTCTGATTGTTGTAAATTGGCTTTCCATTATGCCAAGTGGTATTGTAAGGTTGGTCAGACAACTTGGGCATCCTCTCATGCTTCTGATAATTAGAATTTTCATTAAATAACCCCTTTTCATTTTTAGCCACCTTGTAACTTAAGTCCTTAAGAACATTCATGAACATTCATGACTTTATCCAATTTATCTTCAGAAAACAATGGCTTATCCTGAGGTACTTTAGGGTTTTTCAATATCTTGATATCATCTCTCTTACTAACTTTCCCAGATGCTCTCTTGTTACTCTCAATATGTATAGCTATTTATAAAGCATCTCTCAAAGATTGAGGCTCCTTATCTCTCAATTCATATGCCACTTTAGTATCAAAAGCATTACCATATAGCACCAAGCACATAGGCTCACATGGTCTCATGTTTGCAGGGATTTTATGCATGAGCTTAATAAAACTTCTGTTAAAGTCTGAAACCATTTCATTATGACCTTTGGAAATTCTAGTAAATTCATTAATTAGAAATCTAGGATCTGTCTTGTCACCATACTATTCTCTAAATACCTATGACCCTACACTTGCATCAGGTAGACCTCTATACCAATCCCTGGCATCTTCAGTTAGAGATTGCATGAATAGCTTCATGATCACATCCTCATTCTCGACTTCAAAATTATCTATCAGATTTAAAAATGTCCTTAGATGACTTTCACCTAATAGTGCATTATTTCTAGAAAATCTAACAAGTACATTTCTGGTTTCATTAGGGATATCACTAGGATAACCAAGAATTTCGGTAAAGTCCAACTCTCTATATCTTCCCAATAGTAAAGGTCTTCTGGTGAACTGAGTATTTTGTTGTTGTCTCATAGTATTCTGACCTTCCTTGCCTTGTTTTCCTTGCTGGCTTACATTGTGTCCACCAGGCTGAGTGTTTATATTTATGTTATAAGGTGGGTGTTGTCCACAACCACCCATATTATGTGGTTTAGAAAGGGGGACAAACTGACCTATGTGTATCGATGTTTGAGGGCCAACTGTTGAACTAGGATGGGCTAAAGTTATAGGAAGATTTTGGAAGCCAGGGGTTGTCGAACTTCCAGACTTGTAGGAAGCCTTTAAGAAATCAATATTTCTCTGTATTTCTTCTTTAGCAGCCAATTGCTCCATTCTCTCTAATTCCATTCTTAATTGCTCAACTTTGTTTTGCAATTGCAGGTCCTTTTGCTCTTGTGCTTTAGGTGCAGCAGGCTTCTAGGATGCAAGATTTATACTAGAGCCTGTATCCCTTGTGGGATCCATTATTAAGGGTTTCTTTCCTCTATCCAAGCCCTGAGAAATAGTACTAGCAGCAGAAGTCACTAAGACTGAACTAATAATAGGGGGGTCACTCCATGTATTAGTATATGTGTTTCCTAAAGGAATATTTTTAGTATTGCTATCAATTGTAGGGTTAGCCTTGGCATTGCTTGACTGACTAAGTCCAACAGAAAGATTTTCTTGATAAGATGATTTTAGATGTTCAACTCTCCTTTTTAGTTTGTCCCTGAAGTTCATAGCCTTTCTTATTTTGTTTTCTTCCTCCTTAGCCTTACCAAGCCTAACTTCTTCCAATTTATCCATCTCCTTTTGGAGCTCAAGGACCTCTTGCAATAGTTCATCCTCAACTGACAAAGCAGTATCAGAGTCTGAAGTTTCAAGGTAATTTTAAACAATATTCACAAGGCCTTGGGGGGAAGTAGGATTAGGATGTGCAAATTCTTTATGATTTGGGATGCTCAAAGGAACATATTCTTCAGGATTTGGCCTTGAGGCCTCGAGATTCAGGCTTAGGGATATTCTCTTAGCATCAAATTCACTTTGCAAATACCTTTCCCTTTTTCTTTGTTGCTTTGCCAGGATATCAGAGTGGGGTTTCTCTTTACTTACAGTGGATTTGATTACCACATTATCCTCATTCATAGAGGGGATCCAAAATTAACAAGATTTGCAAAATCTTCATTATTACTACAATGAGAATGTTTTCAGCTAGGAGGAGGGGTATGAATAGACTTACTTGTATCCCTTTTCCTCCAGGATTGTCGAGTATTTTGAGGTAGCTCGCCTTCAAGCTTCTTCTCAGGATCCTTCTTGTATTGAGATCTTCGGCCTTCCATCACTGCGCCAGTCTGCTTAATTTTCTTTTAGGTTTGCACCAGTAAGGAAAATCAAAGTCGCTACCCAATTAAGGGAATTCAGAATATTCAAATTCTTAAGATAAGATTCCAAAGATAGAAGCAACAAACAGATCCTTAAAAAGGTACCTCAAACAAATATGAAAATATAACCAAAAACTCTTAGGAAAACACTAGGAGATGACAGATGGTAAATGAGCTATAAGAGTTGTGGGATTTGCAAACAAGGAAACAAAAGAACTGATCTATGACTTAGGATAAGACACAATTTGATGGTTCCCTAGTAGAGTCACCAATCTATTGGTTCCCCAACTGATTGTCTGAATCCTCTAAAGATTTAGCCAATTTCTTGTAATTAAGGATTCTAGGTCAGTGGCCAACGAATAGGATTCAACTTAAAATTTATTGAAATCATGTGCACTTCTAGTTTTGTAAGACCAAGGCGGGTGTACCTTTATAATAGCTAGGGATATTTCAAACTTATTTAGGATGTTGTTGTTTAAACAGAAGGTTCTTAATGAAAATATACCTAGGAAATGATTGATTCCTATCAGATTGGCTTGATCCTTTAGCAAACCAGTTTAGACTAGGATTGAGAATGAATACTAATCCAATTCTACTCCTAAAACAATAATATAAATAGAAATGATATTGATTGTTAAGATGGATCTAAATCAACACTTTAGCCTAGTGAGAGATCGATGCCTAATCCTAGGGTTACAGAGTCAAGTTGCATAAAACAAGTGTATCTTTAAGCAATTTTAATTCATTACAAATGGACTAATGGCATCAATGCCTTGCATTGATATCTCCTATACTTAGAATTGTAAAACCATCCTTTAAACAACAATGCAGAATGAAATTAACAGAGTATTTCCCAAGCAATTATTTCTCTCCTTGAGAGAAAGCCAAAGACAATACACACATTACAGGGGATTGCAAAGATGAATCAAAATATCCTTGATATTCAGCATTCATATTAACTTCATTATACATATGGAGAGAGTTATGTAACTAGTATGATAAAATATTTAGAATTGAAAATGATTCATTGCTCTACATATTTGAATACAAAATGACATACAACTTTCTTCTATTCACTCTAGACTAAAACACAAATGCACTACTACCCAAAATAGAGATTCAGAACCCTTTATAAATGGCCCTAGATTCCTTTTTATAGAAACAAGGGAGCAAAACAAGCTACAGGCCACGTACAAATTCTTCTCGGAAGAGAATATGCCAAAAGCATCTTTTAAAGGCACAATAGGACAAAACATATTTACCCTCCTGAAAGAGGCTGCATAGCTGGAACAAAATTTGAGAAAGATATTCATTCCTCCTAAACCTACACCCATGCCTGGAAGTTGCAACCGTATGTTTTGGTAGGTACATTACCTCATAATGATGACATAAGAATTAATGCAACCTGTGTACCAAATGAAATGCATATTGTATGCATTTGGTGAATTTGGGTGTCATTTGGTGATCTGTTTGTTGATGAAGATCTCCAAAGAGATTACTCCACCAGATGACAAAACACACCCCACTACTACTAAGGTGGAAAGAATTGATATACATCTGCCAAATGTTTCTTGTATTTCTGGTTGGTGGGGAGGGTGACTATGGGAGTGATCATTGTCATTTCAAACTCAAGCCTTGATAGCTCATCCAAGGCTGAAATCAGATTATCAATAATCTTTTCTTCATCTTCATTTATCTCAAGGATGATTGGAGTAGTAATCCTTGAGCATTCTTCCCTCCACTTCTCAAAACCTTTTAATGTCTTATCCTCCCTTCTTAATGATTGCAAGTATGGCCCCTGTAGCCTTTGAAAGTATGTGAGCTCTTTAGAAAATTCCTCAGTGAACTTGTGCCTCCATACTATTCTCCTAGTGTCTCTAATAGTGCCAGTCAATTCTGTCAAATACTTAATGGCATCTTCATCACAAAAATACTTTTCTATCAGGATATTAAAAGCTAAGAGCATGGGTGTCATGCATTTTTCCCATGTCCCAACCCTGATCTCCAACTTCATATGCTCTTCAAGAATTTTCCTCAAAGCATAATGACATTCCCAAATTTTATCCACATAAGGCATTATTCTTTCCAATTTTCTACTCAATAGGCCTTGTATAAAATCTAGATTCACTTGTTTCAACTTCTTCAAGGCATCTTCCTCTTTGCCTTGACTTTTGCTCAATTCATCCTTAAGTATTTCCTCTTCCTTTGAGGGAATTGGAAGAGTGATTGGTGGGAGTGCACCACTGACCACATTCAATCTTTCCTACAAGTACATATTATGCTTACTCATTTTTTCCATATCTACCTGTAATTTCTTAACTGATGCTTTTATAAACATGGTAGAATGAGTGGTCAAGGAAGCAGCCTAAAGGGGGGAAGTCTCTTCTAATCTATGCATTATAAGATTCCCAGTAATCATATTGGGGACACTAATAAAATGGGGCTTATTACCTACAGGGGATATTGACCAAATAGCCAAAGTGTTTGTATTTGGGTCAAAGGCTTATCTAGAATATATCTTAGGGCTATCTCCTCTGTTAGATTAATATCTTCATGTTTTATGATAGTATCAAATGCTATTGTAGATGATATATCCCATCGTAATAGTAACATGCAGCTGCTTGCCTTGACAATTTCCCTCCCTTTTTTTCAAGTCATTTGATCCATTTCTCTAGGCACCCTTTTCTAGAACTCTTCAATAGCTTTCTCTTTATTCTCAGAGGTCAATCCCTTGGCCTTTTTCAATATCTCCTGCCCTTTCACTTTCAAAATAAAATCTTTGAATTCTTTGGAAAGAATGAAGGAATCATCATCAACGAACTTTTGGCTTGCTAGTGCTCTCACATCATCCGATACTTCATCAATCTTTTCAAAAGTAACAATCATTCTTTCCTTTGAGGGGTTTTCTATTTTCAGCATAGAAGGTTGCATTACCTCCATCATGTCAAGTGAACCCAGAGCCTCATCTTCATCCATTGAGAAACTAGGAGAAGGGGACCTTCAAGGAGAGACCTAATGGAGGGGGGTAACAACCCTAGGAGCATGAGAACTTGATGCATCCCCTAATGAGGATGGAGTTGATGACGAAGGGACAAGTACTCTTTTAGGAATTATAGGCAAATTAGAACATAATTTGTTTGCATTTTCCAACATTACCCTAACCCTCTTGACATGGTCTATAATATCCATGAAAGCTCCCTTATAGGTATGATTAGCTTTTTGTCTGTATCCCAATGCTTTAATGATCCTTTTCCATACCTTGACCCTCTATTTAGCCTCCTCATCTGTGACACTATTTCTGATAAGATTTTCAAGGGGGTGGAAGACATGTGCATAGCTTGCAGAGTCATTTTCTAACCTGGCATTATTTATGAACCTTTCTAGGTCACAATTCCTTGGATTACCTGCAAACATCCTATAATACTACAATTTTTCCACCAATAGTTCCAGTCCCTCCTTTTATATAACCAGAAAATCAGAAAAAGCAATAGTTGTAGGGAGGAAAGATGCCTTCTTGAAATTCCTAAAGTGAGTCTTATTAGAGTCATTCATTTGCCACATAATTTCTAGAAAGGCAACCTTATCAGGGACCATCCTCGGAAAAAAGTGAGGTACCCCTTCAAATCCATATACTGTAATAATAGTAACCTCTTCATAGAGGTACCAATCACCCCAATTGTGGTTAATGCCAAGATTAGGGCACATACCCTTTGGTCTCAGAAATCTTTGAATTTTGTGTGATACTCTATAATCCTGATGACCAAGTCCCCTGAGGATTTCTTTGACAAAGAATTCTTCAAAAAGTAGAAAATTTGACTTAGAGAAGTTGCTATCCCAAATGAAAGTCCACTCCTGAACTAGATACACATTACCATTCTCATCTGCTGTCTTGATTTTTAGAGGAGGCAACCAGGTCCCTATTTCCATCCTTGCAAATAAAAGCATATGATAGAAAAGGGAGTAGTATTTGAAGTGAACTACATAGCTATTATTCTTTAGACTTGTCAAAGTTGTGTTGAACCTGTCCTCTAAGTATGATGCATAATCAAAATGGGTTTACCATCCCACTTTTGAATATCAGCCGCTAGAACCATAGCGGCAGTAGGCATCAAAATACTAGCATCTACCCCCATCACTTGGCATACAACAAAATATGTCTTTTGAAAATAGTCTTCAAATACATCATAGCTAAAAGGCTACTTATCAGCATCTGTGGACTTATGTAACTTGTCGTTTTCCCTGGGCATGTGAGAAGGAAGCAAATTTACCTTATAGGCAACCCTTGTCCTATGATACTCTTAGAGCAAGGCCCCAGAGACCAATGGTACGTGCAAGTTGGGATCCAGCATAAACACCTGACAAATATATTCACGGTCCAATCTGACCAAGATGCATCCATTATGAGTATATATGACCTTATTCTTAGGAGAACAATTGTTGACAAGCGCATGTATCATTTCAACATTGACGAAGACATTGGTGACCACCAACGTGGCCAATCCTAACCTCTAGGGATTATTCATTGGGCTCCTCTTGAGACATTTGTGGAAGTGATATTTGATCAAGTACCCATCAATTGGGAGGATAGCATCCCTACAACCCCTGTGAGTATCAGTGAGTCTATCCACCAATATGCCCAAATCAGGTAATTGGTGGAGTCGCTTGGCGGACCCAGGCAATTGGGTTAGAATATCATCATTGAATTCTCTGTCTCTACCCCTATTTTTATCTATCCTTTTCATAGACTTTTGTGATCAGATGGCCATATTAACTATGTGAGGTTTTTAGGGTTTTTGGTTTTTGAGTAATCTTTCGGGCAACCCTATGACTATTTTCTCTAATTGGGTAACCCTTTAAGTAGATTTTAGACAGATAGGAATACTAGAAATTGGCACAATTTGAATGAGATTCCAATTCATAGGAAAAGAAAACCTAACATAACCAAGAAAGCAATAAACACTTATAGGTTGTTAACGACAATTGCCAACTTCTAACTGGTTGATTGATCCCTCGTTCAACATAGAAACCTAAGAAATTCTAGCTGAGATATAGTTGCAAAGCTTAGGTGTTAAATTCACATGCTCAATTATGTGGAATAATATGCAGGGGGCCTCTTAAAATAGACTAGGGTGCCATTAATGTTAAACACGCAAGGGTAGATAGTCGTTCTAAACTTTGATTATCTATCGTAGATCTATCTAATCAACGACTGCCGCTAGGGTTTAAATTTGCCTTAGTGGAGGTAGATGTTACTTTATGACTTGGCACCTTTGCCAACTCGCAGTGAGTCAATTGAAGCCCTGACAAGGTTCCTGACCCCAGTGAAATGCTTGTTTTGTTGACATCGTGGACAGAGTACACACGTCGGTCCACGTCACATCCTTCATAATCTTGCAGAAGCTTGTAGCCGGTCTCAGTGAATGAACACACCACCATGAAATGTTACTAAAATACAAAGTTTTACCATGTCAGCTTCGTCGTTTCACGTAGCATGCTTATTTACTCAGGTGAAGGGTTGAGTTTGTGCAACATGCTTTGTCACAATGAATAGTCATGACCTATCAACTAACATGGATGATTTGCGGTCCTGCAGAGACAAGAAATTAGACTTAGCGAAGAAGGCAACTCTAGCAAAAGTGAAAAATAATGGCATGTGATGCTAACGATGCATAACCTAAAAGGAAATTTCAACATGTGCGATAAAGTTATTTTTAAGAGAGACCCCGGACTGATGACCTAGCGAAGGGGGCCAGTAAAATGAATGACATATGACACTCGAAAGGTGACTTAAGAGACCAAGAATGACCTACCAGGGGTCATCAGAATATTATAAAGCAAGATACATAAAATCCATTGCAATAAGGTATTAGGCCATTTTTAGGGTTTTACAATGGTTTATCAAGACTAGACAAATGAGACCAGGGGCAAAAGTGTCCATAAAAATTCAAGGCCAAACACATCATGCGACAGTTCATACTGTAATTGTACAATGCACATAATCTTTAGGATGTGACACGATTCTCCAAATAGCTTCTTGTCAAGTCAAGGAAGCCAGAAACAAATACCCAAGTGTAATATCATAGATAATATAGATAAATCGAATGAGACATATGTAGTTAAATATAAGAAATGATGAATAAATACTTGCAAACCTCCATGCAATTGAGTGCTTTCTAGATATCTACTTCTAAGAGAAAAGAAAGTTGGGACTACTAAGGAGCTTGCTAGGAATGGTCAAACCCTTGCTTTAGTCTCCTAACCACCACGAGCAGTCAAACGATAAAGATATTGGTAAAAGTGTGTGTGCCTATCCTAAGTGTGTCTAGGAATGGAGATGTGGTGACAAAAGATACTAGGAGCACCTCCTTGGTCTATGGGGAGGACACTAGACCTAGTGTGTAGATTGGATAATAAGGGTGGTGGTCTACACCAATAGATTGACAAGAGGTAAAAAGGGTATTTGCTTGGATGATAATATAGATATTGTTGTTACTCTGCTCAAGTGCAATGGGATCAACCAAATGATAAAGAAATAAGACAAGAAAGTAAATTATTTTAATAGGATTATGATAAAGAAAAGACCAAGAGATTCACTACCATGTGGATGGCAATTTGGACTCTAAGGAAGACCTTTAGGGAGCAACTTACTGCTTGCTTCCCACTAAAAATACCTTTAATGATTTACAGAAGAAATATTGGAGGAATCCTTCGAAGAAGCATAAGCTTCTGTGGTGAAAGCGATTCTTTTGATAAAACCTGTAACTTGCACAATAATAGCAAGAACTTGGAGAATTCCTACATGAAAGTTGCAGAGTTGAAGATGGAGAAGGAGATCCAAAAGGAAAATCCCTATCCTCTATGAAAACAAGCCTCTTTATTATCCGTATCTTTTAGGTTTGATCAAGGTAGGCTAAAGATACAAAGCACGTCCACATGGACGTTACATTTGTTAGGAGATATTATGAGGCAGTGGCATGCAAGAATAATGCATATTTTGAGGTAGTGTACGAAATGAGATGCCAACACATAGAAAACATTTGGACATTGTGCTAGTGTCTAGGATGAATCAGCTCAAATTTGGCACATGCATTGAGGAGAATGATGAGAATAATGCTCTAGTATAGATTCTTGGCAAACTTTGATGCAAGGAAAATAGGCCAAGGTTGAGTCCAAGTGGTCTTAGAACATGTTATGGGAATGGACACTAAAGTGAGTTCAAGACATAATGTGAAATTGCAAGGTATGCAATTTTTGACATTACAATAGGTATGGTCCTAATCCTCTATACTTGGTGCTCTAAGATTGTCACACCCCAAATTTTGACTATTTTTTACTTTTTACTTGCACATAATTAGTAGTTAATTATGCATGAATTAATGATTTGACATTATGATAAAATGTTAGGATAAATCAATGATATCATGAGTTTATGTTTATATGATTAGAATTAGACATGTGATTATAAGATGCCATAATTATTTATTCATAAGGTTTATGAATTCACTAACGATGCACTAATCACGGTTTGGTGAATGCAAGTTGTAACCTGGAAATAGGTTTTCCACCCTCTAATAAAGAGAGGGAGAGCATCATCAGAGAGAAGATAATAGATGTATGGATAAGAATAGATTGTTCCCATCTAAGTCACGTGCTTTCGTAGTTTAGTGAGCCTTCATCGAGTTTGGTAAGTTGTGTTTGACCAATTGGTCTAAGTTTGGTTTTGACTTGACAATCATCGATTTGTCGAAGTTAGATCCATTAAGCTTAGGTTTTGTTGAAAACTAAGTTAGGATAGTTTATGACCGTCGACAAGGAAATGGTCGATAGTAGCTAAACTATTTTATTATTAGTAATTCCTTATTTGAATTATATCATGTTATTTTGTCTATTTTGACGTTTACGCAGTTTTGAGAGGGGCAGAATACCTCGACCCCATTCTCATATCTTGTCAATTGTTAGAAACAATGTAAGTATATGTTCTATACACAAATATTATGTTGTTATATATATATAATATGAATTATTAGTTTTAACCTATTGTTTTGTTGTCAATGAGCTTCTTAAGGAAGGTGGTATAGTTGCAAATTAAATGCAAACCAATTCATCATAGTTATGGATGCTTGACCCCCTTTACTCCTTGATGGTTTTGGAGAGTATGGAGGAGCAATCGATGAATTTGCGAGTGGTCATAATGACCAGTTACTCCATTATTATTTCTGCATGCCACTTAGAATGAAATCAAGCTTAAATGCAGGAGGAATCCATGGTATTGTGGGGAGTTAAGCCTTTTAAAAGGCTATGTCATCGAAGGAAAAAGGGATGCGTGGAATATAGACTATTTGGTGCAATTCCAAGTGCAAACGAGAAAATTTGGACAAGACGAAAGATAAAACATAACATGCAATACCTTTTTACCCAAACCCTTCGAATACCTCAGATGTTGATGCATGCATGTTGATTTGCTCGAGTGATTGGATTGTTGGTTGCTCACATTCGCAGCATGACGATAGGATGAAGAAGATAGATAGAGATGGATGAGAGGATTGGAAGAAGATTGATGCAAAGGTTCTAATGTGATTTCGATAGCGTAATGATATAAAACTCAAAGCATGTAAATGGCTTATGAGGGGGTTAATTTATAGACAAGGGCTGATTTTTTATCAACGGTGAGGAATAAAAAGAGAAATCAACAGGTGAGGATGAAGGAGAGATAAGAATGAACGTGCATGTACCATGTGTCCATAAAAAGGCACTTTATTTTTGAAATCTTAGGTGGGTTATTGATGAGGATAAGATTCCTTCTCAAGATAGAATGCTTTTTCTATTTTGAGATTTAAGTGATGAGGATAGTTGATTTTTTTCTAATTTATTAAATCTTCCCATATCTAATTTTTCTATTTAACAGACAAGGGGGCCCACTTGCACGATTTTAGAAGAAAATGATAAGGATGGAAGATAATATAAACTAAATAAATTAAAAATTTATTTAATTTATGGACATGGTGAATAAATAAGTAAAATAAATGATTTTATTTATTTATTAGAAGAAAAGACAGAATAATTAAATAACATAGAATAATTTAATCATTTGATGGTAGATATTTGATGGTAGATGGAAGAACAATGAAAATTAATTAAATAAATAAAATTTATTTATTTAATTAAGGATATGAAGAGAAAAATGAAATATAAGTGTGTTAGACAAAATGAAGGTATGCGATGCAATATGAGTTTCATGCATAAATAATGAAATGGGACAATTTTAGGTGTCTACATTTTGCCCCTCTTTGAGATGATGTTCGAGCTGATGAAATTTGTGTCGAGTAACATCATTTCAAAGAAGCTAAGGTATGGATGGAGGAAAAGGGGGGATGATAAAAGATAGGATGATGATGCCCCCTCAAGAGGATAGGTGGGTTGGACAAACACGGGTATGCTCTCAAAATGAGATGAAATGATAAAGGAGGGATAAGATGAATGATGCAAAATAGGAAGTGGAGGAAAGAGATGAAGGATACGTTATGCTACAATGAAAGTGAGCAATCATATGTTTGATTTAACACTAGACGTTATGCACCAGGGTATGAGGACCAAGGTGACGATGTGTCTACTGCCCCAACTTAATACAATCTTGTCTAGATACAAGATATGAATATTAGCTGGGAGTGATTTAGATGTGATACAAATGCAAGATAAAAAGATAACACACACAAGAAAGCAAGCAAGCATGCACAAATGATTCAAAAATAAACAAGGTATTGCCCCTATCAAGCTGTAAACCAATGATTGATTGCTGATTGATGGATGATGATGATGATGATGACAGTGTTGTCATGGCGGGGAATGATATATCCCTAGATCAACACAAGGATGTGGGAACGATATATCCCATTGATGATGATGATTGATTGATTGATTGATTTGGTTTATGACAAGATTAGGACCAAGACCATTGGTTGCGATTGGATAATTTGACAATATCGATTGACTTGATTGGTATGGATAAAGGATTACATGCATTTGGATTATTGCTTAGAATGATTGGATCACTGGATGGAAGAAGTGATTAAAAATTTGATTTGAATGAAATCGATTGAGATGAATTAATGGAGAATTTGATTAGAAGAAGTGATTGAAGAATTGATTTGATTGGAAGAATTGATTTGAGAGATTGATGAATTGATGGAGATAGATGATAAAAGAATATGATGAAAGAAGAGAGGAATATTGTCTGTGCCTAAATATGGGTATTTCCTTCATATCCCAGATTGCCTACATACCTGTGTCCATGGGATCAAGGCACTTAATGATAGAGATGCGAGGTAGTTCTTGTTTTTGTTTTATTGATGGTGATGATGAAGGTGGATGGACTGATTTGAGTTTGATGATTGATTGGATTAATTAGAAGAAGTGATTTGATTGGAATGATTTGATTGATGATTTGATTTAATTTGAAGTGATAATTTGGTTGAAATGATATGATTGGATTGGGATTGAAGAATGGATGAATTGATTGGTTGGATTTGAGGAATTGATTTGATGATTGATTTTTGATTGAATGATTGAAAGAATGATTTGGTGAATTGATTTGGAAGAAGTGATTGAAGAATTGATTAAATGATTGTTTGGAAGAAAAAAAAATGATTTGATTTGAATTTGAGTTTGATATATGGATGATTTTGATGATTGTTTGGATTTTTGTTGGATTTTATGATTTTTTGGTATTTTTTTAGGACTTTTTATGATGGATTGATGTGATTTTGATCGATTGATAGATTGATTTGATTTGATCTGATGATCTGATTGGATTTGTTTGAAGAATGGATGAATTGATTGGAAGAATTGATTTGGTTGGAAGAATTTATTTTCAAAGATTGATGATGATGATTTGATTTGATTTTGATTAATTGGATTTGAGATTGATTATAGAAGAAATGATAGATAGATGAAGATTAGAAGAATGGTGAAAGATGGAAGAGGTGTATCACCTTGTGCCTGAATCTAGGTACTTCCTTCATATCCTAGATTGCCTACATACCCGTGTCCACGAGGTCAAGGCACTTAATGATAAAGATGAGATGTAGTTATGATTTTGTTTTATTGGTGGTGATGATGAAGGTGGATGGATTGATTGGATGATGTTATTGATGGGAATTGATTTGATTTGAAGTGATGATTTGGATAAAATGATATGATTGGATTGAGTTTGAAGAATGGATGAATTGATTGGTTGGATTTGAGTGATTGATTTTTTGATCGAATGATTAGAAGAATTGATTTGGTGAATTGATTTGACATGATTGTTTTGAAAAATTGATTTGATTTGAATTTGATTGGTTGATTCTATTGCTTTGGATTTTTGGTGGATATATGATTTTTTGTTTTATATTTTTGGGGAATATTTAATTTTTTTGTATTTTTTCAGGACATTTTATGATTTTTTTTGAATTTTTGATATGCTATGAGATGTCAATGGATGTACAATATGGGTAGCCTTAGTGATAAATACCAATGACAAGGGGAGAACCAAGTCTAGGTGCAAGGATGGAGGTAGGATAGATGGATAGAAGATGGGTGCTAGAATGGAAAGCTTATGATAGATAGATAGGCAAAATGATAGGCTATAGTGGGTGGGATGGAAGACTCGTGATATGTGGATGGAGAAAAGGATAGGCCATGGAAAGCTCATGATAAGTGGATAGATAAAAACATAGGCTATAGTGTATGTATGTATGCATAAGGGAAAGGATGTGATCTCAAAGGCCACGTCACATAGGAATAACATTGCCCCATTCTAGATAGCATGCTTAGGATTTTTCATGACAATGCTTATGACAATAGGATTTATGATAGGATTGGGATTATGACAATGGGATGATGATAGGATGATAGGATGGATTGGAAGGGATGAGGTATATCAAGAGTTTTTCCAAAGCTTGCTTCAACATTTTTGCCCCCAATCTTTATCAAGATCAAAAGGAGGAAGGGAGGATGGATGAATGCAATGTGATAGGTATGTGTATGTGGATGGATAAGGACGGTAGAATAGGATATGGAAAGATAGGACACAATAGGATGGAAAATGATTGGTTGGATGGGACAATGTGCCCCCAAGTGTAGGTGACATACATGACGCTTGTTTACCAGGTTTTCATCATGGTACTTATCCAAGGCACCTATTTACCAGATTTTCACCATTGGATGAAGGGATTTCTCTTTAATTTTTTCATTTCTTTTTGAGATATTTGAATGGGATAGGTGGATATGGATGAAAGTGACTCAAGTGTCTAGTTCCATGAAAGTGATAGTCCCACTAGATGGATGTCATCGCATAGACCATGTCAAGTGTGCTCATAGATGTTGGTAAGGGGATTGCATGGAAGATGGATTAGGCAAATGGTGGATTATGAAAGGTGTGATAGTGGATTATGATGCAGATTATGTAGGGAAGATAGTGGATTATGATATGGATTATGTAAGACTTATGCAAGGATGGAGGGAAGGCTTATGCAAAAGTATGGACCATAGGAATAGGATGGGGAAGATATGCAGGATAGTGGAAGAAGGATGGGGAGATGGAGGTATGTGGAATTGTTGCATGATGAAATGGAACTATGACCAACGGTTGTACACACCATGATAAACATTGAAGCTTTTGATGGAATGGTGGTGTAGGAAGCAATGGTGTTGTTTTCTTAGGAGATCGGTGATTTAGGCCTTTTGGTACCCACATAGACTTAATATTTTCATGTCTTTTATTTTTCTTGTGGGATTCAGGGATTTGAGATTTTTGAATGGAATGGGAATGTGGGGTGGAAGTGGATGGTTGGGACTTTTGAAAGGTGGATACCTCATTTGATTTGCTTTTTTTCTTAGGGACCCATACCATTTTGCTTTTAGACTTTGCTTGTAAAGGTATGGGTTTGGATAACTTTTTAGATGGATTTTGCTTTGATTCTTTGCTTTTGTGCCCTAAGGCATTAGGATTTTTAGGATTTATTGATTTATAGGTAGAGGCATCCAAATGTTTGTTTTTGAATCCCATAGGTTTGGTGGAAGTGGGGTTAGTGGATGCTCCTTGTTTAGACAATGTGTGCATTTCTTGGCCATGATTGGGATTTTAAAAGGATTTATGGATAGGTGGATAATTAGGTGTTGGAAGTAGTGGAGGTAGATTCGATGGAGGGATGTTAGGAGTTGGAAGAAGCAGAGGCAAAGTGGATGGTGGAAGGTGAATGGTCACATGCTTTTGACATTTGTAGGAGGATGGAGGTGGAATGACAACATATGTTTTGGGTGTATGATGGGACTTGTGATGGACAATGGTGGACTTAGGAGGAATGGAAGAAGTACCAACATCTTTAGATTGTTGACCTTGAGGTGTGTATCCAAGGCCAAATGAGCGTGGAGGGACTTTGACATGGATGGGCTCCTAAATACCCTATTAATGAAGGCCTAAGCCTTTACCTTGGTAGTTCATGTTTTGAAGCATGCAGTGGACAATGGAATTAGGTATAGGTGTTACACTAGACACGAGTTCCTTATTGGACGGAGAAAGTGAGATGGTAGATAAAGGTTGTTGTGTTCCTAGGGAGGAACACTCATGAATGAGGATGAAAAGACCAATAGGATGTGATGGCTTTGAAATAGGGTCGATGATGGATGTGGAAGGATCATTAAGATCTTGCTTATGTTCATTATGATCCAAGGTATTTGTTTGATCTTCTATGCTCATGTGTTCTTGGGAGGCATGAGTCTCATCAAGGCAAGTGGAAGCTTGTGCATTAGGCATAGATGGAGGATGGATAGGAGCAATTTGGATATCTTGATCATGGATGGGTATGGGATTATGGACATGATCAAGGTGTTCATGGATAGGATCTTCATGGATGCCATCTTAATCATAGAAAATATGGATGTTATGAATGGGTTGGATGGAAAAGATTTGAACTTGATTAGGACTAGGACTTGACCTTTCCACATGCTTAGAATCATACTCTTGATATACCTCTTGTGGTTTCATGGAAGTGAAAGTGGGAGCCTCTTAGATGAGTTTGATGGGTTCTTAATATTCATCCATAAGAGAGTATGATGGGCTTTGACTTGGGCTTATGATGGAAGGCTCTTGAATAGACTCAATATGTTCTTTGCAATCAACAACATGAGGGCATGATGGATTTTGACTAGGACTTATGGGAGAAGTCTTTTCAATAAGCTCAATGATTTGTGGACCACATGGTGGTGTTGGAGGAATAAGCATGGCATTTGAAGTCTCGTTGCTAGGTGCTAAGATAGGTGTTTGACATGAGGATAAGTTGTTCCTAGCTAGTAGCCAATGGATCACATCCTTCATTAGGGTATGTGTGAATGGACAATATAGTGGATGGATAATGATAGTGGATGGTGTCGTAGGCTTATGATCAAGATAATGTTGAGGGCTAATTAGATTAGATGAATTGTGATTTGGATTGGATGGAGGGGTAATAAGGTTGGATGGATTAGGGTTTGGATCACATGGTGGTGCCAAGATAGGACTAGTAGGCTCATGTGTTGGCATGTGATTGGATGGTGAAGGTAACTCATAGGATGCATTATCTAGATTGGTATCTCCCTCGTCAAAGGATATTAAGTCTTGTAGCATAGGCTGACTTAAGGACTCTTGACTTATGTACAAGGGGCTATTTGGAGTAGGATTAGGTGACATATATGTATCACCCTCATCAAATGATATTAAATCTTGCTCCAAGAGTGGACTTAAGGATGTTTGATTTATGTACAAAGGATCATTTGGGCTTGCATGTACCTCTTGTGAGAACACCTTTTGGCCTTGTGAATGGGTTAGGTGATGAGGTGGCACATAGGATTGTGGTTGAGTGTGTTGGAAGTTGTGATGGTGTTGTGGTGGAGGGATTGTATAGGATAATGATTGTTGAGAAATAGATTGATATGGATAATGATTGGTATTAGAAGAAATAGGATAAGTTGGTGTGGGGGTAACATGATAGGTGGATGGATAGGTTTGATGTGATGATATAGGTGGCATATAGGATTGATTTAGCATTGGTTGATGATGTGCCTGTTGGATTTGACAAGTGGCCAAGAGGTGTTGTGCATGTGCTAAGAGGTGTTGTACTTGAGGGGATTAGCTTGTTTGGAGTTTTTGAATCATGTCATGGATGTCTTGAATCATTTGTGGGTCTAGAGGTTTTGGAGCTTTGTGAAGCAAATGAATGAGCCTTTGTGCTAAGTCTTCTAATGTTGACATGGTGTCACTTTTAACAAATGTCCAATTAGGAGTGTGATGATGATGTATAATGATAGAGAAAGTGATTGCTTGAATGATTAGGATGATTGGATGATGTGGCAAATGTTTATTGGAAGTTTGACTTGGGCAATATCAAACACAAAATTTAATTGGATGATGTGGCAAATGTTTAAGATCCCAAATCTAAATGTGTAAGAAGACACTTGTTTATTTTAGCTTGATTTCGGTGATGTGATAGCAAAAAAATGTTCATTTTAGAGCTCAAATCAAAGTGTGATTGTAAACAAGTTGTTTGGTCTATTGAAAAGATGAAAGTTGTGTCAAGTGCACCTAGAAATTTTGACTTCAAATTTGATAACAAGGCACACACTGCAAGCCACAATCATGTCCACTGGATAAAGCAATCACAAGGGTTTCAAATGATATGTCTTGGACAAGCGAATAGCCTTCAAGCCACTTGTGAGTAGTTTGAGAGAATTGTCTTTGACAAACGATATAGCTCGGAGCAAAGGGATAGTGACAAGAAAAGCAAAAAAATAACTATGTTATGGACAAAAAATGACTTAGCTAAACTAAAAAAAAATGACTAAAAATTTAAACTATATTAAAGTTAAAAATTTAAATTTAAAACCAAATCTAAATCTATACTAATTTTAATTAAAATCTAAATTAAAATTTTTTTAAAAAAAAAGAGTAAAACTACGTGATAAAAGTTAGACTAAAAAGCTAATAAAAGATACATAAATATTAAAGCTAAACTAAAAGCTTTTTTTGTTTTTATAAAAAAAAATCTATTTAGAAGATTCTAAACTAAACCAAACCATGGACCGAATAAATTGAAACTATTTAAAATGAAATCTATGAAAAGGTCACACGGGAGAGGTGGATAGGAAAGTTGACGAGGAGTCGACAAATGATGGCGGTGGATTTAATGGATGAAGATTTAAAGGAAAGCGACGGGATTTAAGGGTAGGTGGTCAGTGGCAAAGAACAACAACGGATAGCAGAACAATGAGGAATAGTGTTGAGTCTGGCGACAAGAGGATTGTTAAAGGTGGTTTGTGAGATGTAAGTGGATTAAGATCTTGATGAAGATGACAACGGAATATGAAATGTTGACTGGGGCAAGCAATGACCGGTGATTGTAATAACAGTTGAGAGAGAGTTTGGTGGTGAAATGAGACTACAAAATACCAGATCTGTGGTAATTACAATCGACCGAGGTTAAATGGAGGTCAACACCACTGTGATAAATGGGGACTCCAGGAGATCGAAAGTGTAGGCAGCGATAGCCTACACATAGACCAATACAACGAACCAGAGATTTCAACAAAGATTTAACTGCAAACACGATTGACAAAACATTTTAAACCTACAATACAAGTATTAGATTTTACAACCCAAAGATTTTGACCTACGATCACAACAACAAGCCATTGCACGATTCAATACAATCGGTCCATATCGTACGGATCTGTACGGTACAGATCTGCAAAGTAAATTTTTTTTGAAAATTTTCAGTCACAAAACCCCAGCAAGTTTATAGTTGATTTTTATGGAAACAACCTCTTGGGCATGATGGCATAGTCGGTTTCTGCCCTAGAGATAACCTATGATAGATCCTCTTCAAAACTTGCAAACGAGGGTTAAAAAGCACAAATTTTTACAATCAAAACTTGAAAAAACATAAGATTGATCAGGGGAAGTGGGTCCCACCGGGCGTGCCAGAATGTAGATGATAAAATTTGGACAAGATGAAAGATAAAACATAACATGCAATACATTTTTACCCAAACCCTTCGAATACCTCAGATGTTGATGCATGCATGTTGATTTGCTCGAATGATTGGATTGTTGGTTGCTCACATTCGCAACATGACGATAGAATGAAGAAGATAGATAGAGATGGATGAGAGGATTGGAAGAAGATTGATGCAAAGGTTCTAATGTGATTTTGACAGCATAATGATATAAAACTCAATGGATGCAAATGGATTATGAGAGGGTTAATTTTATAGACAAGGACTGATTTTTGATCAACGGTGAGGAATAAAAAGAGAAATCAATGGATGAGGATGAATGAGAGATAAGAATGAACGTGCATGCACCATGTGTCCATAAAAAGGCACTTTATCTTTGAAATCTTAGGTGGGTATTGATGAGGATAAGATTATTTCTCATAATAGAATGTTTTTTCTATTTTGAGATTTAAGTGATGACGATAGTTGAATTTTCTCTAATTTATTAAATCTTCCCATATCTAATTTTTCTATTTTATGGACAAACAAAGGACTACATCTGATTATAGAGCCTGGTAATGAGTAAGAATCCATGGGGCAAGGGATTTGATGAGACACAAGAGAGATCTATTATCTTATACCATAAAGAGAGAGAGAGAGAGAGAGAGAGAGAGAGAGAGAGAGAGAGAGAGCTTGGTTGTCTTTTAGAATCCTAAGAGAGAGAGAGAGATTTGTTATCATCCACAAAGGGAAACAAACACAAAGGAAGGGATACGATAGCTTAGATAGAAGTGGTTGGAGGAAGTAACTGACTTAGGTTTTGGAAAACTATCGACGTATAAGAGGTAGGGATATCTCTTATACACAACTCATTACATTATAGACTGCAATATTTATATTATGTGTGAACATTTAAAAATAGGATGAAATCTCATAATGCTTGTGATAGTTGAGAATGAATTTATGATAGTGATAATGTCTTCGGATAACAGTTTGAACCGCAGAAGATAAACAGTAGAAAGTTTTTTGTTTTTCAACAGAGATACTGAGGAAGTTAGCTCCTTATCATGTCATCGTTGTATCTTCAAATTCATAGAGTAAATAGGTAATAAACTTGTCATTTGATAGACATTGAATTTGGCAAAGGTTTTGAATAACACTGTTTATAAAGAGGATTTCTAGTCTGTAGGAAGTTATTTTTTACCTATATATACATTCGAGCTAATATAGGTTGTTGTTGCTGTCAAAAAACAATACACACTTTGTAGAAATCTATCTTATTAATTGCAAAAACTGAACCTTTCTAGAACTCAATTTTAGACCTAGGATTTGAGATCAGTAAGTTTAGATAGAGATAGATTTATATCTCACAATGATTTGTATGTATAGTTTTATTGTTTTCAATCATAAGATTTTGTGATAGATACTCACTTATTTTAGAGTATATGGAATGATATTGATATCATTAGAAACACCTAAGGATAGTGATATATTATCACATATGCATTCTACAATCAAGATAAGTAATATCATTATATTCAAAGGATGTTATACATGAGTTCACAACCTATTCTATAATGAAATTCGGTGGACTTAAGAAGACCAAGAGGTCAAAAATATTGTATTGTTATTATTGTAGACTCAAAACTATTTAGATTGAAAGATCAAACTTAGTCAAGAGTACTTATGATAATGACAGTATTCATTAAGATATTATATGAATGAGGATAAACCTCATGCTCTATGTTTATTTGTAATATGAGAAATGTGATTTCAAACAATGCCAAGTGGTTGAGAGTAGACTAGAGGTTATCGTTTCCATATTATATTATTATAAATTTTGGAAAACAAGAGTACTTGATATTACAATGTATTGGGTTAGAGAAGTTAAAACCCTAGAATCAACCCAGAAGGGTTTAGAAAACTTAAAAACTCTTAAGTTGGTTATGATATTGATTTAGTCTATTGTATATTATGGTCGACGGTGAATAGTCAAGAAACCATAGATCAAGACATGTATAATTTAGGAAGTATCTATGAAACACTTTTGACAAATAAATGATTTCTTGTTAAAGTCATAAACTAGATATATAACACGAGTGTTCAATCTTTGGGTTATCGAGTAGAATGATAGGAAGTTATAGGCCCTGGTATTTGCAAGTATGCAATGAGGGACTCTTTGAAAGGTTAAAATCACCTAAACCTACATATTTCAGATATCCTAGATTAAGAATTAAATTCTAAGTCAGATTGACTAGGATTTTAGTTTAGTCAAGATAAATTATGTCTAGAGATACTATTCAAGCTTGTCAAACTGTAGGATGAGATAGTTTCCAAGTCAAGTTAAAGGTGTGTCAACACATGACTACATTTATTGCAAACATTTATTTATATAGAAACTTTAGCCAAAGTGATGCATTTGTCTCTGCATGCATTAGTTGATTCACCGTGTCTAGATTGCGTGACCTGTCAGAAAGATCATACATAGCTAGAAGATTATCTAGAGTTGTATGGTTGATTGAGTTATGTAGGACACAACACTAGGAATTAGATGGAAAACTATTGGTTCCTTATGTCTAGACTGTTTGTGAAGGGTAGGGCCACTTCCAAGAAGAAAGGTGTGCAGGGGACCATCGGTCTGTGGTTGGAGGAAAAACACTTGGATGATGCTCTCCCTCTGCAGCAGAAGATTCGATGAGACTTGTGAGATAGATATCAAATTCCAAATGCAGTATACTTCATGATTGACATATGATTTTCAAACTCATGTAAAATTGTGCATATTGCCAAGTGCAAATTATTTGTAAATGTAAAGTGATATGATTTCAGTATGATTTTACCTTTGAATATATATTGTAATTTCAAGGTTGAAAAATATTTAGAAATGATGAACATTTCATTCTATGTGTTTATGCAAATGTCAAAAAAAATTCACTCATGTTTAAACATGTTCATTTACTTTCTTAGTAAATTTTGTGAGTAATTCCAAGTTGCATGAGATGGTATGTTACATATGGTATCAGAGCTACCGGATTTAACACATGGACCTTGGAGCTCACTACAAGAAAAATTGTCAACATTTAGCAGATTGGCTAATGTTTGAAATTAGTTTTATGCTAGAATGGCATGGAGAAGAACCAAGAAAACAGCCAGGAAGTCTATTCCCCAGAATTTACCCAAGATAGTGGTTAAGAAAGAACCAACTGAGGAGTTAAAACTCCAAGATCATATTAACTATGTTGAGGACACATGGCTGGAAGACTCTAAAACTTTGGATGACACTCTTAAGCATATTCGACTAGAAAAGAAACAATGCAACAAACTGGCTAAGAAACCCATTGTTCCTACTCATGTAGTTAAATTGAGTAAACCATCTGCTAGTCACGACATGTCGTTTGGGTGTGGTCGTGATGCCCCTGCTTTAGGAAAAGAGGTGTTGGGGGAGTACCTACGTGTACATCCACCCTCTAAGTTTGTTTTACTAGATTTTGATGGGGAAGAGGAACCTAAAGAATATCTTTTAACTGACAGTGACATGTAGTCTTATTGAGTTATTTATCTAAATAAGGATGTATTTATACCCAAAATAAACTATAATAAAGATGAGATTGTTTTGCACAAATCTAAGTTTTGTGAATAGATTTAATGATGAATTTTGAATTAATGAGATGCGTTATTTCTAAATTCTAATTTATAACTTAATACGAATATCAGGTGTGATATACGAGTATCATCATGGTTTGAACTCAAACAAATCTTGAAGATAGTCAAGGGGAGTTGAATCCTTCCAAAAACCCAATGACTAAGCTGGATCAGATATTGACCATGCTGAATGAAACCAAGGAAAGGCTTGGAAACCTGGAATAGGAAGTTAGGGGTCAAGGTAGACCCGAAGAAGAAAAAGAGGACTTGCATCAAGGGGATGATGATTATGTCCATGAACCCAGTTCTTATAGTGAACAAAGGGAAGATGTTGATAAGACTAAGTCTCAAGAAGAAAGGAGAAGTAGACTTGCCTCAGAGCCGTCAAGAGATATGAAGAAAGTGACTCCACCCAAGTTTGATGGAACAATAAGTGGTGATGTTGCAGAAGCTTGGTTGGCAAAGATGGAAAAGTATTTTGAAATTAGAAATTACTCTGAGATAACTAAAGTAGTATGGGGTGCCTATCAGTTGGCAGGTGAAGCATCCATGTGGTGGATGGAGAAGAAAATGGAACTGAGACTAATTTCTCTAAGCTTAACCTGGGATCAATTTGTGGTCATATTTCAACAGAGGTGGTTACCATAGCTTTTCTTTGACCAAAATCTAATAGATTTTTAGAATCTGTGACAAGGAGAATGTTAGTAGTTGAATATTGGAAAAAGTTCACCCGTTTCTTGAAATATATGCCACAATATCAGAAGAATTAAAGGTTCTGAATCAAAAAATTCATCATGGGTCTGAATGCCTAGATAGGTGGAGAAGTGGGTGTGCATGGTCCTACCATTATGGACCATGTTTTTGAAAAGGAAATCAAACAAGAGCAAAAACTGAAGATAATTTCTGCATATCGCGAGAAGAATCGCAAGAGGTTTAATAAGTCAACATCTTCTCAACCTTTCAAGAAAAGGAATGAAAAACATGATGTGAATATGAAGAGTGACAAGGGCTCTAGGAATAATAGGAATGCAAATAAAAGCAATAACAATTTCTGGAAGAATGATTCAAGTAAACTTGTTGAAAAGCAAGGACCTCTTGGGGATGTTTCTCTTGTGGTGGAGATCATTACGCAAATTAATGTCCAACCAAGAACCAAGGAGTTCAACATCATAGTAATGCATTACCTACCCAACAAGCATCTTTTCAATAGAGGATCCATGCGGCTTTGGACAATCACCAGGCAAAGTACCAAATTACTCCCATAGAGACAGCATGTACATTGTTTGGAGTTCCTATTTCTATTTTAATTGATATTGGAGCAACTAAAAGTTTTATTTCTTTAAGAGTTTTGAATAAATTTCCTAGAAGTGCTAGATATATGGCTAAATCTTGGTCAGTTGAATATGCTAACAAGACTAAAGCTTAGGCAGTGTAATGCCTGTTTGAAGCCAAGATTGATCTTCCTAGTTTTTCAACTGAGGTGAATTCGTTTGTATCCCCTCTAGGTTCCTATGATGTTATCTTAGGAAGAAATTGGCTATGGAGACATAGGGCCAATGTTGACAATTTTGTAAAAATAGTTGAGTGTCTAGACAATGTAGGAAACAAAGTCTATCTGCAAGGCACACAAAGAGAAGTCAAGATTAGGCGAATCTTTTCTATGCAATTGAAGAGGGCTAGGTGAAAAGGATGTCAACTCTTTGCAGTCAAAATGGAACAAGTAGAAGAGGATCCTAGTAAACAAAATGTAACCTTGGAAAACTATCCTTTCCTTCGATATTTTCAAGATGTCTTTCCAAATGAACTTCTAGGATTACCTCTGAAGAGAGCTTTTGATTTCTCTATCAATATTATACCTTGATCTAAGCCGATATCAAAGGTACCATACCGTATGACTACTATAGAGTTGATGGAATTGAAAGCCCAGCTTTAGGAGTTGTTGTCTAAAGGGCTAATTAGACCCAGTGTTTCATCTTGGGGAGCACCTATGATCTTTGACAATAAGAAGGATGGAACCTTATGTCTATGTATAGACTATTGTATGCTCAACAAAGAAAAATAATAAGTATCCTCTACTATGTATTGATGATCTTTTTTATTAGATGCGTGGTGCAACAGTATTCTCAAAGATCAATTTGTGATCTGGATATCATCAACTAAGAATAAAAGATGAAGATATTCATAAAACAACTTTTAGAACAAGGTATGGACATTATGAGTTCACATTTTTACCTTTTGGACTTATGAATGCCCTTGCAACATTCATGAATTTGATGAATAGTGTTTTCTAAGATTTCTTGGATAAATTTGTTCTAGTGTTTCTAGATGACAATCTTATATATTCCAAGAATGAGGAAGAGCATTTGCAGCATCTGCATCTACTTTTGCAGTGGCTAAGGGAACATAAGTTCTATGAGAAACTTTCTAAGTATACTTTCTTTCAGAAAGAGATACAATATCTGGGACATATAATATCATCTGAAGGGATTTTAGTGGATCCTGCAAAGATCAAAGCTATACTTGAGTGGCATGTGGTGGTACCTACCTAGGTTTAAGGTTTCAATTATAAAATTTGAGGGTCTTTATTCATATAAACCCTTAAACCCCTAAGCTTTTAATCCCATGACTTGCCCCTCACTTTATCTTTTAATTATATGTTGACCGCATGCTATAGGTACCCGGTCATCAAAGTTACAAATTAATGCCTTTAACATCATGAAATGACTGGCCCTAAGTCCTAGATTATACCCTTTGTAGCACATAAATATCTTGCCCCTTTACAAAAAGTAATTCCTAATTCTTTGTAAGGGTCAGGAGTGCTATGTGGTAGTTTATCACAGCACTACAGAGCTTTAAAGATGATGTCATTTCCCTTCTGTGGGGCCATGATATGAGGACATTTGTCGAGGTGGTCGGGCTTACAACCACTCAATCAAAGACCTAGAGTGAATGAACCATGTGCTGCCAGGTGTCATGATGAAAATTGATCTGCAAAAAAGCTTAAATCCAATGATAGTGCAAGCATGTAGAAGGATCCTGTCAGAGGTGAAGGTTCACTGCATGGTTGCGAAATGGTGACACGTGGCCATCTTTCAAGGAAGGAATAAAAGTATATACACAGACACTTACGTGGGGGATTTAGTGCACCCGCACAGAGTAGTTAGGAGGTGGGCCATTTTCCATCGCAATGCTACGAAATGGCGCCATGTGTCCACATCAAACAAAAGACGAAGGAGTCAACAAGGAGAGTACATATGACATGGCTTAATATTATTGGTTGACTAACTTTTCAAAGAGGGATACTTAGATTTTCAAATCTAGCAGGTAGATGCTGACTGTAGATTTCACAAAGGGAGGATTGAATCTGCGACCAAAATTCAAACATTCTATGATGAACATTAATGGCACCTTGCTACATGATTTGAAGTAAAAGCCAAGGTGACATGCATTAATTCCTCAGAGCTCAAGATTGAAAGCTTCGTAAAGGGAAAAACTAGGGTTTTCTGCATCATTTTCCTGAGCATGAATAGAGTCTCTATGCACAACAAATTTCTAGGAGAACTAGAGAAGGAATTTTAAGCTTCTACAAGCAAGAAATTAGTAAGTTAAATCTGTTTTGGTCATGTTCATTTGAATTTGTAGTTCTTGATTGTCTAAAGAACTGGGTACTGTTGAAAGAAAAAATCCTAGTTAAGTAGAGTTCATTTGAGACAATGAGTCAAACTAGTCAACCTTCCACATCAAAGTGAAGCTTGGATGAGGACCTTATGGTCCAATTCCTAGGGTCTATGAGGTGCCTTGTAAGTGTACATGACCCCAGTGGGCCAAATGAAAAAAATTTAGACCTTTGCTACGATTGCAGAGATGCTATGTTACTTGTGCCAGGTTGGGTCCTTTTTAAGCATTGGTATGATAGGATAGATTCAAGGTCCTAGTCTATAATGCTTGGAGGTTAGACCTAGCCAAGTTGATATGCTTGAATGTATTCCCCAATCCAAACTTGGTGAGGGTAATCGCATAGAGGTATGACCCTCAGACAAGATCAGTCCTGTTAGGGAATGGTACAATAGTGATAAAACTCACAAAGGCCTATGTCTCAAGTGTGTTTAACTTAAACCTTGAAGCTAATAAGAAAATTTACCTAGGTGCATTGAAAGAAGGATATAAAAATGTCAAACGTGGATATAGAGCCTTCAACTTGCCCAAGCATAGATGAAAAAGGGTAGATGGTAAATTAGTGGAGATATCAGACAGAGGAGAAGCCCCTTGAATGTTCCCAATTCATGCACTATTTTGTGAGAACTTATCACAGTCTCTGTCAAGTGCTTGGGAGGGATGCCAATTTCTCTAATGATATTAGTAGTAAATATTTAGGATCCTTCCACAAAAGAGCCTTATGACTATTCCTCATACATAGCAGAAAAAATGCACAAGCAACTGATGGGGGTTAAAAGAAAACTATATACAGTGGATGCTAAGGTGGAATTTACATGGTACTTGTTGATGTACCATATGATCTTATTTTCCAAGGTGGAATTTATATGGTACTTGTTGATGTACTAGATTGAAAGCTTCTTAAAGGGCAAAACTAGGGTTTCTTGCATCATTTTCTTGAGCACGAACAGAGTCTCTGCGCACAACTAATTTCTAGGTGAACTAGAGAAGGAATTTTGAGCTTCTGAAACTAGTAAGTTAAATCTGTTCTAGTTGTGTTCATTTGAATTCATAGTTGTTGATTGTCTGAAGAACTAAGTACTGTTGAAAGAAAAATCCTAGTTAAGTAGAATTCATCTGAGACAATGAGTCAAACTAGTCAACCTTCCACATCAAAGCGAAGCTTAGATGAGAACCTTATAGTCCAATTCCCAGGGTCTATGAGGCGCCCTGTAAATGTACATGGCCCTAATGGGCTGAATGATAAAATTTTAGACATTTTCTATGATTATAGAGATGCTATGTTACTTGTGTTGGGTTGGGTCCTTTTTAAGCATTGGTATGATAGGATAGATTTCAAGGTCTTAGTCTATAATGCTTGGAGGTTAGACCTAGCCAAGTTGATAATGTATTCCCAAATCTAGACTTGGTGAGGGCAATCGTACAGAGGTATGACCCTCAGACAAGACTAGTCTTGGCGAGGAATGGTACAATGGTGATAAAACTGACAAAGGCCTATGTCTCAAGTGTGTTTAACTTAAACCCTAAAGCTAATAAGAAAATTGACCTAGGTGCATTGAAACAAGGCTATAAAAATGTCAAATGTGGATACATATCCTTCAACCTACCCAAGCATAGACCAAAAGGGGTAGATGGTAAATTAGTGAAGATATCAGACATAGTAGAAGCCCCTTGAATGTTCCCAATTCATGCACTATTTTGTGAGAACTTATCACAGTCTCTGTTAAGTGCTTGGGAGGGATGCCATGGATAGAATTCCAATTTCTCTGATGATGTTATCAATAAATATTTAGGATCCTTCCACAAAAATAGCCTTATGACTATTCCTCATACATAGCAGAAAAAATGCACAAGCAGCTGATGGGGGTAAGAAGAAAACTATATACTATGGATGCTAAGGTGGAATTTACATGGTACTTGTTGATGTGCCATATAATATTATTTTCTATATTAGGCATGTGGCATAAGTATTTACATGTTAGAGAGACTGATTTGGAGGGGAACATGTTGCCTATTTAGATGTGGACCTGCATGTTGGACATGCATTGCACTGATGCTAATTATGTAGTTTTTGAAGAACACTTCATCAGAAAAATGGTAGGGTTTTTAGAGCTAGAATGAGAAAGAATACATGCAGATGTGCTAGATTTTCTAAGGCCTCTAGATAGGAGTCCTAAATTGGGGATAGAGGATAACTAGGGTGATTGGTTTCTACACACCCACACTACCTGCATCAGGATTTATGGGAGCCAGGTTGCTCCATATATTTTGCCCAAATATGTGCCTAAATGGATTGCATTCTTGGAAATAATCATAAAACTGAATGAGTCTAATAAAGAACACCTAAGGAAGCACAAGAAGGCTCATTCTTTCCTACTTCTATAAAGTTTAGTGATTTTACAATTGTTCATAAGGATGGCTTCGATCAAATTGGTTCGATTCTGGTAGCCTACGGGATGGATGTAGAGAAGCCCAGGGTATTTGACCCTGAGAGTTTCATTGACAAAGTAAGAGTGAGTGTAAAAAGACCATGATACATTCATCAAGTCCTTTATGATGAGGATACAGTCAGGAATTGCTTCACCATGGATGATGTTCACTATTTGAGGGAAAGGTCGGAAGCAGTCATGGCAGGAGAAAGGGTAAGAAAGAACTTGAATGCCGCTTATCAAGGGGCTTATGCAGATATAGAGGATCCAAATGATCCTTAACAATGTAGATGATTTAATTAGCAATGCTCCAGAAGGGGAAGAAAGACCTACCTATTAGCCAAGCAGCTGAAGAGGAGGATATGTTAAAAAAAGGGAATTACTTGATACCCATCCTGCTAAGAAGATAAAAATAATTGACTTGCAGCATGAGGAAGAGATTAAAGTGGTGGAATTAGAAGAGGAAGCAGAAGAGCAAGAACAAGGTGCCTCCCATCAGGTGAATTCACCTACCAGGATCAAAACCTATGCCTCTCCTGATAACAAGTTGACAAGGTCAGTAATGGGTCAGCCAGTGGATACTGAGGATATCAGGGTATTAGCCTGTGCTCAGTTTTTAGAAGATGACGACTTTGTGAACACTCCTGAATTTAGGAGTTATGTATTGAAGATTTAGAGTGAGGAATTTTAGAAAAGAATAGAGGAGGCCAAAAGTGGAACAAGTCCCTCAGAATATGAGACCACCACTCAGAAGGTATTGAATGAGGTAAATCAAGATATAAGTGCAATGACCCCTGAATAGGGAAGGGCCTTAGTTGCACCAAAAGTAATGTTTTGTTGCTCCCACACAAAAGATTAGCTGATGCAATTGCACTTGATTTAATGAGGGATGAAATAGATGTGACATATGATAAGGTGGAAGGGTACTTTCTGGTGCAGCCTTCAATTCAAGATTTGAAACTCTGGCAATATGGGCATTAGCCCCTAATGACAATAAGGCTAGGATTGGATTGGGAGAGCTAATAGGGAATGTTATCATAAAAAGAGTGTCAGACACTCTAGCTCCCCAAGCTGCTAGTTTGAATGTGCAGACAACATAATTTGCAGAGGCTGTAACAAGTAAGTTGTAGAGGTATCATGATGACTTGTTATTGAAATATGGGTAGGCCATTGCAGAATTGAATAGGTATAAAGAGCATCTACTATTGGGACCTAGCACTTCAACTACTCTAGGTTTGGTATAGACTGTAGAAGCATTTCTGATTGATAGGGAACCATTGCTATTAGAAATAAGAGAACTGAAAGAAGAAGTGAGCAATTTAAAGAATGAAAAGAGAATTGTTGTGAAAGAGTTGATCACAATTTTGGTCAACCACAGATTATCCAAGATCATAGATAAGGTTGGAGATACATGGAGAGCCTATTCAAGCATCAGAGCAGCTCAGGATCAATATGAGAAAGATAAGGAAGGCTTGGATAACATAATCAAGGTGTGGCTGCCATGAATAGGGGATGTAAAAAGTTTGCATAAATGCTCTAGGTTTGCCCTTGATGTCCCACCATAAATAAAAATGACCTTGGATATATTGATGATTTTGGAGGATGTGGTAGCATTCCAATCAAAATTGGGAAACGTTTTAAGCGGGAAAAGACAAGTAATTGAAGAAATGGATAAAAGAATATTGCTAAGCATTTTGAGGAATGGTGGACAGGTAAAGAGCACAGACAGCTAGAAGAAGGAAATTGAAAATTAGCTTGACTAGTTGGTGTCCTTGAGCTATGTAGATGGGGATTCAAATCTGAGCATCTTAAATTCTACGTTAGACAAGTTTTTTTCTTTGGAATTGAGTTTAGACACATTCTGCAAGGAATCAAAAATTATACTGGATGCGAGATACACATGACACGATGATAAGATAGCAACATTAATTCCATTCCAATGGCCCACACAACGACATTATACAACTTGGATGGAAACTTATGTTCTTGGTGAATGAAAATCTTGTCATTTAATGTATTTCTAGCTTTCTCCATGTCTATAAATGAATTGTACTTTGTCTTTTCTAAAATATAATTTTTAATTGTTCCCAAGACTTGTTTGTGGTGGCTTATGATGCAAGGCTCACCTAACCACCAATTTGTAATAACTTCTAGGTACCACGTTCTGAAGTCTATAAAGAACAGTTGGTAATTCATTGTTGTTGTTGGTGATTTGGGAAATTTTGCTAATGAAATTACAGAGCAATTTTGGAGGCTGACCTTAATCCTAAGTTGTGAGTTTATTTTCTTGTAATGTTGAATGTGTTTTATGAGTAATGCTATTTGCATGTGTTTATATGAGTAATGTTATTTGTTGTTGGCCTTAATCCTGAGATTGAGCTTATATGAGTAATGTTATTTGCATGTGTTTCTATTAATTATCTCCTGTGTTATCTACATTTCTCTTTTGAACAAAGGTTCTAAGGGTTTCTAAGTTCTTGGGTACAAATTTGTGGTACTGCATGTCTAGTTTTATGCTTCTAATTAAAGATTAGATTAAAATGCTTTGAATCAAATATGGGGAGGTTGTGTGATAATAGGGATACTTGTAAGAAGAATTAATAGAAATACCCATTATTGGATAGTTTTTTATAAGGCAGGGAACATTTAATATCCTCTAAATATATGTTAAGTGCTCATGGGGACAAATCTACATGTATGAGAGGTTGACTCCTAACCCTAGGATTGTCACCAGTCAGAGTTGGGCTTATTTTCACAAAATACCCACAATTAGACAATCACATATATATTTAAGAACAAAAATCAAAACCAACTTGTTAGTTTGTAGGAGTAGGACATATTTTCATGTTCTCTGAGCCAACTGGTAAATAAAATACCAAAGATAGCCACTTTGATTCTGATCATACAGTTTTGGTTTGCATAAAAGGGAACATATCTGCTTAGAAATTGATATCCAGTTGAAGTAAAGATTTATCATAGTGATATTGAGTAAGGGAAAACCCCCTAGGTCCTGCAGAACCTAAAGTGAAGAGGGGACAGAGAGTTAGTCTCCTATTTGTTGGTCACTGACCTGAGATTCTTGAGTATAAGAGTTGGTTAGTTTTTTGGGAAAACTTAGACAATCAGTTGGGAACACCAATAGATTGGTAACTTTGCTGGGGAACCTTGGCAAGGAACCTTGAATGTAAACATAAATCCCATTAGTGAGTGATGACTCCAAAGATTAATCTCTCAGTTGGTGTTAATAGAATTTGCATGCATGGGAGAAGATCCCTGCAGAACCCCTTGTTCCAATAATTACCAAGAAAAATGTATAGGAAAAAGGGAAGTACTCAACCCAGTCAAGAAGGTTCACCAAGTGTAAGAGGAATGATAATGATCCCCAAAATAGTGTTAGATCTCCTAGACAACAACAACATTTTTTAGCCACGGAAGGTAGTAGTCAGGAGATGTATGAGAAACAACAAAGTGATGGGTTCAGGATAGGGTCTAATATGTTTCAAGAACATCCTTTTCTAGATCACCTTGATAGGTTTGAAGATACAAAATCACCAAGGGATATTGATAACCCCAATGTGATGAGACCATCATCTTCAATGCCAAGAGAAGAGGACTTGGTAGAGAAAATTAGGAACCTTACTGTTGAGCTTGATTATTTGCGAGCTATGAAAATGAGAGGTGAAATGAAACTGTAGGTTGATACTTTAATAACTTCCCATCAGAATGCAGTTTTGACCCTCAATAATGCAAATGTGGTAGGGAATCAATAGGCTAATGAGGTCCAAAATCAACAGAATAATCAGAACATAATGGGAAATAATCAACGGCCTAATCTACATGTTAATCAGAATGTACACAAAATAATCAAAGGAAAAATGCAAATAATAATAGGGTACCTCATAACAATGTGGGAACCAAAATGTACAAGCCAGTGTGAATCAAAATGCAAATGCAAACCAGAACCGGAATGTAAATCAAAATTAGAATGCATTTGCTAGGAAACCCATGCAGTTGGATAGATTCAGACAATTAGACTTCACTAGCATCCTGGGATACCCTAACCTCATTGACAATGATATCAGAGCTGAATTACAAAAATTCTCAGGCAACAATGTTGTGTTAGGTGAAGACCACTTGAAGGCTTTCCTCAATGTAATGAATAGCTTTGAAGTAGAACATGAGGATGTTTTCATGAAATTGTTTATGTAATCTTTGATAGATGAAGCCAGGGAATAGTATAAAAATTTGCTTGATCAAAGTATCACATCATGTGATGATTTTAAGAGGATTTTTAGGGAACAATATGGGGATAAAACTGACCCTGGCTTTATCATTAATGAGTTTACAAGTATTGCAACAGGGTCAAATGAATTTATTTCTGATTTCAATGCAAGATTTACCAGGGTATTGAACAAACTGCCACCTCATATGAGGCCTAATGAACCAATATGCATGGTCTTATATACAAATGCCTTTGATGCCAAGACAGCCTATGAACTAAGAGATAAGATCCCAGCTAGCATTAGAGATGCTTTTAGAATTGCAACTAACATAGAAAATAATAGGAAAGCATCAGGTAAAGGAAATAGAAGGGATGATGTAAGAATAATGCAAAATCCAAACAATAGGACCCAGAATTCTCAGAGTAATGTCTCTAGATCTGAGGATAAGTTGGACAAATTGACAACTACTTTCAAAGACTTAAGCTACAAGCTTGCTAAAAATGAAAAGGGACTAGGTCCTGAGAAGTAGAATTATCAGAGGCAAGAAAAAAGACCACAACTACATGACATGCCATACATCACAAATTGGCACGATGGTAAGCCTATCCCAAATAATAAAACTGATCAAAAGCCTCAACATACTAAAGAAACCCCTGATCCATTAAAGAAAAGTGTCAATGCTATTGAAGATACTACTTGGTGCATGGTATGTCAGATGCCTCATTCACCATAGCAATGTATGGTTGCTCAATCTTTTTATAATGATGCAAATGCTTGCAATGAATGTAATGAACCTCATTATGTTGAAGATGATAGTATTAACATGCTTTTCACCAATGGAGATTACTCTTCCTCAGATGAGGCAGATGCAGATATAGATGTGAATGAAAGAAGATGCCATAAGGATCAGATCTGCTAACAAATTTTCTCAGATGAAGAAAATGAATATCATCAAGTTTATGCCCAAGACTCACATAATCCCTTGGTTAATTTAAGAAGACCTTCTGATGAGGAAATCAAAGCTCTTACAACTACTACAGTACCCCAGGTTAAGAGCAATTATAATCTTAGAAATAAGGCTCAAGAAGGTGATTCTGGCCAGCCATGAAGCATCTTTGTAAAGCAACCTTAGCACAACTAGAAAGAGCTTGAATCTTAGAAGAAGTAGGGTAATAATAGTAAAATAGATCCTAAAGAAAAATTAGGTCAAAACACTAAAAATTTAGAAGGTAAGGTTCCTCAGAGCGAGGAGAAGGCTAAAATCTCACATGTCATGGACAACAATCAAAAGACCACAAAAGCTAAAGCTGAACAAACTCATAAAAAGAGTCAAAAATTGGTACAAGGTACAACTGTTATAAAAAATTATGCCCCATTTGATATAACTCAAGCCTTATCACAGATGAAGGTTTCAGTCCCATTGCTAGAAATGATGAAAATTGAGGAGTATAGAAACAAGACATTGTCCTTGATTTCAGGAGTGTCTCATCATACATGACACACTGCTAAGGATCATGGAAAAACTCAAGAGATGTGTACTGATGAGGAGGAAATCCCATAGGTTTACTTAGGAACAACAGTAACAAAATGTCCATCACAGGTAGAACATTCTATGTATCTCTTATTGTCAATGGGAAAGTGATCAGGAATTGCATGCTTGATTTAGGTGCTTCAACAAATATCATGCCTTTGGTTGTTATGCAACAAATTGGATTGAATATAGATAAGGCATGTGGAAAGTGTTATGCTATGGATGCTAGAGAAGTATTAGTTATAGGGATCATGAAGAATGTGGATTTCATGCTTACAGCCTACCCAAAGAAGACTTATACAATGAATGTGACCGTAGTTGACATCAAGCCACAATATGTTATATTGTTGTCCAGGAGGTGGGCAACATTGATTGGAGGAAGTATGTAGCTGGATTTGTCATATGCCATGATTCCTATGAATGATAAAGATGCCAAGATGATTAGAGAAGAAAGAGCACCTGACACAATTGAGGACCAAGAACCAGGGGATCAAATTTGATTTGTGGACACTGATTGTGAAAACTTTAGGATTATATCATGCGATCAAGATGCAAAGAAGAAAGAACCTATTGATGAGGAGCTTGAAGAATAGAAGGATCAAAATGGCTTGTGGACTATGTACTTTGATGGTGCCTGTTCAAAAGATGGTTCTAGTGTAGGAGTGGTATTCCTATCTCCTACTAGTAAGATCCTTAAATTCTCCTTTCGGTTGAAGATTGCTTGCACAAATAATGTTGTAGAATATGAAGCTCTGCTACTAGGATTGAATTTTTCTCTTAGGCATGACATTAAATTATTAAGGGTGTTTGGAGAATCAAAATTAATAGTTTCCCAAGTAAGAGATAAGTATGCTTCAAAGAATAAAAGATTGAAACAATATAAACATGCAGTCTGGGATACTATTGAGTTATTTGATGCATTCTCAATAAATTGGATAGAGAGATTAAAAAATGTTATGGCAGACTTCTTGTCTAATGTAGATCTATTAGACCAAATGATGTTACATTGTCTGATTTCACAAATGTTGATATTAAGATCAGACCAGTGGTGCCAAACAACATATGTAGCTGGTAGGTTTTTGAGGATGACAAGGATTTGTTGAGATTCTTGTAGTGCATAGATGAATATGAAAGTCAAGAGATAGATTTCCAAAATTTTGTGGAAGTTGTGGATGGGAAGGAGACTCTCTTTGGAAAAGAAGTGGTACAGCTTAAGACTAACAAAATTCCAAGAGAGTTAGTGGCTTTAGAAAGAGCATTTGATAGTAGGGATCAACTTGTGGCTAAGACATCTCCCACAAATAAGGATGATTTGGAAGAAATAAATTTGGGGACACATTATGCCCCGAAGAAAGTATACATTGGAAAGAAGTTGAAGCCACATATCAGGGCAATGTTGATAGCACTATTGAGAAAGTATAAACATGTCTTTGCTTGGTCATATGAAGACTTGAAGGCCTATAGAGAGGACTTATTCAGCATGAAATCCCTCTAAAACCTAGATCTAAACCATTTAGATAGAGGCATAGGCCTATCAATCCTACCTTAGCTCCAAAAATGCAAGAAGAGCTTATGAAGCTTAAGGATGCTAGAATTATTAAGCCTATAAGACAATCCACTTGGGTGTCAAATCTTGTCCCAGTTAAAAAAAATAATGGAAATATAAGACTGTGTATAGATTTTAGAAATTTGAATATGTCTTCTTTGAAGGATAATTATCCACTGCCTAACATGGGGCCTATGTTGATGAGGGTGACAGGGTGTGAACTCTTGTCCATGATGGATGGATTCTCAGGGTATAATCAAGTGAAGGTGAGAGAATCAGAACAATACAAAAATGCCTTCACAACTCCATGGGGAACATATGCATATGTGAGAATGCCATTTGGACTAACCAATGCAGGTGGTACTTTTCAAAGAGCAATGGATGTTGCTTTTGCAGGATTAATTGATTCCATACTAGCTGTGTATTAGGATGACTTGACTACTTACTCAAAGAAGGAGGATCAACACTGCATGCATCTAGAACAAATTTTTATTAGAGCATTGGAATATGGTATCTCACTAAACCCTAAGAAATGTACTTTTGGGATAACTTAAGGAAAACTCTTGGGGAATATAGTATCTAAGAATGGAGTTAGGATTGACATAGAGAGGGTTGCAATGATTGATAAAATCCAGATACCCAAGACAATAAAAGGCATTCAATCTTTCTTTGGGAAGATTAATTTTGTTATAATATTTATTCCTAATTTTGTAGAGATTACCAAAGCTATATCCAAGATGTTGAAAAAAGGTGAATCTATGATATGGGGAAGTGAAGCAACCCAGTCATTTCAGAGCATAAAAGAGGCCATTAAGACTGCTCCCATCTTAAAATCTCCTATTTTTTCTAAACCTTTCTAGTTGTTTTCATTTACCTCTTTCCATACTATTGCTACATTCTTATTACAGAAGAATGATGATGGATTTGAACAACCAATTACCTTCTTTAGCAAATCTTTGCAAGTTGCAGAGTTGAAATATGATATTATGAAAAACCAGGCCTATGCTTTAGTTAGGGAAGTTAAGAATTTCAAGCCTTATCTGGTTGGAGCCCAGATTGTAACATATATGCCTCATGTAGTAGTTAAAGACATATTCACTCAACAGGAAGTGACTGGAAGGTGGTGTAGATGGATAAACAAAATTTAGGAGTTCAACATTGAGATTTAGATTACTAAACTGGTGAGGGACAATGCCTGGTAAAACTAATGGCAGAGACAAATTTGGAGGCATGTCAAGTGAATGTAGTTCAAGACCAAGTTTGTGATGTATAGAAGTCAGAGTGGTACAAAGACATTGTGCAATACTTGCAAAATTTGAAATGCCCCGCTTTTTTAAATGAATATCAAAAGAGGACTCTAAAATTGCAAGCCATCAAATATGTTATTGTTTAGGGGGAACTATATTAGAGGAACCCTAATGGTGTATTGTTCAAATGTGTAGATGAAGATCAAGCCATGAAGATATTAATTGATATGCATAAGGGAATGTGTGGGGGGCATTATACAGCTAAAACTACTGCCCATAAGATTCTCAGAGCAAGTTATTGGTGGCCAACACTTTTCTCTAATGCACATAAGATGGTGAGGAAATGTGATTCTTGCCAAAGGTTTTATAGAAAACTTAAGTATGCAGGAGCATTGCCTCTTAAGACTGTGTCATGTCCCCTTTCTAAAATAATTAATTAATGGTCAATATTAACCCATCTCATTCTTCCATGGGTTAATTGGGCAAGCATGGGAAGAATAAATATTTAATATTTAATATTGTCCAACTAATATCTATTTCAAGAGAACAATTAAATATTAAATTAAATATTTTGAGACTCAAAAAGGGGCATTGGGTTTGGTGAGATGTCCATTTGCATGAAGATTTTGAAAATCTTGGTAAATCACAAGTGGCAGGAGACTTTATGACAATATATGACAACTTATGACAACTGTCATACCCCAGAATAGCAAGGAATCAAAGAAAAATATGGGAATCTTGGATTTCCCTCTCTCCCATGAAATATTCATACAAAATATGTAATTTTGGTGATTTGGGGCTATTGTTGATTTGATATTTTCTCTCAAACTTGTAGATTTGTAGATTGTGGCTTCAATGGACAAAAACCCATTGGAGTAAAGAGGATTGTGGATGAAAACACATGAGTTTTAGGTGGCTAGAGGACACAAACCCTTTGATCACAAAGATTAGCTTCATCTAGAGGTTGCACGGAGCTTCAAGGATTAAGTAGTTTCTGGCAGTTTTCGGTCGTTTCGATTGTTTGTGTGTGCAGGTCTTCTTGTGTTGCCGTGGTAGTTCCAAAAGTGCTGGGAAGAGTTGCTATTGTTATTTCCTTTGGTTTTATGTGTAGTAGCTATAGATTTCCATTTTCTAATGTTAGAGATCAGTATTGGAAGTTGTGGGTAGTGTTGTGTTGATTTTGGTTTTGTGGGTTAGAATACCCAATGTGTATTTTAGCTTGTTGTGAAGATTTGGTTGTGTAGTTTTCTACTGTTAATTTAATGGTATCAGATCATATTTCATGTACTCTCCATCTAAAAATCAAACAATATTAGTTTGGGGTGTTTTTGGTGTATTTCGGTGATTGACGGTGTTGGCAGTTTTTGTGGGTTTTGCCCAAATCTTGTTGTTCGAAGTTGTATTATTTATTGCTGCTGCAAATCAATATTATAGATCTGATAACATGTTATTTACATCAAAAATCAATCAAAAAACATTTTGGCGAAGTTTCATATTTTGGGTGTTAATCCTGAGTAAGACTAGCTAGCTGGTTTCGTCCAATTTGATGCAAAATTAGTGAAGATATTTAAATTCATTTTCAGACCTGATGTGAAATGTTATTTTTAAGTTTGGCTCATTACAGTGGTATCAGAGCATGATCTTGCCAGCTTGTAGGTTATTCAGATGATTGATGATACCGAGTGACATAGAAATTAGATATTTGATGAGAGAGCAAAGGAAATCGCAATTAGAGGAAACAATGGCAGATAGAAGAGATGTAGAAGAAGATGATGCATCAAGGAAATTTACTCAAATGGTTGAGGCACAAACCAAACTTGCTGAAATGTTTGGGTAAATAATGCAATGGATTCAAAACAACAACAACAACGAAAACAATGATGGTAGTACTTCAGGTGCAAACAACAGTAACAATGGAAAAAGGAAGGAAATTGAGACACAAAATTTAGGGGCTGCAAACAAACCCTTATTCCTACCTGAAGAGGAACCTAAATAAGTTGAGTCTACAACTACTAGTTTGTTCAATGCGGAGACCCTTAACAAATGGCATGGAGAATACAATGCATTGGCAGATGAGATCAAGAATGATATGTCTTGGGGAGAATATGTAGAGTTCCTAAGAAGAGGCGAATCTCAAAAGAAGGGGAAAGGAAAAAATAAAGAATTAAAACACAAGTTGGGTAAGTTAACTACAGCTTTCTTTGATGGAAGTGAAAAGATTTCAGCTAGAGATTGGCTGCAGAAGATAGAGACATACTTTATGCTCAATCCCATGACAGAGAAGGATGCAGTTCAGTTTGCCACATTGCATTTGGAAGGAGAAGCCTATGAATGGTGGTACCATGGTCACACTACTTTGGGACATGATCAAGTACAAACCTTTGGAGACTTCAAACAAAGGATTCTTGACAGGTATGAACTAAAAGAAGAAGAATATTTCAGCTAGTTGTCTGAAATTAAGCAAAAGAACTCAATAAGTGAGTATATAGCAGACTTTCAAAAGATTGTAGTGATGGTACCTAAAATATCAGAAAAGAGAAGAGTACATCTATTCATCACAGGGCTCACTAAACCTCTTAGGGGGTTTGTCAGATCTTTCGCACCTCTCACTTTACAAGAAGCTATCAAGAGGGCTCTAACCCTTGAGCCATCAATTCCAAAGAATGCTTTCCCACACTCCTCCAAACTGAACACATGGCATAATAAGGGAGGATTCCAGAAGAAACCATTCCATGCACCTATACCTATACAAAAAAATACAACTCCTAATACTGCAAAGAAGATGGATGAAGAAATAAGGAATGAGCTTAGGAGGAAGAAACTTTTTTTTTTCTTGCAGGAAGCCTTGGGTCCCTAGACATAGGTGTTTGGGAAAAGGACAAGTCCATTACACAGAGGTTGTCTCAGATAAGGATTCAGACTCTAATGGTAATGAGGAGTTTCATGATGTAGAGGATTTTGAACCTAAGATCGAAGAGGAGACTGAAAAAGAAGGTTCATTAGCTGCACTTTCAGGAGCACCAAGATATCATCCTTTTAGGGTTCATGGAGTGTTAGCAGGGCAGCAAATGCCTATTTTGATTAATAGTAGGACAACCAACAATTTTATTGATGAAGGGTTAGTAATGAAGAGAGGATTGAAGACTGAAGAATTTGAAGGGTTCAATGTGACTGTTGTAGACAGATTCACTATGTCGTGCACCAGAGTGGTCAAACAATTGAGCATCACTATGGGAGACTACAAGGTTTGTGACAATTTTTATATTGTTGGTATTGGTGAAACTGATGTTGTCTTGGGTGCTCAATGGTTGCATTCTATTGGAGGACACTATCAGAACTATCAAACTATGGAGTTCAAGTTTTAGTCAGAAGGCAAGGAGATTACACTCAGAGGGATTTCAAATGGAGCTCCATGAGTGGTGACATCAAAGAAGCTGGAGAGGACTTTCAGGAGAGGTCAAGTTGCTCAGGCAGCCACTTGCTTAATCCGACCTTCAAGCTCTCCAAATGGAAAAGGTAAATTTCATTTTGAAATTCAAGAAATTTTAGATAAGCATAGCATTGTTTTCAGTGATATACCCCCAGGATTACCTCCAGATAGAGGGTTGTAGCATGTTATAGAGTTGGAAAAAGATGCAACACCTATTATAACTACTCCATACAGACATCCAAGGGGTTACAAGGAAGAGACAGAGAAGACTATCAGAGAGCTCTTAGATATGGGATTCATTAGACCAAGTTCTAGTCCTTTTGCATCATCTATAGTTCTTGTGAAGAAGAAAGATGGCACTCTAAGGATGTACATTGACTATAGAGATTTGAACAAGAAAACCATTAAGAATAGATATCCCATACCAAGGCTAGATGAACTTATTGATGAGTTGCATGGAGTTGTTTACTTTTCTAAGATTGATTTGAGATTGGGATACCACCAAATTCGGATGAGAGACAAAGATGTGGAAAAGATAGCTTTTTCGTGTCACTATGGGCATTTTCAGTTCTTGGTCATGCCCTTTGGCCTCACTAATGCACCAGCAACTTTCTAATCATGCATGAACAAGGTATTTAGCAAGCAACTCAGGAAGTTTTTCTTGGTAAATTCTTTCATGATATATTGATCTACAGTAAAACTTGGAAGGAACACTTGGAACATTTAGATATAGTTTTGGGTATTTTGGAGCAGCAATCTTTCTATGCTAAGTTGTCCAAATGTGATTTTGGATTAACTAAAATTATTTACTTGGGATATGTCATAAGTTCTAAGGGTGTTCAAGTAGATCAACAGAAGATTCAAGCAATACTTGATTGGCCTCCACCTACAAATCTTACATAGTTGAAAGGATTCTTTGGGCTATGTTGCTATTATAGGAGGTTTGTAAAAGGTTTTTCTTAGCTTGCTGTTCCATTAACAGATTTGACTAAGAAGGGAGCCTTTGCATGGTTTGAAGAAGCTTAGAAAACTTTTGACAAGTTTAAGGAGGTAATGAGTTCATGCTATGTGCTTGCTATTCCTAATTTTTCATTGCCTTTTGTAGTTGAATGTGATGCTTCAAGTGAAGGTGTTGGGGCTGTCCTAACTTAGAGGGGACATCCAATTTCTTTTGAGAGTAGGAAGCTAAACAATCTAGAAAAAACATATCACATTTATGACAAGGAAATGTTGGCAATTATGCATGCACTAGAGAAGTTTAGACAATATCTTGTGTGTGGGAAGTTTGTTGTGAAAACTGATCATAATAGCTTGAAGTATTTCCTTGATCAAAAAGATTTGAATGATTACCAACAAAGGTGCGTAAGCAAGCTACAGGTATATGATTTTGAAATAGAATATACGAAGGGTAAAAGAAATGTGGTAGCGGATGCACTTTCTAGGAAGCCAAATTTGTGTTCATTATCTTCTATTTCTGTAGAGTGGAAAGATTTTACCATCACTAAATATGTCAAAAATACTTTTGCATCTAATGTATTGGATGATTCAGTAGAAGATGATAAGTATATAGTGAATGATGGGCTGATTTATTACAAGAACCAAATTTTCCTTGTTCCTAAATAAAAAATCAAGGAAAAGATTTTAAGAGCTTTCCATGACACTCCCTTGGCTGGTCATCAAGGTTACTTCAAAACATACAGGCAGATCTATGAGATATTTTCTTGGAAAGGTCTGAAAGAGGATGTCCACAAGCATATCAAAGAGTGTATGACTTGCCAAAGGAACAAAGGTGAACAAATTTTTCCTACAGGTCTCCTACAACCGCTTCCAATTCCTGAAGAGAAATGGGATAACATTTCCAAGGACTTTATCACAAGACTTCCCAAGGTGCAAGGTAAGGATTGTATATATGTGGTGGTGGATAGATTAACAAAGTATGCTCATTTCTTTCCCATCACTTCAGAGTTTAAGGCTCCTCAAGTAGCAGAGTTGTTTTTCAAAGAGATATTTAAGCTGCATGGTTTGCCAAAGAACATTGCTAGTGACATAGATAGTAGGTTCCTTAGTTCTTTTTGGAAGGAACTATTTCAATTGACAGGAACTGAGCGCACACCAAGCACAAGTTACCATCCACAAATAGATGGACAAACAAAAATTGTTAACAAGTAGATAGAGGGGTATTTGAGGAATTATGTTTCAGATCAGCAAACTACTTGGGTCAAATGGTTGCACTTGGGAGAGTATTGTTACAATACATCACATCATATGTCAATTGGTATGCCTCCATTTTGAGCTCTTTATGGTTATGATGCACTTTCTTTTGTTGATTTGATATTTATAGATAGTAGAGTACTTGCAGCTAGTGATCTTATCAATCATAGTCAAGAGATCATAAGGTCACTAAAAGATAACTTGAGGTAAGCACAGAACCAACAAAAGATATGTGCAGATAGGAAGAGAACAGAAAGATTTTTTGAGGTGGGAGACTTGGTATTTCTTAGATTGCAGCCATATAAAAAAATCTCTTTGAAGAAGAGTGGGGCTGAAAAGCTAAAGCCTAAGTTCTTTGGGCCTTACAGGATCATCAGGAAAATTGGTGAGGTAGCTTATGAGTTGGAACTTCCTCCAAACAGTAGGATACATAATGTATTTCACGTTTCTTGTTTGAAGAAGGTCCTTGAAAATAAAATTGTTCCTTCATCTAATTTACCACCTTTGGATGATGAAGGGAAGTTGAATTTGATACCTAAAAAGATTTTGGAAACAAGGGATAAAAGATTGAGGAACAGGAGCATTTCAAAATATTTGATCAAATGGAAGAATTTGCCAGTGGAAGATGCAACATGGGAAGGACTAGAAATTCTTGACCATCCAAACTTGCATTGCTTGAGGACAAGCAATTTCTAGTAGGGAGGACTTGTCATGTCCCCTTTCTAAAATAATTAATTAATTGTCAATATTAACCTATCTCATTCTTCCATGGGTTAATTGGGCAAGCATGGGAAGAATAAATATTTAATATTTAATATTGTCCAACTAATATCTATTTCAAGAGGACAATTAAATATTAAATTAAATATTTTGAGAGTCAAAAAGGGGCATTGGGTTTGGTGAGGTGTCCATTTGCATGAAGATTTCAAAAATCTTGGTAAATCACAAGTGGCAGGAGACTTTATGACAATGTATGACAGCTTATGACAACTGTCATACCCCAAAATAGAATGGAATCAAAGAAAAATGTGGTAATCTTGGATTTCCCTCTCTCCCATGAAATATTGATACAAAATATGTAATTTTGGTGATTTAGGGCTATTGTTGATTTGATATTTTCTCTCAAACTTGCAGATTTGCAGATTGTGGCTTCAATAGATGAAAACCCATTGGAGTAAAGAGGCTTGTGGATGAAAACCCATGAGTTTTAGGTGGCCAGAGGATGCAAACCCTTTGATCAAAAAGAGTAGCTTCATCCAGAGGTTGCATAGAGCTTCAAGGATTAAGTAGTTTCCGTCAGTTTCCAGCCATTTCCATTGTTTGTGTGTGCAGGGCTTCTTGTGTTGCCATGGTAGTTCCAGAAGTGTTGCGAAGAGTTGCTGTTGTTATTGTTGGATCTAGGGCATACAACTAAGAGGGGGGGTGAATTAGTTGTATAAAAACTTGTTCTTTCTTCAAACACTTGATTCTTCTTTGTTAGTTAACAGCATATCAGTTAACCATCCATGAAAGCATAATGCATAAACACAAGAGCAAATAAACATCAACACATTGAACACCAAGATTTTGACGTGGAAAACCCGGTTAAGGGAAAAACCACGGGGTGATTAACCCAAGGATTATTCTCTGTTAGAAGAATAAGAAAAATGAATGGCACATGCCAATTAGGGCTCACTGCCCGAGCACACTGCTCACAAAGAGGCACACTGCCTACAAGGAGACACACTGTCTACAAAGTGATAAGAATCACAATCTTGAACTGGAGAATGACATCTCTACCATGTCCGGATCAGTTCCATTTAAGCCCAAAAAATCCTTGCTCTACCTTTCGCACTTCTCTTCGCTATGTCACACTCATCCACACAATCCACACATCAAAATGAATTCTCAAACACTTATTTATACAAGACATTGACTTAGGAACAATCATCTAAGTCAGAAAACATCACAATAACATTCGCAAGGCGTGTAGAACATCCGATCAGCCTATTACAGGAAGAACACCAACAACTGGTAGCCATAACATCAAATCCAACTCTAACTTCAATGCGGACCACCAACACGAACTAGATATGATCCAATGATCATCATAACCTTCCCTGAATCATCAAAAACATCCGCACTTCATCAGCTTACCAGAATTCTTCTCTTCATCATCCGGTACTTCAAGAACACAGTCTGTCGCCACTGTCACAATGCAAAAGGTACTTCCAGACCGTAAAATCATACACAACTCAAGATGACACATCACAAGGACATCCCAAACACTCCTTCCAATCTGCAGATTAGGATAATACAATTCCAGACCTCACCGGACCTTTCTATGATCCTCTGTAACCTCTGAACACATGTCGAAACCGGTTCCACACAGACAGCCACAACTTCTTCAGATCTTCATGCGGACCTCTGAAATCTTAGCTGAAGCATCTCAAGACTCATATCTACAAACCCTTTAATCCGCATCCTCTGGTTCTTAACCTATATAGTACATTTGCCTTCTTCTCATCACTGTTCTTCACTGTTCTGGATGGAGACTGATTTCCTCAATAACAACAGCACACAACTCATCCAAACCTTCTTACTAATGCAATATGTGTAAGTTGACATCAATGACAACACTGGTTCACCTCATACTTGCAACAATTATTTCCTTTGTTTTTCTATGTAGTAGCTATAGATTTCCATTTTCTAATGTTAGAGATCAGTATTGGAAGTTGTGGGTAGTGTTGTGTTGATTTTGGCTTTGTGGTTCAGAATACCCAGTGTGTATTTCAACTTGTTGTGAAGATTTGGTTGTGTAGTTTGCTACTGAGTACTGTAGGTATTTTCTACTATTAATTTAATGGTATCAAATCATATTTCATGTACTCTCCATTTGAAAATCAAACAATATCAGTTTGGGGTGTTTTTGGTGTATGTCGGTGATTGACAGTGTTGGCAGTTTTTGTGGGTTTTGCCCAAATCTTGTTGTTTGAAGTTGTATTATTTGTTGCTGCTGCAAATAAATATTATAGATCTGATAACATGTTATTTACATTAGAAATCAATCAAAAAACATTTTGGTGAAGTTTCATATTTTGGGTGTTAATCCTGAGTAAGACTAGCTAGCTGGTTTCGTCAAATTTGATGCAAAATTGGTGAAGATATTTAAATTCATTTTTAGGCCTGATGTGAAATGTTATTTTTAAGTTTGGCTCATTACAGTAGTATCAGAGCATGATCTTTCCAACCTTTGGTTTATTTAGATGATTGATGATATCGAGTGACAGAGAAATTAGATATTTGAGGAGAGAGCAAAGGAAATTGCAATTGGAGGAAACAATGGTAGATAGAAGAGATACAGAAGAAGATGATGCATCAAGGAAATTTACTCAAATGGTTGAGGCACAAACCAGACTTGCTGAAATGTTTGGGCAAATGATCCAATGGATTCAAAACAACAACAACAACAACAACAAAAACAATGGTGGTAGTACTTTGGGTGCAAACAATAGTAACAATGGAAAAGGGAAGGAAATTGAGACACAAAATTTAGGGGCTGCAAACAAACCCTTATTCCAAACTAAAGAGGAACCTGAACAAGTTGAGTCTGCAACTACTAGTTTGTTCAATGCGGAGACCCTTAACAAATGGCATGGAGAATACAATGCATTGGCAGATGAGATCAAGAATGATATGTCTTAGGGAGAATATGTAGAGTTCCTGAGAAGAGGTGAATCTCAAAAGAAGGGGAAAGGCAAAAATAAAGAACTAGGTAAGTTAACTACTTCTTTCTTTGATGGAAGTGAAAAGATTTTAGCTAGAGCTTGGCTGTAGAAGATAGAGACATACTTTATGCTCAATCCCATGACAGAGAAGGATGAAGTTTAGTTTGCCACTTTGCATTTGGAAGGAGAAGCCTATGAATGGTGGTACTATGGTTGCTCTACTTTGGGACATGATTAGGTACAGACCTTTGGTGACTTCAAACAAAGGATTCTTGACAGGTATGAACTAAAAGAAGAAGAAGAATATTTCAGCCAGTTGTCTAAAATTAAGCAAAAGAACTCAGTAAGTGAGTATATAGCAGACTTTCAAAAGATTGCAGTGATGGTACCTGAAATATCAGAAAAAAGAAGAGTACATCTATTCATCGCAGGGCTCACTAAACCTCTTAGGGGGTTTGTCAGATCTTTCGCACCTCTCACTTTACAAGAAGCTATCAAGAGGGCTCTAACCCTCGAGCCATCAATTCCAAAGAATGCTTTCCCACACTCCTCCAAACTAAACACATGGCATCATAAGGGAGGATTCCAGAAGAAACCATTCCATGCACCTACACCTATACAAAAAAATACAACTCCTAATACTGCAAAGAAGATGGACGAAGAAACAAGGAATGAGCTTAGGAGGAAGAAACTTTGTTTTTCTTGCAGGGAGCCTTGGGTCCTTGGACATAGGTGTTTGGGAAAAGGACAAGTCCATTACATAGAGGTTGTCTCAGATAAGGATTCAGACTCTGATGGTAATGAGGAGTTTCATGACGTAGAGGATTCTGAACCTGAGATCGAAGAGGAGACTTAAAAAGAAGGTTCATTAGCTGCACTTTCAGGAGCACCAAGATATCATCCTTTCAGGGTTCGTGGAGTGTTAGCAGGGCATCGAATGACTGGTTTGATTGATAGTGGGACAACCCACAATTTTATTGATGAAGGGTTAGTAATGAAGAGAGGATTGAAGACTGAAGAATTTGAAGGGTTCAATGTGATTGTTGCAGACGGATTCACTATGTTGTGCACCAGAGCGGTCAAACAATTGAACATCACTATGGGAGACTACAAGGTTTGTGACAATTTTTATATTGTTGGTATTGGTGAAACTAATGTTGTCTTGGGTGTTCAATGGTTGCATTCTATTGGAGGACACTATCATAACTATCAAACTATGGAGTTCAAGTTTCAGTCAGAAGGCAAGGCGATTACACTCAGAGGGATTTCAAATGGAGCTCCATGAGTGGTGACATCAAAGAAGATGGAGAGGACTTTTAGGAGACGTCAAGTTGCTCGGGTAGCCACTTGCTTAATCCAACCTTCAAGCTCTCCAAATGGAAAAGGTAAATTTCATTTTGAAATTCAAGTAATTTTAGATAAGCATAGCATTGTTTTCAGTGATATACCCCCAGGATTACCTCCAGATAGAAGGTCTCATCATGTTATAGAGTTGGAAAAAGATGCCAAACCTATTATAACTACTCCATACAGACATCCAAGGGGTTACAAGGAAGAGATAGAGAGGACTATCAGAGAGCTCTTAGATATGGGATTCATTAGACCAAGTTCTAGTCCTTTTACATCATCTATAGTTCTTTTGAAGAAGAAAGATGGAACTCTAAGGATGTGCATTGACTATAGAGCTTTGAATAATAAAACCATTAAGAATAGATATCCCATACCAAGGCTAGATGATCTTATTGATGAGTTGCATGGAGTTGTTTACTTTTCTAAGATTGATTTCAGATCGGGATACCACCAAATTCGGATGAGAGACAAAGATGTGGAAAAGACAACTTTTTCATGTCACTATGGGCATTTTGAGTTCTTGGTCATGCCCTTTGGCCTCAATAATGCACCAGCAACTTTCCAATCACGCATGAACAAGGTATTTAACAAACAACTCAGGAAGTTTGTCTTGGTTTTCTTTGATGATATATTGATCTACAGTAAAACTTGGAAGGAACACTTAGAACATTTAGATATAGTTTTGGGTATTTTGGAGCAGCAATATTTATATTCTAAGTTGTCCAAATGTGAGTTTGGATTAACTAAAATTCTTTACTTGGGATATGTCATAAGTTCTAAGGGTGTTCAAGTAGATCAATAGAAGACTCAAGCAATACTTGATTGGCCTCCACCTACAAATCTTACACAGTTGAAAGGATTCTTTGGGCTATGTTGCTATTATAGGAGGTTTGTAAAAGGTTTTTCTTAGCTTGCTATTCCATTAACAAATTTGACTAATAAGGGAACCTTTGCATGGTCTAAAGAAGCCCAGAAAACTTTTGACAAGTTTAAGGAGGTAATGAGTTCATGCCCTGTGCTTGCTATTCCTAATTTTTCATTGCCTTTTGTAGTTGAATTTGATGTTTCGGGTGAAGGTGTTGGGAATGTCCTAACTCAAAGGGGACATCCAATTGCTTTTGAGAGTAGGAAGCTAAAAAATCTAGAAAAAACATATCACATTTATGACAAGGAAATGTTGGCAATTATCCATGCACTAGAGAAGTTCAGACAATATCTTGTGTGTGGGAAGTTTGTTGTGAAAACTAATCATAATAGCTTGAAGTATTTCCTTGATCAAAAAGATTTGAATGATCACCAACAAAGGTGGATAAGCAAGCTGCATGCATATGATTTTGAAATAGAATATATGAAGGGTAAAAGAAATCTGGTAGCGGATGCACTTTCTAGGAAGCCAACTTTGTGTTCATTATCTTCTATTTCTGTAGAGTGGAAAGATTTTATCATTGTTGAATATGTAAAAAATACTTTTGCATCTAATGTATTGGATTATTTAGTAGAAGATGATAAGTATACAGTGAATGATGGGCTGATTTATTACAAGAACCAAAATTTCCTTGTTCCTGAATCAAAAATCAAGGAAAAGATTTTAAGAGCTTTCCATGACATTCCTTGGCTGGTCATCAAGGTTACTTCAAAACATAAAGGAAGATCCGTGAGATATTTTCTTGGAAAGGTCTGAAAGAGGATGTCCACAATCATATCAAAGAGTGTATGACTTGCCAAAGGAACAAAGGTGAACAAATTTTTCCTACAGGTCTCCTACAACCACTTCCAATTCCTAAATAGAAATGGGAGAGTATTTCCATGGACTTTATCACAGGACTTCCCAAGGTACAAGGTAAGGTTGTATATATGTGGTGGTGGATAGATTAACAAAGTATGCTCATTTCTTTCCTATCACTTCAGAGTTAAGGCTCCTCAAGTAGTAGAGTTGTTTTTCAAAGAGATATTTAAGCTGCATGTTTTGCCAAAGAACATTGCTAGTGACAAAGATAGTAGGTTCCTTAGTTCTTTTTGGAAGGAACTATTTCACTTGACAGGAACCAAGCTCACACCAAGCACAAGTTACCATCCACAAATAGATGGACAAACAGAAATTTTTAACAAGTGGATAGAGGGGTATTTGAGGAATTATGTTTCAGATCAGCAAACTACTTGGGTCAAATGGTTGCACTTGGGAGAGTATTGTTACAATACATCACATCATATGTCAATTGGTATGCCTCCATTTTGAGCTCTTTATGGTTATGATGCACTTTCTTTTGCTGATTTGATATTTACAGATAGTAGAGTACCTACAGCTAGTGATCTTATCAATCATAGTCAAGAGATCATAATGTCACTAAAAGATAACTTGAGGCAAGCACAAAACCAACAAAAGATATATGCAGATAGGAAGAGAATAGAAAGATTTTTTGAGGTGGGAGACTTGGTATTTCTTAGATTTCTACCATATAAACAAATCTCTTTGAAGAAGAGTGGGGCTGAAAGCTAAAGCCTAAGTTCTTTGGGCCTTACATGATCATCAGGAAAATTGGTGAGGTATCTTATGAGTTGGAGCTTCCTCCAAACAGTAGGATACATAATGTATTTCACATTTCTTGTTTGAAGAAGGTCCTTGGATAGAAAATTGTTCCTTCATCTGATTTACCACCTTTGGATGATGAAGGGAAGTTGATTTTGATACCTGAAAAGATTTTAGAAACGAGGGATAAAAGATTGAGGAACATAAGCATTTCAAAATATTTGATCAAATGGAAGAATTTGCCAGTGGAAGATGCAACATGGGAAGGACTAGAAATTCTTGACCATCCAAAATTGCATTACTTGAGGACAAGCAATTTCTAGGAGGGAGGACTTGTCATGTCCCCTTTCTAAAAGAATTAATTAATTGTCAATATTAACCTATCTCATTCTTCCATGGGTTAATTGGGAAAGCATGGGAAGAATAAATATTTAATATTTAATATTGTCCAACTAATATCTATTTCAAGAGGACAATTAAATATTAAATTAAATATTTTGAAAGTCAAAAAGGGGCATTGGGTTTGGTGAGGTGTCCATTTGCATGAAGATTTCAAAAATCTTGGTAAATCACAAGTGGCGGGAGACTTTATGACAATGTATGACAGCTTATGACAACTATCATACCCCAAAATAGCAAGGAATCAAAGAAAAATGTGGTAATCTGGATTTCCCTCTCTCCCATGAAATATTGATACAAAATATGTAATTTTGGTGATTTGGGGCTATTGTTGATTTGATATTTTCTCTCAAACTTGTAGATTTGCAGATTGTGGCTTCAATAGACGAAAACCTATTGGAGTAAAGAGGCTTGTGGATGAAAAACCATGAGTTTCAGGTGGCCAGAGGATGCAAACCATTTGATCACAAAGAGTAGCTTCATCCAGAGGTTCCACAGAGCTTCAAGGATTAAGTAGTTTCCAGTCATTTCCATTCTTTGTGTGTGCAGGTCTTCTTGTGTTGCCGTGGTAGTTTGAGAAGTGTCGGGAAGAGTTGCTGTTGTTATTTCCTTTGGTTTTCTATCTAGTAGCTATAGATTTCCGTTTTCTAATGTTAGAGATCAGTATTGGAAGTTGTGGGTAGTGTTGTGTTGATTTTGGCTTTGTGGGTCAGAATACCCAATGTGTATTTCAGCTTGTTGTGAAGATTTAGTTGTGTAGTTTGCTGCTGAGTGTTGTAGGTGTTTTCTATTGTTACTTTAATGGTATCAGATCATATTTCATATACTCTCCATCTGAAAATCAAAAAATATCAGTTTGGGGTGTTTTTGGTGTATGTCAGTGATTGACGGTGTTGGCAGTTTTTGTGGGTTTTGCCCAAATCTTGTTGTTTGAAGTTGTATTATTTGTTGCTGCTGCATATCAATATTATATATCTTACAACATGTTATTTACATCAAAAATCAATAAAAAAACATTTTGGTGAAGTTCCATATTTTGGGTGTTAATCCTGAGTAAGACTAGCTAGCTGGTTTCGTCAAATTTGATGCAAAATTGGTGAAGATATTTAAATTCATTTTCAGACCTAATGTGAAATGTTATTTTTAAGTTTGGCTCATTACAAATAGTAATAATGGAGGCTCCATTCTAGCAATGGGGAATTGATTTCATAGGAGAAATAGTAGAAAAGTCAAGTGGAGGACACAGTTGGATATTGGTTGCTACGGATTACTTCACCAAATGGATTGAGTACATTCCAACCAAGAAAGCTACAAGTAAGGTTGTGCTTGACTTTATCTTAGAACATATAATCATCAGATTTGGAGTACCAATAAAATTGGTCACAAATAATGTAATGTGCTTCAGGTCTGGTGAGCTTGTTGATTTCTGCAATAGTTATGGAATTAGTTTATCTCATGCATTGCCGTATCATCCTCAAGGAAATGGCCAAGCAGAATCTAGTAATAAGAGTCTCATGAAGATAATTAAAAGGATAATTGACAAGAACAAAAGGGCATGAGACTCTAAGTTGAAATTGGCATTATGGGTTGATAGAGTAACAGTAAAAAAGGCAACTGGTAGATCTCCCTTTGAATTGGTATATGGTGTAGAGGCCAGGTTGCCAGTGAACAATCTTCTACCAGTGTACAAGTTTATACAAGAGAGTGGTGAGGATTTGGAAGATCTAATGGAAGAGAGAGTCAATCAATTGATCACATTGGATGAAGCTAGGAGAGAAGGACAGAAAACCAATGTGAAGAGACAACAGAAAGTGAAATATTTGTTTGATAAGAGAGCCACAGAAAGAAAGTTCCAGGTGGATGAATTGGTTCTTATATGGAATGCCAGGAATCAGGACAAGGGAAAATGTGGTAGGTTTGAGCCTTTATGGATTGGCTCTTATCTAATAAGCAACACACATGGAGAGGATTCTTATTTTCTCCAAACACTTGATGGTGAATTCTAGGAGTTGCCTATGCATGGACAATTCCTAAAGCCCTACTTTTCATAAGTAGGTTATCTTATGTGCATAATAAGTTCTAAATAGGTTGTATATATGTGTAACTAGTGTAAATTTTGTACAATCATTTGTTGTTTTGCCATTTGTGTTGGTCTTGGTCTTCTCCCGTAGTCCAGTGGTTCTCGTTGTAACTTGAAAGATTGGACATCCCTAGTTGGAGCCAATGGTAGCACCTACCTAGGTTTAGGGTTTCAAGTCTAAAATTTGTGGGTCTTTATTCCTATAAACCCTTAAACCCCTAATATTTTAATCCCATGACTTGCCCCTCATTTTATCTTTTAATTCTCTGTTGACCACATGTTGTAAGTACTCGGTCATCCAAGTTACAACTTAAAGCATTTAACATCATGAAATGACTGACCCTATTGGTTTTTCTTCTGAATCAGCATTAGGGTTTTCCAATTCTAATGCACAGGTAGATTTAGCCAACTAAATACAAGAGGTTGCGTGAGCTCCTCCCCTTCGCTTCTGGTTTTGCCACACCAAGGGGGGTGTCCCTATTTGATAAAAGTATGACCTTGACTAGCTCAATGACAGAAGGATATAACTTGATAGCAACAGGCAGAATACTCTCATGTAAGGATCAAGATTTGTGTAACAAATCACAAGATTGGCAACATTCTTGGACATAATGTCTGGTTAGGTATGAGAGCATGCAGGGGTTTCCTACTCCTAATCCTACAACTAACAGGTGAAAGGATGAAATGGTTTGAAATGATGTTTGGAGTTATGGACTTTCCTAGACCCATTGAACAGACAAATTCCCAAACCAGTGCCTTATCTGGGTAGCAGAGTCATATCTAAGAATGTAAATGTCTCCCCATGACAACACTAATTCATATCCAGAGGACCTGAGAAGAATGCTACTGCCTAACAGCAACATGTCTAAGAAAGAGTATTACTTATGATCATACTTAACATATCCTATGATGCAATCTACTTTCCTTTGTATCTGATCAAAAGCCTATTTAACCACTCCTTGAGTAGATGCAATAAATCAGACACACAGTATGCATATACTGAAAAACTTGGAAGCCCTTGACAACCTTGTTTGAAAGGAAAACAAATGACATACAAAAGACAATCAGAAATAATACACACACCAGGTGTTTTTCATTTAAAAATCAATCTGCATAGAAAGTCATCATAGAGAAAATTATCATTTACAAGACAAGATAGACTGGTACACCAGACTAAGGACCGAGTCTGTAGCAAAAAATGCCTTTCAAAATGTGAACACCTTATGTTCAGAGTTAGAGCAAAAAGCCCAAAAACATCCAACTTCTAAAATGAGTAACACTTCCTGCTTAAAAACAGCCAGAGGGTAGCATACTCAACATTAATTACATAGCCAGAAGTAAAAAATTTGCTAGATACATCCATCAGAGGGAAAGGCGCTTAGAAGTTATTGCTGCAATAGATAGGAGAGTAGACAAGGGTGGCCTCGAGCCCCGTGCTGCCATCTGGAAGTCCTCATCCATAATGGGGCAACCTAATCATGTGTACCATCGCCATACCCCTACTACAGTTGCCATTGATGGCTCAACCACCCGCAGCCATCGAGAAATCAGTCGCAGCAATCAAAATGGAGCTCCCGCCAAAATGCGTTTACCACAAGTTCAAAATAATGCAGGGAGATTAATCCCACATGCACGGCGCGGAGAGCCTTCTATTACCTTATAAGCTTGGTCGCATACATACCAAGTGTCAAGCACTTTTGCCACGCTTGACACACAAGCCCTCGCCAAAAGCCCATCGCTAAGACATAGGCCATCGGCTCACCCCATAATTCTCCTACCGATCACAACAGTCTCGCCGACCAAACACTACACTCCCCAAAGTCTTCGGCGAGACTGCCATCCATCAGAGTAACAAGAAACTCCTTCGCCGATAATGCCGACCACGCCAACAAACACCTCCTTCGGCCAGACCAAGCATAGAGTCTTCCCAATGCTCACCTCCACATCCCTCCATCGGCGAGACCTACGCCAATGACATCGCATCGGCCAAACACTACCCCATCAGCGGACACTCCAACTGCTAGCTCGATCTCAATAGTCTCGCCGATGTGTCAAACGTCAACTCCACCATCAGTCACGCTGAACACAAAGTCATCCCGATGGCCATCTCGCATCCCCGTCGGCAGAACCTCCATCGATCAGGCCGATGTGCAATCTCACTCCGATGGCATTCCCCATCGGGGTGACTTCCTTCTATCGGCAAACCACAAAACACACTGGCCGATAATACAAGTCTAGCCGATGAACACTTGAGATACCCCCATCGGCATGACCAACACCGTCGGCGGAACCACAATCTCCTTCGCCAATAGGCAAAAGTCTTGGCGATATACAAAGAACACACCATGCTATTGATATGATCACCAAGACACATGTAAACTTATGCCGATGGGCAGAAAATGATGACCCCTTCCTCAAGAAAGATAATGTGGATGCTGCAAAACACTAAAGGGGTGCCAACACTTAAATTTTTTTGGATTTTTTGGGAAGGTGCCTGCATGAAAATTTGGTCGAAAAATGACAGTCAATTCAAGCACCAACAGTGGCTCTGTCTGAGGATGCATGCCTCTTGCAAGCATAGCAAGAACCACAGAACTCTGGGATGTAGACCAGTCCCTTATCCATTGGGCACAGAGTCATGAAAGTATAATGATCTGCATCACCAAACACTCTTGATGGCCTAAGGCCACCAAGAAAAGAAAAATATGTATCTCCCTTTGTCAAATATCTTGTTTTCATCTGCATGCATTGGGTCGAGCTTGGAGATACTGCAAGGATCCACCCACAAACAAACCTTGTCATCTGCATATTCAACCCTCTGATTTGGCTTGTCATTGTCACCCCTATGCAGACAACCTTTAGCATCATGTGACATGTGGGTGTAGAATGTATCAAGCAATGCATATTCATATGGCATAGAACACAGGTTATCATCACTATGCATTGCAAAATGATTTCCTAGCTAGACTAAAAATTGAAAATACTCAAAGTCCACCACACAACTAGGAAAACCAGGGACCTCTTCATCAGCTGGCCTATCAAAAGAAAAGCTTTCAAATTCACAATTGTGCACATCATGCACACAACCAAAAGCAACATCAAACTGGAAAAGATCAGGCTCTGGCATGTCTTTCAAATCAGGCACATTTTTACAATCACTTACCTAATGTATGTTGGTTTCACTTTCATCAGGATGAGAAATAGAATCCAAACCAAAAACAATGTCTAGATCCTCACCATACTCAAATAGATCCTCATCACCATATGTGTCAAAGATGGGTGATCCAGGTACATCAGCTTGATCATAATATGCCATTTGTTCATGGGCAGCAGAGCATGCATCTTCATCACCAATGAATTCCCCTTGTGGAGGAGTATCATCCTGTGTGTCATAAGCAAAATAGTCATCAAATAAAAAACAACCATGCTCTGCACTAGCACTTATTTCAATCTCTGACTGCTCTTCATGATCTCCATGTGTTTGAAAGGAAGGCAATGGGTCACACATGGGACTGTTTCTCTGTTTGCTTATATCTTCTCTGTCTTGAGTACAATACTCACAATTATCTCCACAGCTCCATTCCAAAAGTTGCTCATTGCTGTCCACAACTCATTATTGTTTTCATGGTCAGACACCTCAACCTTGTAATGGGAGTCCTCATTAGTCCTTTCACTGGCATCCTCAACTGATATCTTTTCATTTTCACTTTTATCTTCACATGATGCCATAATCATTTGGTCATTCGCAGCTTCACAATCATTTCTCACACCAAGGCCTGGAGATAGGGATTTCAGCAGGTGCTCACTTCTGATTTTTTCTATATTTTCTATGAACTTGTATGCCATCTGCATACTTGTTACTTTGAAATCCCTCAGTACTGCACTAGAACCCTTCTCAAAAGCCTCAAAGAATATGCCAACACAGGCTGAAGTGTCAGGTCTAAAGACTTCTGGGATCTGTGAAAGGGCTACTGCAAACCTATGACTGAAATCAATACATAGCTCTTTATCTTGTTTTTTGATTTTCATCAATTCTGCAACAAGATCAGCAGGTTCTTTTGCAAATTCTTTTTTGAAACAGTCAGTAAGCTCATCCCAACAGGCAAAAAATCTCTTTGGAAAGCTCATATGCCATTCTTTTGCTTTTGTATCAAGGGACCTAACAAAAAACCTCATCCACACATCCTCATTTCTAAATGAATGTTTTCCCATGAAACTGTGAAAATTTTGGATATGTGCATTCCCATCACATACACTGTGACCACTAAATCTAGGCATCTGACAGTATATCCTAGCAGGCATACTTTCTGCTTTATAATCAACCCATGACAAATCTAACTGGTCATACAAAGGATCAAAAAGGCTAACAGGAGGTTTAGCTTTCTGACTGGCAGACACAACAAAGTTATCATGATTTAATTGGGCCTGCCTAGCCTCTAAGAATGTCAACCTATTTTTCATCTCTTCTATTCTTTTATCCAACAAGTCATCCCCCTTTTGACTGAGTATGGGTGTATACATATTTGGATTCATGAAACTTCTATTTTCAGACATCTTAATATTCCTAAGACCTGTAACCTCCCCTGGCATCTAACTTATGCAGTAAAACAATAAATATAAGTGGGAAGAAATAGGGTACCTTTTCTCATACAGATGCTGAAGTCTGAAAAGCACATTTTCTGTCACAACACACATCAACTTTTCATGTGCACTTGAATCTTTTGCAGAGTCGCCACCTCTCCAGAGAGGACAAAATTTTCAACAGCTGAAAGCTCAACTCATATTTTTCTGAGTTCATACCACCAGCAGAGCCAGGCGAACCTTCACTAGAGGCTGTAAGATATCACTTCGTCTGTTCATCCCCAGCAGAGTCGCCATTTTGTTGTGACTCAGATGGGCCACAAAATATTTTAGTTTGTATCAATTGTCCCCAGTAGAGTCACCATTTTGTTGGTTTTTCTTCTGAATCAGCATTAGGGTTTGCTAGTTCTAATGCACAGGTAGATTCAGCCAACTAAATACAGGAGGTTGCATGAGCTCCTCCCCTTCACTTCTGGTTCTACTGCACCAAGGGGGTGTCCTTATTTGATAAAAGTATGACCTTGACTAGCTCAATGACAGAAGGATATAACTTGACAGCAACAGGCAGAATACTCTCATGTAAGGATCAAGATTTGTGTAACAAATCACAAGATTGGCAACATTCTTGGACATAATATCTAGTTAGGTATGAGAGCATGCAGGGGTTTCCTACTCTTAATCCTACAACTAACAGGTGAAAGGATGAAATGGTTTGAAATGATGTTTGGAGTTATGGGACTTTCCTAGACCCATTGAACAGACAGATTCCCAAACCAGTGCCTTATCTGGGTAGCAGAGTCATATCTAAGAATGTAAATGTCTCCCCATGACAACACTAATTCATATCCAGAGGACCTGAGAAGAATGCTACTGCCTAACAGCAACATGTCCAAGAAAGAGTATTACTTATGATCATACTTAACATATCCTATGATGCAATCTACTTTCCTTTGTATCTGATCAAAAGCCTATTTAACCACTCCTTGAGTAGATGCAATAAATCAGACACACAGTATGCATATACTAAAAAACTTGGAAGCCCTTGACAACCTTGTTTGAAAGGAAAACAAATGACATACAAAAGACAATCAGAAATAATACACACACCAGGTGTTTTTCATTTAAAATCAATCTGCATAGAAAGTCATCATAGAGAAAATTATCATTTACAAGACAAGATAGACTAGTACACCAGACTAAGGACCGAGTCTGTAGCAAAAAATGCCTTTCAAAATGTGAACACCTTATGTTTAGAGTCAGAGCAAAAAGCCCAAAAACATCCAACTTCTAAAATGAGTAACACTTCCTGCTTAAAAATAGCTAGAGGGAAGCATACTCAGCATTAATTACATAGCCAAAAGTCAAAAATTTGCTAGATACATCCATCAAAGGGAAAGGCACTCAGAAGTTATTGCTGCAATAGACAGGAGAGTAGATAAGGGTGGCCTCGAGCCCCGTGCTGCCATCTGGAAGTCCTCATCCATAATGGGGCAACCTGATCATGTGTACCATCACCCATACCCCTGCTACAGTTGCCATTGATGGCTCAGCCACCCATAGCCATCGAGAAATCAGTTGCAGCAATCAAAATGGAGCTCCCACCAAAATGCGTTTACCACAAGTTCAAAATAATGCAGGGAGATTAATCCCACATGCACGGCATGGAGAGCCTTCTATTACCTTATAAGCTTGGTCGCATACATACCAAGTGTTGAGCACTTTTGCCACACTCGACACACAAGCCCTCGCCAAAAGCCCATCACTAAGACATAGGCCATCGGCTCACCCCATAATTCTCCTACCAATCACAACAGTCTCGCCGACTGAACACTACACTCCCCAAAGTCTTCGGCGAGACCGCCATCCATCAGAGTAACAAGAAACTCCTTGGCCAATAATGCTAACCACACCGACAAACACCTCCTTCGGGCAGACCAAGCACATAGTCTTCCCAATGCTCACCTCCGCATCCCTCCATCGGCGAGACCTACGCCGATGACATCGCATCGGCCAAACACTACCCCATCGGTGGACCCTCCAACTGCTAGCTCGATCTCAATAGTCTCGCCAATGTGTCAAACCTCAACTCCACTGTCAGTCACACTGAACACAAAGTCATCCTGATGGCCATCTTGCATCCCTGTCAGTAGAACCTCCATCGATCAGGCCGATGTGCAATCTCACTCCGATGGCATTCCATATCGGGGTGACTTCCTTCTATCGGCGAACCACAAAACACACTGGCTGATAATACAAGTCTAGCCGATGAACACTTGAGATACCCCCATCGGCATGACCAACACCGTCGGCGGAACCACAATCTCCTTCGCCGATAGGTAAAAGTCTTGGCGATATACAAAGAACACACCATGCTATTGATATGATCGCCAAGACACATGTAAACTTATGCCGATGGGCAGAAAATGATGACCCCTTCCTCAAGATAGATAATGTGGATGCTGCAAAACACTGAAGGGGTGCCAACACTTAAAATTTTTTGGATTTTTTGGGAAGGTGCCTACATGAAAATTTGCTCAAAAACTGACAGTCAATTCAGGCACCAATAGACCCTAAGTACTATCTTATACCCTTTGTAGCCTGTAAATATCTTGCCCATTTACAAAAAGTAATTCCTAAGTCTTTGTAAAGGTTAGGAGTACTATGTGGCAGTTTATCGTAGCACTACAGAGCTTTAAAGATGATGTCATTTCCCTTCTGTGGGGCTACGATATGAAGACATCTATCGAGGTGGTTGGGTTTACAACCACTCAATCAAAGACCCAAATTTAACAAACCATGTGCTTCCAGGTGTCATGATGAAAAGTGATTTGCAGAAAAGCCTAAATCTAATGATAGCGCAAGCGCAAAGAAGGATCATGTCATAGGTGAGGGTTTACCACACGGTCACAAAATAGTAACACATGGCCATCTTTCAAGGAAGGAATACAAGTATGTACACAGAGGCTTGTGTGGGGGCTTTAGTGCACTTGCACAGAGTAGTTAGGAGGTGGGCCATTTTCCATTGCGATGCTGTGAAATGGTGCCATGTGTCCACATCAGACAAAAGATGAAGGAGTTAGCAAGGAGAGTACATCTGACATGGCTCAATATTATTGGTTGACTGACTTTTCAAAGAGGGATACTTAGATTTTCAAATCTAGCCGGTAGATGCTGACCGTAGATTTCACAAAGGGAGGATTGAATCTGTGGCCAAAATTCAAACATTCTATGATGAACATTGAGGGTACCCTGCTGCATAAATTCAAGTAAAAGCCAAGGTGATGTGCATTAATTCCTCAAAGCTCAATATTGAGAGCTTCTTAAAGGGAAAAACTATGGTTTCCTACATCATTTTTCTGAGCATGAATAGAGTCTCTGTGCACAATGAATTTCTAGGTGAATCAGAGAAAGAATTTAAATCTTTTGTGAGAAAGAAACTAGTAAGTTAACTCTATTCCGGCTATGTTCATTTGAATTCATAGTTGTTGATTGTCTGAAGAAGTGAGTACTATTGAAAGAAAAAATCCTAGTTAAGTAGAGTTCATCTGAGACAATGAGTCAAACCAATCAACTTTACACATCAAAGCAAAGCTTGGATGAGGACCTTATGGTCCAATTCCTAGGGTCTATGAGGTACCCTGTAAATTCCCACAGCCCCAGTGGGCCAAATGACAAAATTTTAGACCCTTGCTATGATTGCAGAGATGTTATGTTACCTATGCCGAGTTGGGTCCTTTTTAAGCATTGGTATGATAGGATAGATTTCAAGGTCCCAGTCTATAATGCTTGGAGGTTAGACCTAGCCAAGTTGATATGCCCAAATGTATTCCCAAATCTAGACTTGGTGAGGGCAATCACATAGAGGTATGACCCTCAGACAAGATTAGTCCTGGCAGGGAATGGTACAATGGTGATAAAACTCACAAAGGCCTATGTCTCAAGTGTGTTTAACTTAAACCCTACAGCTAATAAGAAAATTGACCTAGGTGCATTGAAAGAAGGATATAAAAATGTCCAACATGGATACAGAGCCTTCAACCTTCTCAAGCATAGACCAAAAGGGGTAGATGGTTAATTAGTGAAGATATCAGATAGAGAGGAGGAGCCCCTTGAATGTTCCCAATTCATGCACTATTTTGTGAAAACTTATCACAGTCTCTATCAAGTGCTTGGGAGGGATGCCATGGATAGAATGCCAATTTCTTTGATGATGTTAGTAGTAAATATTCAAGATCCTTCCACAAAAGAGCCTTATGACTATGCCTCATACATTGTAGAAAAAATGTACAAGCAGATGATGATGGTTAAAAGCAAACTATATACTCTGGATGCTAAGGTGGAATTTACATGGTACTCGTTGATGTGCCATATGATCTTATTTGTTGTATTGGGCATGTGGCATAAGGATTTACATGTTAGAGAGACTTATTTGGAGGGGAACATGTTGCCTATTCAGATGTGGACCTGCATGTTGGACATGCATTGCATTGATGGTGATTATGTGGCATTTGAAGAACACTTCATTAGAAAAATAGTAGGGTTTTTAGAGCTAGAAGGAGAAAGAATACATGTAGATGTACTAGATTTTCTAAGGCCTCTGGACAAGACCCCTAAATTGGGGATAGAGCATAACTAGGGTGATTGGTTTCTACACACCCACACCACCTGCATCAAGATTTATGGGAGCCAGGTTGCTCCATATATTTTGCCCAAATATGTGCCTAAAACGATTGCATTCTTGGAAATAATTAGACAATTGAATGAGTCTGATAAAGAACAACTAAGGAAGCACAAGAAAGGCTCATTCTCTCCTATTTCTATAAAGTTTAGTGGTTTCACAATTGTTCATAAGGATAACTTAGATCAAATTGGTTCAATTCTGGTAGCCTATAGGATGGATGTAGAGAAGCCAAGGGTATTTGACCCTAAGGGTTTCATTGACAAAGTAAGGGTAAGTGTAAAAAGACCACGATACATTCATCAAGTCCTTTATGATGAGGGTACAGTCAGGAATTACTTCACCATGGATGATGTTCACTATTTGAGGGAAAGGTGGGAAGTAGTCGTGGTAGGAGAAAGGGTAAGAAAGAACTTGAATGCTGCTTATCAAAGGGCTTATGCAGAGATAGAGGATGCAATAATGAGGATCCAAATGATCCTTGACAATGCAGATGATTTAATTAGCAATGCTCCAGCAGGGGAAGAAAGACCTACCCATCAACCAAGTAGCTCAAGAGGATGATTTCAGAGAATAGGAATTACCTGATACCGCTCCTGCTAAGAAGATAAAAATAATTGACTTGGAGCATGAGGAAGAGATTGAAGTGGTTGATTTAGAAGAGGAAGTAGAAGAGCAAGAACAAGGTACCTCCCATCAGGTGAATTCACCTACCAAAATCAGAACCTATGCCTCTCTTGATAATAGGTTAGCAAGGTTAGTAATGGGTCAGCCAATGGATACTGAGGATATTAGGGTATTAGTCTGCGTTTAGTTTTTAGAAGATGATGACTTTGTGAACACTCCTAAATTTAGGAGTTATGTATTGAAGGTCAAGAGAGGAATTTTAGAAAAGAATAAAGGAGGCCAAAAGTGGAGCAAATCCCTCAGAATATGAGTCCATCACTCAGAAGGTATTGAATGAGGTAAATCAAGATATAAGTGCAATGACCCCTAAACAAGGAAGGGCCTTAGTTGCCAAAAGTAATGTTTTTTTTCTCCCACACTGGACATTAGCTGATGCAATTACATTTGATACAATAACCAGGGATGAAACAGATGTGACAGATGATCAGGTGGAGAGGGTACTTTTTGGTGCAGCCTTTAATTCAAGATTTGAAACTCTGGCAATATGAGCATTAGCCCCTAATGACAATAAGCCTAGGATTGGACTGGGAGAGCTAATATGGGATGTTATCATAAAAAGAGTGTCAGACACTCCAGCTCCCCAAGTTGCTAGTTTGAATGTACAGACAACACAATTTGTAGAGGCTATAACAAGTAAGCTACAGAGGGATCATGATGACCTATTATTGAAATATGGGCAGGCCATTGTAGAATTGAATAGGTATAAAGAGTAGCTACTATTGGGACCTAGCACTTCAACTACTCTAGCTTTGGTACAGACTGTAGAAGCATTTTTGATTGATAGGGAGTCATTGCTATCAGAAATAAGAGAACTGAAAGAAGTGAGTAATTTGAAGAATGAAAAGAGAACTGTTGTGAAAGAGTTGATCACAATTTTGACCAACCACAGATTATCCAAGATCATAGCTAAGGTTGGAGATACATGGAAAGCCTATTCAAGCATCAGAGTAGCTCAAGATCCATATGAGAAGTATAATGAAGGCTTGGATAGCATAATCAAGGTGTGGCTACCACAAATAGGGGATGTAAAAAGTTTGCATAAATGCTCTAGGTTTTCCCCTGATGCCCCCTAGAAATAAAAATGACCTTGGATATGTTGATGATTTTGGAGGATGTGGTAACATTCTAATCGAAATTGGGAAAATTTTTAAGCGAGAAAAGATAGGTAATTGAAGAAATGGATAAAAAAATATTGCCAAGCATTTTGGGGAATGATGGATAGGTAAAGAGCATGGACAACTAGAAGAAGGATATTGAAAATCAGGCTGGCCAGTTGGTGTCTTTGAGCTATGTAGATGGGGATTCAAATCTAAGCATCTTAAATTCTACATTGGACAAGCTTTTTGCTTTGGAATTGAGTTTAGACACATTCTATAGGGAATCTAAAATTCTGCTAGATGCGAGATACACAGGACATAATGAAAAGATAGCAACATTAATTCCATTCCAATGGCCCACACAACGGAAATATACAACTTGGATGGAAACTTATGTTCTTGATGAATGAAAATCTTGTCATTTAATGTATTTCCAGCTTTCTCCATCTCTATAAATGAAATGTACTTTGTCTTTTCTGAATATAATTTGTAATTGATCCCAAGACTTGTTGGTGGTGGCTTATGATGCAAGGCTCACCTAACCACCAATTTGTAATAACTTCTAGGTACCACATTCTGAAGTCTATAAAGAACGGTTGGTAATTCATTATTGTTGTTGGTGATTTGGGAAATTTTGCCAATGAAAATACAGAGCAATTTTGAAGTTTGGCCTTAATCCTGAGTTGTGAGTTTATTTTCTTGTAATGTTGAATGTGTTTTTATGAGTATTTTATTAGTTCAGATATGATTAATGTTATTTGCATGTGTTTCTATTGATTGTCTCCTGTGTTATCTACATTTCTCTTTTGAACAAAGGTGCTAAGGGTTTCTAAGTTCTTGGGTACACATTTGTTGTACTGCATGTCTAGTTTTATGCTTCTAATTAAAGATTAGATTAAAATGTTTTGAATTAGATATGGGGAGGTTGTGTGAGAATAGGGATACTTGTAAGAAGAATTAATAGAAATACCCATTCTTGGATATTTTTTGTAAGGTAGGGAACATTTAATATCCTCTGAATCTATGTATTAATTGCTCATGGGGACAAATTTGCATGTATGAGAGGTTGAATCCTAACCCTAGGATTGGCACTGGTTAGAGTTGGGCTTATTTTCACAAAATACCCACAATCAGACAATGACATATATATTTAAGAACAAAAATCAAAACCAACTTGTTAGTTTGTAGGAGTAGGACATAGTTTCATGTCCTTTAAGCCAGCTGGTAAATAAAATACCAAAGCTAGCCACTTTAATTCTAATCATACAATTTTGGTTTGCATAAAAGGGAACATATCTAATTAGAAATTGATATCTAGTTCAAGTAAAGATTTAACATAGTGATATTGAGTAAGGGAAAGCCCCCTAGGTCCTGCAGAGCCTAAAGTGTAGAGGAGACATAGAGTCAGTCTCTTGTTCATTGGCCACTAACCTAAGATTCCTGAGTATAAGAGTTAGCTACTTTTCAGGGAAAACTCAGATAATTAGTTGGGAATACCAACAACCTATACCAAAGAATGTGCATGAAGTGCACAGTTTCATGGGGTTAGCTGGATATCATAGAAAGTTTGTTTTGAAATTTTCTAAGATTGCAAACCCAATCACTTCACTTCAAAGAAAAGGAAAGCATTTTGACTGGTCAGAAAAATGTCAGGAGGCATTTAACCAGTTAAAAGAGAGGTTGACAACTACACCAATATTAAAAGTTCCTGATCTGGAAGGTCAATTTGTTGTAATCCCTGATACCTTTAGGTTTGGGAGGAGTGCTTATGTAGAATGGGTGAGTGGTAGCCTATGAATCCAGAAAGCTGAGAGCATATGAGTAGAATTATACTCCTCATGACTTAGAGTTAGCAACAGTTGTGCATGCTTTGTAAGTGTGGCGATACTATTTGTTAGGAAAGCCTTTTGAACTGAAGTCAAACCATCAAGGTCTTAAGTATATATTTTCCCAACCCCATTTGAATGCTCGACAAATAAGATGGTTGGAATTGATATTTGACTATGACTTTGAGATAAGTTATATCAAAGGTAAAGAGAACTGAGTAGCAGATGCTCTAAGTTGATGGAGGCATATCTCTTCAATTGTCCCTATCCTCTCAAACTTCAAGGATTTAGTGTTACAAAATTCTATAGGTGATGAGTACTATGAGCAAGTTAAGTAGGCTCTCACAGTAAATCCTCAAGACTCAAGGTATAATGGGTTCTATTTTGAACCAGATGGGCTTTTGAGATACAGAGGAAGGATGTATGTCCCTAACTCTATGGAATTAAGAAATCTTGTGTGGAAGGAATCTCATTCCACACCATATTCAGGTCACCTTAGAGTAACTAAACTCCTAGCTAATGTGAAGCCTCTTTATTTCTGGAAAGGAATGAAGAATGACACTACAAGTTTTGTAGCAAGATACCTAGAGTTCCAGAGAGTCAAGGCTGAGCATTAGCATCCAATGGGACTTCTGTATCTACATGATATTCCAGAGTGGAAGTAGCAGGTCATTAGTATGGACTTTGTGCAAGGTCTCCCAATGTCATGAAATAGACATGATGCTATTTTAGTGGTGGTAGACAAACTCACCAAGGTAGCTCATTTTATACCTAGGAATCTAATGGATAGAGTACTAGTTTTAGCTTGTAAGTTTGTATAGGAAGTGTTTAGATTACATGGAGTTCCTGAGAAGATTATCTCAGATAGTGATGCGTGCATGACATCAAGATTTTGAAAAACTTTATTTTCAGTGCTAGGAACTCAACTCAATATAATCTCGGCTTATCACCCTAAGATAGATGGTTAGACTAAGAGGGTAAATCAACTTCTAGACTTGTTTTTTTGTGGATGTATTACATGGATCAGCAATACAGGTGGAAAGAATATTTATTTCTTGTGGTGTTTACATATAAAAACTCCTATCATTCTTCTATTAAGATGGCTCCATTTGAAGCATTGTACAGAAGAAGATACCAAACTCCTATAAGTTGGGATAAGCTAGAAGATAGGATTAGCATTGGTCCAAAAATGTTATCAGAAATGGAAGAACAAATTAAGATGATTAGAAATATATTCATGGAAGCAAATGATAGAAAGAAAAGTTATGCTGATGTCAAGTGTATGCCAAGGCAATTCTCAGTTGGAGAAAAAGTTCTTTTGAGAGTCACACATTAGAAGAGTTCCATAAAGTTTGGGAAGTCTTCCAAACTAGCTCCTTGATATGTAGGACCTTTAAAAGTCCTCGAAGTGATCAATCCAGTTGCCTACAGAATCGCTCTACCACTAGCTCTTGCCAGGATGCATAATGTTTTTCATGTTTCATATTTGAAAACTATATAATAGGTGATAATCATATTCTTGATTAGAATGCATTACAGGTACAGGACCCAAGAGTGGCCATGATCGAGCCTCTCAAGGTGCTCGAAGTTCACAAGTTCCTCATGTGTAATAAAGAGGTTACTCAATGCAAGGTCAAGTGGGACCAATATGTAGAGGATAGTGCCACATGGGAAGAATATCATGATTTTTATCAGAGATTTCCTCATTTGTTTTTATGCTTTTGAAAATTGAACAAAAAATTTATCATGTTATTATTTTGGATACACTGAATCATCGAGGATGATGAATCTTATGGTGGGAGATATGTCACACCCAAATTTTGACTATGTTTTACTTTTTACTTGCACGTAATTAGTAGTTAATTATGCATGAATTAATGATTTGATGTTATGAGAAAATGTCAGGATAAATCAATGATATCATGAGTTTATGTTTATATGATTAGAATTAGACATGTGATTATAAGATGTCATAATTATTTATTCATAAGGTTTATGAATTGACTAACGATGCACTAATCCCAGTTTTGTGAATACAAGTTGTAACCGAGAAACATGTTTTCCACCCTCTGAGAAATAGAGGGAGAGTATCATCAAAGAGAAGAGAATAGATGTATGGATAAGAACATATTGTTGCCATCTAGGTCTTGTAGTTTCACAGTTTAGTGAACCTTCCTCGAGTATGGTAAGTTGTGTTTGACCAATTGGTCTAAGTTTGGTTTTGACTCAATAATCATCGATTTGTCGACTAGATCCATTAAGCTTAGGTTTTGTCAAAAACTAAGTCAAGATAGTTTATGACCATTGACAAGGAAATGGTCGGTAGTAGTTAAACTATTTTATTATCAGTAATTCCCGATTAGAATTATATCATGTTATTTTTGTCTATTTTGACATTTACACAATTTTGAGAGGGGAAGAATACCTTGATCCTGTTCTCATATCTTGTCGAGTGTTAGAAAAAACATAAGTATACATTGTATTCACAAATATTATGTTGTTTTATACATATACATATATATATATATATATATATATATATATATATATATGAATTATTAGTTTTAACCTATTATTTTGTTATCGATGAGCTTCTTAAGAAAGGTGGTATAGTTGCAAATTAAATGCAAACTACTTCATCATAGTTATGGATGCTTGACCCCCTTTACTCCATGATGATTTTGGAGAATATGGAGGAGCTATTAATCAGTTTAGGAGCGGTCATAATTACCAGTTACTCCATTACTATTTATGCATTCCACTTAGACTGAAATTTGGCTTAAATGCAGGAGGAATCCATGGTATTGTAGGGATTTAAGCCTTTTAAAAGGCTATTTCATCGAAGGAAAAAGGGATGTGTGGAATATAGACTGTTTGGTGTGATTCCAAGTAGAGGGAAACAAAGGATTGTGTCTGATTATAGAGCCTAGTACTGAGTAAGAATTTGAAGGGCAAGGGATTTGATGAAACACAAGAGAGCTCTGTTATCTTATACCATAGAGGGAGACAAAGCTCGGTTGTCTTGTAGAATCCTAAGAGGGAGAGATCTATTATCATCCACAGAGGGAAGAAAACATAGAGGAAGGGATATGATAGCTCAGATAGCAGTGGTTGGAGGAAGTAACCGACTTAGGTTTTGGAAAACTATTGACATATAGAGGTGGGGATATCTCTTATACACAACTCACTACATTATAGACTGTAATATTTCTATTCTATGTGAACATTTAAATATAGGATGAAATCATAGAATGCTTGTGATAGTTGAGCACAAATTTGTGATAGTGATAATGTCTTCGAATAGCAGTTTGAACTGCAGAAGATAAACATTAGAATGCTTTTGTTTTTCAATAGAGATACTAAGGAAGTTAACTCCTTATCATGCCATTGTTGTATCTTCGAATTTAGAGAGAAAATAGGTAGCAAAATTGTCATTTGATAGACACCAAATATGGCAAAGATTTTAAATAACATTGTTTATACAGAGGATTTTCAGTTTGTAGGAAGTTGTTTTTTACCTATATATACATTTGAGCTAACATAGGTTGTTGTTGTTGTAAAAAAAACAATATAAACTTTGTAGAAATCTATCTTATTAATTGTAGAAACTAAAACTTTTGAGAACTTAGTTTTAGACCTAGGAGTCGAGATCAGTAAGTTTAGAAAGAGATAGATTTATATCTCATAATTATTTATATGTATAGTTTTATTGTTTTCAATCATAAGATTTTTTTGATAGATACTCACTTATTTTAGAGTATATGGAAATGATATTAATATCATTATAAACACCTAAGGATAGTGATATATTATCACATATGCATTCTACAATCATGATAAGTAATATCATTATATTCAAAGGATGTTATACATGAGTTCACAACCTATTCTATAATGAAATTTGGTGGACTTAAGAAGATCAAGAGGTCAAAATTATTGTATTGTTATTGTTGTAGACTCAAAACTATTTAGGTTAAAATATCAAACTTAGTCAAGAGTACTTATGATAATGATAGTATTCATTAAGATCTTATATGAATGAGGATAAACCTCATGTTCTATGTTTATTCGTAAAATGAGAAATGTGAATTTGAACAATGCCAAGTGGTCAAGAGTAGACTAGAGGTTATTGTTTCCATCTTATATTATTATAAGTTTTGGAAAATAAGAGTACTTATCAATATTGCAATGTATTGGGTTAAAGAAGTTAAAACCCTAGAGTCAACCTAGAAGGGTTTAGAAAACTTAAAAACTCTTAAGTCAGTTATGATATTGATTTAGTCTATTATATATTATGGTCGACAGTGAATAGTCAAGAAACCATAGATCAAGACATGTATAATTTAGGAAGAATCTATGAAGCACTTTTGATAAATAAATGATTTCTTGTTAAAGTCAGAAACTAGATATATAACACAAGAGTGTTCAATCTTTGGGTCATTGAGTAGAATGACAGGAAGTCATAGGCCCTGGTATTTGCAAGTATACAATGAGGGACTCTTTGAAAGGTTAAAATCACCTAAACCTACATATTTCATATATCCTAGATTAAGAATTAAATTCTAAGTCAGATTGACTAGGATTTGAGTTTAGTCAAGATAAATTATATCTAGAGATACTAGTCAAGCTAGTCAAACTGTAGGATGAGATAACTTCCAAGTTTAGTTAGAGGTGTGTTAACACATGACTACATTTATTGAAAATATCTATTTATATAGAAATTTTGGCCAAAGTGATGCATTTGTCTCTACATGCATTAGTCAGTTCACTGTGTCTAGATTGTGTGCCATGTCAGAAAGATCATACTTAGCTAGAAGATTTCTAGAGTTACATGGTTGATGGAGTTACATAGGACATAGAACTAGGACTCAGATGGCAACATGTTGGTTCCTTATGTATATACTCTTCGTGAAGGGTAGGACCACTTCTAGGAAGGAAGGTGTATGGGGGACTGTAGATCTATGGTTGGAGGAAAAGCACTCAGATGATGTTGTCCCTCTGCAGTAGAAGACTTGCCGAGACTTGTGAGATAGATATCAGATTCTATATGTAGTATACTTCATGATTGACTTATGATTTTCAAACTCATGTAAAATTGTTCATATTGCCAAGTGCAAATTATTTGTAAATGTAATAAAGTGATAATTTCACTATGATTTTACCTTTGAATATATATTGTAATTTCAATGTTGAAGTTCATTCTATGTGTTTATGCAAATGTCAAAAAAAAAATATTCACTCATGTTTAGACATGTTCATTTACTTTCTTAGTAAATTTTGTAAGTAATTTCAAGTTGTATGAGATAGTAGGTTACAAAGATATTGGGCTAACACTATTTATGACCAAGTTCTATATATTGGTGGGCTCACAAGCCAGACACACCCACTTGAATTATATAGGTTGTTATTATTTATTCTTTGTCTTCCCCTTTATGTGTAACTAGTGCAAATCCAAAATAAAAGCAAAAACAAAAGAATTTGTTTATGCCACCCATAACTAGACATCAAGAAAAACTTAACATAGAATTCAACAAAGAGAATCATTTTCTCAAAGAACCCTCATGTGTCCAAAATTCTTATCATGTTTGTGGGTCCTCTCAAAATTTGCATGGAATTCAAGATGATAGTGATAGTGATAGTGATAGCCACCCATACCTATTGTGACCTCTACAACATGCTTTATTTTCTCTTCAAAATTGGGAACCCTTTTGGCTTGATTAGTTTCTTTTTATTCATCGTTGGATTTGATTTTTAATTATTTTGTCATAAACTATGTAAACATGTAGGGGTGGGTGAAATTGATGGAGGGAGATTTATTTGAGTGTTGGAGTTAGCTAGGTTTCTTGAAAATCTTAAAATTGGTAAGGTTTTTCTTTAGTTGCAAATTACAAACCGGGTCTAAAGTCTAATTTTCTAATTGCAAACTAGACTTGAACTCCAGCTTGCAAATTACAAACTAGACCTAAACTCCAATTTATAAATTGTAAACCAGATCTGAACTCCTATTTACAACCCCATTGTCAACATAATTTTTCTATGTTTTTCCTTTTATCCCTGGTGCTTCACCTTCCTACCCATTTGGTTTTCATTGTTATGATTTGTCTGCTGCTCTAAGACATGCTTGGTCAATCTTCTAATAATTCATATTCATTTTCCCTCACATAACTTGATTGGCACCTTCTAGGTTAGTTTTGTTTGTGATTTTTATTTTTTGTTAAGTTTTTCTTTCCTTGTTTTTGGGGTTTCTTGTGGTTGTGTAAAGTGCATGTAAAGTGATCTTCATAGCAAAGTGCAAGTTAGTTTCTAGTCAAATCTCCCTTAGGGTTAACATTTAGTTGGTTTTTAAGAAAAACCCCTAAGGTTCAAGTCCTTTGTAATCATCTCTTATAATATTTTGATTTGATTTCCTCTTCAAAGTGTATTAAACCTTATTTAAATTTGGCACATTTATGCACAGTGAATGTTGCAACTCGCAGTTACTTTGTAATTTACATTTTTTTACAAACTACGTATTGAACTTGAACTCTAGCACACAATCCATAACTTGCACTTTACAATTATGCAATCTTCTACTCACACTTACATTGCAATTTATAATTTGCAAAAAAATTATAAAGTGTAAACCAGGTGCGAACTCTAGTTTGTAAAATACAAACTAGACTTGAACTATGGTTTATAAGTTGTAGTTTTCTTTCAAAGCTTGAAACTCTCTCAAATGTTTGTAGAAGTTTAAAATTTCTTGGGAAAAGTATTTTTAAATATTTTAATCATGCTAGCCTATCAAGTAGGTGCAATAAAGGTTTAGGGGATAATTTTTTAATGAATTACATCTTACTAATATTGCTCCATTCCAAAATACTAAAACATGTCTAGTCTTAGCAAGGATTTATGCCTAGAGGTTGACTAACCAACAAGGATGAAATATGAATACATAGGTGTTGTTCCACCCTCTAAGTTGTTGTTTGACCTTGATAATATCATTGATATAGATTTTGGACATGTGGGCTTTGAGGAGTTCCATAAAATGAATACTAGAGAACAAAAGGTAAAAGCCAATGCTGTAGAACCTCAAGGTAAGCAGTCTCGTGGAAGCAACATTTTTATATTATATATTCAATTAGAAAACCTTGTGATGACAGGTGTTAGATTTTATAATATAAAAGACAGAGTGATCAAAACTATTGATGAGAAGATTGCCATGCAAATCCAACCTCCTTACATTGAAGAAATGATGAATTTTCCACCTAGGGATGCCTTTGTGAAAATCACCATGGATTCATCTTGTTAGAAATGTTCATATTTTTTCCTTTGGTTTTTGTCCTTAAGGGTTTTTGTGTTAAGCAATGTTCTAGGGTTTATCCCTAATTATGTCCAAAACCCTCGATATCTCGAAGTCCTTTTACCCTTTTTTGGAGTGCATTTCTATTTTTATGTTGACTTGCCCAGCCAATCAGATTCACTTAAGTCATTTCCTAAGTCCTTGTGATCATTTGTTTACCGACCCCTTCAAATAGGTTACCAATTGTCACCTACCGCCTCATGTTTTAAATACCCTAAATTTTATATGTTAAATGTTTTGGCAGGTTCAAGTCATCCTACACGTGTTCACATATTATTTCATCACTTAGGTTCAGTGCAGTACATACTCTTTTGCTTAGTCTTTTAAAATTTTATGAGATTGTGCAATTGTGACATGTGTAAAGGTGGTTTCCAAATAGTTCATATGTTTTATTAATAAGTAGTCCCTGCCAGGTGGCAACTCCTCAATGCAGCGCTATGTTTACTTCACAGTGTAATCTCAATAGGTGGGCTCATTTCCAAGTTCACGATGTGCAATTCTCTACCAAGGAACCTTCACTTTATGATTTATAATCTACGTGGCCTATTTCCATTTCATCGCATAGAACTATACACATCACAAACTTGAAAGGGTTTTCATTTCCAAGTTTGTGCTATGCAATATCCAACCACAAAGATGTTACTGTATGACTTGGAATACATGTGGTTGATAATTATTGCATTGTAATGACCTTAGTACATCACAGTATTCATAATTTTCTCTTATGGTATAGATGTGATGTGCGATGGATGTTTAAATAAGGAAAGGTGGCCCACGAGTCTGAACCCTATTGTCAAAGTCTAATTGGGCCATGTGTGGATTGTCAGATGAAGTAGGTTGACATGTTGCTGTTTGGGATTAAATTTGATGTCTATCAAATACCTTTTCAAATGACTCAAGTTGTCATGTGCACCATTGATCTTAAGCATAGATCAATGACTGGAATTTAAATTTTCACAATAGGGCAACAGTTGCACCACCCGGAGGCACATATGAACAATTAATTTGAAGGATGGTAGAATGTTTTTGTGAATAGCCTTGATTTTCTAAAAGTATTTTCGCATGATTTCCTTAGCCATTAATAGAGAATTGTGTTGACATCCACCATTGCTGATAGTTGATATTCAACAAAGAAGTTTGAGAAGGACATAATTTGAGATCCTCTGAATTTCTAATTCAAAAGGAAGCTAGGGTTTTTGAACTGAATTAAAAGGAAAATAGATTAGTAGGGGTTGTGTCTTACGAAGAAATTCTCAAAGTTACTAGCTATTAGAATTACAAAATCGTATAAGAATCCTAGCCGACAACCATGAGTCAACTTTTAATTCAATCTGGTAGGTCTAAAAGAGGTTTAAACTAGGACATTTTAGATTTGTTACCTAAGACTTCAAAGAGAGCCAAACAGGCTCAAGGTACTAGTGTTCTTTATCAGAGACTAGTATATAGAAAGGAAAACATCAGGGACCCCATTAATCCTTGGACAGGCTGGGAATTATTCAAATTTTTCCACACTTGCACTGATGAACATATCCTAGTTTATAACATATGGAGATTTGATTTAGGGAAGCTTGTTTTCCCTAATGTCTATGTAAACCCCGAGTTGGTGTATGAAATTAGTAGACATTATGATCCAAACACCAGAAAATTGAAGAACCATAAGGGTAAGGAGACGTTCATATTAAACAGAGAGTTTATCTGAAAGTTTTCAATTTGAACCCCTTTGTTTGTGTCAAAATTGATGTTTGTGTCAAAATTGATTTCAATGAGCTATGCCAAGAGTATATAAGGGATAAGAGCAATTATAGAGTTAAATGGTTACCCTACCACAGGAGACATGGATTTAAGAGGATTGAGCTAAGTGAGGTGGAACCCTTGGATGTTGGTCCCTTCCATGAATACTTCAAATGCACATATATGACTCTATGCCAAGTTTTAGGATTTGATTATAAATTGCAGATGCCTATTAATCTGATGATGATGGTTGCTGACATTTAGCATATGAAATTCAATGGGCTATTTGACTATGCCTCTTATATAGCAAATAAGATCCATTAGGAGTTGAGGGATCTAAAGGAACAAGGTAGCATTCCTTACTTTAGATGTAGGTATTCTATGTTGTGCCATATCCTTTTGTATCAAGGAAAACAACTATGGCATTCTACCCTTAGAATGGCATATAAAACACTAGATGGCCAACCCATGCCTATCCAAATGAGAACATATATTTGGGACTCCCATTGCCAAACATCTTATTATTGTATCTTTGAGAGATACTTTGTGGGAAGAATATTGGACTTACTTGGGTGTGATATGTGGAGATTGTCTCCTACTTTAATGAGGTTCTTGATACCTAAGGAGTTAGAGCCATAGAAGAATCGGGATCACAATCTTGGAGATTGGCTCTTCCATAATGATTTCATTGTGATCAAGGTTTATGGTGTTGACATAGAGCCACGTGTATTGCCTTTATTTGTACCAAACAAATTTGTGTTTCTTGAGGCAATGTGATAGTTGAATGAATCATATAAATTGCACCTAATAAATGAGAAGGATCTTTTCTACCTTCTATTGTTAATTTCTTAGATTTTCTAGTCACTACTAAAGAAGGCCTTGATCAATCGGGATCAAAGTTTATGGGCTACTGATTAAGGCCAGGTTTGAAGAGAAGATGTCATCCTCAGCATTACATTTATAAATTAAGAAGATCACATGACAGGTTAGGGTATAGCCATCAATTCAACCCCTATAAGGAACTTATCAAAAACTATACAACCCCAAAAGAAATTAAAAGGAGAAAATAAATCTAGGATAAGGTTGCAAAATGTGAGAAAAAGAAGGAATTAGTTCCTACAAAGCCAAGGTGCATTTCCTACTATTGCAGATCTAATAGTCAAAATGGAAATGATGATTAGCAGTGTTGGCATCCTATGAGAAATGCCTAAAGAGGATGAAATAAATGCTAAGCCAATTGTCCATTTGGCTCCAATTTTTTAGGCCCTATCAATATAGGCTCTAGCTATGAGTGTTATGAGGAGTGAAAAGGGAGGAAGCCTTAGTGAAAATAAACTACAAAGCATGGTTCAACCATTGATGGATTATGGGGCTACTAAATGTACAGGTGAAACCAATGCTAAATATCAAGAAATTTTGTAGATGGTCCCTTCCTCTCAAAAACCTAATATAGTTTCTCTCCCTCTTGGGAGAACATTATTGAATTTAGAAGAAGGTGACCAGGTAGTCTAGGATGTGAGGACTTTGGCTTGTGAGCAGTTTCTGTCTGATGATGCTTTCATCAAAACTGATGCATTCAAAACATTGTTGATCAAAGGTAAAATGAATACAAACATGCAGATGAAGAGGGACGTTGCTTGACAAGAGGAAGTGAACAGTGAGGGAGAAGTTATCCAAAGTATTCAAAAGAAGATAGAGTTTGATTTGTCAAACATAATACTTGAGGAGGGGAGGAAACAATGCCATCTTGCCTCAATCCTCTTTTACTGCAACTTAAATCTCCTCCTTTGCAGCTCTCTCAACATGTCTTTTGGCTCTAACCCTTGATCTCTCTAATAGTAGGATAGATGCTCATGCATCTATCTTATGGTTTATGGGTGGTGTCTATTAGCCACCCATTTAATTTTCCTTCCTTTAGGCCCACTGTACACATGTGTTCAACACTAGAGTTTTCATTTGCAATGTTGGGGGTAGCAAGAGGAAACATTATCCCCTTCATCTAGACAAGACGGATTGCCTATTCCATGTTAGCTAAAAATGAGACATGAGTGCCAACATCTGCTAGGTAAATGGGCTACATGATCCATGTAGGTAAATGGTTGGAGGTTTATCGTCTTCTGGCCACCCAATCAGATAGCCCATGGGAGGGTGATGATCTCTCATTTGAATCCAAGTGTAAAAGGTTAAAGTGAAATGTAAAAGGGTTGTTCATAAAGTTGTAGTAAAGTGGTAGATGTCACTCATCCATTAAGACTATGTTTGTAACCTTTTCTCTATAAAGGATGAAGTTATTGTATGGTAAAGGGGGGAATAGTACGATAAATAAACTCTTTGTAAAAGTGTTTGTTATTGGAAAGACAGTGTCTATTTTTGTATCACCATTTGTACTTCTATAACACTTTTTCTTGAAATGAAATTAATTAATGAAATCTCTTCAATTCACATTGTCTCCATTTGAATTGTCTCTTGTTTCTTTAAATAAAATAGCTAAGGGTTGTTCTATTTGTTGAATACACTTGATATATCAAACAACTATCTCTGTTAGTCACTATTTAAGGAGTAGCATAAATCTTTCATTGACATTTGTGGGAAATTCAAGATAATTCATGGATTACTAAGTAGAATGCTGAATTGTAGAGTCATATACATAGGTTTTTTTGTTACAAGATAGTAATAATTAGAAGAGCCATTAAGAAGTTTTGTTGTTTCAGAAATGCATGTGTGTGCATGAATGACTCTATAAACCCCTATAAGGCACCAATCTGTGAGTTACAAACCTCCCTATTTCACTTGCATAAATCTAGAAAACCCAAAATGACAAAATAATTTAATTCTATAAGTTATCAACTCCCATTCATACTAATTCATGAAGGACATAAGGAATGCACTGATAAGAGTCTGTTATCTCATAAATCTTTATCATCTTGTATGAATTTTCAAATCTGCTAACATGTTGTCGATAAACATCTCATTTATTTTAAGCTAGCATGTCTTTTAGGGAAACCCACCTTGGCTTTGTAGAGCCTAAAGTGTACGAGAGAGTAATTTTGCATCTCTCATTCATTGGCCAACCCTTTTACAACTTTAAACATAGAAATTCACAACTTCTTAGAGATTGCAGTCTACTGGTTGGAGAACCAAGACATCTAAAGAGTATTTTACTACTAATTTTGATCAGTGTATTGACATCATAAACATGAATTAGCTAGATAAACCAAGCGTTGTAGTTTCTAGGTTACCTAAGAAGTTACTTCGAAGTGAGTTCAACGAAGAAATCAATGACACAATTACTCTCTTGAGTCAAGTTGTATGCTTGGATATAGCAAAAGAGTTCACTCATGGATGTTTTAGTATATTACTAAAGTCATTTCTAGTAAATAATTTGTCTATTAGGAAACCCTCATTAGTGATAGTATCCATAAGTAGTTATGCAAAATTATTGAATCAAAGCAATTTTATATGAATTTATACGTAGTATATGCCTTGGAAAAGACATAATAGTTTGCAAGATTGGAATAGGTAGGAGTCATGTGTTTGGGGTGATAGCTAGTATACCAATATTATCCTCAAATGGAAATGAAGTAGAGCAATAAGAATTTCAAAAGAGTTAATAATGCCTTCATATTTAATATCATCAAGATGCTTGAAAATGATAGAGCCAAGAGAATGGCTCCCAAGGCCATGGAGCAAATCTAGAAGTGGAGTAATTGGTATTGTTATGTCCTAAATTGTGCTCCTTCTTGGGTTAGCACAATTTTACTAGGTTTAGCTCCTACCTTTTGGTGTCCCTTAACCCCTTTCATCATTGGACCTATTTAAACCCTAATTAACATGTATCCCTTCTAAGAAATGTTGCATTTCTGAGTAATTACCGATAAAACCTAGAAAGGGATTGTGGATTCAAGAGATTTAGGACACCCTTAAGCATAATCTAAAGCTAAATTTGAGGGTTGGACTTGGGCAGTACCGCCCTAGTCTTGCCCTAAACCTTAGGGTTGCAAATTTAATTTTGGTGTCAGCTTTTGTTGTGTGCTTCATGTTTCCGAATTCAAAATCACTTTATTGTGTGATGTCAGCCTTTTATTTCATTTTATTGCATTTCTAAGGTTGGATACTTAAAGGGAACTCAAAATCATTTTATCACACACAACTATTATTCAAGCTTATTATGCTAAAATTCTACTACAATTGATATTGGAGGTCTACAAAGTGTTGAATCTCATCGAAGATTTGGATCTTTGCTATCTTGGGGATATGTTGTGAAGATTAGGAATCAAGATCTTGAGTCTATCTTGCTCTTCCTAGGGTTTGTGAAGCCTTTTGTATGGTCAGGAGAAGGGTTGAAGCCTCCAACTTGAGTTTTGGAATCTTCCGCGGATATGGCTGCCTCGCCTTCTTGTTCTACAATTATTCATTGATATCATCTCCTTAAGGTGAAGTTGTTGTTTCCTTGAGTGAAACATTGTGTGGATCTACTTCCTTCATGCTTGAATCATTTAGGATCTTGCATTTATTTATGCTCACACTTAGGGTTTATGAGCACACACATTTGCATCTTTTGACATTGGCTATTGTTGAGGTAGAAATACCAAAGATGGGGTTTGACTGGGGCAAACTCCTATATAGCCACAACATACCTTCTCCTTCTTTTGTTTGTGCAGGTCAAATTCATGAAGATTCAATAGAAAGAAGTGAAGAGGAATTAAGTATTACTATCATAGTTGCTACATAAGCTACAAATTCATCATCGGATAAGTGCAGGGACAATTTTGGGGGCACCCAAGTCCATTAAGACCTTAGATTTGAGATATGGAACCTTCATCAAAGGCTCAATCACCTAGTGCAGAAAGTTTTGTGACAGGGAAACTTCCATGATGATTTCAGGACCACCCAAGTCTATCAGGCTCTCAAAAATTTAGGTGCACATGCTCTGATATCCCCTGTTTACATTTCTACAATCACTCTATCATTTTCTACTTCCAGAATTAGTCTATCTGAGCAAGTTTCATAACTTGGGTTTGGCTTGATCTAGCTATTTAGGGCTTGTGAAAACCTAGTTCAGACATCTTTTCATTTACATCAGTAGAGGAATATGATACCTGCAGCTTAACCCTTCCATAGTGGTTGAGCTTAGTTCATATTCTGAATGTTAGTGTATGAAAAGGGAGGTTTTACCTAGTTGAACATGCTAATCATTCTCTCTCTTTTCTAGACTAAACATTTTGGTGAACCCATGTTTAAAGAATTAGCATCCTTGCTTGTTAGATCTAAATGAATTTGATGTTCTAAATAAGATTTAGATTGCAATTTCATTTCATTCATAGTGTATGCATTGCATTTTGAGTGATATATCTATCTTTACATTGAAAGAGCATTAAAGTTTCATAAATTGATACTTTTTACTACTTGCATAGTGATCTTAGTTTCATTCTTGCAAAGTATATTGTATCTTGATTCACATTAAGTCTTGGATAAATTAGATTATGTTGAAATGTCTGATTTCTTTTTATAAAACTTTAATACATATGATGGGCCATTTAGTTGTGATGACTTCAATATGTTAGATGAAGCCTTAGATGACTTTATCTCTATTGAATATTCTATTACGACTCCTAAACCATCATTCCTTCAAAGATTAGTAAATGCAATCTATGTTTCAAGGTCTCAAGAAGAACCTGTGAAACCGAAGATAGTGGTCAACCTGTGTTCCAATGTGCCTCAAATGCAAACGAAACCAGTGCTCACTGTAAGAGGTCTTTTGAATTCTTCTCAACCTCCTAATTACATCTATAACTATGCTAAACAAATAACAAGTCAAAATCAAGTATATCAAGATGGATCACAAAGTTCTAACCATAATGTGGTTGCTCACACATACAATACATGCAATAATAAACAAACTAAACATCAATCAAACATTCCAATCTCTTTACCAACTTCTCAACCTATGCTTCCTCAACCACCTCATCTTATTCATAAAGTTGGTCAAGATTATGATCTTGTTGAGAAGCTTCATGCTACTCCCACTAAGATCTCTCTCTGGGAACTCATACAAACATCACCTACATACCACAGAATGATATAAGAAGCTTTACAAAAGGTGATTGTACCACCGGTTGTTAAGACAAATGATGTAAAAACTCTATTAGATTGTATGCATGTGACAAAACCAGACATTACGTTTCAACAACATGAGTTACCATCAATTGAAGTTTAAAATCAACATGATCCTCTTGTAATTTTTGTCACAATAAACAAAAAGTTTATAAAGCAAGTTATGATTGACAATGGATCAACTCTTAATGTTTGTGGCATTAATCTACTACATAAAATCAATGTCAATACATCTTTAATCAAACTAGATGAACTTCATATTCGTGGCTCTGATAACATTGGTAGACAATCCCTAGGTACCATAACTTTACCCATAAAGGTTGGACCCGTGACATTATCTACTGGTGCAGGAGCACCTACCTGATAGCTGGCCTCCATGAGGCAGTTAGTTTGTTATGAGTCTTGTTAATGTTTTCAAGAAGGTCTTGTAAGACCAATGCATGTAATAAGGTCATGTTGACCATACTTTGCTATTTTTAGCTAGTTTGTTAGGACAGCTGTTATGCTGTAGGTCCGGTTGGATCTCCCAGCCGCCTGGAGAGGTTTCCCAGCCGCTTGGAATCGAGTGGTAGTACTCGCATGAGATCCTATTTATACATGAGGATCGGTTGGTTTTAGATATAGTGATAGCATTGTGTTGCAGAAGAGAGGGACAGAGAGTGAGAGCCTGAGTATTGTATTGCATCTTTTGAAATCAATAAAGATCCTGTTTGTGTTCATTCTCTAGTTGGATTCCATTGTTTAATCAATTTGTTGGTTTGGGTGGTTTCATGGATTCGCTGATCCATTCCACCGGTTGATTCGTCGAATCGGTGGAATGGCTGTGTACAGTAGTTTAGGAGGTAGTTTGCATTTTCTGTTTGTTTGCATGCAGGTGTGCAGGATCGCGGTTGAGAGGTGTTAAGAACCCTAGCATAGGTATGTGCTAGGTCGAGCTGATAGTTAGCATTTGGAAGATCACCCTGGAAGTGGATCGGGTCATCTCAAGAGGTTCGGCGGATCGAAACTCGCTAAGGTTGGGAAAACCCATTACAACGGCATCATCAGGATATTACGGTGTATATCCTGCAGTTACTTCAGGCATAGTCATCCGAGTAGGTGGAGATGAGTATGATGCAGTCGATTGCATGAAGCAAATGTGCGTCGGGGTGATCATCATCAGGTGTTGCCGAGGAGGAGCGTATCGGCATAAGGTAGAAGGTCGGGTTGACAATTCCTTCGCGGGCCGATAAGGTTAAGTTTGGCCGACAGCAGGATATTGAAGAAGTTGCATATGACGTCATCGTCATCAGGATATACGTCATCAGGATATCGGGGTGATGTAAGCACCGAAGGGAAGGTGCATGAGGTAGTCGTCGTCAGGATAAATGGGAGGAACAGGATGTTTTATATCCTGCTGTTGAACATGATGTTGAACATCATGATGCTGAAGGTAGAGGTTGGCGGTAAAGTGAACAGTGAACGTCAGGAGGATGTTTGCGCTTGCCGAATGTGATGATGCTGCCGATAGTCGAATATGATGATGCTGCTGACATGCGAAAGGGCGAAGGCTTGTCTGCAGGAGGATATCGGTCGGCAGAGCGAATATGATGATGCTGACAGTGTTAACAAAAATATGATGATGATGATGAAGGGTTGCGGACATCCATGCTGTATGTCAAGGTTATAGTGTGGATGCCTCTGCATCATAGTGGTATCAGAGCTCAGCAAAAGGTCTGGGCTGTTGTGTGTTGATTCTGTCACCGCAAGGGCAGAGGTAGAGTTGATTCTGTCACCGAAAGGGCAGAGGTAGAGTTGAGTGTGTGTTGTGTGTTGAGTGAGAGGTTGACAAAATGCCTCCGAAAGGTAATGGTACTGCAAGGGAATTGCAGGAGATGAAGGAAAAACATGCCAGAGAGATGAGGAAGATGAAGGAGCTTGCTGAAGCACTTCAAGCCAGGCTTGTAGCCTTGGAAAAGAACAAAAAGAGGGAAGTGGAAGATAGTGAGTTTGAAGAAGATGAAGATACTGTTGAAGAGTATGAAGAGGTAGCTGAAGAACTGGATGTGGAAGACTAGAAATTTGCAAAACTGTTAAAGGCAGTGCAGAGTGATAAACCTAAGGTAAAGGTTGATGTTTCCAAGTATAATGGAAGTTTGAATGAAGATGAGTTACTGGATTGGATTGCTGCACTTGATAATCACTTTGAATGTGAAGATGTTGCTGAGGATCAGAAGGTAAAGATTGCAAAGACCAAGTTAGGAGGTCATGCTTTGGTATGGTGGGATTATGTACAATCTGAGAGAAGGAAACAAGGGAAGTCAAAGATCACTTCATGGGATAAGAAGGTAGCAAGGATAAAAGGTAAATTCTTGCCTAGGGATTATGAGATTCAGATGTTTAAGAAGCTGCAATTTTTAAGGCAGAAGGAAATGGATGTGAAGGCATATACTGAGGAGTTCTATAAGTTGAGTATGAGATCTGGTCATCATGAGAATGAGGTAGAAAAGGTGGCTAGGTACTTGGCTAGTTTGAGATTGAACATACAGGATGAGTTAATTTTAGCTAACCCTAAGAATGTGGAGGATTGTTACCAAATGGCAATCAGGATTGAAGAAAAGATGAACAGGAGACAAGATAAGTCCATGAGAGGAATAGGCAGCAATATGAGGGGAAGAGGAGCAGCCCCTACAACAAGGCAAACCAATGAGGGTCAAGAAGACACTGGTAAAGGACAGGGACAGTCTGATTTCAGAGGTGGATGGAAAGGTAATAGAGGCAGATTTGGAGGTGGTAGAGGTTCTACTACATTTGCAGGAAAGTGTTACACCTGTGGTGAGTTTGGTCATCCATCTTTCAAATGTCTAGAAAACAAAGGTTCATCATCCAGAGATGATAGAACGACTGACAAGAGAGTACAACTTGTGCAAGAAGAGAAAGAAGCAAAAAGTGTGCAGAGTTCACACACTTATCAAGGAGATAGAGATCCTGACAATTATGCATATCCTGAGGAGGGAGAAGCATTGATGCTGAGGAGAATTAGTTTGCAGGCATCAAAGGATATGATGCAAAGAAGAGCTCTTTTCAAGACCACATGCAAGAGCAAAGGTAAAGTATGTAAGGTTGTCATTGATACTGGTTCAACAGACAACATGGTATCTCAGGACATGGTGGATAAACTGCATTTGGAAAGGATTCCACACCAACACCCTTACAAGGCATCTTGGGTGAGTGATAGTCAATCACTTTTTGTCTATGAACAGGCATATGTGGATTTTCAGATTGGAGCATATCATGATAGAGTTTTGTGTGACATTTTACCCATGGAATGTTGTCACCTACTGTTGGGTAGACCATGGCAATTTGACAGGAGGGTACTGTATGATGGGTATGCTAATACCTACACCATCAAGAAAGATGGGAAGACTATTAAGTTGATGCCATTGCAGGCAAATGCTGCAGTACAGAAGGCAGCCCAAATCATTTTAATGGGAAAGAAGGAGTTTGTGCAGATGCCTCTAGGAGCAGGCATAAAGGTAGTTGAGGACACTGCAGGAAAAGAAGTTGTTAAGGACAACAGGTTGAAGAAAGTTTTAGTTGTGACTGACAGAGGTCAGCAGCAGGTTCAGAAACAGGTTTGCAAATAGCAACCAGTTGAGAGGAATGACAAGGATGTTGTCATAGTTGGGACTATTGTTTGTCCTATAAAGGTTGAAAGGAAGATAGAGTTGAACATTGCAGAAGTTCAAGAGGCAGTTCAGACAGAGGTTCTGGTCAGACAACCTGACAAACACAGGGTATGTGAGAGAAAGGCCTACATTGACAGGCATGAGGATTTACTTGCCAGAAAGCAAGTTACAATTCAGAAGTCTTGGAGAAGCCAAGAGACAGCAGCGGATAAAGCTGGAACAGGGCAGAATACTGCAAAGGCAAGGTGTAAAGGTGGAGGCCTTCCACAACCAAACTCATGGGACATGAGTTCTTTTCTATTGGGGAGTATGGTGCAGGAGCACATACCTGACAGCTGGCCTCCATGAGGCAGTTAGTTTGTTATGAGTCTTGTTAATGTTTTCAAGAAGGTCTTGTAAGACCAATGCATGTAATAAGGTCATGTTGACCATACTTTGCTATTTTTAGCTAGTTTGTTAGGACAACTGTTATGCTGTAGGTCCGGTTGGATCTCCCAGCCGCCTAGAGAGGTTTCCCAGCCGCTTGGAATCGAGTGGTAGTACTCGCATGAGATCCTATTTATACATGAGGATCGGTTGGTTTTAGATATAGTGATAGCATTGTGTTGCAGAAGAGAGGGACAGAGAGTGAGAGCCTGAGTATTGTATTGCATCTTTTGAAATCAATAAAGATCCTATTTGTGTTCATTCTCTGGTTGGATTCCATTGTTTAATCGATTTGCTAGTTTGGGTGGTTTCATGGATTCGCTGATCCATTCCACCGGTTGATTCATCGAATCGGTGGAATGGCTGTGTACAGTAGTTTAGGAGGTAGTTTGCATTTTCTGTTTGTTTGCATGCAGGTGTGCAGGATCACGGTCGAGAGGTGTTAAGAACCCTAGCATGGGTATGTGCTAGGTCGAGCTGATAGTTAGCATTTGGAAGATCACCCTGGAAGTGGATCAGGTCATCTCAGGAGGTTCGGCGGATCGAAACTCGCTAAGGTTGGGAAAACCCATTACAACGGCATCATCAGGATATTACGGTGTATATCCTGCAGTTACTTCGGGCATAGTCATCCAAGTAGGTGGAGATGAGTATGATGCAGTCGATTGCATGAAGTGAATGTGCGTCGGGGTGATCATCATCAGGTGTTGCCGAGGAGGAGCGTATCGGCATAAGGTAGAAGGTCGGGTTGACAATTCCTTCGTTGGCCGATAAGGTTAAGTTTGGCCGACAGCAGGATATTGAAGAAGTTGCATATGACATCATCGTCATCAGGATATACGTCATCAGGATATCGGGGTGACGTAAGCACTGAAGGGAAGGTGCATGAGGTAGTCGTCGTCAGGATAAATGGGAGGAACAGGATGTTTTATATCCTGCTGTTGAACATCATGATGCTGAAGGTAGAGGTTGGCGGTAAAGTGAACAGTGAACGTCAGGAGGATGTTTGCACTTGCCGAATGTGATGATGCTGCCGATAGTCGAATATGATGATGCTGCTGACATGCGAAAGGGCGAAGGCTTGTCTGCAGGAGGATATCGGTCGGCAGAGCGAATATGATGATGCTGACAGTGTTAACAAAAATATGATGATGATGATGATGAAGGGTTGCGGACATCCATGCTGTATGTCAAGGTTATAGTGTGGATGCCTCTACATCATCTACCCTTATCCATGTCATGCCTGGTGCACTTTCATATAATATGATTCTCAGTAGACCATGGATTCATGCCATGGGGGCAGTTCCATCTACCTTGCATCAATCAATAAAGTTTATTTATGAAAATAAGCTTCAAACAATTGAAGCTGATCTTAATCCAGAAAGTTGTTTACAAATTAAAACACAAAAACAAGTTATCAATCATAAGATTCTAATTAACTTAAGGGTTGATTCATCAATGTCTCTTGCCACAGATAATGTTGTGCAAGATTCTACACCATCATCGAATGCACTTCTTGGTGATGATTGGGGTTCACTAGATTTTACTCCCACCTTTATGGAGGAATATAAACTTAATAGCCCTAATCCTAAAACATCAAAATTTGCATCGATCTCATCCAAACAATATGTGGAAATACCTAGAGAACCTAAAGTTTCTTTAGTCATAAACACAAACAACACTCTTACTTACACCACATAATATGAGACCTATGAGGATCCTATTGAAATTAGGGCAGAAAACTTAGAGGGGGAGTGAATCAGTTTTCGTAAAACTTTATCTTTTGCTGCATTTAATCTTCTTTACCACTTATTAACAGATTAATGATATAACCATGAAAGAATGAATCAACAACACATGAGCAGAAACACAATCAACGCACATAACACAAGGATTTTTACGTGGAAACCTAGTTAAGGGAAAAACCACAATGGGGGTTAGCCCACAAGATTTATTCTCTATTAAAAGAATAGAAAAATGGGAAGGCACTTGCCTTCAGGCACACTGCCCAGAGGTCACTACTCCAAGAGAATCATTATCTACAAAAACATTCACATGATTAACATTGAAAGGTTGAACTAAGAAACAACATCTTCTCCATGCCAAGGTTCAGTTCCATTGAAGCTCACAACACCTCTGCTCTTCCCCCAAACACTTATTCACTACCTACACATCTTCACATGCTTGGACACATTTACATGACTTCATTACACTTATTTATACATGACATCGACTTTGGAATGAACATCAAAGTCGGCCTTACAATCATCTATCTGGAACATTCTCCAAGATAGGCATTACAAGCAATTATAATCACAAGACTTGACTTAAAACAAAATGCTACACGTGGACCACTACATTTTTGGCCAAACATAGCTAGGACTCAAATCTTCCTCGGACAACATGCCATGCTCCATAGAACTTGTCTTAGATCATCTGCAACATGCACCAAGCATACGGTCAGCCAAGACTAGAAAGAACAACAACACCCAAGGAGAAATCTTCAACTATGATCTCAATCCTCAATGTGGACCACCAACACAATAGGCACATGATCCAAAGACCTCCACAAGAACAATGAAATCAACAAGAATAACCGTACCACCATAAATCACCAGAATCACTTGCATCTTCATATGGGAATTTAAGAACACTAACTGTCATGACTGTCACACTAGAAAGATTGCTTGCAGACCTCCAAACCACAAACCACTTGAGTTGAGGATACACACCAACATCCCAAACATACCTATTGTGATGCTCACACCATGCCCTATTTTATCATTTAGCAAAATGAGGACCCCTACTGTGGCTATTGTTGTTGGCTTGTGTGTGTGGTCTTGCTTGGTGGTAAAAAGGAAAAAAGGGGGTAAGTGTTACAAAAGTGTTAAAATTCAAAATACCTCATGTCAAGAAGAGAAATTAAGGGTATTAGTGAATTCTTTATGAAAATGATCAAGGGTTGCTTTTTAAACCAACTTAAAATTCCTAATATTTTCTGAAATATGAGGGTCTTAGTAAAATGCACTATTTTGGGAGTTTGTATGTCATATACAAGTTTGTTTGTATGTGCAGTCTTTTGCATTGTCTAGTTTGTATCTTGTTGATTGCATGCATATGTTTAATAAGCAAACCCTTCATATACAAACTGGACCTGATGGATGTTTAAAAGTCAAGTGAGGTAAGTGATAAATCTAAATTTGCATGCTTGTTGGTATGTATGTTTAGTACAAATAAAGTTAATAATAAAATTGGTTAACATACATACACAAACCCGAAAAAAGTATACAACGTAGTTTATAAAAGTCAAAAGGCTCACTTTACATTGTATCACATTTGTATGTATCAACTTTGCATCTTAAATATACATACAAATGTGGATCTCAAATGGTGAGTAAAAAGAGTTCAACAGTGGTGGGACCCACGAGTCATTATCAATAAAAGGTTACAATAGGTGAAAAAGGCTTAGATATTGATACATACAAGGGCTGGACTTGAGGATCAAATAAATAATGATGCATAATAAAAGGGGGTTCCGCGCTTTGTATGTATGTAATATACATGACAATATACAAAAAGGGGAATACAAGATGCAAGCTAGAAGTAACAAAAGAGTAAAACAGTCGAATATTCGTTAGGTCCGTGGCTTGTATAATTAGTTGTATATTGTAAGATACAGCAGGACATACATAGTGAGAAAGATACCATAAAGATCTTTTGGGAATGGCTGGGAAAAGATTCCCACCGTTGATCTGTAATGTTTGAATGTAGACCATTGGATGAACTTTGTAACCATAGCAGGAAAGAAGCTTCAAAATCTATATAAGAAGCTCTGCTACATGTATTTTAGTACACAGGGATTTTAAACTTTTAGCTTAAAGGTTGTAATTGTTAAGTTTGTTGCAAAGAGAGGTGTTTGTTTTAGAATACTATGAGCATTTAGTGATTTTAGAGAGGAGGTCGCCTGTGTCTGCATCAAGGAGTGCGTGGAATATCATGTCTCCTTTACGTATCTATCTGAAGTGTTTGTAAGTTTTTTTGGTGATTTTGATCAATGCAACCAGAGTCATTATTACATTGTAAATCTTGTATGACTTTATACTTCAAATAAAGGTAAACTTAGAATTTTGTATCTATTACAGAGTGTCTTCTGATTCATACTTTTACTTGATGTATTTTCCTTTGAAAGATTGCAATCTCTTATGTATGTTCATGAAATTGTTTAGGATTTTACATATGTAGGTTTAATTATGTTGAATTGTTCAGATTTACTGTATTCTTTAGTACGTGGATAGCAGAACATTTAGATCCTATCTAAAGATGATGTTTCTAACCATATCTTTTCTGACTTTTCCCAAAGATCCTTAAATAATTAGCTGAAACCTAGTTATCTAAAGAAAATTGTAAAAGATCCTATTAAATATATGGAAATGCTAATGATCTTTGATGATTTTCATAAAGTCTGAAATATCAAGTCTATTTTTTTTGTGAAATTCATATAAGGTTTGACTTGAAAGTTATAAATAGTTGCAAAGGATCATTGATTTGAAAGATATTTTGAAATATTTGCATGTAATGAGTGATAATTGTCAGTAACACGTCCTTAGATTCAGTAAGGCCCCTTGAATATAACAACTTCACAATGAACTGCTGATCCATCCCATGCGGTCAAGAACTAACCATCCAAAAACTTGAGATTAAGAATTATTAGTTAATTCTACATATCTTTCAAGACAGCTAAGGTTCTTCTGTGAATTGTAACTATGTTGTGAGTGTGTAAAACTCTCATCAATAATACCTCTAGAACTTCAGACCATAATATTCCAATGCGGAGCAATCCGAACCAAATTCCTATCACTTTGTTACCTCTAAACAACTGCAAAACCCAATTCTACTCAGATGGCCATAACTTCACCAATCCTCCATACAGACCTCTCAAATCTTAACTAGAGCAACTTTAGACAATCCTCTACAAAACCTTTTAATCCGTAGACTCTAATCTTCATCTCACTGGGAATGCAGAGCAATCTACTTTACTAAACTGCACTGTCTTCACTGTTTTTGACAAAGAGATATGTTGACATCAATGACAACACATCATAGGCACATATTTGCAACAATCTCCCCCTTTATCATTGATGGCAACATATTATGTGAAAAATTGATTCAACCATCAAGACAAGGACTTCTCCCCCTTTCTCTTATAACACCTACAACCACTTTCTTCACTGCCCCCCCTTTCACTAGCAACTACTTACTTCTGAGTTTTTCACACGACTTCTCTCCCCCTTTGACATCAATGGAAAAGGGAACATATTTGCAATCATCTCTCCCCCTTTTTTTTCTTAGATAAAACCAAACTGAACTCCAGAATTAACATGCTGACTACTCCCCTTGAGTAGCATCCCCTTAACACCAATTCGGATCACAAGATATGACTGTGAGTTCCACTGGACTGATGCACACTAGTGCACCTTAGTTCTGAAGAGGAGGGGTAATAACCCCTAACTTCACTCTGAGATACTCAAAAGTGTCCCTAGGTAGAGGCTTAGTGAAGATATCTACAATCTGATCCTTTGAAGGAATAAACTCCAATCTGACTTCATTCTCATTTACCTTCTCTCTCAAAAAATGCAAATTGATGGATATGTGCTTTGTCTTTGAATGCAACACCAGATTCTTTGAGATGTTTATTGCACTTGAATTATCATAAAAGATTGTAACAGGCTCTTCAAACACAATTCTGATATCCTTCAACATTTGATTCATCCACAAAACTTGAGTACAATTACTTGCTACTGCTATATACTCTGCCTCTACAATAGATAGAGATATTGCCTCCTTCTTTTTGCTCAACCAAGAAACCAATCTCTTTCCCAAGAAAAATGTACCAACAATAGTACTCTTCCTATCATCCACATCTCCTACCCAATCAGCATATGTATATGCATCAAGAGTGAAATCATCATCCTTAGGATACCATAAGCCATAATTAGATGTCCCCTTCAGACATCTAAAAATTCTTTTGACTACTACAACATGAGATTCTTTAGGATTAGCTTGAAATCTAGCAACAAGGCCAACTGTATTCATAATATCAGGTTTTCTTTGAGTCAGATAAGGCATTCCTCCAATCATTGATCTATACCTTTTCTAATCTGCCTTAGCAGAATCATCATCTTTACTCAACTTGCATCCGGTTAACATAGGAGTACTCACTGGTTTTGAATCCTCCATTCCAAACTTTTTCAACAACTCTTTCACATACTTACACTGAGATATGAAGAAGCCCTTATCTGAATGAATGATTTGTAGACCTAAGAAGAAATTCATTTCACCAAACATGGACATCTCAAATTCACTTTGCATTTGATCATCAATTTTTTTACACATGCTCTCATTTCCACCAAAGATGATATCATCAACAAATACCTCAACAATCAAGATGTGTTCATGATCAATTTTGAAATAAAGATTACTGTCAATTGTACCTTTGTTAAAACCTAACTTTAGCAGATACTTATCTAATCTTGCATACCAGGCTCTTGCGGCTTGTTTAAGTCCATACAATGCTTTCCTCAATCTGCATACCATATCTTCTTGATCAGACAACTGGAATCCTTCCGGTTGCTCAATGTAGACTTCTTCCAACTCTCCATTTAGGAATGCTGACTTGACATCCATCTGGTAAACTTTGAAATCTTTGTAAGCAACAAAGACAAGAAATAATCTGACTGCTTCGATTCTTGCCACCAGAGCAAAAGTTTCTTCAAAATTAATTTCATCTACCTAAGAATATCCTTTGCACACCAATCTTGCTTTGTTTCTCACAACTTCACCATCTTCATTCAATTTATTCCAGAAGACCCATTTAGTTCTAATTACATTTTTGTTTTCAGGTCTAGGAACAAGATCCCAAGTATGATTCTTTTCAATTTGCATTAATTCTTCTTCCATTTCTTTTACCCAACTTTCATCATTACAAGCTTCATTCACTAATTTTGGTTCAATCTTTGAAATCAAACAATACTCCACTTGTTCTTCAACAATTCTTCTTCTAGTTTGAACACCTTTATTTTTATCTCCTATGATCTGATCTTTAGAATGATTCAACCTTACATACCTGGGAGTTTTGGGATTTTCTTGACCTTTTGATACTTGAACTTGTTCCTCAACATTTGCACTAGCTTCTTGAGTCACTGGATTCTCTAGAGCAATCTGAATTTAAGTTTTAGTTTGAACTTGCTTTCCTTTATTTGGACTTTCATTTGGATCATCTAATTCATATCCACAAGACTTGGAAGGTCTCTCCTTGCTTTCATCAACCTTGACATTAGCACTTTCAACAATCCTTTTCAATCTCTTGTTAAAGCACTGGTATGCCTTGCTTTGGTTAGCATATCCCAAAAATATTCCTTCATCACATCTTGCATCAAACTTGCCTAGATCTTCATCTCTCTTGATAGAGCATTTACTATTGAAAACTCTGAAGTATTTCACAGTAGTCGCATTACCAAACCACAGTTCATAAGGTGTTTTACCAGTATTACCTTTGATCTACACCCAGTTAAGAGTGTAGATAGTAGTACTCACAGCCTCTCTCCAATAGACATGTGGAACATTTGCCTCTATCATCATGGTTCTAGCAGCCTCTTGAATAGTCTGGTTCTTCCTTTCCACAACTCCATTCTACTGAGGAGTCCTAGGAGCAGATAATTATCTTCTTATTCCATGCTTTTCACAAAATGCATTAAACTCATCAGAGGTAAACTCTCCACCTCTATCAAATCTCAGACACTTTATCTTCACACCAATCTCATTCTCCACCATATCCTTGAACACCTTGAATCTGTCAAGAGCCTCTGATTTCTCTCTCAAGAAAGTGACCCACATCATCTAGGAGTAATCATCAATCAGCAACATAAAGTATTTGTCTCCTTGCAAACTCCTAACTCTGGCAGGACCAGACAAATTAGTGTGCACAAGTTCCAACAATCCACTTAAAAATTGTTCTTTACTTTTGAATGTAGCTCTGTTCTATTTGCCCAACTGACATTTCTTACACATGCTATTAGCAGTTTTCACAAGCTTTGGAAGATCTCTCATAGCCTGAGTAGTAATTATTTTGACAATGTTATCAAAGTTTACATGACACATTCTCCTATGCCATAACCAACTCTGATCAATCTGAGCAATCAAACAACTTTTACCAGTACCACTTAAATGAAAGATATTACCTCTAGTTTATGTACCAGATGCAATCTTAGTTCTAGAGCTTCCCAAAATTATGGATTTTCCATCCTTGAATCAAAGATCATACCATTTGTCAACCAATTGTCCAACACTGAGAAGATTATGTTTCAACCCTTCTACATACAAGACATCATTAGTGCTATTCTTACCATTAAGAGAGATGGATCCTCTGCCATGGATTCTACAAGCTGAATTGTCTCCAAACTTTACAATTCCACCTTCATATCTTTCCAAACTTACAAACTTACTTTTATCACCAGTCATATGACGAGAAGATCCACTGCCAATCACCCATTCATCCTTTTCTTCAACCTAAACAGCCAAGGCACTTTCCACATTCACACAACTAGAAGATTTAGTAGGCACTGGATCTTCTTCTTGGATAGCAATGAACACCCATTCATTTCTAGAGGTACTTCCCATATCAGATTCATCATCTGTGACTCCTTCATCAGCAACTTCTTGGACATAGTAGCATTTCTTCTGAACCCTAGGTCTGTTAGGGTTTGGCTTTGAAACCCTCCCTGGACATCTTGAAGTAAAATGACCAATCTTATTGCAAGCAAAGCATTTGAAAGGAAACTTTCCTTCATACTTACCAGATCGTCTTGGTAATCTTTTGGCAACAAGGGCTTCAAGTTCCTTCCTTGCCTTCTCATATCTGGTTAGTCTTCTTGAAGAATTTTCACCTGGATCAAATCTTTGCTTTCTGAAAACATTGGCTTTAAATGCAGATTCTGATTTAGGAAGAGAATCACCAAACTCACTTATTTCAAATGCTGAAAGCTTGCCAACCAATTGATCCCTTGTAACATCTGTCACAGTCCTAATCTCCTCAATAGCAGCAACTCTGTGCTTGTATGAAGTAGGTAAGGATCTAAGCACCTTGCCAACAATCTTTGATTCTTCCAGTTTTCCACCAGCACACCTGATACTGCACACAAGTTTATTTACCTTCTACATGTAGGAAGTGATGTTTTCATCTTCACTCATCCTCAAACATTCATATCTACCCTTCAGGCTATGTATCTTAGCACATTTGACATATGCATCACCTTCATACAGAGTTTCCAACTTCTTCCAGATTTCATGAGCAGTTTGCAATTCCAAGACATTTTTCATTTATGTATCAGTTAGGGCACTCAACAATGCTTCCTTAGCCTAAATGTTGTATTCATCTTCTTTGATTTCATCTAGAGTTGTAGGACCATTCTTCGAAGGAGTATACTCATTCTTAGTTATCAACCAGTAAGGATCGCCCATGCATTGCAAATGACACTTCATGCAATTCTTCCAAAGAGAGTAATTTGTTCCATCAAATCTCAGACTATCCTTCTTGTATGTCGACATCCTGGATCTCCTCAAGCGGTCAAGCTTCTTTTAGAGGAACCATCTCTGATACCAATTGTTGAAAATTAGGGCAGACATCTGAGAGGAGGGGTGAATCAGTTGTCACAAAACTTTAGCTTTTGCCACATACAATCTTCCTTACCACTTATTAACAGATTAATGATATAACCATGAAAGCATGAATCAACAACACATGAGCAGAAACACAATCAACACACATAACACAAGGATTTTTACATGGAAACCCGGTTAAGGGAAAAACCACGGTGGGGGTTAACCCACAAGATTTATTCTCTGTTAAAAGAATAGAAAAATGGGAAGGCACTTGCCTTTGGGCACACTGCCTAGAGCTCACTACTCCAAGAGACTCACTGTCTACAAAAACATTCACATGATTAACACTGAAAGGTTTTACTGAGAATAGCATTTTCTCCATGCCAAGGTTCAGTTCCATTAAAGCTTACAACACCTCTACTCTGCCCCCAAACACTTCTTCGCTACCTCTGCATCTTCACATGCTTGGACACATTTACACGACTTCATTACACTTATTTATAATGACATCAACTTTGGAATGAACATCAAAGTCGGCCTTACAATCATCTATCTGGAACATTCTCCAAGATAGGCATTACACGCAATTACAATCACAAGACTTGATATAAAACAAAATGTTACATGCAGACCACTACATTGTCAGCCAAACATAGTTGGGACTCAAGTCTTCCTCAAACAACATGCCACTCTCCATAGAACTTCTCTTAGATCATCCACAACACGCACCAAGCATCCGATCAGCCAAGACTGGAAAGAATAGCATCACCCAAGGAGAAATCTTCAACTACAAGCTCAATCCTCAATACGAACCACCAACACAATAGGCACATGATCCAAAGACCTCCACAAGCACAATGAAATCAACAAGAACAACCACACCACCTCAAATCACCAGAATCACTTGCATCTTCATACGGGAACTTAAGAACACTAACTGTCATGATTGTCACACTAGAAAGATTGCTTGCAGACATCCAAACCATGAACCACTTGAGATGAGGATACACACCAACATCCCAAACATACCTCTAGAACCGCAGACCATAATATTCCTCAACAACTGCAAAACCTAGTTCTACTCAAATGGCCATAACTTCACCAATCCTCCATGTGGACCTCTCAAATATTAACTGGAGAAACTTCAAACAATCCTCTACAAAACCCTTTAATCCGTAGACTCTGATCTTCATCTCACTGGGAATGTAGAGCAATCTACTTTACTGAACTGCACTGTCTTCACTATTTCTAACAAAGAGATATGTTGACATTAATGACAACACATCATAGGCATATATTTGCAATAGATCCACCGTCTTCTAAAGAGATGGCATCCCTTTATGGTTATGGATTTAAAATCCTTTATAAAAATTGTGACTATGTAGGTAATGGTTGTGGCGTAAATCAACAAGGAATCATAGTACCCTTACAAGCTATTACAATTAATTATTTGGCTAGTATCCGATACCGTTCTTTGAATCCCACCAAATCTCACAACATCCTAATCTTAATGTTAACATTATATCAACACTCAATCTGATATATCTTGAGATCATAGACATAAATTGTCCACCAAAAAATGTCCTATTAGACACGTTTTCAACAGATGAAGCGTTAATTGAATTCATGGGAGATTGTGACAATTTTCCCCATTATCATCATAACAGGGGATTTTCCTATTGTTTAAACACAGAAGCATATTTCAAGAAAGACACTTGTTCATCAAATGATACCTTGGCATCTAACAAAGATCCCACAAAATCATCATCCTCCTCTCGCCTCCCAGACTGTAGTACTTTACTTAATGGAAAGACCGTCGATGTCTTAATGGAGAGGGATAACCCTGAAAAAGTTGTCCCAATAGGAGATTGCTTAAACATAGAAGAAAAAAGAGAAACAACAAAACTCTTACATTATTTTCCTGAACTATTTGCTTGGAATTTTTCAAATATGCTTGGCATTGATCCTAAAATTGTAATACACAATGTAGTGTTACAACCCGATGCCAAGCTAGTTAAACAAAAAATTCAAAAGATGAATCCTAAGGTCACATTATTAGTTAAAGTTGAGATAGAAAAGATTTTACAAGCTAGTTTTATCCACCCTATTGATTATTCACCTTAGATTTCAAATATTGTGGTCGTTGCTAAACCTGACAATCATATTTGAATTTGCATTGACTTGAGAGATTTAAATCTAGCTTCTTTGAAAGGTAATTTTCCTCTTCCAAACATTGATATGATTGTTGATTCAACAGATGGTCATGAATTAAATTCCTTCATGGATGGTTTTTTGGGTTATAATCAAATCTTCATCAATCCTCAATATTAATACAAGACAACTTTTATCACCCTGTGGGGAACATTTTGTTGGGTGGTCATGTCATTTAGATTAAAGAATGTTGGAGCAACCTACCAACGTACCATGACACTTATTTTTCATGATTACATGCATAACATCTTAGAGGATTATGTTGATGACATTCTAGCGAAGTCCATTCCTCGCCAAGATCATGTCACAGTCCTTTGGCAAATCTTTGAGTGAATATGGAAATACAACATGTGCTTAAATCCCCATAAATGCATCTTTGGCATAGACAATGGTAAATTGTTGGGATTTATAGTCTCACATCATCGTATTGAACTAGATATAAAGAAAATTGATGCAACTGCTAACATGCCACCTCCTTGAAAGGGAAGATACAGGCCATCCATCGATTTGTATCACAACTTGCGGATAGGACTCACCCTTTCACTCAACTACTGAAGAAAGAATCAAAATTCCAATGGGATTTAAATTGCCAAAAAGCTTTCGAAGACTTAAAAACTTACCTAGATAAACCTCCTATGCTTCAACTTGTAGTTGCAGAAAAACCTTTTCTTCTTTATACATCAGCTTCTACTAATGTTCTTGTAGTATTATTAGCACAACATGATGACGATGGCAAAGAACATGTTGTATATTATATAAGCCAAACTTTGCTTGATTATGAAGTGTGATATACTATCATAGAGAAACAGTGCTTAGCTCTTGTCTTGGCAACACGAAAGTTAAGACACTATCTCCTAAATACTAAAATTCATGTCATTGTAAAATTTAATCCCTTGAAGCACCTCTTCACTAAAACGGATCTCTCAGGCTGCCTAGCTAAATGGGTTATGTTGTTAATGGAATTTGATCTCAAATTTATCTCTCAAAAAGCGATAAAAGGACAAGCATTAATCGATCATTTAGTTGAAGCACCTTCCCCTTTTTCTATCCAAAATAATGAAGAATTCCCTGATGACCAAATATTAAATTTAGAAAAAGATGACAAATGGGAATTATATTTTGATGGTACAAGATGTCAAACAGGCTCTGGTGTTGGTATAATACTAGTACCTCCTTCAGGTAAGCCGATTCCTCTTTCTTACCAACTAAACTTCTCATGCACAAACATCACAGAGTACGAAGCTCTCATCATAGGACTTCATGCCGTGTTGTCTCTAAATATTAAACACATCACTATTTATGGTGATTCATAGTTAATCATAAGACAAGTCACTAGATCCTATCAAGAAAAACAAGATAAACTATCTCAATACTATGATTTTGCCTTATCGCTATTAAAACAATTTTCATCTTTTACAATTGATAGAATTCCAAGGAAAGACAATCGACATGCGGATGCAATGGAAAGTACAGCTTCCCTTATATCCCATGAAGATTCTCTTGAAGATTATCAATTTGTTATTCATAATCTCATATCACCAGCAGTATTCAAGGCTACAACTTTGGATACCAACCTTTGTTTACAAGGGAAGATATAGGTCATCCATCGATTTGTATCAAAACTCGCGAATAGGAATCACCCTTTCACTCCACTACTAAAGAAAGAATCAAAATTCTAATGGGATTCCAATTGCCAAAAGGCTTTCGAAGACTTAAAAACTTACCTAGCTAAACCTCCTATGCTTCAGCCTGTAGTTGCAGAAAAACCTTTTTGTCTTTATACACTAGCTTCTACTAATGCTCTTGCAAAATTATTAGCACAACATGATGATGATGGCAAAGAACTTGTTGTATATTATATAAGCCAAACTTTTCTTGATTATGAAGTGTGATATACTATCATAGAGAAATAGTGCTTAGCTCTTGTCTTTGCAACACAAAAGTTAAGACATCTCTTAAATGCTAAAATTCATGTCATTGTAAAATTTGATTCCTTAAAGCACCTCTTTGCTAAAACGGATCTCTCAAGCCACCTAGCTAAATGGGTTATGTTGTTAATGGAATTTGATCTCAAATTTATCTCTCAAAAAGCGATAAAAGGACAAGTGTTAACTAATCATTTAGTTGAAGTACCTTCCCCTTTTTCTATCCAAAATAATGAATAATTTCTTGATGACCAAATATTAAATTTAGAAAAAGATGACAAATGGGAATTATATTTTGATGGTTCAAGATGTCGAATTAGCTCCGGTGTTGGTATAATACTAGTACCTCCTTTAGGTAAGTTGATTCCTCTTTCTTACCAATTAAACTTTTGAAGAAAGAATCAGGCCATTTCCTACTAATGCTCTTGCAGGTAGTTGCAGAAAAACCTTTTCTTCTTTATACATCAACTTCTACTAATGCTCTTGTAGAATTATTAGCACAACATGATGACGATGGAAAAGAACGTGTTATATATTATATAAGCTGAACTTTGCTTGATTATGAAGTGTGATATACTATCATAGAGAAATAGTGCTTAGCTCTTGTCTTTGCAACACAAAAGTTAAGACACTATCTCCTAAATGTTGAAATTCATGTCATCATAAAATTTGATCCCTTGAAGCACCTCTTTGCTAAAACAGATCTCTCAGGCTGCCTAGCTAAATGGGTTATGTTGTTAATGGAACTTGATCTCAATTTTATCTCTCAAAAAGTGATAAAAGGACAAGCATTAACCGATCATTTAGTTGAAGCACCTTCCCCTTTTTCTATCCAAAATAATGAAGAATTTCCTGATGACCAAATATTAAATTTAGAAAAAGATGACATATGGGAATTATATTTTGATGGTTCAAGATGTCAAACTGGCTTCGGTGTTGGTATAATACTAGTACCTCCTTTAGGTAAGCTAATTCCTCTTTCTTACCAACTAAACTTCTCATGCACAAACAACATCCCTGAGTACGAAGCTCTCATCACAGGACTTCATGCCGCATTCTCTCTAAATATTAAATACATCACTATTTATGGTGATTCATAGTTAATCATAAGACAAGTCACTGGATCCTATCAAGAAAAACAAGATAAACTATCTCAATATCGTGATCTTACCTTATCGCTATTAAAACAATTTTCATCTTTTACAATTGACACAATTCTAAGGAAAGACAATCGACATGTGGATGTAATGGCAAGCACAGCTTCCCTTATATCCCATTAAGATTCTCTTGAAGATTATCAATTCGTTATTCACAATCTTATATCACCAACAGTATTCGAGGCTACACCTTTGGATACCAACCTTTGTTACAACACAAACTCAGACGAGTAGTACTCCCATATATTCCAATATTTGCATGATGGTACCATTCCTAATTCAACATCTAAAAACACATGAGTTCACATACACAAACTCGTAACACGTTATATCATCATATCCAATGTTTTATATTGAAGAGGCTATAATGGCATTCTTCTCCGGTGTCCTAACAAATTAGAAATTCCAATTGTACTAGAAGAAGCTCATTCCGGTGCCCCTAGAGGGCACTTTGGAGGAAATTCTGGTATACAAATTATTGTGTATGGGGTTTTATTGGCAAAGCATGGAGCAAGACTCCTTTGCATTTTTCAAGAAGTGCTCACAATGTCAACAACATAACCACTTAATTCAAGCTCTTGCTCAGGAACTTTGAGCCCAAGTCTCACCTTGGCCATTTTCTATATGGGGCTTGGATCTAATTATAAAGATCTCTCCACCTTCCTTTCATGGACACACTTTCATCATCACTGCCACTAATTACTTTGTGAAGTGGGTTGAAGCTATTCTGCTACGATCTACAATAGCTGAGGTAATCTGTCACTTCATACAAGATAATATAATCTCACGATTTGAAATTCCTTCCTCCTTGGTTTTTGATAATGGTACACCATTTAAGAACAAGGATGTGAAGAAATTCCTCAAAAAATATCACATTCAATATTGCTTCTCTACGCCATATTATCCACAATCAAATGACCAAGCAAAAGCTTCAAACAAAATCATTGGACAAATTCTACGGAAAACCGTTAATAAACATCAAAAGGATTGACACACCCAAATCTCCTATGTGTTATGGGCCTATAGGAAAAGTGTTCATATAACTATTGGTACCACACCGTACAACCTTGTATATGGTTCCAATGTGATAATGCCCTTAGAGTTGGAAATTCCTTCATTGCGAGTTTCCCTAAGGGACATTAATGATGATGACATGGAAAGAGATAAAAGACTCCAACAACTAGAGATGCTCAATGAACAATGAATAGACACTCTCGAACACCTTAAAGCTCATAAAAAAAGCATCCAACGATCGTACAATGACTGAGAAATCCATCGTTCACTCGTAATGTAAATGCCCCTCCTGGCGAAAAAGGGAAGTTCAGCCCAAATTGGCTTGGACCCTACGTTGTCACTAACATATATGGATTAGGAACATATAAATTAGCCAACAAACAAGATCACAATTGCATTAGGAATATCATCACATTAACTTTATTCATGTACAATTTTTTAATCATTGGCATATTTACTCAACAATCTACAAATATTGATTAGTTTAAATCACAATAGCATTTAAAAAAAATTTACATGATCATCACAATTATCACTTGTTGTATTTAATAAATTACATTTGATACATCAAATAACATCATTATGGAATTAATTAAAAACAACATATATATACACATCAGTTTGAATATACAAAGATCAAAGTCAGCTATCTCGTACATCAAAATGGGATGTCATAGTACAATACATAAGAAACACATCATAAAGTTGGAACATGATACCCAGACCCCTCAGGACCTAGTGGTGTACGAGTAACAGAAGGATACCCATGCGAGGCCATAGGCTATGAGTGACTCCTAGATGCACTCTGCGACTGTAGACCCATAAGCTCACCTCTAAGCTCTCTCATCTCTCCCTGAGCTTCCATGTAGAGCTACTAAAATCTATCTCTCAGCTCTCACTTGATCCAGCTTTGTCTATAGAAACTACGTAAAGGCGTGACTTATCTCAGATGAAGGAGATGTCATGGCCTAATCTCACTATATCTGGAGGCCTGTACGAGCCTCCGCATGCTCTGCCCTCTGGATCGCCTGATCCCTCTCAGCTGTAACATGATCTAAAGTGGCTTCTATAGCCACCCTATATCTCATAAATGGCATGAATACCTCTTTGTGTCACCCTACCGAGTGTTGTGGTGAATAGCCCATTTGTACTTGCTACTTAGTTGGTCCAGTAGGTACTATATTAGCTATGATGCAACCCACAAAGTCACGCCCTACCCGAGTACCAACCGTAAAAAAAACACAAAGATAATATCAGTATCTCATCAAAAACATATATATGCATGACATCATCATAATCAAATAACTATTATATCAAAAATAACATAATTCTCACCTAGATCACCATCCTACCAATCAGGATTGTGAACTAAGGTTGCTATGGAAACACCTACAGTCATGCCTATAGATGGGGGCATGGATGCGGCAGTACTGATCGATCCCCTATGCTTAAACCGACTTGGTACTCCACTAGCAATAGGTCCTAGACCATGGCTATGAGCCCTGGACCGAAGTCTCTCCCCAGTCTCCTCATCGTCACCCTCCACCTACTGCCCCCACTATGGCCTCTCCCTAAAAATGCAATGTGACGGTGTATCCTCCTCCTCATCATCATCATCCGCATCATAATATCCACTAAAGTTCCTAAAGTCAACCTCATCTCCTGAATCATCCCTGTGATCCACCCATGACTGATGATTGACTGTAGGATGATCAACAAGGAAAACTAGAGTAGGTAGAATTGTGTCCCACCAGGTAATGTATGCTCGAGTCACACCATCATTTGCCTCCAACATTGGCTCTAAATCAACAACACCATCATCATCACTATCGACAACCTCAGTGATAGTCATCCATGGGGCATCACGAGCCCTAATTGTGTTGTGTGCTAAGTGTACATATCTTGGGCGCGTGCTAGGAACATCTTGCACACACCCAAACTATCGCATCACTCTATCAAAGTAAAAGAAAATGACAATGTTGTCCTAACAACTGGCTAAAAGCCAATCCCTCTGCATCCTCACGAGATGTCTCCTCTGCCCCATCCATGGCCTGCGACTATGATATGGTCTCCATCTGATATCATTGGGTCATAGTCTATCGAACACCACTATCCAATATAAAAGATCACCATGTCTCCAACATCTGATAAGGGGATATGCATCCACACATGGATGCGTCCAGTTTGCCTCCATGGGAAACCCCACTAGCCACGTACATGTGATATGCTCAAACAACCACACCTATAGTAGGGTGCATATCATCAGCCCTTATGCCTCATAATGTACATACCGACCTAAATCCTAATAAAGGTGTGCAATCATAATGTGCCCTAAAGCATAGACCATCCTCTCCTCCTCCATTTCTCTAATAGTATGAATGAGGCCTCCATGAAGGTGAATGCATTTTCCATCAGGTGTAACAGCTAGAGCAATGGTAGCGATCAAGATGCAATGAACAAGCGAGATGTCCTCACCACCTTGCTCTAACCATCAAAGAATAATATGTCCACGTCCAAGAGGTGTCACCACACAACCTAGACAGCGAATGTGGATCGCGTGAGTGTACTCCTTAGATATATGCTCCATGACCTGAAACATCTGCCCTCAAACTGGAAGCTGGAGGATGTGATACACATCCTCTAGAGTGACCATCATCTCACCTGTGGGAAGATGGAAAGTAGAAGTATCTACATCCCATCTCTCCATCAGGTCCATAAGCATGCTGCTATGAAATCTCATCATGGGCATGGTTGACACCCACCATAGGCCTACATCCTGTAGGAGACCCCTGTCTACATCAGACAATGTACCTGTGTGGCTCTGCAACAATGTCAGGAGATGACCACCAGTATGCTCCCGCATCTAAGGGACATCTTGTAAATCACACAAGCACCAAATTGAATCAGAACATACTCATCAAAGACCAAGTACCTAACTCAGAACAACAAAATCTACCCTGTCTACTAGGCCCATGACCTTATCAAGACATGGGCGCCTCAGGAAGACTTGGGCACCCCAGGAAGACTGGGTGCCCAGGTAGGACTAGGGCATCCTAGAGGGACTTGGATGCCCCAATCAAGTACCCTTGTCCAAAAAAGCCTAAAGGGCACCACAAATGAAGAAAATTGATAAAAAAAGGAAAAGGAATAACACAAGAGACAAAGTCAAGAGACCTACCTCTTGCTCATCTTGCCTGTCTGCCACTCGGCACCATAGTGCATCCAGCCTCAGGACCAGATAGGGTCATCAACTCAGCATGGTAGCTCTCTCTCCATCTCCTTCTCTCCTTTACAATGGAAAGTAACAAATGAATAGTGAAGAGTGAAAACTCCCTTTACTACTTATAGTAAACGGGCGAGAATTCCTAATCACTATCTAGGAGCAAAAAAGCCAAACAGTGTTAAACTACCCTTATCTATAGCTGCCGAACTTAGATTTTCACGTTGTTTGTTGCATTGGAATCCTAGTTTCTCCCTTCATCTAACCAAATGCTTTGTCTCTTGGTGTTATTTACAAAAATAACCCTACCAAGCATTTTTCACCAAAGTTTCCTTTGAAATCGACGTGACAAGATTACCACCTTATTTCTTCTTTTCGAACTAAGTGAGTAGAAACAAGGGGGGCATATATCTACCCACACCTTTTTCCCTAATCATGTCTCACCACTCATTCCCTTTATTATTTATGATTGACTCATTCATTTATTATTTGTAGGTTGATTTGAATCTTTGTCTAACATGTCTTTCTTTGCAGGTTATGGTTCCTAATTTTGTGATCTTACAGGATTGCAGACTAAGGGCTTCTTCCTCTTGCTTGGCAACATTTGACTTCCTCTACATTATTTTTTTGGGTATCCTTTTCATGATTACAGTATTTACTTTCCTTTAGTTGCATATGTACGTAGTGTCATATGGCCACTAAAGTGGGGGCTAAATGTTATGTCATAAATTGTGCTCCTACTTGGGTTAGTACAATTTCACTAGGTTTAGCTCCTACCTTTTGGTGTCCCTTAACCCCTTTCATCATTGGAGCTATCTAAACCCTAATTGGCATGTATCCCTTCTAAGAATTGTCATATTTCAGAGTAATTACCAACAAAACCCAAAAAGGGATTGTGGATTCCAGAGATTTAGAACACCCTTAAGAATAATCCAAAGCTAAATTTAGGGGTTGGAGTTGGGTGGTACTACCCTAGTCCTACCCTAAACCTCGGGGTTGCAAATTTAATTTTGGTGTCTGCTTTTGTCGTGTGCTTCGTGCTTCTGAATTCAAAATTTCTTTCACGCGCGATGTCAGCCTTTTATTTTGATTTATTTCATTTCTAAGGTTGGATACTTAAAGGGAACTCAAAATAATTTTATCACACACAACTATTATACAAGCTTATTATGCCAAAATTATGCTACAATTGATATTGAAGGACTACAAATTGTTAACGCTCATCAAAGATTTGGATCTTTGCAATCTTGGGGATATGTTGTCAAGATTAGGAAGCAAGATCTTGAGTCTATCTTGCTCTTCCTAGGGTTTGTGAAGCCTTTTGTATGATCGAGAGAAGGGTTGAAGCCTCCAACTTGAGTTTTGGAATCCTCAACGGATATGGATGCCTTGCCTTCTTATTCTACAAGTCTTCATTGATATCATCTCCTTGAGGTGAAGTTGTTGTTTCCTTGAGTGAAACATTTTGTGGATCTACTTCCTTCATGCTTGAATCATTTAGGATCTTGCATTTATTTATGCTCACACTTAGGGTTTATGAGCACACACATCTGCATCTTTTGACATTAGCTATTGTTGAGGTAGAAATACCAAAGAAGGGGTTGAATAAGGCAAACTCCTATATAGCCACAACATACCTTCTTCTTTTGTTTGTGCAGGTCAGATTTGTGAAGATCCGATAGAAAGGAGTGAAGAGGAAACAAATGTTACTATCATAGTTCATACAAAAGTTACAGATTTATTTCCATTTATCTATTGGGAGATACTCTTGTCTGACTAGACATGCAACTAGAAATGCAAAAGCTAAATTAGCTCTTTTAATACACAAGACACATGAAGCAAGAGATTCATTCAATCCTAGGCAATTTATGGAAGGGTTGAAGTCTTCCATTCTCGATAAGCATCATTTGGAAGATTATTAGGCTAATAGTGCAAATGATATAGAAGTTCAAAAAGATCCTATTCTCACATGACTACACTATAAATAATGATGTATCATGTTGCCTTTGTTCCAAAAGGATTATATGATAATGGTGAAACACTAGATCCTTCATATGAAACAAGATATTTAATCAACCTTTGCTCATTAGAGAGTGGACTTTAAGAGAATTCAAGAACATAAAATATAGAACATCTACAATGATCAAAAGAAGTAAGAAGTGGCTAGAAAAAGCATTCAAAAGTTTTTAGGTGGGAAGCAACTCTTCAAAAGTAGTAATTGTTATCAATTAAAGTTGCACCCTTACCAAGTTGCAAAAATTGGTACTTTAGAGGAACATGGAAACACTCCTATGGCTGTGGGTCACCTAGAAATTGGAGTGAATCTCCAGAGAAGGCCGGCTTCCTAGCTAGTTATCACCTAAACTAATGAATTTTGTAGAGAAAAGGGAAGGAGAAAACTCAGAAAAATTAAAACTAAAAATAGAAATAAGAGGGTGATACACCAAACTAACAAAGACAATAAAATCCAGACTTGTATACACTTGGTTCAAACTGACAGAAACTAATTTTGCACAATCTGTTATGGTATGTTTCTGCATAAATATTTCACTAAAAGGTCAAGGACACAATAACTTGCAAAAGGAAAAGAACTTCACAATTAACAAGTTATATGCACTCTATCAGCACAATTAGTAACCTACATTAGCTTACTATTTGCAGCAAAGGTATAACATATGAGACAAAGTTACAAGGAGATTAGGATAATTTCACAAATAACTTGATCAGTCATTCAACATACACAAGACTGAAAGAACAAAAGAAATGCAAGAATTTCATCACTAGAAATAACTAAGGTATCCACTGTATTCCATGTCCAAAAATGAATGAGTTACAAACTGTCAAAATCTGAGCAAGGATTGTAAAAATCACAAGTCTCCAAAAATTGCATAATCAGAACTCACTGTAAATGAGTCCAAATATGACTATATCCATCATCTCCCAAGTAGTTGCATCAAAATAGGAACAAGAAACTATCTTTGGTCGTATGCCTCCAAAAAGCCAAAATTATAGCAGCCAAAACTCCTCCAGAAAGAGTCCAAAGTGCTGAAAAAGTCAACTTTGACCCTATCCACCATGAAGGCATGAAAAATTGATGCCTAAATCCTCTCCAAAGTCATAAAATGAGTCAAAACACTCCCTATATCTCATGCATGCTTGCAAGCTACCACAACTTCCTCCTATATGCTCTCCTTTTGTCTGCCAACTTCTTCAACTAACCCTATATCCTTGGCATTTACATGGCATAGACAATAAAACCCAACAATCTCCCCAACGTACCCTCATGGGATAAATATACTTTATCTTGCATTCTAATAACATTAATCTGGTGGTTTATACTTACACCATTCAACATTAATATTTTAAATTTTAATGCACAATGAAAAAATAAAGACTATGTCTCAATCAAATACTAAAATCAAAACCCATATAGCACAAGGGACCATGATATTAGAGATTCATAACACTTGGCATAAACAAAGGCCACTGAGGGTATTAGTTGTGAAATGAAAAACAAATCAAAAAGGCAAAAATGCCTTATGCTTGTCAGTCACTTAGGGTTTTTTAAACCCTAAAAACAAAAGGGAAAATAAAACCTTCATTTTCATTTTGCATTTTGCATTTTTCTATTCCTTTGGGCACCGCCATGGAGGGTTTCTGAAGGTTGCACTAGAGTTTTCATGCATTTTCTACATCTCATCACATGTTGTACCTCTGTTGTAGTGACAGGTAACTATACCTTTTTTACTTTTTGTATGATCTACAGAGCACAAAAATAGTGAATATCTCATTTTTCTTCATGACTATGTGAAGTCATGATTTCAGCATACTGTATACTTCTCCCTGTAGTCATTGACTGGGCATGAAATGAAGTTTTTATTGCATTATGAGCATCTCTTTCTCTATACAAAATTTTCTTGCTTATTTGTATCTTCACTGTAGAAATAGGGTTTTCTGAGAAACCTTCACTCATTTACTTTTTAACTAAGAAGGGAAGTATACATACCTGTTCTTATCCACCAAGTTGAAGGAAAATGAAGATATAGACTATGTTTTGTTCTATCTACAGGTTACTATTGCATATCTTTGTATACAGTTTTTTACAGTCTTCATGTTGCTCTACTCTACTATTATAAGACTGTCATCAGCCCTTGCTATCACTGTTTATAGTGAGTTCTTTTATCATAGAGCATCTGTACACATTTACACACTGTCTCTATCCACTATTGAGGTATTCATATGGGCTTTGCACCTATTATATGCATTCTCATCACTCTGGAGTGTATCTCCTTTCCATACTTAGTGTATGTTCATTGCCTTTTAGCTTTGACAAAGGTGATTGTATTTTTGCTTGGGTCACTATATTCCATCAGTCTGACCTCTTGACCCAAAAAATAGTCAATATGACAAAAGAACAATATATATTACTATGTTTTAACATATTGTCTTGTACAGAGGAGGCTCTCATCATATTCTCAACATTCTATTGACTCCTAATAAGACCCTCTTACATATCCATGCATTAAATCTCTTCTAGACTGTCTCTATATCCTTATGGCAGACCTCTTTTGACATGCTTCTATTAAAGAGACCCCTGTACAATGATTTTGCATGCACTGTATTTGCTTTGAGTGTTCTTTTTAACTATTTTTACCCTCTTTTGTAGTGACTATCACCTCAAACTCCACATATGTGATTGTTCCTTCTCTCTGTGAGCTATTCATTGCACATTGTGCCACTTCCCTTGACTATATGCTCTTTTCATGCTTCTAAGAAAGCTCCTATTGTCCCTTTATCCATTATCCTCACATCTATTCCAAACTCTTCTATCTGTATGATGTATTCTATCTTCACTCATAGACTGTACCTATGCTTTCCTTTCAACCCTTATGAAAATAAGTGACTACTTTGACATCTTTGACAGAGATGACTATCTTTTATGTGATGCATCTTAGTTTGTTATCCCTCTATTGAATTTGTTTGTCTCTTTTTATTCTTTTGACCTGGACTTTGCAAACTATAGTCCTATCTTCCAATCAATGTGATCTACAAGTAGACTTTCTTATTGTCATCTCTACATTTGATTGCCACCTTCCACATGTTTTTGCATGCTCCATCATCTATATCTACTTCTCCTTATTTAGGGTTTGCACCTTTGTTGTATCTCTTAGTGTTGTCTCAAACTCAGGATCTCTTATATCCCCCTTGCATTCATTGTATCTTCTTGCTACTATCCTTGGTCAATACTATTGGAGTCTCTGCATTTATTTTGGTAGTGTTTGATCTTATCTTGATTGTCTCCTAACTTATATTTTCATGAAGTTTCAACCCCTTTTAAAATACTATGAGAACCTTTCAAAGGTTTTTCTTGTCTTTGCAACACAGTACTAATAATAGAAGGGTGCTCCATCTTCTCATGACTTCGTGGCTATATCTCTGATATCCCTGCCTGTCACTCAGGACTGTATCTCTCTATGACTATTTGTGCACTGCTACTTATGGTGAGGAGACAGTCCCCTATGCTATGATCGATCTCCATATTCCTTAGAGATTACTGTTATATGACTACTGATGAGACTATTGATGAGTATTTTGAAGGACTTTATAACTATTCTCTCACTCATATACAATCTTCTTGCTATGGCTTTATTAGGAACTTGAAAACTATTGTCAAACTTGTACATTGTATGAATATCTTCTATAGGTAACTGTCCATTGTCTTGAGATACTTTTGTTCCTTGAAACTTGATGATTGTGCTCCTTTGAATCTTACAAGTATCATTCTACCCTTGTATTTCATGTACCTTGCAACATCTAATACACCTCCTCAACTACCATTAATTCCTAATGTTGTCCTAGATGTTGTTCTGTTTACATTCACTGTCTCAACTCCTTTAAGCTCCTCAAAGGCCTTAGAAAATCTTGTTCGCCATCATTGTCAACCATCATTCTACTGGCTACTCTTTTGTCATTTATGACAAACATTAGGCTATTTCCCTAAGTATTTGTTGACTACCCATTCTGAATATTTGTCTCTAGTAGATCTTTGATCTTTGATGCTTCTACATTGTTGTCTTGATGAGAAAAATGTCTCTAATATCTATAGTCCCCTATGAAACTTTGTCTGTTGATTCTACTGAGACTCTCCTTTACTTTTCTATTGACTGGAACCTGATAGTCACATGATTGCTCATCTCCATATTAGGCTCCAATTGAGTAGGTATTTCACCATTTATGACAATGATATCAGTCAAATCATTCTTATAGATGATGAAATATATACTCAGAACTAATAAAGAGAATGCCTTGATACTCTCATCCCTCTTAAAACACAAGAGGGCAGCATGCTGGGATCAACCCTTATGGGATCCCATTTCAGTCCACATGCTACAATATCCTTACAGATAATCTAACAACAAGAACTTTCTCTATACCTGCACAGTGAACAAACATGTTAGATAAAACAATGAAGCTTTGAGTATGATGTATATGATAATATTTTCCACTGCTTTGTTGGTCTTGACTCAATAATACTGCAAAATCACTTCATTGTCTTATGATTGTACATTATATGTTTGTTGAATACTGAAATGTATATGATTGGAAAATGTGTCCTGAGCATTAACAAATTCTTTCCCAACATCTGCAGGCATTCTGAAGCAATGGAGCAACCTTCTAGAAAACTCAGGAGCAATCTAGAAATGCAATAGATCAACGTCCATTCTCACCACCTAGGCAATGATGGATGTCGTTTCCTCTTATATGCTTTTCATTTTCTTCAATTGTATAATTTACTTTCATATTGCATTAGAAAATTTATTCCCATGGCTTGTGTGGGACATTATTCGTTCATGATTATCAATAAAAGACAACAGTTATGCAAAGTTTATGTAATTTACTATTGTACTTATTTTGCAAAACTGAGCTTTAATTTATTAGATAACCTCTCTGACAAATGAATGTAACTCTTAGAAGCAAAAACCAATGTGTACCTTTAACTCCTTTTTGCAAAACCTATCTCAGATCAACCTAATTGAGGAGGCTAAATTAGGTAAAAGTAACAATAGAAGAAGAAGAGGATCAAGGAAAGGAATAACTAAAGCTATTAAGGAAGAAGGAATCTCCTAAAATGAGATTTGTGTCTTTAGGGAAAACACATCAAGGATAAGGGACGACTTAGAGTCTAGATATTTTTGAAACTTGAAGTATTCCTTCCAAATCTTCTTCCCATGGCACTGTAAGAACCTAAAAGACACATAGGCCTAAATGGTAATCCTAAACATGTACATGTAAGCATGTATATATGACCTCTCAGCAAGTGTTCCCCTTGGCAACACGTGGATTGAATTTCCCTTCTTCATCCTTTCTTGTCTAACCCCTAGCCAACCTGTGAAACCCTATTCCTTCTTCATTCCCCCTTTGTCACCATTTCATCTTCTTCACTTTTTGGCCTTGTCAACATGACCTACAAGTGTCGTAACATGGGAAATTCATCTTCCCTAAGTCAATTTCATCTGTTTCAAGCCTCTAGAGGCCTCCATTTGACCTCCTAGACCTATCTCCATTTTTAGTTTTTTCCTATCTTTCCTCCTTTCTGGGTCACCCCCTAGGGGATCCTATTGGTGAACTAGGGGATCCTACTTAATTTGCCCTTTTAACCAATTTAAAAAGCTAGATGACATCTTTGACCTTCCAAGACCATGCTCAAACCTTTAGTTTGTTAGAATCTGAAAAGATTATTAACCCAGAAAACTAGTGCAAAGAATAGATATCTAAACTATGAATGCAAATGATACAAAATCAAAATAGCAACACATAGTTAGTCTCCAAAAGAGTAATGCAAATGCTAGAAGAAAAATAGCATTAAGAGGATGTAAAAGCAAAAGATACAAAATGCAAGCCAAGTCATGCTTATATAGACCAGGAAGAGGGAGGAGGTGGCAACACCGACCAATGAGGAGGAACCATCTATTAGACTAAAGATAGTAAAGTATCTTCCCAAGATAGCTAATGGATGCTCACATGTAGGAAGGTGACACCTCGCAACCACTCACCTAATAAGACATGCTTTATTAACCTAAGCGAGATTAATAGAAGTGTAGGAAAAACCAAGGAATATAGGGAAAAATAAATAACCCAACTAGGAAATAAAAACCTACACTAACATAGTTTTCACCCAGGATTCCTCCTTCCTAGGGTTAGCCCCTGGGGGATCCTAGGGCCCCATTGGGTGACCCTACTGGTGAACTGTGGGATCCTGTCATGTTTTCATGCCAAAATTAGCTCTGTTTTGACCCAAATTTACTCCAAATTGAGTTGTGATTGTGTGAGTCACCTTCCCTAGCCGATCATCAACTTTTCCTAATTGATTCAAGACTCCCAATCACTCCTTTCTAACTCATAAATCATTTCTACTCTTCTCTCAATCAATTTCATGCTAACTCCATTTCTTCTTCTTTGAAAGGCTATCAAATCTTGTTCACTCCCAATCAAACTTAGTCCTCTCCTCAATCAAGCATGTTAACTCTTCAATCAAATGAGTTAACTCTTCAATCAATTTCCCCCTCTTATGTGCCTCTCTAAGCTATAAATACCCCTCACCTCTTCATTATTTCTCAAGTTGGAGAATGCTCTTCTCTTCTTCACAAGATTTTCCAAGCTTCTTCACAAGACCTTAAACCTCTTAGTCTCTTTCTTTAGTTTTTCAAAGCTTCAAAACTTTCATTTCATTAGTTTTCATTGTTGCAAATCTTTAGAGCTTCCCCTTTGGGAGGTAAATTCATTATTGTAGCCATTCATTAGCTTTGTTTTTGCTCCCCCCTTAACATTCTTATGTTCTTCCCATGACATAGGTGCCTTTTTCTTTTAGTTGTATTACCTAAGATTTTCAAAAATTTTCATTTAGTATTGTTACACTTGCCAATTGTCAAGCACAAGTCCTTCACTCATAGATTTCATAGCTCACCCAATCCAAGCTTTCATAGCTCGCTTCGAATCAAAAGAAATTCAATCCATGTCACCAAGAGGAGTATCCCATTGTTGCAGAGGAAAGGAAAGGTTGCTACATGATGGATTTTTGAGGATATGCCAAGCTCATGCACCAAAGAGGATACAGGTTCTTTATGCTTTCAATAGTTAATTAAATCATCTTTGCTCAAGTGGTAATAGTAATCTTGTTGTTACAATTTCCTTGATAGTTTTATTTCAAGTTGCTTAGATTAGCTTTGCTTTAAGTAGTTAAATTGAAATTATAGATTACTTTCATTCCAAATATTCTTAGATTAAACCAAAAATTGCTTTCAAAAATACAAAAAACATAGTATAGCTTGCATTAGGAAAAATCATAGTAGATTGCATACATATTTCAATTTCTAGTTTAATTAGATCAAATTATATTCGATTGAGAAAAGGAACCAAAAATTGGATTACATTCATAAATTAGTTGCATACATCAAAAACACAAAAAAAACATCAAAACATTACAAAACTCAAAGCCCTCGATTCAATCATGAGGAATATCTCAAAACACAAGGTCAAACCCTCCATACCACCATGAGGTACAATTCATAATTCAAAAGTCAAACTAGGCAAACCCTAGGCCAACTCTTGGTCAACCCTAGTTAACTCATTCTTCTCTAAAGCATTTGATCTGCCCAAGAGTTAGAGGTGAGTGGGCTAGGGCTATCCTTGAGGAGATAGATGAAATACATCCTAGACCATAATTGATACAACAAGCAATTCAAGAACAAGAACAAACCCTTAGGATCATCCAAACAATACATGACTATGAAAACCATCTAGAACACCAAAGAAACATCAACGAATACAACTGACATTCATCTAGACATTGGAACACAAGGAATCCTAACAATAGATCAATGGCCAGTGACCCTTCGTGTCATAAGGTTATCTCCACCATCACGGTCATAGAACAAACAACAGGCCCTAAAATTAGTTGACCGCTCTCCACGACATTCTAATCCCATGAGAATAAAACCACCCCCAAGTTACATCTCCACTCAACTAGCTTCTGCCACGAGAGCGGGAGTGACTTGGAGGTCACCCACGGCAAGGAGATGGTTTATGTGATGTGTCAAAGCTGACTCATTCACGTTTACGCTTGAGTCATGTTTTGGGTAGTACATATTTTGGTGAACCTGATGTGAAGAGTAAATCCTTTTGAGATGGGTTCTTTCACATTTTTTCACATTTCTTCCAGTCCACTTTCATGTTTCACTTCCTGCAATGCCCACTCAGGAAATATCAATAAATAATAATAAAAATTGTTAAAGTAGAAAGAAATACTTAAAAATATAATAAGTTGATAGAAGAAAATTTACTTAAAATTTAGATTTTGACTAAACATAAGTTTAACATCATTCATTGAAGATGGAAATTTAAGATATAATCTCTTCTTATACAATTACAATCAACTACAATAGATGCCATTTCATAATCCACTCATAAAGATGGAAAAACTCTTCCTTAGCTTCAGTATCTTACTTGATAACATACATGCAACTGCACAACTAAATGTAGACATTAGTTCACAAAGTCAGAAAATAAAAATCAATTGCATAACATGACTAGCCTAAGGCCCTAAGGGCTGACCTAATGTCTTGGGAGCTCATAATGGCCTTGCCTATGTATATGTAGCACAGAGATGTCGTAGTTCAAAACTTAAACTTCCATTCACAAGATAATATCATAAAAGAAATATATATAAAGCATTCTCATAACCAAACTATACTGATACAAGTATTAGTGCAGACCGTTATATAAAAAATACATCATTTCAAGTCATAAGTCTAAACATTCAATATAATAATTATCTATCTTCATTTCTTGTTTTCATAGTCAAAGAACTTGTAAGGGTATACCTTGATTCCTTCTACAAGAATATTGTTTCCTCTTAGATGTCGACTAAACATTTCTTCAACTACCAACTTTTGAGTAACAAAACCTATAACTCTTTCGACTGGACCAATCATTCATACCATACCAAACTATTATGTGTCTAAATACTAAAGTTAAGCTACCTTTAAACAATTCACCTATAAGTTCACAAGATATTCTAAACATGCTGATCAAACTCATACTAGCGAACCACAAACAAAGGTCATGTGTTTTAACCAAAACATAATACCAATCCTTCAAAAGTAAGATACACATAGAAGTCAACATCCAGTTAGATCTGGTTATACTTTCATCTATTCTCCAAGTACTTATTCATTGGGAATGGTTCATAAAATAACATAATTAACATATTCTAAGCTCTAGGAAGAATAACAGAAAAGTTTAAGTGAAGAAGTATTACAATAATGATACTAAGATGATATTAAAACTAATACCATTCTTTATCTCCATAAGTTTGATTCCTTCTTTAAATAGTAAAGATAATATAAAACAATTTAAGGATGTTTTAAAGAGACTATTAATGATAGTATGACCTAGAACACTAAAATAACATTCCTTCTAGTCATGAATCTAGACTCTAGGACTCAACCAAACTTAACATTACTAATTCATCAACCCAACCTCATATCATACTACCACAAAACTTCATTTGATTTACTAAGACCAATAATTTAATTTTCTAATTCTAAACAATAAATTCTTGCATCATATTAGAAATATCATACTTTAAACGACTATAACATGCTAACAACATTATCAATATATCTCAAGATAGTAGCATACCTTAGCATCAATACACACCACCATAAATAATTGCAAAAGTACAAAATACATTCATGACACAATTGCTTTCATCTTCCTTTGTACATATAAGATCACAAGGATCAACATCTATATCTCCATGGACTATAAAACTCTTATACCTGAATGTCTATGATCTCAATCAAGGATCGGCTCTCTACTCCAGTCTGTTAATAACGACTTAAAGCCTTCAAGGATTCGAACCGAAATTAATGATAACGACATTGCATACCAAAAGGAATTATATGACATTGCATTCCATAATAACTTTACATTCAATGTACATAACAGCCGAGTAAGAAATAATGAATAATCCTTCAATGTTACAAACTTTATATTAAACGATTTCATTGAATTAAATGGAATCAAAACTCTTAAGACCATATACACATGGTGTCACCGATATACAGCTTTCTTGGCCTTTTTTTACATTAAGGAACTAGAAAATCCTTTTCTTATTACTCGAAGACAACAAGAAAATGTTACAAGAATATAATAATCCAGTCTACTGAAAATTATGCATTTCATTACTACCTATCAGATCATAATGAGATTACTTATGATAAAATAGAAGATGTCAAAAGCTTTAAGCCAAAACTCTGGCGTTGTTAGAAGGGAATCGATTGTTCTAGCAAGATGGCTCTAGTGAAGGCACTCAAAAATTGAAAGCAAAGGTTCAAATGAAGGTAGGTGAGATCTCCATGCCAGCGCATGAGAAAATGGCACAGATTGAGGCATCAAAAAGAATCTTCTTAAGACTAGAATTAATACAGTAGCATATATTTATTTTAATAAAAAGTTGAAGAGGTGTTAAAAGAAACATGCACTCCAATAAAGGACGTGGGTCTTATTAAATGGTGAAAAGCAAAGGCATTCCGACGTGAAGGTTTTAATGATTGGCTCCACGAAGCTAGGAGTGCATATACATTGTCCTGAGAAAGATCTCTAACAAGAGCTTATAATCTCTTTAGAAAAAATTTTTTATCGAAGACTAGATTGTAGATAAGAACAAGATAACTCACAACTATTAAATGTAATGCTTTGTGTTCAATTTTGAAAGACTATAGATCTCCAGTCCAAATGTCTTTAACGGAGAAAGTAAAATTATTGGTTTCGTTTTCAACAAGAGATACGAACAGAAATAGTAAAACTCCATTAATAATACCAAGGCATCTTTTCCGCAGGCTAAAGGATTAGTAACTTGGTAGGTTGCCAAGAATCTAACGTTTCACATTCTAGAAGGTCCAACAAAAATAGAAACATCAAGTAGTCGAGCAAAATCTAGTCATGCATGCAAACATATTATATATCACATAATTTCCCTCTAGAGAACAAAACCTATAAACGTTTTAGGTTTAATACAATATAAGATTCGATATCTATCGAACAACATTAAAAAGAAGAACAAAATCTATCATGCAAGACTTTAAACCCAATTTAATCCAAGTCTACAAAGGCATTTCACCCATAAGGCTCTATTACACAACATAACCCAGTTCAATCCAAGCTTGGAAAACATTTTCTATACAATCCACCTACAAAATAAGTGTCTCACTTGACATATTAATACCCAAAAATAATTCTATCTACTGAATGGCAACAAATCTGAACCCAATTTCATAAAGCTCATAAGAAAGGAAGGCTAATCCAAAACCCTAGAACCTACACGTGGATATAATGCACAATAGCATATGGAGCCCAAGCATGATTCAACATCTCAGTAGATGGTATATATGCAGCCATAGTGAAACTAATTCAAAATATCGTGCAGTGGGGGTAACAATAAAAGCATACCTTTCTCTTTTGCTCATCTGGGTTGCCAAGGCTTATCAACAAATTGAGATCTTAAACTCACCCACCTATTGCACTACGATGAAATTTTAAGCACCCCACTCTGCTCCAATCATTACCATAAATAATGATCTCTGACCCAGCCAGTCAAACTATTGCAGGTTATACATATATATCGACTACTTGGCTCTCTCTTTTTTGAAATCATGTTACTGTGCTTCCTTTTGCAGACCTTCTTCATTTTTCCACTTTTGCCCCTCCCCCTTCTCCACTTCTTCCATTTTCTTTTAAAACTACACAACATGACTTTTTGTCTTCCACCAGAAAGTGACACCAAATAAAAATGACTCTTCAACTTGTCGTCATCCAAATACTCATTAAATTAATTATTCAAGAGAAATATAACCAACTAATTATAAAAATGTCACAATTAATAACTAAGTTCCAGTTATGCCTTACACTTCTATAATCATTCCATTCATCCTGTGGTGTTTCCTACACCATCAATCTAGGGCAAAGTCACACAAAGATTAGGGGAATTGCCCCTCTAATGAAACTAGCACATGTTTAGATCCAATAGCTTCAATCTCAAATCAATCAAACTCAAAAGACACAAAGGGGACCCAACAAGATCCCCACAACATTGACCAAATAAAAACATACCAAGTGAATGTTTAGTCTGAGATCCATCAACAAGACCAACCCATAACAAGCCATAGGAAAATGGCCACCCAAATGGACAATGAGGTGAGTCGTCAAAAGAACTTACAAGAAGCTTGGGAGACACAAAAATCCCTCCATGTAGTGCATAAAGATAAAAGATCTACGACATGTCAAGTGTCATCATAAAGAAAAAGTGGGGTCACTCAAACCCCAATACCAAGCAATCCATCTCAAGGTTGTAAAACTCAAAGAATGGAGGAAGCCTCACTCAAATACCATCTAGAAACCTTGGTCCAATGAATCAGGACCCTTGAGGCTAGAAATGCTAAACAAGTTTGTGAAAATGAAATTGAGGAAAAACCTAGGGCATAGGGAAATCCTTTCCTTGATAAGATTGAATCAAACAGGGGGTAACACAGAATCTCCCTCATCTAAACTTCCATGAAACATTCATGCCTCCCTTTCCCTAATCATTTAACATGACAAGTCTCAATTGAGTAGGTGGGTTTCCTATAACACCAAATCAACCACAAATGATCCCACCTAATTTTCAAAACATAAACATGACACCATCTAGTTATCCAACTTTTTTAGGATATCAACAATCTACCATACCCTTTCAACAACTGCAAAAAGCTCCACCTAAAGGGCTAATGTTTGGGGGAACAATACCCTCTACACATAACCCCCTCTTAGAAACATACCTCGAGTATTTAAAGGAGCCTCTTGACTACAACATTCGTCAAGTCATACTACCACATAATCTTCCTAAGCTTCCAAAATTTAAAGGAGAGGGTGATCCCAACTCTCATATCAAGGCTTACATCACAGTAGTGTGGGAACTCCTTCCTTGGGATGGGGTGGTAGCAAAGATTTTTCCAAAGACTTTGGAGGGTATCACTCTAGATTGGTACTATCAACTTTCAAAAGCATCAATCCACTCTTTTAGGCAACTCATTGATCAATTTGTGGTTGCCTTCAACATAAACAAATTGGTCAAGACAGGAATATGATAATTTTTAACAATCAAGAAAGAAAACAATGAGTCATTCACACATTTTATCACATGATGGAGGAAAGTTATCCATTCCTCAACTAGCGCACCAAACATGGATCATAAGGAACTTTGTGATCTCTTCTTACACACTATCAACGATGACATACAAGGAGGAGTTCAAAAACTCCCTTACAAATCATATGAAGAAGTGCTTGAAAGTGCCCTTAGAATTGACCTAGCTGTTGTTAATAGTGGAAAAAGGGAGTATGATGTCAATGGAAGGTTGATAAACCACGATAGAAATAACAAATCCTTAAAGAACAATCAAAACATAGATGGGTCAACAAACATTTAACTATCCAAGAACAATAACAATTGTGACTATAATAGTCATACAAATTTGGGGAGCCAAAATGTCAACAACTACCTGCTAAGAATCAACAAGAAGTCATAAAACCATCATCATAAGCCTCAATATTACAATCATGATAAATACTACCCATTTCACAAGAGAAGGGGGCATGATATCAAGTCATGTTAGTAGTACCATCACTTCATATCAAACCTCCCAAAATGTCAACGACAAGCATTCATGGACACATTCTCACAAGATGAAATAAATAGTCCCAAAAGTCATCAAAATTCTTTTGATCAAAACACCTTAGGCCTTGTGGAATTAGATAAAGATCGAGAAATTTATGTCACCCAAGGACTAGAATGACAAGATGACACCTCCAAAAATTCAAAATTTTCTCACATGTTAGAACTTCTCAAGAGTTCTCCTACACATAAGAATTCTCTCCTAAATGCCTTAGATTTAGGCCATCTAGTTCAAAACACTCCAAATGAAACGTATTCTTCAACATTTGATTTTGAAAAGTTACCCTCAGATAATCACATAGCCAAATAGGGTGATCTCCCCCTCTGTTTAATAGTCCAAGCTCAAGACTATTCCATCAAGCATTTAATGATTGGCGATGGGTCTAAAATCAACATAGTATCTTTCTCCCTTCTTTAAAGAATGGGTTATGATGAAACAGAAATCACATGAGAAAATTCCATCCTTAGAATTCATGATAACCCAAACATTCAAACCATAATTATGGTCAATCTTCAAATCACATTGGGTCCCAAAACTCTCCCAACTAAATTTTATGGCATCAATGAAGAAACCACTTACAACATGATCCTAGGAAGGCCTTGGATCCATAGGATGAGGATTGTTCCCTCCACATTATTTCAAGAAATCCACTTTGCGCACATGGGATAAACCCATGTCATCAAAGGAGATCTTGATCCTTTCAGCCTTTATAGAGTTAAACAAATCAAAAAGAAGGGAAATACCATGGAAACCACCAGTGACCCAAAAATCAACACTTTTGAAAAAGGAGAGACATCAAAACAAATTATATGAAAGTGGGCAACAAGAGAATTCCCCTTCAATCCCCACTCAGCAAAATCTTATGCTTCATCAACTTAGCAAATATTCTGATTGATCCAGACATGAGAATCCATATAGTCAAGACTACCACTAGGTAAAAAGGAGAACCAAAACCCACCCAGAAACTAGGAGAGTCAACACCACCATCATTTGCCCCTCAAAAGTTCAAAACAAGCATTGAAAATTGACAAGAATAGAAAATGATAAAGCTAGGGGTAAACTCATCAAACAATGAAACATGTGAGTACACGAAACTCCTCAATGAATACAAAGACATTTTTACACCAAGTCTTTGAGTGTCCTTACAAAGACTTTCAAGTGAAGTTCAAACCAAATTGGATAGGTCCATATGTAGTTATGGAAGATGTCTGAAATGACACTACCTCTTGTGCATTATGGAAGGAGGAGAGTTCAGTATCTCAAAATGTTGTAAAATCCTATAAAATTAAAAAAATCAAAAAGTTCAAAAATCCATAAAAAGCATAAAATCATGAAAAATCAAAATTTTGCATTCTTCATTATGTTCCATCATGCATTTTATGAGTGTCATGTTCTTGTTTGATTTTTGTCCTAGTAAGGAATCTAAGGATTCTTATGTATAGGTTGACCCTTTGATCTTTTGAGATCCCATAATAAATCATGTTTACTACTTAACACTATTCCCTTATTACATTCCCCAATGATTCTAATCAAAGCCTAACTCTTAGCTCTAAATTGATCCTAGTCTTAACAATCCATGATGTTAAGTCTAAGCAAAGTTAGTCTTCAAACCTACAATACTCAATAGAAGCTTGAAATTAGACCTCCCCAATTCCTCCTTAGTAGAAGGGAAGTTCAACTGGATAGTGAAAACGTTTGGTGGCACTTAGCCCCTTATCTTTCCTAGCCAAAAACACCAGGAAGATCATAACTCTATAGGAAACAATCTAAAATACAAGTGAATAAAAAAATGGATGATAGAAAAAAAGAGTAGTAGCTAAATATCCAAAGAATACAAGCATCCAAAAAGTCTCAAAGCATCCCAGCACTAGCAATCTAAAAGTCAAAAAAATAAAAAATAAAAATAAAAAGAGAAAAGATAAGAAAAATATACAAAAAGAGTGAAAAGAGAGAACATTTTTGATGTCTGTACTCTCAAGTGGAGATAAGTCTAAGCTCAAAACTATGAGAGTGGCATCTATCAAAGAAAGTGAGGTACAAAGCACACACACACACACACTAGCTGAGCAATACTAGGAGTCTAGATATCTTTAGGGCCAGATTCTATTTTGGAGTCATTTTCCTTTACCCCAGGTCTATCTTGTTGGCCATCCTTTGATCTAAGTCTAACAAGTGCTAATAAAATTTGTTGCTTGTCTAAATTGAAAGCTTGTCAATATGTTTGTCTAGATAAGGATTAGTGTTTAGCCTTTAGCAAAGCCCAAAATTCAAAAGCATTCCATCTCCTCCCCATCCCCACTTGAGTTCCAAATCCTATCTCAAAGGGTTAATAGGTCTCTTATACCAAGATAATTTGTAATCCCCTAAGTCAAAAATCTTACTAAAGAGCAGTCACATTGTTTGTTCCATCATGCAATCATCATGTCAAAAATCAAAAAAATAAAAGCAATAAGTTTATGTCGTAACTCATGACATTTTATAGGATTAGAAATGTGTTGCATTCCCTCATCTGCCCCTGCATTTTAGACACATTTCATCTCATCCATATCATAAAAAGACAAAAACAAATTGCATCATCCATATGTGATCATCATAGGTATGCATTTTTATAAGAAAAATAAAATCTCTAACCAACCATATGCACAAGAGGGAAAGTGAAGTACAAGATGTCGACTAAAGCTACGTATTAATCTCAACTAATCAGGCCTCACATCAATAAGTGCAAAACAATGTTTGAGAGCAAGTCACTCCTCCAACAAGTCAAAAGAGCAAAATTATGCACTCAAGCATGCAAGTCTCCCCTTGCAAGGGGGAAAGGGTATAAATTTGTCAAATAAACATAGGTCTCTCAAAGACCTCAAGGAACATCAAGTCAAACCTTCGTATAATCTCCAGAAAAACCATAAAAAATAAAAATTTGGAAAACCTAAAAATTTGTAAAACCTCAAAAATCCTTAACAATTGAATATGTTCTTCAAATTTTGCAATAAAAGAAGAATTCGTTCTTCTCTTTATCTTAGAAAATGTTTTATTTCCATAGTGCTCTTGCACCCGCATTGTGTGATTTCAATCTTGTAGATCCCATGGCGAAGCAAAACAACTAGGGTATACTTATGATGCAATCTACTGAACGTTTGCTCATTTCAATTTTAGTACTCATTTTTAAATATTTCAAATGTTGAACTAACACTGGTTATTTTAGGCACAATTAGAGGAAATTGACAACAGGTAAGGCCTATTTTGAGAAGAGTACCTACCTTTCATGTAGACTACCATCCCTGAGGGGGAAAATATGCAAGCACAAAAAAGAAGCATGGACTTACATCGAAATCCTATGATGAGCTGTAATCCTAAGCATTCTTCTTGGAAACACGTGGATTGGATTTCCCTTCTTCATCCTTTCTTTCCTAACCCCTAGCCAACCCATGAAACCCTGTTCCTTCTTCATTCCCCCTTTGTCACCATTTAATCTTCTTCACTTTTTGGCCTTGTCAACATGACCTCCAAGTGTCATAACATGGGAAATTCATCTTCCCTAAGTCCATTTCATCTGTTTCAAACCACTAGAGGCCTCCATTTAACCTCCCAGACCTATCCACAGTTTTAGTTTTTGCCTATATTTCCTCCTTTCTGGGTCACCCCCTTTTATTCTAGGGTCACCCCCTGGGAGATCCTACTGGTGAACTGGGGAATCCTACTTAATTTGTCCTTTTGACCAATCTCAAAAGCTAGATGGCATCTTTTCCCTTCCAAGACCATGCTCCAACCATTAGTTTTCACCCAGGAGTCCTCCTTCCTAGGGTCACCCCTCTTTACTTAGGCTCGCCCCTAGGGAATCCTATGGTGGCCCCCTGGGTGACCCTACTGGTGAACTGGGGGATCCTGTCATGTTTTCATTTGCAAGTTCATCTTCATTTTAGGTCAAAAATAAGATCTGATTTGACTGGGTGACCTTGATTGCGTGAGTCACCTTCCCTAACTGATCATCAACATTTCTTGACTGATTCAAGACTCCCAACCACTCCTTTCTAACTTACAAATCAATTCTACTCTTCTCTCAATCAATTTCATGCTAACTCCATTTCTTCTTCTGTGAAAGGTTATTAAAGCTTGTTCACTCCCAATCAAACCCAATCCTCTCCTCAACCAATCTTGTTAACGCTCCAATCAAATGAGTTAACTCTTGAATCAATTCCCCCCTCTTATGTGCCTCTCCAAGCTATAAGTACCCCTCACCTCTTCATTATTTCTCAAGTTGGATAATGCTCATCTCTTCTTCACAAGCTTTTTCAAGCTTCTTCACAGGCCCTTGAGCCTCTTAGTCTATTTCTTTTGTTTTTCAAATCTTCAAAGATTTCGTTTCATTAGTTTTCATTGTTAGAAAGATTCAAATCTTTCCCTTTGGGAGGAAAATTCATTATTGCATCCATTCATTAGCTTTGTTTTTGCTCTCCCCTTCACATTCTTATGCTCTTCGTAGGACGTTGGTGCCTTTTGCTTTTAGTTGTATTGTCCAATATTTTCAAAAAGCTTCATTTAGCATTGTTACGCTCACCATTTTTCAAGCCCAAGTGCTTCAACCATAGCTTTCATAGCTCACCCAATCCAAGCTTTCATAGCTCACTTCGAATCAATAGCCATTCAAGCCCTATCACCAAGAGGAGTATCCTGCTACAGTAGAAGAAAGGAAAGGTTGCTACACAAAGGATTTCTTAGGATATGTCAGGCTCATGTGCCAAAGAGGATACAAGTTCTTTATACTTTCAATAGTTAATCAAATCATCTTTGCTCTTGGGAATAGTAATCTTGTTGCTGCAACATCCTTGATAGGTTTATTTCAAGTTGATTAGATTAGCTTTTCTTTGCTTTAATTAGTTAAATTGCAATTCTAGATTAATTTCATTCCAAGTATTTTTAGATTAAACTAAAAACTACTTTCAAAAATATAAAAAAACATAGTATAGCTTTCATTAGGAAAAATCATAGTAGATTGCATACATATTTTAATTTCTAGATTAATTAGATCACTTTATATTCGATTGAGAAAAGGAACCAAAAATCATATTGCATTCATAAATTAGTTGCATACATCAAAAACACAATAAAAACATTAAAAAATTAGAAAACTTGAAACCCTCTATTCAATCATGAGGAATCTTTCAGAACACAAGGTCAAACCCTCAATACCACCATGAGGTTCTATTCACAATTCTCAAGTCAAACTAGGCAAACCCTAGGTCAATTCTTGGTCAACCCTAGTTAACTCATTCTTCTCTAAAGAATTTGATGTGCCCAGGAGTTAGAGATGAGTGGGTTAGGGCTATCCTTGAGAAGATAGATGAAATACATCCTAGACCACAATTGACACAACAAGCAATTCAAGAACAAGAACAAACCCTTAGGATCATCCAAACAATACAGGAATATGAAAACCATCTAGAACACTAAAGAAACATCAAAAAATACGATTGACATCCATATAGGCATTGGAATACAAGGAATCCTAGTAGGAGGTCAATGGCCAATGACCCTTAGGGTCATAGGGTTATCTCCACCATCACGATCATAGAACGAACAACAACAAACAACCCTAGAACTCGTTGACCTCTCTCCATGACGTTATGATCCTGTTGCAAGTATGTACAGTCAGTGTTATTGATTTCAACAAGCTTGTATTATCATTGGTGTCAACTATGTCAATTGTGTGAGTAAGAAATAGTGCAAGAGTATGAATAGTCAGTGTTGAGTGGATACTATCTCTGATGTTGAGGTTGTTGCATTGGTATGAGCTATTTGGTTGAATTGCTTTGCTGAAGATGATTTTATTTCTTTGAAGAGGTGTTGAAGATGTCAAGAATATGTTTTTGTTGGCTGGGTTCCAAGTGATTTTGAGAAAATTTGATTAATAAAGGGAACAATGCGTTGAAGTGGCATTCTAGTTTATAGAGTAGTGTTCTAGTTTTGTTCTGCATTTCCTCTATGTGGAAAATGTGTCTTTGCATTTTGGATATGTTGTTCAGAGATGTTGAGAGATTTTGTAGTCTGAATGTTGTGTTCCGGTTCATTATATAGTAGGAATTTGTGTCTAGGAGAAATGTCTTTGCTCTGTATTTCTCCACAAAAAAGTTTTAGGTCTTGAGGTTCTGAAATTGTGCTTATAAGGTTTATATATTTCTTCTGTTGAAGTTGTTCATGGTTTGGTGCTCTGGAAGTTGATTTCTAGAGATACAGTGTATGACAAAGATAGTTAATCATACTGGATAAATAGATTAAGGATTGTGCGGCAGGTGAAAGTCGTTGCGAAGGAATTTGTTGGATTTCATGGTGTTAGGATGTTCATGGAATACTCTAGATTGTGTTGAAGCCTTGCATGTGGTCTGCAAGTCATCTTTGGGTTTGAGGAAGGGTGTACTTATAAAAGTTCATTATGTTAACATAGGTTTGGCCGACCTTGGGTGTTTACACTAATTGCAGAGGTGCTTCTGTGATTGTGAGAGCATGAAGTGGTGTGCTTGGATGTATTTAGGTCTAAGCTAAGATGTGTTGTGGTCTACCTTCATTCCTTTCCACCGCGAGAATGTTTAGGTCCAGACCTAATTTGAATTTACATAAGCAAGGTGTTATGCTGACCTTGGAGAATGTTTTCAAGGTTGATGATGGTATAAATAAGTGTCAAGGAATCATGATTAGAAGTGTGTACAATGGATGTGATGTGAATAATAGTGTTGTGAATGTGTGGTGCAGTACAAGGCTTCATGTGTTATACTAGAAGCAATGAGCAGACTGTTGGCAAGAGATAGTGGTAGGCATGATAAGTGTTTTCATTGATGGCAACTAAGTCTCTACTACACATCCGCATTTCATAATTTGCCCATACCAGAAATTAGATTGCAGATTTGTCTAAGTCCAGGAAGTCAAGAATAGAGTGTGTGATAGGGTCCGGTATCTTGGTCCAGATCTCATTGGGAGTAGATCAAAGTTTGTTGCAAATCTAAGGGAGTCATAAGAATTGTCAGGATAATCTAAATCCAAAGTTTTGGCCTCCGGTGATGAAGGATTCAATAGTTATTAGCATCTGAGTATCGGGTTAATAGTTTGATAGAACAAGCAGAAGAAGAACAGGCCAACCTTGTAATTGATCTTGGTTCTAGATGTATGGAAGTTGTTGGTTGGACAAGTTGTGATGATCAGTGATAGCAGCCAACCTAAGTAATGATTTCTGAGTGCAAGTTTTGGTCCACGTTACAAGTGTTCATGGATTTAGCTGACAGAGTAGAATTCTCAATAAAGTTCTAAGTGTTCTTTAATTTGACTGAAACGTGGTTGAAGATCACATTGTGGATATATATAGTAGATGGATTTGAATGATTTTGGTGTGTGTGTAATGTGACTATGGAATAAGTGTGAAAGACTAGAGATCTAAGATTCAAATGTGAGCAGAATAGTGAAAAGGGCAGAGTGAAGATGAAGTATATCAAGTCAATATTTTGTGCTTAACTGGAACTAAATCCTTGCATTGATAGATGCTAATTATCAGTTCAATCTCATTGCAATCTTCTTTCTGTAGGCAGTGAGCCTTCTATAGGTAGTAAGCCTTCTTTGAGCAGTGAGCTCTGGGCAGTGAGCCCAAATGCATGTGCATTCCCCTTTGTAATACTTTTAACAGTGTATAATCTTTGTGGGTTAACCCTCACCATGGATTTTCCCCTAACTGGGTTTCCACATCAAAAATCTTGGTGTCAAGTGTGTTACTTATGTTTCTGCTCATGTGTTATTTATTCATGCTTTAATGTTCATAGTATCATTAATTTAATTAGAAGTTTTAAAAGAGGATTAAAGGCAGAAAAGTTTAAATTGTGTGACAACTGATTCACCCCCCCTCTCAGTTATCCAGACCAATTCCAACAATTGGTATCAGAGCAAGGTTCCTTTGAAAAAGTTTAACAGCTTAAGGAAGATCTGGGAAGGCAATAAAATAGATGAATATAACCTTCAAGGGCAACTTAATCTCGCCCTAGAAGATCTTGAGCAGTCCAGAGCAGGAGATCAAGAGCTACAAGAAAATCTCAAAAAGATTGAAGACTTCATTGAGATTCTAAAAGGAAAATTGAGCAAATCAAATGAAAAGGGGAAGGAGCAACCTCTTCAGCTGGGAAATCATTATGAAGACAAGGCCCTAAAAGAGAAGACAAAAGAATGTGAAAAGTTATCTAAAGAAGTTGTTGTCCTAAAATATGAGATGGAATCTGGGGTGATGAGATTAACCAAGGAAATTGAAGATAGGAAGAAAACAGAAGAAGAGATGAAACAAAATCTGAAAGAGAGTACTAAAGAATGTTGTAGATTGAATGGAATAGCTGGTCTCCTAGAATCTAATCTAGAAGAAAGAAAAGATAATGAGAGAGAACTTGAGAGACAAATTATCACTCTCAGACATAACCTAGAAGTTGTAAATGAATACAAGGAGAAGTTCAAGATAAGCTTAGGTAAACTTGAAGCACTGCTTGAAGGACAGAAAAAGGCTGATGATAAGCATGGTCTTGGATATGAGAAAGGTGAAAGTTTCAGATCCAGACAGAGAAATTTTCAACCAAGGAATGGGAGAAACAAAACTAGAAAACCTCTAGTAAGACAGCCAAATGCTCAAAGATATCCATCTTTCAATCGAAATTGTTTCAACTACAATAAATTTGGCCATAAAGCTACTCAGTGCAAAAGCAGAGTAAATCAAAATGATCCATCCTTCTCTGGTCAATGCTTCAAGTGCAAGAGGTATGGTCATAGATCTAATGAATGTAGAAGTATGATAATGAATAACTCTGATGGAAATTCTTTCAATGGCTACTATTTTGCTTGCAATGGATTTGGGCACATGGCTAATCAGTGTAGATCAAGAGGAAATCAAGTATATAAGAAAGGAAATGTTGTGTACTTTAATTGCAATAAATCTGGTCATATTGCAAGATTCTGCAAAAGCAAGAATAATGGAAGAAGAGGTCCGATAAATAGAAAACCGGATGAGCTGAGACAAGATAAAGGCAAAAGAAAAATTGATGTGAATGAGATACAGAGCGAAATGAACAAGATTTGGGTGAAGAAATATACAATGAAAAATGGTGATGGGTCTGCATCGGAATCTGGTGCTGACAATTCCTCCGAGAATTAAATTAGGAGCTCTGGCTTAGGGGGAACTGCATTGAACATCAAATTCCCCCAATCAGTAAGTGGGTGCTAGGATATGACAATGAGAGAAGATATTTTGAAGTGTTTCAAAACTTTTGGAAGGATTTCTGAAAGGACAAAAGTTGATATGGAAATCAGAGTAATTCATGAAGAACAGTTCAAGAAGCAGAGTAATCAGATGGAGTTAGGGAAGTGCATTTATTACAATGTGAAATTGGGTTTTGCGAAGGATAAAAGGTCACTTAATCATGCATTTTAACCACTTTGCATTCGAAGGAAACAAGTAGAAGAGATTTTAAGCTACAAATTCAGAGATTGAAGAATGAAGAGCGAATTCAATCGGTAATTAATCAACCCTAACCTCGCGGAAGAAAAAGGTACTTCTCTGTAAATATTTGGATCTAAAATCTATTGAGATGGCTTCTCATCATGTTATTGACATTACTGAAAGGCCTTGACCCAAATTTAAGAAACATCCTCACAAATCAACAAAAGTCGACCCGCTAGGTGCTTTTTCAAGTGTTATGTATGGTGTGCTTTATGTTGAAGATATTAGGGTTTATATTCATGCAAACATAGATGAATTTGGTGATTCAAGGTATGTAGAGTTGTTTGAGAATCATCTTAGGGGTGAAAATCATGATCTTAAACCCAAGTATAAGGCATTACATGATAAACACTTCATTCAGATTATGGGGTTTTCAACATTTGATGAAGATGAATGGGACCTATATGTTTTGAGTCGGATGCATGATGAATTCATTTGGCTATTAAAACCATTCAAGATTACTAAGGATGTTATCAGAATTATGACTAGGTTAAACTCAACCGATGGATTACCCATGTTAAAATCTATGAAAAACCAAACTGTTACTGATGCAATATCATGCCCACATTTCCCATGCAATCATGACATGCATCACATGTGTCATGTGGTCATGACATGAAATATCAAAAAAATTCCATGCTTCCTTAGAAACCCCCTCGCATGTGTAAGCGTGCTCAGTGGTGTACGCTTAAGGCGTAAACAAAATAGTTGAATGCGGGGTAATACGTACACATGCACATACCAAACGCAATGAAGGCCAACTAGGGGGTCAACACGATGCAGTTAACGTCGCCAATAGGGTTAGGATCAACGATCGTAACCCTAAGTCAACCTATATGAATGAAGGGATTTTGATGTAAGTCAAAATTAATAGCCAAAAATCAAATGCATGAGGGAATGATAAAATACCAAAATTAAATGACAATACTCAGCGAAAACAATATTATAATCCCAAATAGGGTTAAACTTCACTAACCTAACTAAACCCTAAATTCTGGGAAAATCTGGCAGCATAATGCCTCACGGGCATGAGTAGGGTTTATTGTACTAAAACTAATTTTATTCAAAAGGTTTACTGATTTGGATTAATAAATTATTTACATCTCACTAGTTGCATAGGTAATACAGTTGATTAAGTTAATTGAACATTTTTCAACAAAGTTCGATCATTTATTCTCCTTCACGTTTTCTATAATTTTATATGTTTTTCAATGAAGTTCAAACAATTTGTTCTCCTTCACATTTTCGATAATTTTAAATATTTTTCAACAAAGCTCGATCAATTTGTTCTCCTTCACGTTCTCTATCAATCAGAGTTATCTTTGTGTTGTTTACATTTTTCCTAATTTCTTGGTAGATCAGATCTCAGAAATGGATTTACTAATTTCATTTAAATGGTTTACTAGGTTTCTGAGTCGGGTTTAAAACAACGTTTAATTTAATTCCATTAATTAAATTGTCTCAAGAAGATTAAAAGAATATTAAATTTTAATTAATAACGTTTTGGTTTACATCTTTTCTCACGGAGTTAGATTTCCCAACCCGATTGTTTAAAAATAACTACCTCTTAATATTTTAATTGTATTAAATTATTTCCACCTTGCCCTGAATTTCTTCCAACAATAAAATATAATTTTCTTTATGAGTGAAAACCCTATTTTTATCATTTTCTCCTCTTTGTTTTTCGCTTTTATCTTTCTTTCTCTTTTTCTCATTTTCTCATTTTCTTATTTTTTTCTGTTTCCTTGTGTTTTGATTTGCAGATCTAATGGCCACATATGAAATGCATATGATGGCTATATATATATATATATATATATATATATATATATATATATATATATATATATATATATATATATATATATATATATATATATATATATATATATATATATATATATATATTGTTTATAAAACTAGACTTTCTTTTCATATATGGATTTTTTTTTGTTTCCTTTTGCAAAAATGTGAAATCCCTAAATTTTATTTTTTTTGTTTTGATGACAGTCCCAAGTGTAGGAACCGTGGAGTAGAGGTTGGCGGCAGTGGCATTCAATGGAGGCCAATGCAGTCATGGTGGCGGGATCCGGTGGTGGAGAGGAGGAAGGAGGTGTAAAGGGCCGCAGAGGCTACAGAGCGGAGGAGTTGTTGAGGGTCAGCAATGCAGTGGGGAGGCGAGGCTGGCGGCGGTGCTACGAACGACGTGGAGAGGAGATGTGGTCTATGGGGGTTTGTAGAAGGGGGAGTGTGGGGAGGGGGACGAAGCCCCCACCCACATCCCATATGATGGTGTGTGGGTGGGGGCTCCGCCCCCCTCCCCACACCCAAAAACTGTGAAGGCTCAGCGGTGGGGGGGTTCGAACCCCCCCACCATACCATGTCTTATACACTATAAAAAATACGCGACTGCGAACAGAACACAGTCACTTTAAAATTTCTCAGCACTTTATTTTTATTTTATGTTACTTTGTTTTTATTAAGATTCATTTAATATTATTCATATATATATATATAAATATATACACATTCAATAAAGTTTCAAATTTACAGTTTATTTAAAAATGAAATAAATTAATATATTTATATATATATATAACTATAAATATATATATATATATAAATATAAATATATATATATATATATATATATAAATATAAATATATATATATATATATATATATATATATATATAATTACCTTTGTATATAAATGTTATCTATGGATTTTTTTTTTCGACAGCCTGATAAAGTCAATTTATTTGTAAATACATATTAAAAAAATACATTCATTTGAATTACTCAAAATATATATAAATTAAATATAATTTCAACTATAATCTTTTTTTTGGTTTCTTCTACACTTACCAATTTACACTATAAACCATTCACAAAGTTATATATATCTATTTTTTTTTAAATCAAATCTTCCACAAGCTAAGGAATTCATTTTATAATTTATTCATTGTAACAATGATATTTTCTTTTTCTTTTTTTTAAGGGAAAGAAGCAAAGGCAATTAAATAATTTACTTCTAATACACAACAACAACTAATTTTCTCTTTTATCACAATAGCAATATATAATTTTCATATTTATCACAAAATAAAAACCACAACTTTACTAATTGACAAATGTTTAAAATTTACATACAAATGAATTATCTTATAAAACAAATTTTCTTCATTCAACCTTTTTGAAGGATAGAAATTAAATCAACAAACTTTAACTTTCAATACAATGAAAATGGCTTACACACTACTTAAGAAAATATAATTTTACAACAAAAGAGAGAACCAAGTTCTCATCTTTGACAACTAACAAATGGTAAAGTCAACTAAGTAGGCCAAGCTCTCTCTCAAGAGCTTAAAGAGTAAAGGAAAATAAAATATTAACTCCAAGAATAAGGAGTTTCTCCAACTTCACACTTAGCTCCAATGAATCTGCATATCACAACAAGGGAGAAGAAAATCACACATCTTGCTCTCCTCCCTACCATAGACCCGCAAGAGGGTCACCCCCGAGGTAGGGAGATCACCCACACACTTGGGAACTAATTCCACTTCACAACAAGGCATTCAAAACAACCAAAACACAATTTTACACCTATGGATAATCACAACACATGAACTCAACCAGGGTGAGTTCAAAGGGGATAGGGGAGTGGACACACTCAACTCAAGTCTTATGGCCTCAAGCCAACACATTTAGCACAATTTCCAAAAGTTTTCATATTTTGGCTCTCAACCCATGTCTCATATTGCTCAAAATCACATATATTGCCCTCAAGGCTTGCAACACCACAAAAACAAGGTAATGACCCCAAGGAGGATCACTCCTCCCCTACCCCACACTTATTGAGCATCTTCTCCCAAGTGGGAGAGGCTCTTACAACACCCTACAAATTTTCCCCACAATAACAATAAAACTCAAAAAAATAAATCTCACACATATGCATCATGCAAGCAAATAAAAATACAAAGGGAAGGCCTTAGCCTTGAAGCCAACCTTTAAAGCCCAATTATGGAAGAAGGTTGATGTAGAGCTTCTCCAAATCCTCCTCCAACATAAGCCACAAAACTCTCTCTATCTTTTTCCCCAAAGTAAAATTCAAACAATTCAATTTTCTCAAAAAATTCAACAACCCATAACCTTCTCCAAGTGGGATTAAAATAAGCACAACCCATGAGCTTAGAGGAATGGGGAGGTGACACTTGTCACCTCCTCACTCTTCCTCCCCACTACAAGCATGACCCAAGGGATGGGTGTTGACACATATCACTCACCCATCCCCAAGTCTCCCTCACCCCTTACCACTTGTCCTCTCTCAAACATGTGGGAGAGAAAAGTGGAGCTTAAGAGGGAATGGGTGACACATGTGTCCCCTTCCTTTCCTCTCAAGAGGGACCACATAACTCCAAGGGTACCCTCACCAATTGTGAGAGAGACTTGCAGTCAAGTCCTCCACAATTGATGGGTCTTGGAGACATCTCCAACCTTGGGAAGTGAAAAGGGATGGGGTTGAGTGTTGGGACCACTCATCCTCTCCCTCCCATGCCTCCAATTTTGTCACTTAACTTCAGGGTGAAGTTAAGGTGACCATACGGAGGTTTACCAAGGGTTACCCAAGTCAAAAAGGTCCCTAGACCCATGGGGTACAACCCAGGGTCAAGTTAAAGCACATGAAAAGGGTCTCCAAATTTATAACTTAAAAATTGAAATTCAAAATACAAAATTCTTACAACACCATTAAGAATTCAAAATAAAAGAGGGGTAGACTTAGCCCAATTAACAACATGCAAATCAACATTACAGAATTTCACCATACATAGAGTTGATCTTGGTTCCTCGTGGAACTAGATCGGCTTCACAAGGGATTACAACATCGTGTGTGGACTAATCTCCAATTTCTGTGGCTTGTTAGATATACCTGCGCACTCAATTGTAAAGTTAATTTTCACATATATATATATATAATAGCCAAAGAAAATTAAAAACATACACTCGCATAAAATATCACAAGTTCACTTAAGCATTAAGGAAATCACATTACAATTTAGATCCTAATTTCTACATTTCAAACATCCATTCCCAAGATTAAATCACAAATCCAATTTCTATCTAACATCACCCAATTAATTTTCCCTTAATATAAAGCATCTATCTAACATCACCCAATTAGTTTTCCCATAATATAAAGCATCTATCTAACATCACCCAATTAGTTTTCCCATAACATCATAAGTAAAGCAATATCCAGGTCTAACACATCGTAAACATACTAAGCATAAAAATCCACATGCATCATAAAGTCTAATAGTCTGGAAATTTAGGATCAACAGTCCCACAAGTCTAAATGTATCAGCAACAATAAGGTAAATAGTCAAAAGTATGGGAATGAAAAAGGTAGGCCTCACATCCTCCCCCCCTAAGACTGTACTTCCTCCTGGAAGTCGTCAAAGAGGTGAGGATAAAGAGCCCTCAATCTCACTGCATCCTCCCATGTCGCTGTGACCTCGTCATACATGTCCCACTAGACTCTAACCTGGTCCAACTCTCAACCTCAAAGGCCCAACGTTTGACAAACTACTATGCGAATTGGCTCCAAAGCCAACTAACCATTTGCCTCTACCTAAAGAGCACTCCAATCCAATACGTGAGATAAGTCAGAGATGTAACGTTGTAAAACAGAAACATGTAAGACATCATGGATACCCGATAGGCTAGGTGGCAAGGCTAGATGATAGGCTTCACGTCCTACAAACTGAGGTGTGAGCTTAGAGCCCTTTTCGTAACGGATTGGACTCTTGTACGGTCGCACTCTCAAACATACTCTGTCACCCACTGAGAAGCTCCGATCAGTTCTCTTAGCATCGACATTCTTCTTATGCCTATCATGTGCCTCCTGAAGTCTTTGTCTAATCAATGTGACCTACTACTCCATATCCTGAACTAACTCTAAACCAATGGCAACCCTATCCTCTATCTAATCCCAACTCAATGGTGTCCTGCATGGTCTACCGTATAAAGCCTGAAAAGGAGGCATACCCAACGATCTGTGATGCCCATTATTGTAGGCAAACTCAACTAGATACAGATACTCCTCCCATCTAGATTGATGATCCATAACATACATATGAAGCATGTCCTCCAACACCTAATTAACTCTCTCCATCTGTCTATCGATCTCAGGATGGTAAGCTAAACTAAAGTTGAGCTGTGTGCCCAACGCCTGCTGTAAGGCTCTCCAAAAAGCTAAAATGAATACTGAGTCTCTGTTAGAAATGATACGGCGAGGTACTCCATGTAGTCTAACAATTTTATCTAAGAACACTCTCACCAAAAATGGTGCATTGTACATCATGCATATAGGTGAGAAATGCGCCACCTTGGTCAACTTGTCAACTATCACCATGATGGCATCATGGCGGCATGATGACATAGGAAGACCAATAATAAAATCTATGGAAATGGTGTCCCATTTCCACTCAGGTATCTCATGAGGGTACAACAGTCCTATTGGATGTTGATGCTCAGCCTTGACCCTCTAGCAATCAAGGCAATGAACAACATATTCTACAATGTCTCATCTCATACCTACCCAATGGTATAGCTGTCGCAAGTCGGCATGCATCTTCTTCACCCCTGGGTGTGCTGCATAAGGTGCTCTATGAGCCTCTGAAAGAATCACTGCATGAAGATCTCCCACACGGGGTACATAGATGCGCTGACGATGTCTAAGCAAACCATCTGGCTCAAGGGAATATCCTATGAATCTGCCCTTAAGGGCCTTCTATTTCTAGATCTCCTGTTGCACCTCAAGAAACCACTCGTCCTCAGGTAGATGTTGTAAGGTATGCTCTCTCAAGTCCACACTCAATGTCAAGGTCAGGATCTCATGGTGCCTTTGAGTCAAGGCGTCAGTGACCACGTTCTCCTTCCCTTTGATGTAGTGGACATCGAAGTCATACTCACATAAGAATTCCATCCAACGCCACTGGTGGGCGTTCAAATTGGGTTGTGTGAAAATGTACTGCAAGCTATGGTGGTCTGAATAGAGCTCAAAGCATCGACCCAAAAGGAAGTGTCTCCAACGAACAAGAGCATGTACAACTACTGCGAGCTCTAAATCATGAGTAGGGTAGTTTAGCTCATGTGTCTTGAGTTTACGTGATTCATATGCAATCGCTCTACCACCTTGCATAAGCACAGCTCCCAAACCCTCTAGTGATGTATCTGTGCAAACAACAAAATCCTCTAAAGGATCTGGAACCGCTAATATGGGAGCGCTGGTTAGATGCTCCTTGAGGACCCCAAATGCCCTCTCGTACTACTCAGTCCAAGTGAAACTCTTCCCTTTTCGCTGAAGGGAAGTGATGGGATGCATTATCCTAGAAAAGCCCTCTATGAGACTACGGTAATAACCAACTAATCCCATGAAGCTCCTAACCTCTGTCACACTGGTGGGTGCTAGCTAATCCTGAATAGCTCTGATCTTCGATGGATCTACGGAGATGCCATTGCCTGATAGGATGTGTCCCAAATACTGTACCTCTGTCCTGAAGAAGGCACACTTCACCAGGTTGCCATAAAGTTGCTTCTCTCATAAGCACTATGAAACCTGACACAAATGATCCACATGCTCCTCCTCGGTCCATGAATAGATCAAAATATCATCAAGAAAGATGATCACGAACCGATCCAAGTAAGTGCGAAACACCCTGTTCATGAGACTCATGAACACTGTAGGGGTATTCATCAAACTAAAGGGTACCACCATGAACTCGTAATAGCCATATCTAGTTCGAAAAGCAGCTTATGAATATCTACCTCTGTGATGCACAATTGTGATACCCAGATTTTAGATCAATTTTTGAGAACACTCTAGCTCCCTGCATCTGGTCAAAAAGGTCATCAATCCTAGGTAGAGGATAATGGTTCTTCACCGTCACCTTGTTCAACTACCTATATTCCATGCAGAACTGAAGAGACCCATCCTTCTTCTTCACAAAGATAACCGGTGCGCCCCATGGTGAAACGCTCGGGTCAGATGTGCCCCTTCTCAAGTAACTCCTCTAACTGTAGTTTGAGCTCCATGAGCTCATGTGTAGTCATCCTGTAGGGTGGACGAGACACTAGCTTGGCACCTAGCACCAGATTGATGTGGAAATTTACGTCTCTACATGGAGGCATACCTGGTAATTCCGGTGGAAACATGTCGGCAAAATCTCTCAGGATAGGGTGGTCATCCAATGAAGCCTCAGGCTCATCCTCTGATTTGTCACTGACCGTGATAGCTATAAGGAAAGCAGAGGTGCGGAATACAACTTCCCTAATGTTAATTCAAAGGGGATAATGTAGACAGGTAAATTACAATTTAAAAACTATAGATAGACACACCAGAAAAATAGAATAAACATTCCAAACAACAAAGAATGACACCAGATTTACAAGGGAAAACCCTTTTGGGTAAAAAACCCACCACCACAAGAGAGACAATCTTTATTACGGTAAAATAGAATAGTTACAATAAAGATCCCAGCTTAATTGCTCAAGTATCGATTCTCTACAATTATACAAAACTGTTTTCTAACATCTGTACATCTACAGAAAAACTATATAATCAAATCGTTTCATTAATCATGATGAGCACTCCAAATCTGTATATAAACCACAACCTTCAAGAGCAAAAAACTATTTTCACTTCTACCCTAACTACTCATTTCAACTGACTTAGCATCATTGTCCCAACCATCGCGTAAATGTCGTCTAACAGTTCACATTCCAACGAGATATTTAATCCCACATGCACAAGGTCGATTACAATATTCCGGTTTATATTGCCGAACGCTCAGTAATATCATCGGCGATGACCGCTACACTTCCTCCATCCTTCATCGGACAGACCTCCACTTTTCATTGTGCTGATGACCTATCTTAGGCTGATCAAACTCCATCGCCAATTCCTATCGGAATAACACAAATTCATCGGTAAAAGTTAACAAAGATCTGCCATCGGTATTCAGTCCCAGCAAAGACTATTCACATTGAATCACTGAAACGATGCCGAACCATTGAACCATTGAACCCGATGAACAGTTCAATGAACCATTGAACCCGATGAACAAAGTTCAAACTTTCAATGAACCAATGCATATCGGTTGAACCATTGAACCCGATGGATGAAGTTTAAACTTTCAACAAACCAATGCATATCAGTTGAACCATTGAACCCGACGGGCGAAGTTCAAGAGTTCACTGACAGTTCAAACTTTGTTGATTGAACGATGAATAAAAAACACGAAGGAATGAGGTTTCAAATAGTAACTTGAGACATTAAGTTTCTTCAATCTCCCACTTGTCGAAGAGATTACTGCTACCTCTTAAACCTCATACAATTACTGAGAATTATGGGCCCGAAGACCCATTCCATCTGAACACCATTTGAACTTGGTCGTGCTCACTGGTTTAGTTAAGGCATCAGCGACATTTTCCAAAGTGTCAATCTTTTCCAATGTCACCTTCCTGTCTTCCACCATATCACGAACAAAGTGATTGGACATCAATATGTTTTGTCCTAGCATGAAATGTAGGATTCTTTGCCAAACATATAGCACTTTGACTATCACAGTATATTTGTAGCTGCCTGACATTAAAACCAACATCAGAATACAACCTCTTGAACCAAAAGGCTTCTTGGCATGCATGAGTAGCTGCCATGTACTCTGCCTCTATTGTGGACAAAGCGACTACATCTTGTCGCTTGCTCATCCAATTGATAGCACCACCATTTAACGTGAATACATATCGACTGGTGGATCTTCTACTGTCAATGTCCCTTGCCCAATCAGAATCAACATAACCCTGAATGCTTATAGACCTCTGAGATCCAACTAAGTTTCCATGATAGCAAATAGTATAATCAGAAGTTCCCTTCAAATACCTCATAGCTCTTTTCACAGCATCCCAATGTGATCTGCCTGGATTCGCCATAAACTGGCTCAAAACTCCCATTGCTTGGGCAATGTCTAGTCTGGTACAGACCATTGCGTACATTAAACTGCCAACAACACTTGCATAAGGCACCTTTTTCATGTCGTCAATTTCATTCGAAGATTCTGGATAATCTTTAACAGATAGTTTCATTTCCTGCAAAACTGGAACAACTAGTTGTTTGGAATCAGACATATTAAATTTATCAAGAACATTGATAATATATTTGCTCTAGCTGAGCCAAAGCTTTCTCTTAGATCTGTCCCTTTTGATTTCCATTCCCAGAATGTACTTTGTTGCCCCTAGATTCTTCATTTCAAATTTCATGGACAACTGAGCTTTTAAATCTGAGATCATCCCCTTACCATTGCCAATGAATAACATGTCATCCACATACAGTGCAATTATAATAATTCGATCACCATCAGTTTTATAATAAACATAGTGATCAGATTTAGATCTCACATATCCTAGAGATAGAACATACGTATCAAATTTTTGATACCACATTCTGGGAGATTGCTTCAAACCATAAAGAGACTTCTTAAGTTTACATACCAGATGTTCTTTACCTTTTACCACAAAATGCTCTGGCTGGGACATATAAATTTCTTCTTCAAGATCCCCATGAAGAAATGTTGTTGTCACATCCATCTGCTCAATTTCAAAGTCATACGCTGCTACAAGTGACAAAAGAAATCTAATGGATGTCACCTTAGCTACAAGAGAAAAGATTTCTCCATAATCAATACCTTCCTTTTGGGAATACCCCTTAGCAACCAGTCTTGCCTTGTACTTATCAATACTACCATCTGGACCATATTTCTTTTTAAATACATACTTACAGCCCATAGGTCTTCTACCTTCAGGCAAGGGCACTAGATCCCAGGTTCTATTTTTCTCCAATGATGACATTTCATTATCCATGGCTTCCAACCAAGAATCTGAATCAGATAAACTAATAGCTTCTTTCACAGTCCTAGGTTCATTAGTATCATTAAGTAAAGCATAGGCACAACTTCAATCAAGTACTAAAAATCCATACCTATCTGGTTGTCTTCTTTCACGTGTAGATCTCCTCAATGGTTGAGGTGTAGGTTCAGGTTCTTGCTCTGGATCTAAATCTTCGGAGCTACTTGAACTCACATCTGAATCATCTACACCTGGTGTTTGTTGTTCCTCTTTTACATGGGTCAAAGGAATATTAACAACACTCTTTTCTTTCTTCTTTTCTATCTTCTCCAGCTGAGGATCAATAACCAAAGGTTTCAGCTCTCTAAAAATTACATTCCTGTTGTAAATTACTTTTTCAGTTTCAGGATTCAAAAGCTTGTACCCTTTAACATTGACTCCATAGCTAATAAAGATACATTTGACTGCCTTGTAATCCAGCTTAGACCTTTGTACCTCAAGAATATGAGCATATGCCTCACAGCCAAAGACACGAAGATTTCTCAAAGAGGGCTTCTTTCTAGACCATGCTTCCATAGGCGTCTTATCAACCAATGCTGAAGTAGGAGAATGGTTCAGCAAGTAACAAGCTATAGCAACTACCTCAGCCTAGAACCTTTGTTCAAGACTAGCATAACTCAACATACTTCTTGCTTTCTCCATCAATGATCTATTCAACCTTTCAGCAACTCCATTTTGTTGTGGAGTATAAGGTGTAGTCTTATGCCTTTTACTTCCATGGTCTACACAATACTTATCAAAATCCGCATTGCAATATTGACCGCCGTTATCTGTTCTCAAGCATTTTATTTTTCTACCAGTCTGATTTTCCACAAGAGTTTTAAATTCTTTAAACCGACTGAATACTTCTGATTTATTTTTCAAAAAATATACAAATGCCCTCCTTGAATAATCATCAATGAACAATACATAGTATCTTGATTTAGATAAAGACGGAACATCAACTGGACCAAAAACATCAAAATGTACATAGTCTAGAACAATAGAAGATTTATGAGAACTTGAGTAAAAAGAAACATGGTTCTGTTTTCCATATATACAATGTTCACAAAAATCAAACTCCAGATTACAATCAATCAGTCCATCTACCAGGGTTTTGTTTTTCAAGGTTTTTAACCTTTTTCACCTATGTGACCAAGTCTATGATTCCAGAGCATTGTTTTCTCTGTAGGAAGCTTAACTTCCAAAGAGTTTGCATCATGTGTTACAATAGTAGCTTTTTCAAATTTTTCAGAGACACTATTACAGTACACTGGTTTAGCATCTAACCTATACATAGTTCCAATGCATTCACCCTTTGCCAGTACAATAGAACCTCTAGTCATTTTACAGCCACCATTCACAAAAGTAACTTGCACTCCAACATCATTAAGCTTACTAACAGAAAGTAAATTTTGAGCCAAACCTGGTATGTGTAGCACTCCATTCATTCCATTTATCCTACCATCCAAGAACTAGATTTTGACTCATCCTCGGCTAACAATTTCCAGTCTTGAATCACTTGCCAGGAACACCTTCCCACCAGCATACGGTTCATACTTTGTGAACCACTCTCTGTGAGATGTCATATGAAAAGATGCTCCTGAATCAACCAGCCACATTGTTAGGCTTAGGGCACACAACTAAGAGGGGGGGTGAATCAGTTGTGCAAAACTTTCTCTAATTTACACACTTAAATCCTCTTAGTGATTAGCAGTATATTAAACATGAGACATAATGCATTCAAATCAAAAGCAAAAACTCATCAACACATGAGACACCAAGATTTTGATGTGGAAAACCCAGTTAAGGGAAAAACCACGGGGTGATTAACCCAAGAATGTATTCTCTGTTAGAAGAACAGAAAGAACAAAATGGCACATGCCAATTAGGGCTCACTACCCGAGCACACTGCTCACAAGAGGCTCACTGCCTACAAGAGACACACTGTCTACAAAGAAATAAGTATCACATACATGAACTGGAGAATAGCATCTTCACCATGCTTGAATCAGTTCCATTAAGCTCAATACTTCTGCTCTACCTTTCGCTCTCCTATTCGCTACCACACGCTCATCTCCACACAAAAAAGGCAAGTTCAAACTGACTTCACAATCCCTTATTTATACAAGGCATCAACTTAGGAATGATCATCTAAGTCGGCAAACATCTACAAGAACATCTGCAAGACGTGTAATACACCCGATTGGCCAGTCTTAGGAAGAACACCATCATCCAGTGATTATTCTTCAAATGTGCACTCTAACTTCAAATGCGGACCACCAACATGAACTGGACACGATCCAAGGATCACCACAAGTTTTCCTGAATCACCAACATCTGCTTACTGGAATCCTTCTCTCCTTCATCTGGAACCTCAAGAACATAGTCTGTCATCACTGTCATAAAGGAATAGGTTCTTTCGGACCTTCAAACCATGAACCAATCGACTTGACCCTTCACAAGGACGTTCTCAACACTTCCTCAAATCCACAAAAAGGGATAATGCATTTCCGGATCTCACCGGACCTATCTGTGTCACTTGGTCACCTCTGAACACCTATCGGAACTGGTTCTATTTGAGCGACCATAGCTTCTTCTGATCTTTATGTGGACCTCTAAAAAATTGATTGGAGCATCTCAAGACTTATAGCTACAAACCCTTTAAAGTGCATCCTCTGATCCTCAACCTATCTTGGATTTTTACCTTGTTGTCATCACTGTTCTTCACTGTTCCTGCTTGAGACTAATTTTCTCAATATCCTCAGCACACAACTCATCCAATCAATGAGTATGTTGACATTAATGACAACACCGGTTAGGCCCATACTTGCAACAATCTCCCCCTTTGTCATTGATGGCAACATATGATGTGAAAAACCATCAAGACAAAAACTTCTCCTTACTGTCACAACTCCCCCTATCAACAGCAACCATTTGCATGTCTTCTCTCCCTTTACTATTCCCCCTTTGATCAACAACCACTTGTTTTTCATGTCTTCTCTCCCCCTTTGACATCAATAGCAAAGGGCACATACTTGCAATTTCACCACTTCAGACTCATACCTACTGCTCCCCCTGAGTAGCAACTCCCCAACATCAATCTAGATCACAAGATGTGACTGTGATACCCACCGGACTGATGCACATTAGTACACCTTAGTGCATCACCGGAGGGGCAATAACCCCTAACTTATCCCTGAGGTACTCAAAAGATTCCTTAGGTAGAGGTTTAGTAAAGATATCTGCAATCTGATCCTTGGATGACACAAACTCCAATCATTTTCCCATCCGTCATTGAATTGCTTCCCATCCTATCTCTCGATTCTATACGTAACATGCCCTATAGTGAGTGGTGCATAGGGAATGATAGTTGCATGTTACGTAGAGAATATATGAAATGTCGGCTTTATATGAAATGTCGGCTTATTATTAGGCCTTTCATTTGGAGACACAACTTTAGCCCCCCACAATAATTGGAGGCACCTCCCGGCTATCTCCCACCCAACCCGTAACCTGAACTGGCGTTCAGGAGAGCTATAACCCACACACGAAAAAGCATTAGGACAAACTGCTTCTGAAGGTAATAACATCGACATCAAAATTCGAATCATTTTGGAACTACTCCCATCCGAACTCGCCTATTCTTATTCACTTGCTCTCTCAGAAAGTGAAACTTGATAGATATATGCTTTGTCTTTGAATGCAACACCAGATTCTTAGATATACTTATAGCACTTGAATTATCATAGAGGATTGTGATAGGCTCCTCATACTCTACTTTAATATCTCTTAGCATCTACTTCATCCACAAAACTTGAGTGCAACAACCTGCTACTGCTATGTATTCTACTTCAGTTGTAGACAGGGATATTGCCTCTTGTTTCTTGCTTAGCCAAGAAACCAATCTCTTTCCCAAAAAGAAAGCTCCACCATTGGTACTCTTCCGGTCATCCACATTTCCTGCCCAATCAGCATCTGTATATGCATGAAGAGAGAAATCATGATCTCGAGGATACCACAAACCATACTCAACTGTTCCTTTTAGATATCTAAAAATCCTTTTGATTGCCATGACATGAGATTCTCTGGGATCAGCTTGGAATCTCGCAACAAGACCAACAGCCTGCATTATATCTAGTCTAGTTTGAGTGAGATACAACAATCCTCCAATCATTGATCTATACTTTGTCTGATCTGCCTTAGGAGAGTCATCATCTTTGCTCAACTTATATCTGGCTACCATGGGAGTATTCATTGGCTTTGCATCTTCCATTCCAAATTTCCTTAACAATTCTTTCACATATTTGGTCTGAGAAATAAAGATTCCTTTCTTTGTTTGAGTAATTTGCAGACCCAAGAAGAAATTCATTTCTCCAAGCATAAACATCTCAAACTCACTTTTCATTTGATTTGCAAAAGTTTTACACATACTATCTCTTCCTCCAAAGATGATATCATCAACAAATACTTCAACAATCAAGATGTTTTCATGATCAATTTTGAAATATAAGTTACTGTCAACAGTACCTTTGTTGAAACAAATCTTCAAAAGATGTTAGTCCAATCTTTCATACCAAGCTCTTGGGGTTTGCTTTAGTCCGTACAGTTCCTTCTTCAACTTGCAGACCATATCACCATGCTTAGATAATTGAAATCCATCCGGTTGTTCAATGTACACTTCTTCTTCTAAGTCACCATTCAAGAAAGCAGACTTGACATCCATCTAATACACCTTGAAATCCTTGAAGGTAGAAAATGCAAGAAATAATCTGACTGCTTCAATTCTTGCCACCAGAACAAAAGTTTCTTCAAAATCAATTCCTTCTATTTGAGAGTAGCCCTTGCAGACTAATCTGGCTTTATTTCTGATTACTTCACCAACTTCATTTAGTTTGTTCCAGAAGACCCATTTGGTTCCAATCACATTCTTGTTTCTAGGTTTGGGAACAAGATCCCAAGTGTGATTTTTCTCAATTTGCATCAACTCTTCCTCCATTGCTTTGGTCTAGTTTTCATCATTAGAGGCTTCATTTATTGTCTTAGGTTCAATCTTTGAAATCAGACAATATTCATCTAAATTTTGAGCAATTTTCCTTCTAGTTTGCACACCTTTGCTTTTGTCACCTATGATCTGATCTTCAGAGTGGTTCAGTCTTACATACCTTGGAACTTTGGGAGTTTCTTGCACTTTTGCTTCTTGATCAGGCTCATTCAGACCTATCTCTTCTTCCTAATTTACCGGATCAGTTTCAATCTAACTTTCAGAAAAGGATTGAACTCCTTGAACCAGAACACCATTCTGATCATCTTCATCATATTCATAAAACCTTGAGGGTTTCTCTATTCCCTCATCAACCTTCACATTTGTACTTTCTATCATCTTTCTTAGTCTCTTGTTATAACACCGGTATGCTTTGCTTTGAGTAGAGTAACCCAAGAATATTCCTTCATCACTTCTAGCATCAAACTTGCCTAGATCTTCATCTCTTTTGATGTAACATTTTCTACCAAAGACTCTGAAATATCTTACAGTAGGAGTAATGCCAAACTAGAGTTCATAAGGGGTCTTACCGGTATTGCTTCTGATTTAAACTTGATTGAGAGTATACACTGCAGTGTTGACAGCTTCTCTCCAATAGATCTGAGGAACATTTGCTTCCATCATCATGGTTCTAGATACTTCCTGGATGGTCCAGTTATTTCTCTCCACTACTCCATTCTACTGTGGAGTCCTAGGAGTAGACAACTGTCTCTTAATTCCATGTTTCTCACAGAACTCTATGAACTCACTGGATGTGAATTCTCCACCTCTATCAGACCTCAGACATTTTAACTTTAATCTTGTTTCATTCTCTACCATAGCCTTGAATATTTTGAATTTCTTAAGAGCTTCTGATTTCTGCTTTAGAAAGGTTACCCACATCATCCGAGAATAGTCATCAGTTAACAGTATGAAGTATCTATCACCTTGAATACTCCTAGTTCTTGCCGAACCACAAAGATCAGTGTGAACTAAATCTAATAATCTGGTAGAAGACAGTTCCTTGCTTTTGAATGTGACTCTGCTCAGCTTACCCAACTGACATTCCTTGCACAAGTTGTTAGTAGGTTTCACCAATTTTGGAAGATCTCTTACAGCCTGAGTATTGCTTATCTTGATGATATTATCAAAATTCACATGACACATTCTCCTATGCCATAACCAACTCTGATCAACTTGAACAAATAAGCAACTTTTATCAGTGCCAACCAAGTGGAAGATATTACCTTTAGTTTGGGTACCGGATGCAATCTCTGTTCTAGAGCTTTCAAAGATCTTGCATTTTTCATTCTTGAACTGAAGATCATAGCCTCTATCCACCAATTGTCCAACACTGAGAAGATTGTGCTTCAAGCCTTCAACATATAGAACATTACCAGTTTTGTTCCTTCCATCAAAAGAAATAGTTCCTCTTCCTCTGATTCTACCAGTAGAATTATCTCCAAACTTCACCACTCCTCCTTCATATCTTTCCAAATCTATGAACTTATTTTGTCACCTATCATATGGTGAGAGCAACGACTGTCAATGACCCAATCATCCTTTTCTTCAACTTGGGCAGCCAGGGCTCTTTCTACAACCTTATGATTGATAGATATAGAGGATATTGGTTCTTCTTCCTTGATGGCAATAAACACCCATTCATTTCCTGATTTTTTTCCAGTCTCTGATTCATCATATGTTACTCCTTCATTATCATCTTCTTCATGAACATAGTAACAATTCTTTTGGAACCTTGGCTTGTTAGGATTTTTCCTTGAAAATCTTTCCGAACACTTTGAGGTAAAATGACCAATCTTATTACAGTTAAAACACTTAAAAAGTAATTTTCCTTCATACTTATCGAATCCTCTTGGTAGCCTCTTTGCAATAAGGGCTTTAAGTTGAGCAGTTTCTACTTCTTCTTCTTCCAAATCTTTTCTTGCTTTTTCATACCATGACAATTTCCTTGAAGAATTCTCTCCCGGATCAAACCTTTGTTTACCTTTAACAGAGGCACTGGCTTTGAATGCAGATTCAGTCTTAGGGGGGTCGTCTCCAAACTCTATCATTTCAAATGCAGCCAATTTCCCAGCCAATTGATCTCTTGTGACAGTTGTATGGGCTCTGAATTCTTCAATGGCAGCAGCCTTGATTTTGTAAGAAGCAGGAAGGGATCTGAGAATTTTACCAACAATCTCATTTTCATCTAAGACTCCACCAGCATTTCTAATTCCACAAACTAGCTCATTCACTCTTGGCATAAAAGTGGTAATATTTTCATCATCTCTCATCTTCAGTTTTTCAAATTTCCCTTTTAGACTCTGTAACCTTGCACATTTAACATACTGATCTCCTTCATGCAAAAGTTCTAGTTTATTCCAAATCTCAAAGGTAGTTGGTAGGTCAATAACATTTGAGAGCTCTGAGTCAGATAATGCACTTAGAAGAGCCTCTTTGGTCCACAAATTGTTTTCAGCATCTGTGATTTCATTTAGGGTTGTCGGACCACCCTATGGAGGTACATATGCTTTTGTAACCATGAACCAGTACGCCATTCCCATACACTGCAAGTGACATTTCATGTGACCTTTCCAAAGAGCGAAGTTGGTTCCATCAAACTTCGGACTATCCTTCTTGTATGACAACATCCTGGATCTCCTCAAGCGGTTAAGCTCCTTTTAGAGGAACTTAGCTCTGATACCAATTGTTAGACTTAGGGCACACAACTGAGAAGGGAGGGTGAATCAGTTGTGCAAAACTTTCTCTAATTTACACACTTAAATCCTCTTAGTGATTAACAATATATTAAACATGAGACATACTGCATTCAAATCAAAAGCAGAAACTCATCAACACATGAGACACCAAGATTTTGACGTGGAAAACTCGGTTAAGGGAAAAACCACAGGGTGATTAACCCAAGAATGTATTCTCTATTAGAAGAATAGAAAGAATAAAATGGCACATGCCAATTAGGGCTCACTACCCGAGCACACTGCTCACAAGAGGCTCACTGCCTACAAGAGACACATTGTCTACAAAGAAATAAGTATCACATACATGAACTGGAGAATAGCATCTTCACCATGCTTGAATCAGTTCCATCAAGCTCAATACTTCTACTCTGCCTTTTGCTTTAATCCCTTATTTATACAAGGCATCAACTTAGGAATGATCATCTAAGTCGGCAAACATCTACAAGAACATCCGCAAGACGTGTAATACACCCAGTCGGCTAGTCTTAGGAAGAACACCATCATCTAATGATTATTCTTCAAATGTGCACTCTAACTTCAATGCGGACCACCAACATGAACTGGACATGATCCAAGGATCACCACAAGCTTTCCTGAATCACCAAGAACATCCACACTTCATCTGCTTACTGGAATCCTTCTCTCCTTCATCCAGAACCTCAAGAACATAGTCTGTCATCACTGTCATAAAGGAATAGGTTCTTCCAGACCTTCAAACCATGAACCAATTGACTTGAACCTTCACAAGGACGTTCTCAACACTTCCTCAAATCCACAAAAAGGGATAATGCATTTCTTGATCTCACCGGACCTATCTGTGTCACTCGGTCACCTATGAACACCTATCGGAACTGGTTCTATTTGAGCGACCATAACTTCTTCCAATCTTTATGTGGACCTATGAAAATTTGACTGGAGCATCTCAAGACTTATAGCTACAAACCCTTTAAACCGCATCCTCTGATCCTCAACCTATCTTAGACTTTTCCCTTGTTGTCATCACTGTTCTTCATTATTCCTGCTTGAGACTAATTTTCTCAATATCCTCAGCACACAGTTCATCATATCCTTCTCATTAATGCAACATGAGTATGTTGACAACAATGACAACATCAGTTAGGCCCATACTTGTAACACACACATCTTTAGATGTAGGCATTGCCAAGGCAGCAATGAAGAGTTCTTTTTCTCCTCTTTGCAGTCTCTTCTGATGTGTCCTTTCTGCCCACAATTCTAGCACTTCACCTTGGACTTTGTGCCAAGAGATTTTGATCTCCCTTCTGATTTGGACTTAGACTTCTTGTCCTTCTTCTTGCCTCTTTCATTTGATCTACCTCGAACAGACAGGGCCTCTTTGGCTGTCTTAGAAGATTTCCTCCGCATCTCTTCAGATAATAATGAGGTAACAACTGCTTCAGTTGTAAATGTGGTTGTTGTACTTCCAATAGCCATCACAAGATGATCCCATGAGTCAGGTAAGGAACACAATAGAAGCATACAGTAGTCCTCCTCTTCTATTTTTACACCTACAGACGTCAACTATGCAACAATCAGATTAAATGTGTTTAGATGGTCTGCTACAGATGCACCTTCATCCATCTTCAGAGAATATAACTTCTTTCTGAAGAACAATTTATTCACCAAGGACTTTCCCTGGTAAATATCTCCCAACTTCTTCCACAAATCTTTGGCTGACTTCTCTTCATGGACGTTCAATAGAACAGAATCTGCAAGACTTAATCTTATCAATCCTCTAGCTTTTCTGTCAGCTTGGTCCCAATCTTCTTGTTTCATGCTTGGAGGTTTAACCCCAGACACAGCAATCCAAAGATCTTTGTCAACTAGCAAATCTTCAGCCTTAATCTTCCACAACTCAAAGTTTGTGCCATTGAACTTTTCAATGTCTATATTTCTTGATGTACTTGCCATCTTATTTAACAGAATAGACCTCTACAGAACTCCCACTCACTGAACTAACACAAAAAACCTAACCTACCAACAAGGATAACACAACTGGCCTGGCTCTAATACCACTTGTAAGGAAAGCAGAGGTGCAAAATATAGCTTCCCTAATGTTAATTCAAAGGGGATAATGCAGACAGGTAAGTTCCAATTTAAAAACTACAGATACACACACCAGAAAAATAGAATAAACGTTCCAAACAACAAAGAATGACACCAGATTTAAGTGGGAAAACCCTTTTGGGTAACAAATCCACCACCACAAGAGAGACAATCTTTATTACAGTAAAACAGAACAGTTACAATAAAGATCCTAGCTCAATTGCTCAGGTATCGATTCTCTACAATTATACAAAACTATTTTCTAACATTTGTACATCTATAGAAAAACTGTATAATTGAATCATTTCATTAATCATGACGAGCACTCCAAATCTATATATAAACCACAGCCTTCAAGAGCAAAAAACCATTTTCACTTCTGCCCTAACTGCTCGTTTTAGCTAACTCAGCATCGTTGTCCCAACCGTCGCATAACTTTCGTCTGACAATTCACATTCCAGTGAGATGTTTAATCCCACATGCACAAGGTCGATTACAATATTCCAGTTTATATTACCAAACACTCAGTAATATCATCGATGATGACTGCTACACTTCCTCCATCCTTCATCGAACAGACCTCCACTATCGGTCCAAGCACTTTTCATTGTGTCGATGACCTATCTTAGGCCAATCGAACTCTATCGCCAATTCCTATCAGAATAACATGAAGTCATCGGTAAAAGTTAACAAAGATCTACCGTCAGTGTTTAGTCCTAGCAAAGACTATTCACATTGAACCATTGAAATGATGTCGAACCATTGAACCAAAGTTGTCGAACCATTGAACCCGATGAACAGTTCAATGAACCATTGAACCCGATGGACAAAGTTCAAACTTTCAACGAACCAATGCATATTGGTTGAACCATTGAACCCAATGGACGAAGTTCAAACTTTCAATGAACCAATGCATATCAGTTGAACCATTGAACCCGACAAGCGAAGTTCAAGAGTTCACTAACAGTTCAAACTTTGTCAATTGAACGATGAACAAAAAACACGAAGGAATGAGGTTTCAAACAGTAACTTGAGACATTAAGTTTCTTCAATACCGAACATCTGACATCCCTTCTACATGCAGTGCTTAAGCCACTGAGTGGATATCATATGAACAGTTGTGGGCTTCTGAAAGCCCACTATCTCAACTGGTGAACCATGATCATCTAAGCAGCTAATCATTCTTCAACGACAATCTAGCTTGGCTCTATGAGCTGCAAGCCAATCCATACCCAAAACCACACCATAGGATCCTAATGGCATAATTCTAAGATCACATGATGTAGTGAAGGAACCCAAGGAGATCTCACAATCCTGAACCAAGGTATCTACTGACATCCTGGCCCTAGAGGCCAACTCAACCTCCCACCTAACATCTTGCTTAGAAGCCACTAACCTACAACATTCCACTAACGATGTAGATATAAAGGAATCAGTAGTGCCAGAATAAAAAAGAATGGAAATGGGAACACCCCCAATCATACCTATTGTCTCAATAACTGAGGCCCGGAAGTCAGCCTGGCAGTTGTCAACTATTGCAAACATACGATGGGACTTGCCCACGTCTCCTACAGTCTGCTCAAACCCTCCTGAACGGGGCTTCCCCCTGCTGTGAAACCCTGTGGACACTCTCTGGCCAAATGCCCTACCCCACCACATACATAACATGGGCCCCTAGCCTGTAACTGTCCTGACTGAGTCCTACACGACTGCTGTTGTCTAGTCCATCCTGTGGACCCTTGTGAACCTCTATACGACAACTGTGACCTTGGGGGTCCTGCAAATGATCCTTGTTGCTGCCAACTATAGTTATGCCCTCCCTGAGCCCTCTACTAGGGTCTAGACCTTTGCCAATGCTGCTGCTACTGCTGTGGAGGCCTAGGAGGTAAAGATGAAGAATTGAATCCTCCACTCTGTGGTATTATTTGTGGTCTACAGAAGTTTTTCTGCTGCTAATGATTATGGTCCTGAAATTGTGGGCGTGAATTCTACGCTTATCCCTAAATCTCCTCTGCAATATAAGCCTTCTTGACAGCCTCACTCATAGTCTGGGGGTCTGCCATACGCATTGGTCCTGCTATCCCATGATTCAATCCTCTGATGAATTTGTGCACTAGGAGTTTCTCGTCATGGAGATACTCTACGTAACGTGAAAGCTCAATAAACTAGCTCTCATACTGTGCAACCATGAGTCCTCTCTACTTTAAGTCATGGAACTCATCTATCTGGCACTGTCTATAATGATCTGACAAGTATCGCGCATTAAAGTGCTCTATAAAAGTGTCCCACGTGAGTGTGTCTAATGATAATCGGTGCTTGCACTCCTCAGTGCACCACCAAGTAGCTGCTACTTCTCTCAGGAGGTGTACTGCCACACGTGCTTTCGTGTTGCTCCCATAAGGTCACAATGCGAAGCACCTGTCTAAACTAATGAGCCAAGCCTCAGCCTCAGCTCCCTCTGTAGCTCCTGCGAAGGTAGGTGGATTAAGCCTAAGTAGGTCTCTGATGGGATCTCCTCTGTCTCTAAGTCCTATAACTGGCTCATCCATACCATACTTATAAGGCCCATGATGTATCTGCTCTACCCTCACAATCTCATCTCATCTCTAGTGCCACGGAGGACTCCTACTCCGTGCTCTGTAAGCTGACCCTACCTCCACTATAGTATCAGGTATCTCTACAAAAGGCTCCACATGTGGCACCTCTCACGGATCGTCACGGGGCTCTACACATGGCTCATCTTGCGACTCAGCACATGGCTCCTCATGTGGCTCCTCTAGCGGAACATCGTGAGGCTCGTCATGTGGCGCTGGTATAACTAGTGGTAGTCTCTCTAACACAGCCTGTAATGTCTGTAAAATATGAGGACCTATATCCAGTACTGGTGATGCCTATGGTACTGGCTGATTTGCTATGGCTATGGGTGCCTGTCCCTCTGCAGAGGAATCATTGTGCACCTGAACAGACGCAGTGTTACGCGATCGCGCTCGTCGAACACGTTGGGGAGGCATCCTACAAAATAAGGTAGACACTAATTAATCAAAGTTGTGGAACAAATAACGTGCCCAAATACGTCCAGTGTTTAAACTTGGGCTCTGATACCAAATGTCATGCCCACATTTCCCATGCGGTCACGACATGCATCACATGTATCATGTCCACATTTGTCATGTGGTCATGACACAAAATATCAAAAAAAATTCCATGCTTCCCTAGAAACCCCCTTGCATGCGTAAGCGTGCTCGGTAGCGTACACTTAAGGCATTAAAAAAATAGTTGAATGTGGGGTAATACGTACACGTGTGTGTACCAAACATAATGAAGGCCAACTAGGGGTTCAACGCGACGTGGTTAACGTCACCAATAGGGTTAGGATCAACTATTGTAACCCTAAGTCAACCTATGTGAACGAAGGGATTTTGACATAAGTCAAAATCAATAGCCAAAAATCAAATGCATGAGGGAATGATAAAATACCAAAATTAAATGAGAATACTCAGCGAAAATAATATTATAATCCCAAAAAGGGTTAAACTTCACTAACCTAACTAAACCCTAAATTCTAAGAAAATCTGGTAGCATAATGCCTCACGACCATGAGTAGGGTTTATTGTACTAAAACTAATTTTATTCAAAAGGTTTACTGATTTGGATTAATAAATTACTTACATCTCACTAGTTGCATAGGTAATACAGTTGATTAAGTTAATTGAACATTTTTCAACAAAGTTCGATCATTTGTTCTCCTTCACATTTTCTACAATTTTATATATTTTTCAACGAACTTCGAACAATTTGTTCTCCTTCACATTTTTGATAATTTTAAATATTTTCAACAGAACTTGATCAATTTGTTCTCCTTCACGTTCTCTATCAATCAGATTTATCTCTGTGTTGTTTACATTATTCCTAATTTCTTGGTAGATCAGATCTCAGAAATAGAATTACTAACTTCGTTTAAATGGTTTACTAGGTTTCTGAGTTGGGTTTAAAACAACGTTTAATTTAATTCCGTTAATTAAATTGTCTCAACAAGATTAAAAGAATATTAAATTTTAATTAATACCATTGTGGTTTACATCTTTTCGCACGGAGTTAGATTTCCTAACCCGATTGTTTAAAAATAACTACCTCTCAATATTTTAATTCTATTAAATTATTTCCACCTTGCCCTAATTTTCTTCCAACAATAAAATATAATTTTCTTTATGAGTGAAAACCCTATTTTATCATTTTCTCCTCTTTGTTTTTCACTTTTATCTTTCTTTCTCTTTTTCTCTTTTTCTCATTTTCTTATTTTTTCTATTTCCTTGTGGTTTGATTTGCAGATCTAATGGCCACATATGAAATGCATATGATGGCTATATATATATATTATGTTTATAAAACTAGACTTTCTTTTCATATATGGATTTTTTTTTGTTTCCTTTTGCAAAAATGTGAAAGCCCTAATTTTTTTTTTTTTTGTTTTGATGACAGTCCCAAGTGGAGGAACCATGGAGTAGAGGTCGGCGGTGGAGGCGTTCAATGGTGGCCGGCACAATTGTGGTGGCGGGATCTGGCACAGAGAGAAGGGTGGAGGTGTAAAGGGCCATAGAGGCCGCAGGGTGGAGGAGTTGTTGAGGGTCGGCAACGCAGTGGGGAGGTGAGGCCGGTGGCGGTACTGCGAATGGCGGAGAGTGGAGATGTGGATTACAGGGGTTTGTAGAAGGGGGAGTGTGGGGAGGGGGACAGAGCCCCCACCCACATCCCATATGATGGGGTGTGGGTGGGGGCTCCACCTCCCTCCCCACACCCAAAAACTGTGAAGGCTCAGTGGTGGGGGGGTTCGAACCCTCGCCACCATACCATATCTTATACACTATAAAAAATATGCGACTGTGAAAAGAACACAGTCACTTTAAAATTTCTCAGCACTTTATTTTTATTTTATGTTACTTTGTTTTTATTAAGATTCATTTAATATTATTTATATATATATATAAATATATACACATACACTGAAGTTTCAAATTTACAGTTTATTTAAAAATGAAATAAATTAATATATTTTTATATATATGTATATATATATATATAGCTATATATATATATAAATATAATTACCTTTGTATATAAATGTTATCTATGGATTTTTTTTTTGACAACCTGATAAAATCAATTTATTTCTAAATACATTTTACAAAAATACATTCATTTGAATTACTCAAAATATATATAAATTAAATATAATTTCAACTATAATCTTTTTTATGTTTCTTCTACACTTACAAATTTACACTACAAACCATTCACAAAGTTATATATATCTATTTTTTTTTAAATCAAATCTTCCACAAGATAAGGAATTCATTTTATAGTTTATTCATTGTAACAATGATATTTTCTTTTCTTTTTTTTTAAAGGCAAAGAAGCAAATGCAATTAAATAATTTACTTCTAATACACAACAACAACTAATTTTCTCTTTTATCACAATAGCAATATACAATTTTCATATTTATCACAAAATAAAAACCACAACTTTACTAATTGACAAATGCTTAAAATTTACGTACAAATGAATTATCTTATAAAACAAATTTTCTTCATTCAACCTTTTTGAAGGATAGAAATTAAATCAACAAACTTTAACTTTCAATACAATGAAAATGGCTTACACACTACTTAAGAAAATATAATTTTACAACAAAAGAGAGAACCAAGTTCTCATCTTTGACAACTAACAAATGGTAAAGTCACCTAAGTAGGCCAAGCTCTCTCTCAAGAGCTTAAAGAGTAAAGGAAAATAAAATATTAACTCCAAGAACAAGGAGTTTCTCCAACTTCACACTTAGCTCCAATGAACCTACATATCACAACAAGGGGAAAGAAAACCACACATCTTACTCTCCTCCCTACCATAGACCCACAAGAGGGTCACCCCCGAGCTAAGGAGATCACCCACACACTTGGGAACTCATTCCACTTCACAACAAGGCATTCAAAACAACCAAAGCACAATTTTACACCCATGGATAATCACAACACATGAACTCAACCAGGGTGAGTTCAAAGGGGGTAGGGGAGTGGAAACACTCAACTCAAGAGTGCCACTCCTACCAATATCCCAATACAAATTCCTCTTATGGCCTCAAGCCAAAACATTTAGCACAATTTCCAAAAGTTTCCATATTTTGGCTCTCAAGCCATGTCTCATATTTCTCAAAATCACATATATTGCCCTCAAAGCTTGCAACACCACAAAAACAAGGTAATGACCCTGAGGAGGATCATTTCTCCCCTACCCCACACTTGTTGAGCATCTTCTCCCAAGTGGGAGAGGCTCTTACAACACCCTACAGATTTTCCCCACAACAACAATAAAACTCAAAAAAATAAATCTCACACATATGCATCATGCAAGAAAATAAAAATACAAAGGGAAGGCCTTAGCCTTGAAGCCAACCTTTAAAATCCCAATTATGGAAGAAGGTTGATGTAGAGCTTCTCCAAATCCTCCTCCAACATAAGCCACAAAACTCTCTCTATCTTTTTCCCCAAAGTAAAATTCAAACAATTCAAGTTTCTCCAAAAATTCAACAACCCATAACCTTCTCCACGTGGGATTAAAATAAGCACAACCCATGAGCTTAGAGGAATGGGGAGGTGACACTTATCACCTCCTCACTCTTCCTCCCCACTACAAGCATGATCCAAGGAATGGGTGTTGACACATGTCACTCACCCCTTACCACTTGTCCTCTCACCCCTTACCACTTGTCCTCTCTCAAATATGTGGGAGAGAAAAGTGGAGCTTAAGAGGGAATGGGTGACACATGTGTCCCCTTCCTTTCCTCTCAAGAGGGACCACACAACTCCAAGGGTACCCTCACCAATTGTGAGAGAGACTTGGAGTCAAGTCCTCCACAATTGATGGGTCTTGGAGACATCTCCAACCTTGGGAAGTGAAAAGGGATGGGGTTGAGTGTTGGGACCACTCATCCTCTCCCTCCCATGCCTCCAATTTCATCACTTAACTTCAGGGTGAAGTTAAGGTGACCATACGGAGGTTTACCAAGGGTTGCCCAAGTCAAAACGGTCCCTAGACCCATGGGGTACAACCCAGGGTCAAGTTAAAGCACATGAAAAGGGTCTCCAAATTTATAACTTAAAAATTGAAATTTAAAATACAAAATTCTTACAACACCATTAAGAATTCAAAATAAAAGAGGGGTAGACTTAGCCCAATTAACAACATGCAAATCAACATTACAAAATTTCACCATACACAGAGTTGATCTTGGTTCCTCGTGGAACTAGATCGGCTTCACAAGGGATTACAACATCATGTGTGGACTGATCTCCAATTTCTGTGGCTTGTTAGAAATACCTGTGCACTCAATTGAAAAGTTAATTTCCACATATATATATAATAGCCGAAGAAAATTAAAAACATACACTCGCATAAAATATTACAAGTTCACTTAAGCATTAATGAAATTACATTACAATTTAGATCCTAATTTCTGCATTTCAAACATCCATTCCCAAGATTAAATCACAAATCCAATTTCTATCTAACATCACCCAATTAGTTTTCCCTTAATAAAAAGCATCTATCTAACATCACCTGATTAGTTTTCCCATAATATAAAGCATCTATCTAACATCACCCAATTAGTTTTCCCATAACATCATAAGTAAAGCAATATCTAGGTCTAACACATCGTAAACATACTAAGCATAACAATCCACATGCATCGTAAAGTCTAATAGTCTAGATATTTAGGATCAACAGTCCCACAAGTCTAAATGTATTAGAAACAATAAGGTAAATAGTCAAAAGTACAGGAATGAAAAAGGTAGGCCTCACATGCAACTGGTGCAAAATTCGATAGGAGGGCTATGACTATAAATGATATTATAGAACTGGATGTGAAGTTTGCTTCCATGGTGATTGGCTACAAGATATATCACTCCAGCAAGGAGAATTTTGTCTTTGAAACTGCCATATATGCAGCATATCAAATGTTGAAGGAGAATGTAGATTATGACCTTTGTGAGCTGTTACAAAACCATCTGATTGAGAACTTGAACAAAACAAAAAAGGATAAGAAAAACACTTTTAAATATGGTACGTTGGTTCTATGCTTGTTTTTCTACTATATGAATGAAGTACCTAGAGTAAAGGGTGTTCACTGGACTAATGATGAGCCAGTTGCCGTTTAGATCAGAGATCATCTTCGTAGCATTGGTGATTTCAAAGCTCAGAAAACTATAATATGGGGATACTTCAAGAATTTTTAGAGTATGATGCATTTAAGGGAAAGAATCCCTAAATCAATTGTTGAGAAGTACAAAAATGAAATATGCTTCATGGTTGACATTGATCAGTGTCTAATGGAAGCAGTGGAACTGAGAACGGTTTGGATCATGCCCATGGGGTATGAAGTAGATGGAAAAATCTTGAATATGTATGCTCAACATCTTCTAAGAAAGCCTAAAGACACAACAGTTGAAAGATTTGGAACATATGAGGAGTTAAGTTTAAAACTGCATACTGAGCTCAGAGAACCTGAAACCAATAAGAGAGTAAGAAAAGAAGTTGAGCAGTTCACTGAAAATCTGGGCCTAACTAAAGAGGCTTTGAGGCAATTTAGGGAAAGAACTGAAAAGGCTGAGAAAGAGAAACAAGATAAGAAACAAGGAAGTGCTCCAGTGGAACCCTCTTCCACCTCAAGGACTGCTTGGAACTCTACTATTGTCCTTGTTCCTCCTAAGACTGCAAAACCAAAAACAAAATCATCCAAAAAAAGAGAGAAAAGAAAGAAAACAAATGCATCCCAGACCTATGAACGCATAAGAGAAGAAGAAGATACAAATTCTAACATTGATATCAAAGAACTAAAAACCACAGGCACAAAAGCGGCCAAGATATCCAAGGAGATGCCCTCTGGAAGCAAAAGGGAAAGCAAGAGGCAAAAGATAGAGGAATATGAAGAGAAGCCTACCCTTTCAGTAGATGACATCATTAAATCTGTTACTGTAGATGGAAACTTAGATCCAATGACAGAATTCTATGATGACTATAGTGATGCTGACAAAAGAGTACTTGAGGAAGCAACGGTAAGATATTTGAATATCTACAACAAGGCTCTTATTGAGATATGTTCATTGATACCAAAAAGCCTTGAAAACATTTTGGAACTAAGAAAAGAGAATGCAATAAGCAAGGATCTTGAGATCTGAGAATAAATATTAATACAATTATGCCCCCAAATTACTCCAAAGCAAATGAATTTGATATTCAAAGAAGCCAAGGATGAGTTCTAAAGTAAAAAATTGAATGAATAAGCTTATACTTGGGGAGACAGACAAGATTGCAAAGGAAACCAAAGAGATTCTCTGGGGTGCTTTGAAAAAGCACAATCTTCCTATTGTAGAGGAGGTAAATGTAGAGATTGAGTCCTCAGACATGAATGTTGAAGGATTAAAGCAGAATAAGCAATAGACTGAAACTCTAGATTCATCTGTTCTGGAAGAGGAAGTACAAAAAGAAGAAGAGGAAGTATTGATAGAAGAAGTAAGTGTTGGCCATGATCCTCTGGATTCTTCTGCTACTGATAACTCCAGAAAGGACCAAGAAAAGAAGAAGAAAAAGAGAAAGAAAAGGAAGAGGAAAAAGCAAAGGGAAAAGAAGAGCTAACAGAAGGAGATGGTGCTAATGCATTGGAGCAAGATAGTCCGGTTGATGCCACTAACAATGCACAAGGGAAGGAAATTGAAATAGCAAGTGTAGAAAGAGACACTAAGGATGTAGTGTAGAGTTTTATCAGCAAGGAGATCCTAGAGTTAGATGAGCTAGAACTGATACAAGGACCAATCAATTTGGACACTCTCTCTGGACTAAATGTTGAAGATATCATCACTTACACAAGCCAAGGCAAGGAAGAAAATGCTCAAGTCTCACATAGAAAACAATGAGTTAATAGGCCTAGCATTTGGAGTACTGGAGAAGATCATGCCCACATATCACAAAAATACATCTGATTCTCCTTCTGGTAATTTGAAAAATCTTGTACATTCTGTAAATACAAATTTTGAGTCTTTTGAGAAGTCAGCCGAAGTAAAGGTCCGGAAATAATTTTTGGATAAGAGATTTAGTGAACTAAAAGGCCATATAGATAATGATAGAAAAACACTTGATATTGGTATAAAGAGTATTGAAAATGCTCTTAAGGATGGTGGTGATGTATATAAGTTTTTTTATCATGGCCCAAATTAGTAGAGGATATTGAGAAAAAGATAAAGGAGCAAGAGAAAAAGCTGCTAGACCTATCTCAAAGTTTTGATCCTTTAACAGTATCTCCAGTGAGCCAAGAGTGTCAAGCAATTAGCCTAACAAATGAAATAAAGAAGCTTATCAAAGAAAAGAAGAACATTATGGAAAGAATGGGTGAGCTCTGGGGACTGATTACCCCTAAGTTGGAAACAATGTTTAACACTTTGTCAGAGGCCCAAAGTACTGCTTGGGCAAGCAATCCCTTAGACCTAAGGAAAGCAGAAGCATATGCATTTCTACTAAGTGGACACATTTCAATTTTGGATGGTATGAAGAGAGGTTGGGCCACCAAATTTGCATAGTTAAAGAGTACTTTTGCAAATATCCTTAAATATATGTAAATATAACATATGGACTATTTATACATATGCGGCCTTATATACAAAATTTTTGCATGATTAGTGATTGCAGATCCCACGCTTTACCATTGATGTCAAAGGGGGAGTGAAGAGTAGTGAAAAATGAAGAATCCAGTGAAGGGGGAGAACTGGAAAGTAGTGTGAACAATAGTATGGAGCACAAGCAAAGGGGGAGTTATTCTGACACTTAGTCATTTTTCACTAAGTGTTGCCATCAATGTCAAAGGGGGAGATTATTGGTAAGAGACACTACTAGGCATGATAAGTGTTGTCATTGATGGCAACTAAGTCTCTATTACACATCTGCATTTCATAATTTGCCCATACCAAAAATTAGATTGAAGATTTGTCTATGTCCAGGAAGTCAAGAACAGAGTGTGTGATAGGGTCCGGTATCTTGGTCCAGATCTCTCTGGGAGTAGATTAGAGTTTGCTGTGGATCTGAGGGAGTCATAAGCATTGTCAGGATAATCTAAATGCAGAGTTTTGGCCTCCGGTGATGAAGGATTCAATAGTTATTAGCATCTGAGTATCGGGTTAACAGTTTGACGGAACAGGCAAAAGAAGAATAGGCTAACCTTGTAATTGATCTCAGTTCCGGATGTATGGAATTTGTTGGTTGAACAAGTTGTGATGATTAGTGATAGTAGCCAACCTGATTAATGATTTTTGAGTGCAAGTTTTGGTCTGCGTTACAAGTGTTCATGGATTTAGCCAACGGAGCAAAATTCTCAATAAAGTTCTAAGTTTTCTTGAAGCTAACTAAAAAGTGGTTGAAGATCAGGATGTGGATATATATAGCAAATGGATTTCAATGATTTCAGTGTGTGTGTAATGCGACTATGGAATAAGTGTGAAAAGAGTAGAGATCTAAGATACAGATGTGAACAGAACAGTGAAAAGGGCATAGTGAAGATGAAGTGTATCAAGTCAATATTTTGTGCTTAACTGGAACTAAATCCTTGCATTGATAGATGCTAATTATCAATTCAATCTCATTGTAATCTTCTTTCTGTAGGCAGTGAGCCTTCTATAGGCAGTAAGCCATCTTTGAGTAGTGAGCTCTGGGTAGTGAGCCCGAATGCATGTGCATTCCCCTTTGTAATACTTTTAATAGTGTATAATTTTTGTGGGTTAACTCCCACTGTGGTTTTTCCCTTAACTGGGTTTCCAAGTCAAAAATCTTGGTGTCAAGTGTGTTACTTATGTTTCTGCTCATGTGTTATTGATTCATGCTTTAATGTTCATATCATTAATTTGATTAGAAGTTTTAAAAGAGGATTAAAGGTAGAAAAGTTTAAATTGTGTGACAACTGATTCACCCACCCTCTCAGTTGTCCGAACCAATTCCAACATAGAAAGTGTCTAAAATTCTTTAGTGATGCTATGGAGATGATGTTGGTGTTGTAGTGAATTCTGGTTTAGTACTTTGAGCTTCATTGGAACTATACTCCTTGCATAATTTAGATTCAATTATAACAGTTCAACTCTGGTAGTGAGCCACCTCTTCTATCTCTTTCTTTCAAGACAATGAGTCCTTGGGCAGTGTGCCTTTTCGCAGTGAGTCTTTCTTCTAGGTAGTGAGCCCTCTGGTAGTGAACCTTTTGTAATTTGGTGTTGATACTACTTTATATTGTGAGCTAATACTCACCGTGGTTTTTCCCTTCTTTGGTTTTCCTCATAAAATCTAGTGTTCTCTTGTGTATGGTGTTGTTGTGACTCAGTTTTTATTATTTTCTTTTCATGCTTAATCATCCTAACAGTTTAAGACTTAATTGAATCGTTGTGGATCTATTGATGTTTGAGGGTTTTGGATTTTTAAGTTACAACTAATTCACCCCCCCTCTCAGTTGTCTTGTGCATTCAACAATTGGTATCCGAGCCAAGTTCCTTGGAAGAGAGATTAATCACTTGAGGTAGATTCGAGATGGCGCATAAGAAGAATGTTCCTGAGTTTGATGGAACAGATTATGCATTATGGAAAATAAGGATGGAAGGTTATCTGATTTCTCTTGGTTATGAGATCTGGAAGTCTATTGAGTCCACTTACATTATACCTGGCAATGGTCTGAGTATTGCTGATGAGATCAAGGCCTTTGAAACCAATAGTAAAGCAAGGTATGCTTTTTTAAGTGGTCTTTCTAAATCTAAATACGTGAAAGTTATGGATCTGAAAACTACTAATGAAATCTGGAAAAAGTTAAAAAGTATTCATGAAGGAGATGATAAGTTTGAGCAAGCTAAAATGCAGAATTTGAAGCTCATATTTGAAACCATGTGGATGCCTGAAGATGAAAACATTACAAGCTACTTACATAAGGTGGATAAAGTTGTCAATGGAATCAAAGGACTTGGCAAAAATATAGATGAAAAAGAAGTGATATTGAAGGTAATCAGAACTCTTCATAAGGTTTACAGTCATAAGGTTTCTTCTATTGAAGAATTGAAAATTTTGAATCAGGTTACTAAAGATCAGTTGCTTGGTACCTTAACTTCTTTTGAAATAAGATAATTTTGTACAAGTAGTGCAAAGGTTGAGATTGCCTTCAAGGTTGGCAAATCTGAGAAGAATGTGGAATCAGATCATGACGATTCAAATGATTTGGAAACTAATTTTGTGATAAGAATGAAATTGGGTATTGGTAAGTACAGTGGTAAGTTGCCTTTCAAGTGTTTCAGTTGTGGCAAGATTGGTCATTATGCTTCAAGATGTCTGGAAAGAATTTTGAGAAGTAAGAATAGGGAGAACAAGAGTAGAGTGCCTAAGAAAAGCTATTATGTTAGAGAAGATGCAAGTATATCTGATGATGAATCTGATTATGAGAATAATGAGGATAATGAATGTCTATTCATAGCCTTAAGAGATGATATTGTTTCTACTAAATTTGGGAAATGTGTGAAGGAAAAGGCTCTAGGGGTAGGTCTTAATGCTAAAAACACTTTGATATCTTATTTTCATACTACATAGGAAAAGAACCTTTTGGTCATTGACAGTGGATGCTCAAATCATATGACCGATGATAAAAGTACATTTGTTAAACTTGAAAAATATGATGGAGGACTAGTTATATTTGGTGATGATAGAGCTACTCAGATATGTAAAAGAGGCTCAATTAGTTTTGATGGCAAGCATAATACTGATGATGTTCTTTATGTCAAGGGTTTAAATCATAACCTCTTGAGTGTTGGGCAAATGTGTAGCAAAGGATACAATCTTATGTTTCAGGATGGTGGTTGTGAGATCAGAAAAGATTCTGGAACTGTGATAGCTACTGGAAAGAGGATAGATGGAAATATATATCATCTCAAAGGTGGTGATGGTTATTGCTTCATGACTCAAATCAATGAAAGTTAGCTATGGCATAGAAGATTGTGTCACATTGATTTTGACAGCCTAGTAAGGATAAGTTCATCTCAAGACATGAGAGATCTACCAAAGATTACAAAGCTCATCAATGTTGTCTGCAAGGAATGTCAGATTGGAAAGCAAGCAAGAAGAAGTTTCAAAGTTAAGGATCGGTCTTCTACCAGACTATTGGAATTGGTGCATATAGATCTTTGTGGTCCTACCAAGGTAAGGAGTTTCCAAGGTGACATGTATTTGATGCTATTGATTGATGATTATTCTAGGATCACATGGGTTACTATTCTGAAAGAAAATTTTGAAGCCCTAGATAAGTTCAAAGCATTCAAAGTCATGGTTGAGAATGAAATGGCTATGACAATTAGATGTTTGAGGTCTGACAGAGGTGGAGATGTCACCTCCAATGAGTTTAACATGTTCTATGAGAGTCATGGAATAAAGAGCCACTTATCTAGCCCTAGGACTCCTTAGCAGAGTGGAGTGGTTGAAAGAAAGAATAGGACTATTCAAGAAGCTGCAAGGACAATGATAAAAGAAGAAAACCTACCAGAGGTCTACTGGAGAGAAAAAAATCATACGATTGTTTACATACTAAATAGAGTGTAGGAAAGAGCAAATAGTACCAAGACACCTTATGAGTTATGGTATGGAAGGACTCTGAATGCCAAGTATTTCAAAGTGTTTGGAAGTAAATGTTATATCAAAAGGGATGAAGAGAATCTAGTAAAGTTTGATGCAAGGTCTGATGAAGGTATCTTCCTTGAGTATTCTACTAAAATCAAAGCTTATCGGTGCTACAACAAGAGGTTGAGAAGGATTGTTGAGAGTACAAATGTCAAAGTTGATGAAGATCTATAAAAGAATTTAGAATTCAATGGATATGAATTAGATGAGTCATCTTGCAGAGAAGAGGAGATTGCTGATAAAAAGGAAGTACAAACTAAAGAAGAAGAAGCTTCAAAAAAGACTCCTAAAACTCCCAAGTATGTGTAGAAGCATCATTCTAAAGATCAAATAATTGGTGACAAGAACAAAGGTGTGTTAACAAGAAGGAAAGCTATTGAAGAATAGGTAAATCTATGTTTACTCTCTAAAGTTGAACCTGAGTCAATGATTGAAGCATGCAAGGATGAGTATTGGATCAAGGCTATGGAAGAAGAACTAATGTAGATTGAGAAGAATCAGACTTGGGAACTTGTCCCAAGACCAACAAACAAGAATGTGATTGGAACTAAGTGGGTATTCCAGAACAAATTGAATGAGAATGGTAAAGTGGTAAGAAACAAGGCAAGGCTTGTGTGTAAAGGTTACTCACAAGTAGAAGGAATAGATTATGAGGAAATTTATGCTCTGGTGGCAAGAATGGAGGCCATTAGGATGTTTTTGGATTTTGTGGTACATAAGGATTTCAAAGTATATCAAATGGATGTGAAGTATGCTTTCTTGAATGGTGAGTTGGAAGAAGTATACATAGAACAACCGAATGGATTTTAGTTATTAGATAAACTTGACATGGTCTGTAGGTTGAAGAAGGTACTATATGGATTGAAGCAAGCCCCCAGAGCTTGGTATGCAAGGTTAGACAAGTACTTATTATAGCAAGGATTCAATAAAGGCACCACAGATAGCAATTTGTACATCAAAGTTGGATAAGATCAATTTATGATTGTTAAAGTTTATGTAGATCATATAATCTTTGGAGGAAATGAAGGTATGTGTAAGAATTTTGTAGATGAAATGTAGAAAGAATTTGAGATGTCAATGTGTGGAGAAATGAAATTCTTCCTTGGGCTACAGATCAATTAGATAGATAAAGACATTTTTATTTCACAATCAAAGTATGTCAAGAAGATGTTAAAGAAGTTTGGGATGGAAGACTCTAAACCAGTATGTACCCCTATGTCAACTGATTGCAAGCTGAGCAAGAATGAAGAATCTCCTAAGGTTGATCAGAGTAATTATAGGTCAATGATTGGAGGATTGTTATACTTAACTACTACTAGATCAGATATTATGCATGCAACTTGTCTTGTGGATAGATTTCAAGAAGATCCTAGAGAGTCACATGTTGCAACAATGAAGAGGATATTCAGATATTTAAAGGGCACTCTAGATCATGGCTTGTGGTATCCAAAGGATAATGGCTTTGCTCTAAGTGCTTACACAGATGCAAATTGGGTTGGTTGTGTAGATGACAGGAAAAGTACAAGTGGTGGTGCATTCTTTCTTGGAGGCAGAGTGGTTTCATGGTTAAGTAAGAAGCAGGATTCAGTATCTCTATCTACTACAGAGGCAGAATACATTGCAACAACATTTTGTTGCACACAAGTGTTGTGGATGAGGTAAACCTTGAAGGATAGTAGTGTGGTATATGATGAACCTATTCCTATCTTCTATGATAATACAAGTTCTATTAACATTTCAAAGAATCCGGTGATGCATTCAAGGACAAAACATATATCAATCCGGTATCACTTTCTGAGAGAGAGGGTTGTTGAAAATGAAGGGAAACTTGAGTATGTGCCTACAAAGGATTAGGTTGTTGATATATTCACCAAGGCTCTTCCCAAGGATACATTTGAGTATCTCCAGGAGAAGTTAGGGGTTATTGCCCCTCCTTCTTTGAACTAGATGCATAAGGAGATGCATCAGTCTAGTGGATTTCAAGTTTTATTCCTTATTCTGGACTAATGTTGGAGGCTACCTCTTAGGGGGAGTAGGTAATGTTTATTATGGTTGTGGCAGTCAGGGGGAGTAATTTCTAATGTTGGTTTCTTCTAAGGGGGAGCATGCAGAGTAGTAAAATAAATTATGTTGTAGAGAAGTAGTAAGTAGGTACAAGGTTGAGCGGTTTTCTAAAAGTAAGATTGAAAGAGAGATGTGTAGCCCTTTTCCATTGATGTCAAATGGGAGAGAGAGCAATGTGAAAAAGAAAAGAGTCAGTGGTCTAGGAGAGAGAGTAAGATGTGTAAAAGAAAAAAAAATAAAGGGGGAGAGTAAGAAATAAAAGAAGTTTGGTGCAGAGTTGTGTCTTGATGGTTTTTCACATTATGTGTTGCCATCAATGACAAAGGGAGAGATTGTTGCAAGTATGTGCAGTCGGTGTTGTCATTGATGTCAACAAGCTTGTGTTGTCATTGTTGTCAATTGTGTGAGTAAGAAATAGTGCAACAATATGAGTAGTCATTGTTGAGCGGATACTATCTCTAATGTTGAGGTTGTTGCATTGGTATGAGCTATTTGGTTGAGTTTCTTTGCTAAAGATGATTTGGTTGCTTTGAAGAGGTGTTGAAGATGTCAAGAATATGTTTCTATTGGATGGGTTCCAAATTCTTTTGAGAAAATTTGATTAATAAAGGGAACAGTGTGTTGAAGTGGTAATATAGAGTAGTGTTCTGGTTTTGCTCCGCATTTCCCCTATGTGGGTCTTTACAACTTGCTCAAGATTATTTGGTTGCTTTGAAGAGGTGTTGAAGATGTCAAGAATATGTTTCTATTGGTTGGGTTCCAAATGCTTTTGAGAAAATTTGATTAATAAAGGAAATAGTGTGTTGAAGTGCTATTCTGGTTTATAGAGTAGTGTTCTGGTTTTGCTCCACATTTCCTCTATGTGGGTCTTTGCAGTTTGGATATGTTGTTCAAAGATGTTGAGAGATGTTATAGTCCAAATTTTGTGTTCTGGTTCATTATGCAGATGAATTTGTGTTCACCAGTATGAAGATTGTGTTTCTAAGTGTTGCAGACGTGTCTGGGAGCAATGTCTTTGCTCCACATTTCTCTGTAAAAAGGTTTTAGGTCTTGCGGTTCTAAAATTGTGCTTATAAGGTTTATATCTTTCTTTTGTTGAAGTTGTTCATGTTTTGGTGCTCCAAAAGTCAATTTCTAGAGATACAGTGTACAACAGAGATAGTTAAGCATACTGGATAAACAAGTTAAGGATTGTGTAGCTGGTGAAAGTTGTTGCAGAGGAATTTATTGGATTTCAAGATGTGTTAGGATGTTCGTGGAATACTCTAGATTATGTTGAAGCCTTGCATGTTGTTCGTAAGTCTTCTTTGGGTTTGAGGAAGCATGTACTTAAAAGTTCATTATGTTGACATAGGTTTGGTTGACCTTGGGTGTTTACACTAATTGCGGAGGTGCTTCGGTGATTGTGAGAGCGTGAAGTGGTATGCTTGGATGCATTTAAGTCTAAGCTAAGATGTGTTGTGGTCTGCCTTCATTCCTTTCCACCACAATAATGTTTAGGTCTAGACCTAATTTGAATTTGCATAAGCAAGGTATTGTGCCGACCTTGGAGAATGTTTTCTAGGTTGATGATGGTATAAATAAGTGTCAAAGAATCATGATTGGAAGTGCACACAATGGATGTGATGTGATTAACAGTGTGGTGAAAGTGTGGTGCAATACAAGCCTTCATGTGTTAGACTACTAGAAGCAATGAGCAAAAGGTGTCTACAATTCTTCAGTGATGTTGTGGAGATGATGTTGGTGTTGTGAATTCTACTTCAGTACTTTGAGCTTCATTGGAATTGTACTCCTTGCATAAGTTAGATGCAATTATAACAATTCAACTCTGGTACTGAGCCATCTCTTATATCTCTTTCTTTTAGGATAGTGAGTCCTTGAGCAGTGAGCCCTTTGCCAGTGAGCCTTTCTTCTGGGCAGTGAGCCCTCTAGGCAGTGAGCCTTTTGTAATTCGGTGTTGATACTACTTTATATTGTGAGATAATCCTCACCATGGTTTTTCCCTTCTAGGGTTTTCCACGTAAAATTTGGTGTTCTCTTGTGTATGGTGTTGTTGTGACTCATTTTTTATTATTTTATTTTCATGCTTAATCATCATAACATTTTAAGAGTTAATTGAATCTTTGTGGATCTGTTTGTGTTTGAGGGTTTTGGATTTTTAAGTTACAACAGATTCACCCCCCCTCTCAGTTTTCTTGTGCATTCAATAGATCCCACTAGAACAAAACCACCCCCAAGTTACACCTCCACTTGAATAGCTTTTTCCATAAGAGAGGGAGTGACTTGGAGGTCGCCAATGGCAAGGAGAGGGTTCATGTGCTATGTTGAAACTAGATCATCTGCATTTGCACCTAAGTCACATTTTGAGTAGTATAGGTACCCAGGTAGAACAGGCTCAAACCAATGAACCTATACTCTCCTCTTCTAAAGAAATTTTTAGAGCACCATCCTTGTTCTTTGTCACTTCTCCTCTTATCCCTCAGCCTCCAAATTCTCCTTTTGCAAGCCCTGTAAAGTTTTTTCTATGAAAAATCCTACTCAATCCCTAAAGAGGATACCTTCTACATCTCCTAATAGAGCTCCATCTCCTCCCTCCAAACTTCCTATTCCTCCTCTTCCTAGTTTCCTTGTGATCAAGACATGGAATGATAGCTTCAAGAAAGTGCCTAACAAGAAAAGACATAATACAGATACTCAAAAGTAGTTTGATCAAATGATTTAGAAGATAAAGAGGATTACTAAGTCTATGTTGGATGATCTCACTCAATTAGATGCCATGTTCTCAAGGCCAATCCTTCCAAAGAAAGATAGAGTAAGATCTTTAATTATAACTAACAATCATGGGAATAGACAAGCTCAAATTATAACACCATTGTTATATATTCTAGAAGTAGATATACATCCTTTAGACTATATCGCAACCACTATCTCTTTGGGAAAGCCATCAAGGGAGGAAGGAAAGTAGACTACTAGGTCATCGATGGATTAGCTTATACAAAAGATGGATAAAGATAAGGCCATAAAGGAGGAATTAAAGGATAAGGTTGCTCATCTTACAACCTACATTAAATATTTGGTTGGTCTTATTGGTTCATCTTTTCTAGGTATAGTTCCTTTGCATGTTCTAAGCATTGAGAAGAAAACACTAGCTATAGGAACATTGGGAAATGTTGTGAGGGTCATCCATGCTTAGAATGCAATATTGGCAACTTTTGGGCATAGGATAATATAGGATATTGTCAACATTGCTATGGCATTGTCAAAAGAATTAGAGGCTATCAAGAATTTAATGGAAGGAGTGAAGAATGAATTGGAGGCTATTAAAAATATTTTCCCTAGATAATTCTGATGGCAAAATAGATTTCTAATACCTGGTAGATGAAGGTATTTTGAGTGATCAAGAGGCTAATGTGTACCAAAAGAAGAAATTGGATTGTAAGTTTTAAATGAAGATTTTGAATGATTGTTAAAATAAGTATAGAAAGTCATAGTCTCTAGTATAGGTGTGTTTGATGTTATTAAATATTTTGTGGAGAAGTTGGTATGTGCCTTTTATGACAAGAATCGAATATTCAACCTTTCCAATTTTGAAAGATTAGTTTTAGGAGGAGGTGAAAAAAGAATCTCCCAAGGATCCTAATTTCACCACAATGTTAGTTAACCATTCGATGAAGATACATATCTCTTATGAATATTTTGAGTGGAAAGTGGTAGAATTTAAGACAATTTAGAAAAAGATTTAAGAGCTTTTTATGAAGATTGATGTCAATTTCACTCACTCTAATAGATATGATCCATGTCTCATTAATGTTGAATTGGATAAATTTGCATCCTATTTGTAAGGGTTGGTGCATGGAGTTGCTAAAGATAGCTAGATAGTGGGTATTAGTTGGGGACACACATTCACATGTCAAATTTTGACTTGGATGTAATTGTATAATAGGACAAAGTACAAAAAGATAAAGTGTCTTTTAATATTCTTTGTATTTTGTATTTTTATAATTTTTGGAAGGAAAATATTTTCATATTCCCATCCCTCAAAACCTATAACTATGGATGTAAGACTCATTCAAAAGGGTTGGAAACTCTTCTTTTAGAAATACAATTGAGTTTTGTGGCTTCATATTTTGAAGTTTTTATTTTTTGTTTGTTTGAGTTTTTTAACTATAAGCATGGGCCTCTTTCTTCACATATTTCACTCAACGAATATTGATGAATTTGATACGTGTTCAAATCACTGACACTTTGTTGATGGTGAGGCATTCTGTGGAAATCCTAAGCAAATTGGTGTTACGTGGCATTCAATATTTATCTTGCATGTTCAAAGTCCCTTAGAAGATTGCACCTTCCTTTGTGGTGATTAGAGAAATGGATCATATGAGGAATGGTTTCCATCAAGTTTGTCTATTTATCAAATGATGCATGAAGAGTAGGATTGACATGCTTAGAATTTTCTAACTCTTTTCTTCTCCCCCTTTGTAAGGTCTGAGAATATCACTTACTAAAAATAACTGTCGAAAAGCAATTCTATCCCAAAATAATTAAATCGAATAAAATAATTATAAAATGGTGTGGAAAAAGGAGAATAATTAAATATTTTCTAGTAATAAATCAACTCGTGTAATAACTTTCATCAATATATTCAAATAGGATTGCATACATCAGTGAATCAATAAATATATCAAATAAGATTGTACCTTTACAAGATCTAGCCATGTAGGATTACACAAGAGAATCATATTAGCTATAAATATACATCACTCCATATTTTCTCCATTGAACTCAAGAGAGAGAGAGAGAGCATCATCATGGTGATATCCACCCTGCCACGAAGCATTAAGCTTCCCCGTGCTACCCTACTGGGAAGCCCGACCCATCACGAGGGGTCTAGAAAACTGAAGATGGCTTGTGTGAAGGAATCATGTGCAATCAAGATTTAACTAACATTCCTATAGCATGTGTCAAATGCATACCATGCTCCTTCTTAAATCTTATCATACAAAATTACATGAAAAACACTTATAATCTACATCAATGCATACAAGGAAAGTAGATACTTATGCAATATCATACATCCGGAAATTGATAAATAACACCTTATGGTTTTACCCACTCAATGGATCTTCATATAAAATACATGTGCAGGTAACTATGATATTATAAAAAGCATGTCATAGTCGATGATTTTTACGAAATTGTTCAATAATGTATATAGGATCACTAGGAAGGCATATTAGGCTATCAAAGCCAAAAGATAGTCTTATCCCGCCTCATAATTATATGATCTATTAAATGTAAATCTATTTTTCATATGATAAGTAAGTGCTCAAGATACTTCATACAAAATGATGTTATTTAAGAAATGCAAGCATATGTCAGTATTACTTACCTAGTATTATTTTTCTATTCAAACAAAGGGGAAAACTACTTCAATATTTCCTTAACCATATCAAAAATGAGTTTCATAACTTTTACCAATTCCTTGCACAATATTAATTACATTATTCATATTAGTATGTTTGGCTAGAAGGTTTAGATTCCTACCTAAATGACTAACCATAAAGTTATCTAAGGCTATCAAAAGTTAAAAAAAAAACAATATTAAGTTTTAAACTTGAACTATTGCATAACACAATGACCATATAACTAATCTCTTATATTGCAAAATCCTACTAGATGATAATCATTTGCCATAATTTAGGCTTACACCTATAATGAGATTTTATGTGAGGAATTTGTTAGAAATATAAGCAGTGCTGAATTGAAATAACTATGAATTAGCAATAAAAGCACAAAATAGACAACACAAATTTACGTGGAAAAAACTTGGTAATATACCAGGAAAAAAACCACGGGAAAAGATCTCTCAATTTTATTCTCAAAAGAAAATTTGCAGTTACAAAACTTTTTCTCATGTCTTGGGATTCAAGCTCGACAACCCTAAATATTCACGAAAAAGCACATGCAAAAATTGATTAAATCTAAAGATATATTTCCATGCATAAAAGCATGAGTGGCACTTCTACATACAATTTTGCATGGTGAACACATGGAACAAGGCTAATTTCTACATACTAGATGAGATCTCAGTCAATTGCTCGTCATTACTGGAATAAATCAAACTGACTTCACATTTCAACAATCTCCCACTTAAAGTCATTTTTCTACCTTGCAAATAATTCCTCATATTGAGATACCAATGCCAATGTTGCCTATCATCAAGTGATATGCAAGCCAAGAGAAGTTCTACACCATATGAACTTTTCTCTACTAGTAGGCTTCATCAAAATATCTGTTGGATTTATATCAGTGTGTATCTTAGCCAAAGAGACATGTCCTCCTTCCACCACCTCATGTACAAAGTGATATTGTACATCAATATGTTTTGTTCTAGCATGATAAGTTGAGTTCTATGCTAAGTGTATAGCACTTTGGCTATCACAATGCAACACCATGTTATCCTTCTTTACCTACAATTCACCCAAGAGTCTATGAAGCCAGATTGCCTCCTTGCTAGCTTGTGTCACTACACCATATTCTGCTTCAGTAGTAGACAAAGCCACCAATGTCTGCAACTTTGAAACCCAGCTAACAACACCTCCTCCTAAGGAGAAAACATAACCTATAGTAGATTTTCTCTTATCTTTGTCTCCACCAAAATCTACATCCACATATCCATTAACCTGAAGACTACTCCCACTATAACAAATAGCAGCATCAAAAGTGCCCCTCAATTACCTGAGAATCCACTTCACAGCCGTCTAATGATCACAACCTAGATTCGCCATGAAATGACTGACTACTCCCACTGCTTGTGTAATGTCTGGTCTACTACACACCATAGCGAATATAAGACTACCAACTACTGATGAGTATGGTACACAAGATATTTGTATCTTCTCTGCTTCTGTGCTAGGGCACTATTTTGAAGACAATTTAATATGAGTAGGAAATGGACTACTAACTGTTGAGCATTTTGTATATTGAAGTGCTGCAAAATCTTCTCCACATAAGTCTTATATGTCAACCAAATTTTCATGTTCTTTCTATCTTTGTGTATCCTCATTCCAAGAATCTGATTTGCATTTCCTAAGTCCTTCATTTCAAACTCCCTATCAGGTTGAGTTTTTAACCCAATGATTCTCTACATGTTGGGACCTGCTACCAACATATCATCTACATACAAAAGCAAAATAATGAAACTATCATCTTCATACCTTTTTAAATAGGCACAATGATTAGCCTCGCATCTACTAAAACCCAAACTCATCATGAAGGAATCAAATATCTTGTACCAACACCTTGGCAACTATTTCAAACCATACAATGATTTGTTCAACCTACATACTAGATTCTCCTTGTCTTTTTCTTCAAAACCTTCTGGTTGTAGCATATAAATTTTCTCAAAAAGATCACCATGCAAGAAAGTTGTTTTAACATCTAACTGTTGTAACTCCAAATCAAGACTAGCAACAAGAGCCAAAACAACTCTAACTATACTTAACCACACCATAGGTGAAAATATTTCATCAAAATCAATACCAGATTTCTGTGCATACCCCTTGGCCACCAACTGAGCTTTATATCACTCCACATTATCATTTATATCCCTTTTTTAGTTTGAAGATCCACTTGTTGCCAATAGCTTTTCACCCCTTAGGCAATTCCACAAGCTCCCATGTTTTATTTTTATGTAAAGCTCTCATCTCCTCATCCATGGCTTATCTCCATTTATTTGCATCATCTTCGCAAGCCTCCTGATATGAGCTAGGCTCACCAACATCAGTAAGTAAAGCATAAGTTGAATTACAATTAGGAGAATACCTTGCTAGCGGTTTGATAACTCTAGTGGATCTCCTCATAAGAGGTAATGTGTTACCCTGTGGCTCATTTGGTTGCTGTTCAACCTCATCAAAAAATTGATTCTGATTATTATCTTGCTGATTTTCATGAATAGGTGGCTGATTTTCATCTAGCACCTTTGAATCAGCATCATAATTTTCCACCTCTACTAGAATAGTTTCTGTACTTTTCTATTTTTTACTTCCTTGCATTGATTTTTCATTAAAATAAACATCTTGGCTAATAATAATCTTGCAGGCAAGAGTATCCCACAACCTATACCCCTTGTACCTTCTGCATAGCCAAGAAAAATACATTTCATGGACTTCATGTCTAACTTATTCCTATCCTCTTTGGGAATATGAGCATAAGCATCAGAACTAAAAATATGAAGAACGGAATAATCAACAGGTTTACCTATCCAAACTTCTTCAGGAATTTGACGATCTAGAGCTATAGTGGGTGATCTATTAATCAAGAATTAGGTTGTATTAACAGCCTCAACCCAAAATTTATGCTCCAATCCAGTAATGTTCAGCATACATCTAGCTCTTTCCATAATTGTATAGTTCATCCTTTCAGTAACATCATTTTGTTGTGGTGTTCTAGGAACCATCAACTACCTTGAAATACCATGCTCACTACAAAACTGATTAAACTCCCCTGAACAAATTCCCCTCCATTATCTGTTCTAAGACACTTAATTGTCCTACCTTTTTTATTCTCTACCAAAGCTTTAAACTTCTTAAAATAAGAAAACACATCAGATTTCTTCTTCAACGGATAAATCCACACCTTACAAGAACAATCATCTATAAATGAAACAAATATGACGAACCCCCAATTGATGTAATAGGTGCTTGCCAAGTATCTGAATGAATTAAATCTAGAATTACTTTACTTCTGGTAGTGCAACTAGAAAAACTCAACCTTTTCTGTTTTCCAAACAAATAATGCTCACAAAAATTCAAATCTCTAGATTTAGCACCTAGGAGAAGATTTCTATCTAGCATTACCTTTAGACCACGTTCGCTCATGTAGCCTAGCCTTTGATGCCAAGTAGATAATTAATCCATTTTTGCATCTGATACCACTGAAGCCTCTCCACTACAAGTTTCTCCAACCAGCCTGTAGAGATTGCCAACCTTTTCCCCTTTTAGCACCACCAATGCTCCTTTTGTTACCTTCAGACAGTTATTTTCTCCACTGAATCGGTAACCTTGCTCATCGAATACTCCAAGTGACAGCAAATTTTTCTTCAAGCCTGATACATGTCTTACGTGCTGAAGAGTCCTTACAATCCCATCAAACATTTTGATTTTGACCTCTCCTTCACCAATAGCTTCACATGGGTTGTCATTTCCCATGTAAACCATACCTCCTTCACATGACCAGTAAGAAGAAAACCAGTCCTTGTGAGGAGTCATGTGAAAAGAGGCACCAGAATCAATGATCCAATCTTGATGAAATGAACCTCTCAGATTAGCAGACAAAACCTCTCCATCTTCCAATGGTGCTTCAACTTCTACTGTATTTGCCTCTGATGGCTGCGAGCTAGGATTTTCTTTGTTTTCTTTCAGTAGCCTGCAATCCTTTTTGCCATGCCCTATTTTTCCACAATTAAAACATTTAACTCTTTTCTGTCCCTTGGACTTTGACCTATCCTATCCATGCTCATCTTTCTCTCTTTCCAAAGCTTTGTCCCTTACAAAAAGGGCATCAAGGGAAGAAGAAGTCCCTTGAGATGTCTTCTGCCCTGAATCTTCAAAAATTACTGCGGCTACCACATCCTCAAAAATAAGTTTCCCTTTCGATGCTAAATTACTAAGCGCCATAACTAGTTGATTCCAAGTTTTGGGCAAAGAGTACAATAATATAGCCACTTTATCCTCTTCTTCAATTTTCACCTCCACTGAAGCCAACTTGCTAATCAGTGTGTTGAAATTATTTAGATGATCTGTGACTACAAAACTGTCATGCATCCTCAAATTGTACAATTGTCATCATAACAGAATTTTATTTGCCGATGACTTAGTTTCATATAGATTTTCCAACTTAGTCCACAAGCCATGTGTCATTTTCTCCTCTGCAACATTGAATAAAACTGAATCAGCCAAAGATAATTGAATTGTAGCTCTAGCCATGTTATCTTGCTCATCCCAATCCTCTTGCTTCATGGCTGCAGGTTTTGACGATGTCCCATTGTGAGCTAAGGCGCATCCATCCTTCACCAACAAGGCTTGAACCTTTAGCTTCCACAAAGAAAAATTAGAACCATCAAATTTTTGAACCTTAAATCTAGTAACCGTGCCTCTTGTCATTGCTTTTCACAAAGATGGGAAAAACCCACAAAACAATTTCTGCACAAAAACCGTGTGCTCTGATACCAACTGTTAGAAATATAAGTAGTGTTGAATTGAAATAACAATGAATTAGTAATAAAAGCACAAAATAGACAACACAGATTTACGTGGAAAAAACCTAGTAATATACCAGGAAAAAAACCACGGGCAAAGATCTCTCAATTTTATTCTCAGAAGAAAATTCGCAGTTACAAAACTTTTTCTCATGCCTTGGGATTCAAGCTCAACAACCCTAAATATTCACAAAAAAGCACATGTAAAAACTGATCAAATCTAAAGATAGATTTCCATGTACAAAAGCGTGAGTGGCACTTCCGCATACAATTTTGCATGGTGAACATGTGAAACTAGATGAGATCTCAATCAACTGCTTGTCACTGCTAGAATAAGTCAAACTGACTTCACATTTCAACAAAATTCATATGCAGATAACAAAATGAAATCAAAATAATCTAACTTAATAAGGTCTCCACAATTTTATGTAACAAACTTTGACTCCTTTGAAATAAGGTGGAAAACTTTAGTTTTGTTACTTGTGACAAGATCACACTAGCACTTAATAAGTAGCAAAGTCATCTTTAATAAGCACTCAAAACTATTACAATGATCAGCCAATATATCTATAGCTTATAGAGGAGTTACAAGGACTTGTTATTTTAACAAAGGCTCTACAAGTCCAGACACAATTTCCATCGTAGAGTTGGTTTAAAAACTCTAAAACAAGTTCGAGAAGAAATTCAAATTTACTTCGACTACTTCACTTCCAACACACTATAACAAAGGTCTGTTTTCTACTAATTCAATTTCAAGAAACTGCATTATACACAGAAATAATGATATGTGTCTGTCAGGCAATGCCCTATTAGTGAAAGCATGTCACTAAGTTAGGGTTTACTCCAGATCAATTCTCAATTTCTCTCCAAGGAACCTTGAAATTTTAACAGCAACATGGTCATGTTGATCCTCTGAGTTGTAAAGGGGTGATAAAGTTCCACGCTACGACTAAAAAGAGATATAATCCATGGATTTGTTGAGGAAAATCTTGGGTAGTCTGTAATGAAGTGAAACAAATGAAATTAGCATTCAATTTCATAGCTTTTTCGGAAGTTATATGATTCGCGTGGAAGTTACGCAGTAGAAAAAGGTAAATTACCTTTGTCCAGATGATTGTAAAGTATATACATTGAACATTTATCAAAGCACAAATGGATATAAATAGATCATAAAGGATAGAGGAATTATGTCAAAGTTGTAATTGTAATTGCCCCAATGTGCCTGCGTACAAAATGTGAACTATCTAATAGAAAGACTCAAAAAAATGTGTTCTCGTGATACGTTGTGATTGCAGGTCTAAATAAAATTAAATGGATTTATTTAATAGGCTAAGAGACTTTCTAGAGAATGTAATCGGTAGAGGTAGGCCAAATTTCCTCACCTTAAGAACCTCACAGTTTTTAGCCTGCGTGCTACAGATTAGATAAATGGGGAGAACAACATAAGTCTCATGACATTTTGAAGTTACCATATGTTAGTATTTAGGCATCTATTGATCTGCATTCTCCATCAATACCCATTCATAAAGGGAACACAACTGATATAATATTATCTTCCAAGTCTCAATTGAGTATGATGTCTATGCATGAATTTAAGAGAAAAACCTTGCATGCTTATCAGACAATTTCTAATCATATTCAAGAAACAATCCAAATAACTAAAATACTTTACTCTGAGAGCAATCTTATCAACATAAACTGAAATAAGAATGGCTCTAATCTAAAACTCATGTGCATGTCCAAAAATATGAGAAGGGATAGAATAAAATACCAGTATGTATGCAACTATCTTCCACCACTGTACAAGCCAAATCTCTAAGGTGTCTATTACTTCTAAGATCATATTTCAACCATAATCATATGCATGTATGGAAACTTCTCTTGGCTGACCTGCAACCACCGATCCTCACAATAGGTACTGAGCTTTTATCTCCAATATTGTTGTGTTTTTCCGTGATTGATGGATGTTCTCCGCAGAACTTCCGTCTCCCCCCCCCCAATAATAATAATCTTTTTACAGGATGCCCCTTCTTAAACAATTTTTCCTTCTCTATCTTTTTCTCATTTTGATTTTTTCTTTCTTTCATATTGTTTGCTTTGTTTCTATTTTATTTTTTGCTTTCTTCTTTTTTTATTTTCTTTTTCTAATTTTCTTAATTCTTATTCCTATCTAATGAAAATAAAACAAAGAGTTGTTTTATTAAAATATATATAAATTTATCTTATCTTCCAAATTGTTATTTTGAAAATAATTGAATTTATTTTTGCAACAATTAAAATATATGGTATTTATCTTTTTATCATAACACATAATTATAAAATAATCTTTTAAGATAGAAAAGTATAAATCTCAATGCATCATTATCTATCCTAAAACATATCAAATTACCTAAATAATTATTCCAAATATTTCCATAAATCTATAACAACTATTAATTAAATGATTATTCTAATGAAACACAATTATTAATTCAACTAAATGTTTCAGTCTCATCAGTCAAACTTTATTATGAGATCATTTCACACACACAGAGAGACACATATATTGATGCAATTTAATCTACATGAAACTATGTGGTGTGTGCAGATTCCTTTCACCACCAGTCGTCATCAATCGGCTAGACACCCTGTCCTCGATGATACTCTCTCTTCATCAAGAGTGTATACCTGTCACGCACATGAGTTAAAATTAGTCAATGATCATTAAAATAGTAATATTTAGATTTAAAATTAATTATTTAAAATGGGGGTTGTGACACCCTTTCTATTTTCATTTTTTTTAATCATGGTTAATTTAGGGTTAGTTTTGTTTTGTTTCTTTGTATTTGTTTTTAGATTAGTCTCTTTTGTGCAAAAGATTAGAAAATTTTGACCAAATGAGTGGAGAATTAATATGTGGGTAAATCTTAGATTTTATCATTTTGTGAGGCTGATTATTTTTCACTTCCCTATTTTGATCATTTTACATTATAGTGGTGACATTATCAAACATTTAGAGACTATTATTTCCATTATGCAGATTAGATTATATCTCTTGACTTTTGGTTTGGCATTGATTAGACATGTGGTGATTTGATCTAATCATATGTTGATGTTATGATGATGTTGGATATATGAGATATATTTGATGATGATTATTGATGTGATTACAAGTTCATTATGTAGATTTATTATTTGATGATGATTATGAGACATTAGATAGAAAATGCAGTTTTAATCTTAAATTATGTTGTGAATGATTAATGTTGTAAGCAATGACATGAATTTAATTTTAGTTGCTTCAACTATGATTATCCATGATGTGATTGACACTTGATCTAGTTGTGCAGGATTATATTCCCAGGCCATGGGAAATCGGAGGTAGTGTTCACACATATGTTATTCCCTATTAAGCTGATCCATTCCCAAGAGGGATGAGGATCACGTTTGATCGGATGATGTTTAGTGCTTGTTTGTTTTATTATTTTGGCCTAGTGATCCCTTTCTTAATTGATTTATATCATGTGTTGTATATTTATATTTGTTTTATACCATTTGGTATTATTTTTATTTATGGGCCATTTAAAGTGATTTTATGCCTCCCTAGGTGTACCTTAGTGTCCCAAACTTATCCTATGTGGTAACCCTAGGATCTAGGGTCAATTTTGACTAACTAAACCCTAGGGTAACTCACTTTTGGTCACTCTAAACTGGGGTTTAGTCAAAGTGACGAATTTTGAAATGGCTAAGGGTGGGAGATGAGTCATGCTTTGGGAAAGCATCTCCCTTCCCAAATTTTGGGGATCCCTTCACCAAGAAGACTTGGGAGGTCTTCAAGACTCCCAAGTGTTTGGGATCTCCCTCCAAGACTCTCACAAATGTGTGAGAGCATCTTGGAGGGAGATGGCTCTCTTGGAGAATAAGAGGATGCCATGTGGCATCCCTTATCCTCAAGAAGGTTTGAAGGGAGTTGCCACCTATCCACTTGGTCTCTCACACATGTGTGAGAGCACAAGTGGATAAGGTGAGGGTTTGAATGGAATTGGAGGGTGACACTTGTCACCCTCACACTCCTTCTCCCTTGCAAGTGGCATGGGATGAGGAAGGAGAAGGTGACAAGTGTCACTTTCTCATTCCTCAAGGCCAAATTGGAAGGCCTATATTATCTCCTCTTGGAGAGGAGTGTGGGGTTCTTTTTTTTTTTTTTTCTTTCCATTCTTGGAGGCTTTAAGAGTGTTAGAGAAATTTGGAGAGTTGGAGAAATTGTTGGAGAAGCTTGGAGCTCTGCTTCAAACGTGCTTCCATTTTTAGGGCTTTTGAAGGTAAGCTCTATGGCTATGGCCATTTCCCTTTTTTACTTATGTTGTTTCTTTTTGGGTATGTGGTTGAAATTATGTGGGTTGTTATTTTAATTTTGTGTGGGATGGGTGTGGTGAGAGCACCTCCATTTGGAGGAAAGGATCAAGTAGTTTGGGGTAGGGGAGAGTGAACCTCATCAACGTCATCTCTTTAGTGTTGCACTATTATGTGACTTTGTCATGAGTGCCATAGTGATTTTTGAGTTTGGTGGAAAATGTGTTTGGCTTGAGGCCTTGGGATTTTGTGATCTTTGGAGTTCTTGGGGTGGCCTCTTGAGTTGAGGGGTCCACTCCCCTACCCCCTCCAAACTCAATTTATTAAGTTTTGTATGTGCAAATCCATGGGAGTGAATTTTTGTGTGTTTGGAAAATTTCATTTGTTGTAATGTGTGTGCAAAACCATGTAATTACTACCTCCCCAGCTCAGGGGTGACCCACTATTGGGTCTATGGTAGGGAGGAGGGCATTTCTTCATGGCTTGGTTCCCCATTGTTGTGTTGTTTATTGCAGGTTTTTAGTTGAAGAAAATGGAGCTTGGTGAAGTCCATTTTTGGTTTTTTGGCACTACTTTTGGTTGGCTGTTGTGAGCCATGGCCTTAGAGGCCATAATGTATTATTGTCAAATTTATTACTATCCCTTGTGTTGGCTATTGTAAGAAGATTTAATGTGAACACTCTTTATTGCTTATTCAAAAAAATTTCATTATTTTTATGCTGGTGTGTTCTTATGCTTATAGGAAAATGCCAAGGAAAATATATTTTGCTGTCATTTTACTCCAAGAAAAAAAAAGTATGTGTTGTTGTTAGAATTTTAGTGTATGCTATATGGAAAAGAAAATATACATTTGCTGTTATATATGCAATGAAATTACATGTTTATCATTTTACTGTTTGTGCACATGGGTTGTTGAAAGTTTGGAACATAAATGATTTTTTTTGTATTTGCTGTCACTTTATATTTGAAAAGAAAAGAGAGGAATTAATATTAAAATCTATTTCTTTCATTTCAAAAAAATGCTATGTTATCACACTTAAAAGCTTTTAAATCTGGTTATTGTCTAAAACAATCTAGTTCTATTATTGTGTTTTGAGAATGTGTATACAAACTAGTTATGGTTATATTTAAATCTAGTTATCTTATTTTTCCTTGATAAATGTGAAAATAAATACCTATGGTTATATATATATATATATATATATAGTAGACATATATATTTTCTCTTGCTTAATTATTTAACCTAGGCATTATATATATCACTGTATATAGAACAGTATGTGTGTGTGTGTGTGTATATATATATATATATATATATATATATATATATATATTATATTGCTGCAAACTAGATTAAACTTGTTTTAAAAAAATGAATAAACCAGAGATTGAACTGTGTAGGGCGAACCCATACTAAAGGAATGAGAGTTTTTTAAAGTTAAAAAAAAAATTACTGTGAGCGGCGGCCATAGCCGCCACCCACAGGCCTATTTATTTTTTTGTGTTTATGAGGGGTGTGGGTGGTGTTGGTCATGATGTTAATCATTCACAAACATAGAATAAAAGTTACACAACAACCTTTACTCATCTTGAAAGATACGATGAATTCAAAGAATTCATGATCCCAAGTCTCCGTTGATTAGGTCTTAATCTACTGACGTTACTCAGTGGTTGATGTGTGTTGCTGTTTTCCATTCAGGGGCCTTACGTGTTTCTGCACTGTTCATCATCATCATCTTCAAATATCCTGCTCTGGATGTTCGCTCTGCATAAGCCTCCAACAATTCTACCTCTGCACTGTAAATTTAGTCAAATAATGTGCATACAGGCCGATATTTGCATGATTTTTATCATTATTTATGGTTCTTTGCATGATATTTTCAGTACTACATGCATTTAACCAAATATGCTAAGGATCTTCAGTTACCTACGGGATTTCAGCATATTTCACTGTTTCTGCTTGTTATTTATCATGATTTGCAGTTATGGTGATGAATTAATGAAATTGAAAAAAAGGAAAAGGGTTAGAGAGTGAGATTCCTAAAATTACTGGACTTAGATCACTGATTCACATACAAGCTCCCATACTTGCAATGAAAAGAAGGAAAACTAGAAATCATACTTCACCAGGACATTCCACAAATCCGCATGATCTAGTGCAAAGCTTCAAAGGAAAGTTGACAACATGTAATGAAATGAAAGCGCTTCCAGTTGAACACAGCATTCACCAGTACATATCCAGAAATCAACAGAAGATTACGTAAAATTTACAATCAGGATGTAATCTGGAACTTCATATTCATTCAGTATGCTCAAGAACAGGTACATTTACAGTGATCTGAAGAAAGAACCTTGACATTTCAACAATTCTATCCTCATTAGTCTCAGTAATCCGATCTCCTAACTTATTCTATAGTAATTGACTCTTTGCGCCAGATGCGTCAGTGTATTCTAGTGTATATCCCCCTTTCTTAATGACAAGCTCTGGCTCTTATATAGAACAACTGCCAGAAAACGGTTACAATGATCCAAGGATCAGGATCCTCTCAAAACAAACAACGGCCCAGATGAAAAGCACATGCTTTGTCAGTTAGCAAATGTACAGCTGGCACAGAATATTCCAGCATCTTCAACTTGATTCGGCCTCCAGCTGGCGAACAACATATTTGACAATATCCTCCTCATTTCTGGCTCATGTTGACTCCATGCGCAACTTTGTAATTAACAGCTTCAGCAGCATCATCATGATCTCAACGCTCAGCTTCAGCAGCATCATCATGATCTCAACGCTCAGCTTCAGCAGCATCATCATGATCTCAACGCTCAGCTTCAGCAGCATCATCATGATCTCAACGCTCAGCTTCAGCAGCATCATCCTTTCTTCCTGCAAGTAAACAAACAAACATTAAGTTCATCATCATGCGGATAAACAACAGGAAGTAAACATTTTATTAAACATACCTCCCAATGTGTGCATCTACGAGCAAACAGGCTTTACCTGTGAACAATATGCACTAAATGCATAAACAGCATAAAAACAACCAGGTCAACCCTCGTTGACCAAAATCAGGCAGTCGGGCTTTCAAATTTCTATCGCTTCATGTTTTTGCCCATTTTCTTGTATATCGGGTTCGAAATATGATGATGATGATCTCAGACTATACAAAGAAATAATCGCCTTTCAACCATTCTTAGAATCCGGCCCTGCATCATCATCATATTTGCATCGGCGTGACTACATATGATCAGGGTGACAATTTTACCTTAGGCCGACGGCAACAGTTATACCGACGCCAAAAAAATCATGATGATGACCAACTAATATATCTTCAAAGTGGCCGCAGGATATCACAAAATATGATGATCCTCCTTTCCTAATGCTCTAATGGAAAGTACATCAGGATGTTTTGTTTTTGCACATTCGGGAAAGAAAGACATCGTCATCATCATCATGATGAAGACAAACAGGAGGACTTGGAAAATGATCCTGCCGCTGAGGAAAATCATGATGACGTCATCGTCATCATCAGGCTTGGTTAAAATGCAAAGGGATGACGTCATCGTCATGTTCGTTAAAATCAGGAGGTAAATGGAGTATCGGGTTCCCTCTAAGGAAGATGATCAGGTCATGAAAGCAGTATGACCCTTTTCGGCCAAGGCGACCCGCTCGAAAGATCAGGATGATGATGATCATCATCATCATATTCGCACTGGGCGATCTAAAATATGATCCTGCCGAAAGTCCTGATGACGTCATCAGGATATCCGGGGCTTGTGTTAATCTTCGTAGATGACGTCATCGTCATCATCATATTGGCGAAACGGATCATGCCTTGGAAAATATCCTGCCGAAGGACAAAGGTGATGGTGACGTCATCGTCATCATCATATTTGCAAAAGGTTATACTCGTCGGCAGGATGATATTACGAACTGTTGGGAGAGACGAACAAGATCATGATGATCTTGTTCAACATGACTTAAGAAATGAAAATCACCCTCCGCTTCGAAAGATAAGGTGATCATCATGATCACGCAAAAGGAGGTCAGGAGGATATTAGGAAATGTCGGGTCTCGAAATATCATGATGATGTTGATCACCAAGACTTGGTTGTGCGCGCGCAAATTATGCAGATGGCAGATTTCTTAAGGAAGGTGACGATGATCATCAGCATGATATTATCACATCGGGTGATGTTGGAATATCATGATGATGCTCGCAATGCGAAAAGGTTACTCGACGGGTAAAACACACCAGCACTTAAGATTGACGTCCGGATGTTTCGGGACTGCATGATTTTCATCAGGTGATAAAGTAAGATCATGATGATGACCTTTGGCGATATAAAAGACCACCTGACGGGAAAAGATTACTACGACTTAAACTTGACGTCCGGATGTTTCGACCTCAGGATATTATCGGGGGGCCTTTCAAATATCATGATGATGATGTTCATATAGCAATTATCAGGTTTGACCAAAACTTTGACTGCTCATAACTCTCTCATATGGACGAATTTTTAAGTGATGTAAAAGGCAAACCTGCATGGAATTTCAAGCTCTTTCTAACCGTGAAGTCATAGAAACAAAATATGAACTTTGAGAAACTAACCTCATGATGATGACCTACCTCATCCTGACCTTCATGATGATGATGCACCTGACTTAATTTTTACCAAAACCGCCAGAAACAGACAACACAAGCCAAAACAAAAGCTGGGTCCCTGTTTTGCCAAGTCAAAATGGGGCGTGTTGTGTAACCACACAACAACTTGCCACCAAAGAAAACAACAAAATTTAAATGATTCAAGTGATGTGATCACATTCATCTATAGTATTCTAATTCTGTCTAAGTAAATCATCATGATCTTTGAATGATAAAATTTCATTATGGTGATAAAGCTAACAAAGGATCAGGTGTGTGCAGATGATTAATTATCCTCATCTTGAAAGTAAGTTGAAAACATAAGTAACTGGTGTTAAACTACATAGTTGGAGATCATCCCTCATAGCCAACCTGGATAGAGCCTTGCTGCCAGCAGGTGTCTATAACCCCGGCAAGGTTATCTATACAATCTCCCTAAGTAGAGCCCCACTGCCAGCAGGCGTCCATAGCCCCGGTAGAGTTACTTAGATGGCCTAATTTTATTTTGTTTCTGATTTTCCTTTAAAAATTTAAATTTGATATCATCATGTATGCTCATTTGTACAAGGTGTAGTCACTTGCAGCTTTAGGTTGGAGATTGTATTGGTAGCAAGGGAGTCCCTTTAGATTTTTCACTTAACACCTATACTCATATCTTCAACAAACCCAAGGCTGTTAGGTGTTTCATTGTGTTTGATTCACTTTGGACAAGAAAAAGTACCCTGATGAAAAGACATCATAAACCTGATCATGAGTATTTATCAGAATGAATTACAATCTATATCTAAATCTGATCTCATCACTTGAATCCTAACAATTTAGTTATTTTCTTAGGTGATGAAGTGCATCATCCTGACTTACCAGAACAAGGTCCCAACCAACAAAACAACAACAACAACAAGCAAACACTGTACAAACAACTATACAAATATACAATATGATACACAAGACTGTCATGAAGTCACTCAGGCCTGGAAATAATGTTTGAGGAATTGTCCATTGACTGGCAACGGGACATCCTCACCTGTCAGGTTCTTAAGCCTATAAGTGCTGTCTCCTAAAATTTCAGAAATCTGAAAGGGACCTATCCATAGTCTGTCAAACTTACCATGATCACCTTTCCTTTCATGGGCTTTATCCCACATCAGGACTAAATCTGATATCCTGAAAGCTTTAATTCTGGCTCTCTTGTCAAACCAGCGTTTGACAACAGCCTGATGTTTTGCAAATTGGTCAATTGCTTGGCTTCGTTTTTCTTCCAGATGCATCAACTGAAGCAACCTGACTTCCTGTTTATTATCTATGCCTAGATAGTCTTGGGCAAACTGCAGAGTAGGAATTTTCAAGTTTACAGGGAGGATAGGATCTACCCCATATACTAGCTGGAAAGGTGAGTTTCCTAATGCAATTTTCATTCTAGTTCTGTCTACCCATAAGGCATATTTCAGAAATGAATTCCATTCCCTGGGATTTTTCTCTATCAATTTTCTTATGATACTCAGTAAATTCTTATTGGTGGATTCTGCTAATCCATTTCCCTGGGGATAGTAATTGGATGAGAACTTAAGTATGATCCCATGATCAAAAGCCCAACTTGACAATTTAGTGGAAATGAAGGCAGAACCATTATCACTTACCAATGCATAAGGAGTTCCATACCTGGTGACAATGTTGCTTTCCAGAAATTTAATGACATCATCAGCAGTACAAGTTTTGCTGCTGATAGCCTCAGTCCATCTGGTACAATAATCAGTGATTGTTAGGACATACCTCTGGCCTGAAGAAGACGGAGGATTGATTGGTCCTATGAAATCCATGCCCCATTGTGCAAATGGGTGCTCCTCCATCACTGGCTGCAATGGTTGTGCAGCATATTTTTCTCTGTTGGCAGCAACCTGGCAAACATGACAACATTTAACATGATCAGCTGTGTCTTTAAAAATGGTAGGCCAGTAATATCCTGCTCTGAGGATTGCATGTGTTGTGGCCAACGCTGATCCGTGGGCAGTTCCAAACTTGTCATGTAGCTCTGTCAAAACTTTATTGGCTTCTGGTTTCTCTAAGCATCTCAGGTATATCCCTTCATAATTCTTTTTAAACAGGGCTCCTCCCTTCATCATATATTTCTGGGATCTCATCTTTAAGGCTCTTCTCTGTGAAGCCTGCATCCTCAAAGGACATCCTCCAGTGATCAGGATGTGCCTGATGTCTGAATACCATTCTTTATTGTCTTTCTCATCTATCACATACTGCTGACTGATGATGTTTGGATCAGTTTCAGATATCATCTGGCTCAGAGCCTGTCCTCTTACTAGCTTCATGGGTGTGATCTCCATGTCATATTCTTGTAGTACCGTAATCCATTTGGCCCTTTTTTCACCAGGTTCACTCTGCATCAGCAGCATCTTTACTGCTGCATCTGGTACCACAGCAATCACTTTGCTCCTCAGTATATAATGTCTGAACTTTTTTACTGCTCTGACTAATGCAAGTGCCTGTCTTTCAACATCTACATATCTCAACTCAGCATCCCTGAAAGGACAGCTCATGAAGGCAATTGGCTTCTCTTCTTTATCTTCATTTCTTTGAGTTAACACTGCTGCAGAAGTATGTTCTGAAGCAAATGAGTAGATGTAGAAATCTTTTGTATAATCTGGACTAATGAGGACAGGAGCATCTGAAATGGCCTTCTTAATATCTTCAAAAGCAGCTCTGGCTTCTGGTGTCCAGTCAATTTGTGCATCTTTTTTCAACATGGCATTCAGTGGTCTGACAATCTCAGCAAAGCCAGTGATGAACTTCCTCACAAAATTTATCTTACCAAAATAAGATTTGAGCTCCTTTTTGCTTCCTGGAAGTGGTAATTTCATAATAGATTCCACCCTGTCAGGATCAATGATAATCCCATCCTCTGTGATTAGGTGGCCTAGTAACTTTCCTGTTGTGACCCCGAATATGCACTTCTTGGGATTCAAAGATATTCCATATTCTTCACACTTCTTCAGCACACTTCTGAGGTCAGCAACATGATTTCCCCTTTCTTTGGAGAACACTGTCAAGTCATCCATGTAGATGACTATACATTTTCCTATTAAGCCTCTGAAGGCTATGTCCATTGCTCGCTGGAATGTAGCTCCAGCATTTATCAATCCAAACGGCATACGTCTATATGCAAATATCCCCCATTTTGTGGTGAAGGCAGTCTTTAATCTGTCAATTTTATCAACCATCACTTGGTTGTATCCTGAAAAACCGTCCAAGAAGGACATCATCTTGGCTCCATTTACCATCTGCAGAACTTCATCCAAAGAGGGCAAAGGATAGTTATCCTTTTCTGATGCTCTGTTCAGGTTCCTGAAATCCACACACAATCTGATGTCTCCATTCTTCTTCCTGACTGGTACCAGATTTGCCACCCAAGTGGAGTGCCTTATAGGAAAAATTATCCGGGCATTCAACAACTTCTTGACCTCCTCAAGGATGATGGGCTCAAGCAGAGCATTGACTGGCCTCTACTTCTGTCTGAAAGGTTTTGCATCTGGCTTGAGGGGTATAGTATGAGTTATGACAGAAGTGTCATACGTCTTCAACTCGTCATAAGTCCATGCAATTACATGTATATAATCCTTAAGGGCTTGAGTTATTCCATCTAACTCTTCAGGTGTACAAACCTTACCCAACAAGACACTCTTCTTGTCATCAGCTTGTCCAATATTCACCTGTGAATATTGACCTCCATCTGCCTTAGGCAGATCCTTATGCTTGAGCATATTATCCAGATCAAAGGCTCTTTCTAATTCAATCATACCTTTGGGAATTGTGTTGCCAGGCAACTCTAAAATCTCATCTTCTTCCCAGACATGATCTTCCATACCATTTTCATCTATGATCTGAGCTTCAAATACATCTCTGTTTGATATGAAGTCCAGGATGTGCTGATCATCATCAAACACTTGGAGATTGGTCACATTGTCAGGTACCGAAGGTACTGACACCAATTCTACTGAAAATCTCTTCAGACCAGATATAGACAGTGGTTCCAGCGTACTGGCGGCCTGAGCAAGTGCATCTGCCCTTTGGTTCTGTTCTCTTGGCACGTGAACGAGGTTGAAGGCATCAAAGTCTTCAATCAGGTCCCACACACGATGTCTGTAATTTGACAGCTTTCTGTAGTTACAAGAGTAAATTCCTCGTACTTGTCTCACAACTAGTTCTGAATCTCCAAAGACATGTAGGATCTTCACCTTCTTCTTATGTGCAAACAACAGTCCATGAATCAGAGCTTCATACTCTGTGACATTATTAGTGCAGGGGAACTGTAATCTGTAAGCTGCTAAATGGGATTTCCCTGATGGATCAGTAAGGTCAATCCCTACTCCAGAACCTTGCTTGGATTTGGATCCATCAAACCTCAGGATCCAAGGCTTATCTTCAGCGGGACATTTATTTGAACTTTCCTTTTTCTTTGCAGCTCTAGCTGCTGCTCCGCCTGATATCCACCTTAACTTAGGTGTGTCATCTTCAAGCTTCCTCTTTCCTTTATCTGATGAGCCTGATGGCTTTTCTGTTTTCTCTTCCATCCTAGCGGGAGGATGATGTTCAGCACATACAACTGCATGCTTCTTCAAAATGTGTAAGCACAGTGAGCAAGTGGTTTCTGAGTGAGGCGCCTCATGCAGCCTACACCAACTTTTGATTAAAACCTCCTGGGGAGATCTACACTGTTGTGTCATTTTTTTTATTTCTTTGACCAGAAATTCTTCGAACTTCGTCAGGTCACTGCCTTTGTCCTCATCAGACAACTCGTAATCCGGTTCCATGAAGCAATCACTACCAGGAGTGATCTTTTCTTTTCTCGCATCATTTGTCTGATTGGACACCAGGATCTCTTCAGTTTTTCAGATATGATCTTCATCAGGATCCGTTGACTCTTCTGTTCCTGCAGAAGACAAATAAAAATTAGTATCATCATCATCATCAGATGTAGCACTCACCTCGGAATATGATGATGATACTTCACTATACGTCTGCTCCAGCATGATCATGTCTAAGCATGGTTCGCAAGTCTTTTCCGAGTGTGCTTCGCCATGTAGTCTGCACCATCCGTCAATCAAAATATCATTAGCAGGTATATTTAATAATTGACAACGTTTTATCTGAGTGGATAAATGCATCTGAAAATCCCTGAAGCGATCTATTTCATTCTCATTATCAGGATCATTGTTAAGTTCTACGACTGGCATATCCTCATGATAATCATCATCATGATGATGATGAACATCAAGCATCAGGACCTCTTCTATTTGGACAGTTTGCGGCCTGATGTGATAAACTCCAGGCTCTACGTTTACATACATGATCTCATTTGTTCTGTTATATTCGGTGATCATATGTTTCATCCTAGGCTCAGCATCAATCCTGATCTGATTAGGTATACCTTTCCATGGCAACCACATGTGACTGAAGTCTGTGGACATGTATCCGTTAAGCGTTTTAGACCAGTCTCGGCTAAGCAACATCCCATATGTATCAGGTATGTCAACTACCTGAATGTCAATGTAATACTGGATCCTGGGATCAGACGCTAGCTGCATGTGAATATGAGTGAGTTCTCCTACGACACTTACTTCTGTCTTGTCCAGTTGAGTAACCTTCTTTAAGGATTTAGCAGGATGCAGTCCTAATGCGTTGCATATTGACAAAGGCATAACATTAGTTGAGGCTCCTGAATCAACTAAACAGTTGTGCAAATTCTTACTGAACATTCTTATGGTGAGGAGAAACGGTGGTGATTCAGTTTTATCTCTGTACAAGGTCATGTGAGAGGTTTCAGCAGCTTGGACTGTGGCTGACACCTTGGGCTTGACAGTGCTATCTTTAGCAGTATGGTCTCTGCTATTGGATTGACTCGAAAGGTGATTATCCTCTTTAGAAGCAGGATCATCTAGTGTCTTCATAAATGCCCTTTTGATGGCAGGAGTTTTCAGTAACTCAGATAGGGACAGGCTGATCTTGATTTTCTTCATTTCATCAGCCAAATAGCTGACTAACTTGTCAGACTCATGAGGTGCATTTGCAACCTTTGTTACTGTGTTTTGAGGAGACAAGTACTGAGCATTCACCTTAGGGAACCCAGGGTTATTGCTAGCCTTAGGATCAGGAGGTGTGTTGAAGTTATTTGGAGGTAGAGATGATGTCAATGGACCGGCAGGTCTGTTGGCATTACTCCTCAGGTTATAATTATGCTTACCAGGGTATTGCTGCTGGTATGCATGTACTTCCTCATGCTCTCTTGTAGGTTCATTTTCATCCTCAAAAGGGAAGACATAATTTGCTTCAAAGGTTAAGGCAGATTCTTCACAGGTCTGATTATAATCCTGATGAGGCTGATTAGTGTAGGTTTCCAGCACAAAAGCTGAGTCATATCCACAAGGAACTATTTCATTTCCTTCTGCCTGAGGTGGATTTCCAGAAGTATTAGACACTTCAGTCTGAAAGATGCTGGCAGCAATCCTAAACTGTGGACAATCTAATTCTGCATGTGCATTGGTGTTGTGAATCCTGCACCAATTGGTAAGGGCTGCCTCAGCAAGATTGACTCTAGTAGTCTGTTTGGTTTCACCAGGAGGCTGATTGTCTAGGGGTGATGGTAATGAGCCATTATTTGGCCTGGAGTTCCACACTCTGGGCTGCCTAGGAGGATTATTGTTATTTGCAGCACTACTGTTGAAGTTATTGTTGTATCCTCTGTCAGGGTAATTTGGTCTGTCATTGGAATAACTCCTATTCTGACCTGACTGTGAATAAAACCCTTGGTTTCTCAAGTGTGTTACTTCTGTGGTGAGCTTTCTCAACTGAGCAGCAATTTCTTTGATTTCCTCTTTCTCCTCTTGAGCTTTGGCCACTACATTTTCAGTCTGAAGCTGGAAAAAGGAAGATCCATGGTTATTATGAGATAGATCTGTACCCTGAGGTGTCTAAGTATGTGCAGGATATTGTGGCAATTGGCCATTTCCATTAGGAGGAGGCATGATACTCAATGGAGGTACTTGCAAAGGTGCAGGCATGATTGCTAGGGGCATCACTGCTCCATTTGGATATTGTGCAGGATATTGCGAAGGATAAGCTGCAGGATACTGTGCTGGATATTGTGACTGCACGCCGGGCAAAGCAGGGAATGCTATATTTGGAGTAGGAGCAGGTATCAGCTGTTGATTTACCTTGATAGCTTCTTGAAAAGCTCCTGTCAATGTGGTGATCGCAGGATGTGTTCTCCTAATGAACATGGCGGTTAATGGATCCAGGGCTGAATAATAAATACTTCTGGCAGCATCATCAGCCACCACATATGGGGTAACTAGCTTAGACAACATTTTCTGGAACCTAGCATTGAAATTTGCAATAGGTTCATGCTCCAATCTCTTAATTGTGGCAAACAGGTGGTAATTCATGGATGGATCAATAGGGACCTTGAATCTGTCAAGAAAGGCCTTCTCTAAGACAGCCCACGAACCTACAGAAGATTGACCAAGACTGATGAACCAATTATAAGCTTCTTCCCCTAAGGAAAAAGGGAATAATCTGCACACCACATCCTGATGCTCTATTCTGGCTCTGCAGCAAGCTTCTTTAAACGTCCTGATATGATCATCCGCATCCTGGTAAGGATGGTATTTTGGACAAAGCTTGTCCGAATACTTTGGTAACTCATGATACGCAGTAAAGGTCAATGGTGATTCTGCTGCAAAGAACGACATTGCAACCTGAGGGGGCTGAACTGGTGGTGCAGTTGGCTGAGGTTGGACTAAAGGTATACCCTGAGGTTGAACAGGAGGTGTCACTGGTATACCTGAAGGTATTTGCAAACCAACAGGAGTTACAGGAGGAGATCCTGGTGAAGCTCTGGACGTACTAGACTCTGGAGTATGGTGAACGTCTACAGTCCTAGGTCTAAAACCTCTAACAGGCAATTCTTCGAAAATTTCACTATGTCTAGACCTGGTATTTATCCTGTGAGCCAGGATTTCTCGATTTGGAGGCCAATTAGCTGAAACTTTGCAAATATTGGCTGGATTCCACCGGAAGAGGTGATATTTGCGGTCAACTTGCAAATCAGACTGAATATTTACGCGATATTTGCGAAGATACTGCAAATATGACAGGATATTGGGATATTTCGACCGGTATCACCAGATCTCACGTGTTTAAGGCTTAAATTCTCAAAGCTTGAACAAATTTATGCATCTTTGGCCAATATTTAGTGAATCTAAAGAAATCTACTGTAAAGCTTGCAATATTTATGTGAAATTTGGAAATCTTTACACAGAATGTGCAAATACAAACTTGTCGCAGCAAATATTTACGCAATATGATGAAATTCACAAATGATCTGAAGTTACCTTACTCTGAGCGTCATCAAACCTGAAAGTACTGATGATGAACGTGATCTTCCGGACTCGGCCCTCGCTCTAGCACCAATTTATGTTGGTCATGATGTTAATCATTCACAAACATAGAATAAAAGTTACACAACAACCTTTACTCATCTTGAAAGATACGATGAATTCAAAGAATTCATGATCCCAAGTCTCCGTTGATTAGGTCTTAATCTACTGACGTTACTCAGTGGTTGATGTGTGTTGCTGTTTTCCATTCAGGGGCCTTACGTGTTTCTGCACTGTTCATCATCATCATCTTCAAATATCCTGCTCTGGATGTTCGCTCTGCATAAGCCTCCAACAATTCTACCTCTGCACTGTAAATTTAGTCAAATAATGTGCATACAGGCCGATATTTGCATGATTTTTATCATTATTTATGGTTCTTTGCATGATATTTTCAGTACTACATGCATTTAACCAAATATGCTAAGGATCTTCAGTTACCTACGGGATTTCAGCATATTTCACTGTTTCTGCTTGTTATTTATCATGATTTGCAGTTATGGTGATGAATTAATGAAATTGAAAAAAAGGAAAAGGGTTAGAGAGTGAGATTCCTAAAATTACTGGACTTAGATCACTGATTCACATACAAGCTCCCATACTTGCAATGAAAAGAAGGAAAACTAGAAATCATACTTCACCAGGACATTCCACAAATCCGCATGATCTAGTGCAAAGCTTCAAAGGAAAGTTGACAACAACATGTAATGAAATGAAAGCGCTTCCAGTTGAACACAACATTCACCAGTACATATCCAGAAATCAACAGAAGATTACGTAAAATTTACAATCAGGATGTAATCTGGAACTTCATATTCATTCAGTATGCTCAAGAACAGGTACATTTACAGTGATCTGAAGAAAGAACCTTGACATTTCAACAATTCTATCCTCATTAGTCTCAGTAATCCGATCTCCTAACTTATTCTACAGTAATTGACTCTTTGCGCCAGATGCGTCAGTGTATTCTAGTGTATATCCCCCTTTCTTAATGACAAGCTCTGGCTCTTATATAGAACAACTGCCAGAAAACGGTTACAATGATCCAAGGATCAGGATCCTCTCAAAACAAACAACGGCCCAGATGAAAAGCACATGCTTCGTCAGTTAGCAAATGTACAGCTGGCACAGAATATTCCAGCATCTTCAACTTGATTCGGCCTCCAGCTGGCGAACAGCATATTTGACAATATCCTCCTCATTTCTGGCTCATGTTGACTCCATGCGCAACTTTGTAATTAACAGCTTCAGCAGCATCATCATGATCTCAACGCTCAGCTTCAGCAGCATCATCATGATCTCAACGCTCAGCTTCAGCAGCATCATCATGATCTCAACGCTCAGCTTCAGCAGCATCATCATGATCTCAACGCTCAGCTTCAGCAGCATCATCCTTTCTTCCTGCAAGTAAACAAACAAACATTAAGTTCATCATCATGCGGATAAACAACAGGAAGTAAACATTTTATTAAACATACCTCCCAATGTGTGCATCTACGAGCAAACAGGCTTTACCTGTGAACAATATGCACTAAATGCATAAACAGCATAAAAACAACCAGGTCAACCCTCGTTGACCAAAATCAGGCAGTCGGGCTTTCAAATTTCTATCGCTTCATGTTTTTGCCCATTTTCTTGTATATCGGGTTCGAAATATGATGATGATGATCTCAGACTATACAAAGAAATAATCGCCTTTCAACCATTCTTAGAATCCGGCCCTGCATCATCATCATATTTGCATCGGCGTGACTACATATGATCAGGGTGACAATTTTACCTTAGGCCGACGGCAACAGTTATACCGACGCCAAAAAAATCATGATGATGACCAACTAATATATCTTCAAAGTGGCCGCAGGATATCACAAAATATGATGATCCTCCTTTCCTAATGCTCTAATGGAAAGTACATCAGGATGTTTTGTTTTTGCACATTCGGGAAAGAAAGACATCGTCATCATCATCATGATGAAGACAAACAGGAGGACTTGGAAAATGATCCTGCCGTTGAGGAAAATCATGATGACGTCATCGTCATCATCAGGCTTGGTTAAAATGCAAAGGGATGACGTCATCGTCATGTTCGTTAAAATCAGGAGGTAAATGGAGTATCGGGTTCGCTCTAAGGAAGATGATCAGGTCATGAAAGCAGTATGACCCTTTTCGGCCAAGGCGACCCGCTCGAAAGATCAGGATGATGATGATCATCATCATCATATTCGCACTGGGCGATCTAAAATATGATCCTGCCGAAAGTCCTGATGACGTCATCAGGATATCCGGGGCTTGTGTTAATCTTTGTAGATGACGTCATCGTCATCATCATATTGGCGAAACGGATCATGCCTTGGAAAATATCCTGCCGAAGGACAAAGGTGATGGTGACGTCATCGTCATCATCATATTTGCAAAAGGTTATACTCGTCGGCAGGATGATATTACGAACTGTTGGGAGAGACGAACAAGATCATGATGATCTTGTTCAACATGACTTAAGAAATGAAAATCACCCTCCGCTTCGAAAGATAAGGTGATCATCATGATCACGCAAAAGGAGGTCAGGAGGATATTAGGAAATGTCGGGTCTCGAAATATCATGATGATGTTGATCACCAAGACTTGGTTGTGCGCGCGCAAATTATGCAGATGGCAGATTTCTTAAGGAAGGTGACGATGATCATCAGCATGATATTATCACATCGGGTGATGTTGGAATATCATGATGATGCTCGCAATGCGAAAAGGTTACTCGACGGGTAAAACACACCAGCACTTAAGATTGACGTCCGGATGTTTCGGGACTGCATGATTTTCATCAGGTGATAAAGTAAGATCATGATGATGACCTTTGGTGATATAAAAGACCACCTGACGGGAAAAGATTACTACGACTTAAACTTGACGTCCGGATGTTTCGACCTCAGGATATTATCGGGGGGCCTTTCAAATATCATGATGATGATGTTCATATAGCAATTATCAGGTTTGACCAAAACTTTGACTGCTCATAACTCTCTCATATGGACGAATTTTCAAGTGATGTAAAAGGCAAACCTGCATGGAATTTCAAGCTCTTTCTAACCGTGAAGTCATAGAAACAAAATATGAACTTTGAGAAACTAACCTCATGATGATGACCTACCTCATCCTGACCTTCATGATGATGATGCACCTGACTTAATTTTTACCAAAACCGCCAGAAACAGACAACACAAGCCAAAACAAAAGCTGGGTCCCTGTTTTGCCAAGTCAAAATGGGGCGTGTTGTGTAACCACACAACAGGTGGGGGCACAGCCCCCTCCCCACACCCCTCTCTCCTCCCCTCTATAAGTCCCACGCCAGCACCTTGCACCTTCGAACCCTGCGTCCACCCTTCCAAGCTCTTACCCTTGTTCATCACAGCGGCCATGGAGATCTTGAGCCGTCAGCATTATCCTTAGATTCGGCCTCGCCTCCACAGTAGTAACCAGCAATGCTATTCTTTTTTACCTGCATTTGACAGTAGATAAAACTATATATATATATATCATTCCTGCAGCTTCAAAACAGTAATATACCTCTTCTAGATCTAGGTAAAATGTATATATATATATATAAGTAAAGAAACCCTACTGTGTAAATCTCTAGGTAAATATACCTCTGGTTTAAATTCTTTGGTAGCCATGGAGGGTAAAGCTTCAACCTGCAACAACAAAACCAAAGAGTAACAATGGAGGCAAGAATAATAGAGAAGAAAAGGTGAAATGAGAAAACAAAAGAAAAGGTAGGTTTTCCATAAGGAAACTAATTAAATAATTGATTAGGGCTTCCTTTTGAGAAATAAAAAAAATATGGAAGTTAGGGCTCAATTGGAGGTTGAGTAGGATATTAGGAGTTTTTATTTTATTTGCTCCATTATTTTCTTCCATGTGCACGAGAAACTAAGTTCCCTCTATTTTTGCTTTTCAAACCTTTTTGAATTATTGACTTTCTTTGAGCTTCACTTTAGTGTTTTAATAATATTTTGGGGTTTGATTTTAATTTCTTTTGGAAAATTTATTTGTGGGAATGGGTTGTTTTCATATTCTTTTGATGGGATGCTTTATCCCCTTGCCATTTATTTAATTTGGACACTTTTATTTAAGTTCTGGTGTACTTTAATTAAAATTTGTTTGGGTTACCTCTTTAATTTATTTATTTTGTTGGGTCGACTTTATTATTTTTTTCTGGGAGAGATATTTAATTTCCCCCCTTTATAAATTATTTTTTTGAGTTAGTTAATAAATATAATGGTCGAAATTATATTTATTAAAGGACTCGACCTTTTTGTTTTATTTTGGTCACTTATTTTCAAATTTTAATATTTTGCAGAGTGGTTAATTTCATTTAACCTTGGAAATTTATTTTGTCCTTATTTTATTATTTTAATTTTTGCTAGGAGATTTTCTTTTTTAAAATTTTTGTTTCAATTATTGAAAACGCATTATGCTGTCAAATTTTTCCCAGATTTTAGGGTTTTATTTTTATGACATTTTTTACGACTTTCATTAATCACTCCATTTTATCATGCGACCATCTTACTATTTGATTTTCATTTATGCATTAGAGTTAGGGCTTGGTTTCGATTCAGTCGAAACCGTCTCTTTCGCCTAGGAAGCTTAGGGTTGGAATTAAAACTGTTCTAACCCTAGAAGCGATGCACATCGCGCTGCATAACCCCCTAGTTAGCTATCATCATGCAAGGGTTAGCGTAGGCAGATGTACTTCCCTGATTATCGATTGACATATTTACACCTTATGTGTATTGCCATCGAGCACGCAAACACGTGCAAGGGGGTTTCTAGGGACATGCGGAAAAGTTTTTAATATTTTGTGTCATGACCACATGACAAATGTGGACATGACATTTGTGTTGTGTGTTGTGATCGCATGGGAAATGTGGGGATGACACATTTATTTTTATGTTTGTAAACATTTTTACATATAAATTGTACATGGAATTGCTTTTATTATCACTGCACATAGTCAAATATTGAAACCTTTCACATCTTAAGTTTATTTTCTCTTAATGACTTTTTGTATTCCACATATCTTATTAGCTTCTTTGTGATTCCTTTAGTTTTGAATTATAGAAATTTGTTGTGGATGTTCATAGTGTGCAAGATTCATGGGTTATATAAATTCTAATGTCCCATTGGATTTGAAGCTATTTTTGAAATTTAGTTTCAAAATTAAAAGCTTTAATTGATGTAATACTTTGAAAATCTTTGGGTCCTCTCACAAGGTTTGAATCTCTTAAAGTATCATTAGAGCCCCTTGAATGGGATAGTCAATTAGCTTTCCCACTGAGGTGTTTTGGTCTTATTTTCTAAGAGGCAATTAGAAGAAGACTCTTAGGGTAGCAAACCTTTCGAGTAGGGGAATGTTGGTAGCATATTGGGAGCAGGAGCAGTCATTGTAAGATAGCACAGATGACCTGTGGAGCATGAGGCCAATAGGGGAAGAAGATAGAAAGGTGTAGCACAAAGGACACACCCCTAGATATTGTATATAGACATGTATGATACGTATGTAAGTAAGAAAGAGAGACAAGAGAGATGAGAGGATAATGGGGTGATATATATAGAGCAGAGACATAGACCTGCCTTTTGTATATGATTATATGATGAATATATATATGGAGATATAAGGAGTATTGGTTGTGATAATGAATGTTCTAAATTGTTCTATATGTTTACTTGCATGGAATCTTACTGCATTATGATGTCTCTTTTCTATATTTATATCTCTTCTATCGCTGTTACTGCTGGGGTATAAACATACTACATAAAAGTAACCTAGGTTTAGATCTCCATACTGTATCCTAATTTCTCTTGCCAACATTTGGTTCCATTGTTAGGACCCTAGTAAGGACAATGAAGAAGTAGGGAAAAATTTTTTTAAAAAGAGTTGCGGTAGAAATCTCTTAAGTCCTACCCTTGTGAGAGGGGGGCAAGCACTTAAGGAATGACAAATAGAATGGGGGAGGATTTGAAAAGATCCTTGAAAATATGTACCTCTTTAATGTGAGTCGACCATGGAATACATAAGGATTAATGTAATACTAAATCTAAAACATCCATGGGAAAAGGGGATAACAAGAAACTAAGATAAATTAAGGAAATCGTTAAAACAAGAATGGAAATGAACTAAGAAGAGAAGCATAGACAAACCCAGGAATGATAAGAAAGGTATTGCAGAAGGATGGAGGAAGAAGAGGAGTTAGGAAGGGAATGCACTAGAAAAGTTGTGAAAGGAAAAGTGGATGAGCGCGCCAATGTGGGTGCTGCTAGAGAGAAGAATATGATAGAGGAAGAAAGAATGAATGAGTTCACCATAAGGGCTACCGCAGAATTAATAAACAAAGATATGGACAATCCAGGACTTCTAACCATACATTTGGATAGGGCTACAAAACTCCTCAAGAGTTTAGGAGGAAGTATCAATCCCTATGATCAGTCAAGAAGGATATGGGAAGAAGAGTATAATCAAACTCTAATCCTACCACAAATAGGAAGAAACTCAGAAATTCAACCTAATTTGGCCAATATCTAGATCAGAATAGATGAACAATGGGAACACCTACTTGACCCTACCAAAACCCTCCAACCCCTAGAATTGAATGCAGCTGACCTACATCAAATAGTTAATCAAAGTATAATGAAGATGAGAGGAAGAGAAGAAGATGTGGTATACCATGAAGTTAGTTCTAGAAGGGCAAGTTGGTTTAGAGAAACTATGCCTTTAAGTAACAAAATGTCATTCACAAATAAAAAGATATCCCCTAAAACAAAAAGGTACTTCAAAGAGATGTGACCCCCAGACCAGGATTCATCTCCTGTGCCCTATAAAACAACAAGAATTTCGATAGAAGAAGAAAATAATCAAATGAATAAACAAGAGGAAATAGAAAAAGAGATCCAAAGAGATTGTGAGGAAATCTTAGGAAGAGATTATTTTGATATCAAGTTCTAAAGAGGTAAGGGTAGAAAACATAAAACCCTAGTACAACAAACAAAACCTAAGGAGAAAAAGAAGAAAACACACCACATAACACCAAAAGTGCTAAGAAAACAAAGGGAACCACCAATGGATTCACCAATTAAGTTACCAGTATTTGGGAATGACACAACTGAGGTAGCAGAACATGTTTTTGTCCTAGAATCCATCTAGAACATAAAGAACATAACAAGGGATCAAACAACACTATTTGACTTTGTTAGAACACTCTGAAATGATGAGCTAAAATGGTATAGGAAGGCTTGCCCCAACCATGATAAAACATGAGACAAAATAAAACACGTATTTTTAGACAACTATGATTCACCAAAGGTTTCAGTTGAAGGTGTGAGCAAGATGTGTGATATGGTGATGAAGGAAGGAGAATCCATTAAGGATTTCAATAGGAGTTTTAAAGAAATCACTCAAAAGTTAGAGGAACCCCTAACTAAAAAATAGAAAATTAAATGGTTCATCTTAGGGTTAAGCCCTGACATTAGAACAACATTAGATGGGAAATAATTTATTACATACTCAGAAGAGGCCACCCTAGCATGTTACATAGAAGCACAAACCTGGTGAAGGAAAGATAGGACTAAAGAAAACATGGAGATGGAAAAATTGAGACTAGAACTAGAACAATTAAAAGTGTAGCAAGAAATCCTAGCAAAAGAAGGAGAAAATAAACAAAAGAAAAGACCTAACATTCGGTGCTGCTATTACATGAAAGGACACTAGTGGAATAAATGTCCAATGATAAAAGGTGAGAGGAAGGTAAGCGCAATGAAGGAAGACCTAAAAACAACTCCAAAAAGAAACAACATAGTATATTGCAAAATAGGCAGAGACTAGGATGACCATGAAACAGAGGACTACCCCTCGTAGTGTTTTAGACTAAGAGAGGATGATGATGAACATGAACCTTGGTGCAATTCTCACTGCAAAAATAGGGGAGATAAATCAAAAATGACATACGTGAAAGGACTTGCATAAAGACCCCTATACATTCAAGATCACAAGAAGAAACAACCTAATTGGGCTAACCAAAGAAATATTAATAGTCTACAAAATATAAACACCAACCCTCTACCTTACATGAGCAATTATAGTAATGACGAAAGAGGCCAAGGAAGAGGTAGGAGAAGAAGAGATGATGCAACTTTCCTTAAGTGTGGTAAAAAAAGACACTTCACAAATGAATGTTGGGGAGACAAGAAGAAACCGTACGAGTTATGTGGTAGCACTAAACATGACATTTTAAATTGTGACAAAGCAGAAACCTATTATGTAATAATGTTGCAATCTAAGAGTGATGAACTCTAAGGTTTTAAAGGAGCACACCTTATGCAGAGAATACCAAAAGACCCACCGCAAAACTCAAGAAAAAGTTAAAAAGTATCAATCCCATTACCAACAATTCATCACATGATGAATACCAAATATACAAAGAAAAACCTAAACAGAAAAAGAAAAACAAGGAAGTGGTAGTGACAAGGCAAGGAATGGACACTGCAAAGAAAGGTGTTGATACAAGTGTGGAAGGAATTGAGGAAGAAGAAGAAGATTTATTTCCTAGCAAAGAAAGACATGATCAAATCATAAAAAAAGCTGAGAAAATAATAAATAAAGAGAAACAGAAAGAAAAAGAGCAAGAAGATTTCTTTACAGAACATAAAGAAAGAATACTTAAACAATTGACACATGTGGCTGGAAAAGTTAATCTCTTGGAGAAACTCAAGCAATTTAATAAGTATTGGAATAAATAGAAAACCCTACAACCACAAATTAGGAAAATTAGGAAAATAGATAGAACATGGAAGAAACGTCTCATACTGATCATAGTAAGCATTAACCACAAGAGGGTGAAAAATGCAATGGTTGATCTAGGTTCAAACATTAACATGATCCCAAAAAGAGTATGGGAACAAATCGGAAAACTTAAGTTACAAGAAACATCTTGTAATATTAGCCTGGCAGATGGTTCTAGGATGAAAACATTAGGGACATGGAAGAATGTAGAAGTCAATGTGATGGGAGTAAAACTGGTCATAGACCTGGAAGTGGTAGAAATCAAAGAGACACTAGACTATTTCAATGCATTGTTATGGTTAAGATGGTTTGTGGATACCAATGGTGTTGTAGACTCTAGAAAGGAGGAAATCTCATTTGCAGATGATGATAAGATAGTCCACATACCTTTGGGAGAGAATTGTAATGAGACATATGCAGAAGAGATCAACCCGGAGGAATACACTAAGGAAGATAACAAAAACCTCTACTTAATCAATAAACTCCCTAGAAATGAATTTATGGAGGAACCTAACTCTGAGGAGGAAATAGAACTTAAAATAGACCACTACAACACAGATAGTGAGGATTCTTAACTGCCTGACTACAAGAAGAACCAAAAAATTATACCTGTAGAGTCAGGAGTACCAGAAAGGTTTATATGGTCATATTGATAGAAGAAAAATCACCACAATTTACTACAAGGGATGAAATTACACCACAAGAAGAATGTGAAGAACCAAACATACACACAGAAAGTACAGTCCAAAAATTAGACCAATTAAACAATATTTTGAAGGGCATATCACATATCAAGCTACTGAAATATTCAAGAGTGGGGGATTTGACTGCATACTTATCACAAATGGAGCAAACCTTTGAGAACGAAGAGCTAGGTTGCATACTCGTCACACTGGTATGCAATGCTGCCAGCTGGTGGAATACAAATAAGTAGAATATCCATCACTAGTCGGTACTCAAAATTCTAATCTAAACAAGATACATGGCAGAAGAAGGGGAGTATGAAGAAATCCCTAAATATGATGGTAGTAACCATCTGTAAGAGCATAAAAAACATGCATACAGGTATGGAAGGCTAGAAATGCATATGATGATAAATTATACACACAACTATTCTAGTGGACACTTACACTGGTAATCCAAACCTAGTACATTAATGAGGAAAGAAGGGCAGAAACAAGACATTGGGATGAATTGAAGGAAGACTTCTATCACACAATGATGAAGATGAGAATATCCATATTACACTACTGAAAATAAAGGAAATAATATTCACACCTCATGAGGAAAGAGAAGAAAACATACTGCAAATCAATTCTCCACCACCGTGGAGTGAAGGAATATTTGAAATATATTGAGTGGTTAGATCAAGAAACAAACCCCACTGCACACACATGTTATAAAACTACCCAAGAAGATAATGAAGACATAGAAAACTTGGAAATAGAAGTGTAAGAAGGTGAAAAGGAGCTAGAATTACATGTGGAACCTAAAGAAAAATACTACAATCAACCAATCAAACTAAGAGAAGAGAATGTAGCAAAGGAAGGAGAACCTAAACTAGCTAAAATAGGGGATTATTGGAATGAAAAGGTGGTAGTGCAAGTAGCAGAAATTCTAACTGAATTTGAAGATTTATTTCCTAGAACATTCATAGACATGAAATGGATTAAAGAAAAAGCAGGTATAATGAAAATTTAGTTAAAAGGAGTAAAACCTATAAGGAAAAGACCATATAGGCTTAATCTTACTATGAAGAAGCTAAAAACTAAACTAGATAAAATGCTAGTAGCAAGTATAATTAAACATGTGGAAGATGCGGAATGGATAAGCCCTATGGTAGTATAGAGTAGGAAGACAGGAGAAATAAGGATATGTGTGGACTACAAAGAATGTAACAAGGCATGCATGCATGACCTTTTCCCCACCCCATCCACTGAAGAAATACTAGAGTCAGTAGCTAGGAGAGAAATATATTCCTTCACTAATGGATTCTCTGGATACCATCAGGTAAAGATCAAAGAAGAGGACCAACCAAAAACAACATTTGCATCAGAATTTGGGTCCTATATGTAAACAATAATGCCATTTGGACTAAATAATGCACCTATGGTATTTAGCAGGATAATGATGAACGCCTTTAAGGACTTTATACATGACTTCCTAGAAGTGTACCTCGATGATTGGCCAATGTATGGGTTGGTAAAGGACCATGTAAAAGCACTAAGAACAATGTTAAACAGATGCAGGAGCATGTAGATATTCTTGAATTTGAAGAAGTGCATGTTTGCGGTACCCTTTTGGTACCTTATTAGGCCATATTATCTGCAAAGAAGGGTTAATGGTGGACCCCCTTAAATTCACATTGATAATGACACTTCCCCCACTGAAGACAGTATCAGAAGTAAAAACATTTATGGGGTATATCGGTTATCATTGTAAATTTATTAAGGGATATGTGGTAGTGGCAGTACCCACAGAAGAGATTATCAAGAAGAAAAGTGGTAAGAATGTGGAATGGAATGAAGAATTTCAAAACTCTTTTGACACATCAAAGTTAAAGATAGATGAGGCAATTATATTGATATTCCCTTATTGGAGTATGTACAATTTCATGTGCATGTAGACGCATCAGGGATAGCAATGGGAGTGGTATTGACACAACCCAAAGGAGATAAGGACCATCTTGTAGAATTTGCCAGCAGGAAATTGTCAAAAGAAGAAAAGAATTACACAACAACAGAGCGAGAAGCCCCATATATGGTCTATGCCATGCGAAAATTTAGACATTACTTATTGTCTACTCCATTTGTATTCTTTACAAACCATGAACCCCTAAAATAGCTATTGAATAGACCTATAATTCAAGGAAGGATATGTAGATGGCTACTCCTCTTTCAATAATTCAATTTTAAGATAATGGTTAAGCTAGGAAAACATAATCAAGGCCCTGACTACCTATCTATAATAGAAATAGGGGAAGATCCAGATGAAAAACAAGAAGATTTTCTTGGCGTACACCTATTTATACTGACTATGGTACCAGAGGAGTTACATGAAATATCAATATTAATCTCCATAGGAGAATTTTTACAAGATTTCTCACCGCAAGATAAAGAAACACTTATGCGGAAGGCACAACCATATACATTGGTTGAAGGAGAACTACATATATTGGGGAGAGATGATATATTAAGAAGAGTGATATACAAACATGAGAGAGAATCAATCTTGAGAGACACATGAAGGAATATCTAAAGGACACAATTGCAGAGACACTACCACAAAGAGAGTAAAACTAGCAAGACTATGGTGGCCTACCCTACAAAAGGATGCCAAACAATATGTGAAGAGATGTGACATATGTAAAAGGGTAGGAAAACCTACCACAAGAGATGAGATGCCACTAAAAAAACTTCTAGCACAAATACCATTCAAAAAATGAGCCATAGATTTCATTGGACCTATAAATCCTCTAGGAAAACACTCAAAAGCAAGGTTTATAATAACATGGGTAGAATACTTGACCAAATGGGTAGAAATAGTACTAACTAGAGACTGCACAGCAAAAACTACCACAAAGTTCCTTTACGAAAATATTATCACAAGGTTCGGCTACCTAATTAGTATAACAAGTGATCAAGCAAATATTTCATAAACAAGATGATTGTGGAACTTCTGAGCAGCTTCATGATAACACATAACAAAAGTTCCCCATATCATATACAATCCAATGGAGAAAGTGAAGCCTTGAATAAGATAATTGGGACAGCATTAACAAAAATTTCTGATTGCAATAGGGAAGATTGGGATTTAAAGATACCTATGATACTTTGGGCATACCGCACAACCTATAAACACTAAACTAAGTTCACACCATTCCAATTGGTTTATGGAACTAATGCAACTATCCCCATGAATTTCCTAATACCAACATTACGTACAACACTAACTTTGCGGTTGGATGAGGACTCACTAGCCCAAAGAATAGAAGATTTGGAAAAATTGGATGAAGATTGCCTAATAGCAAGATATAACCAAATCTTGGAAAGGAAAAGACAAAAAGTATAGCATGATAGAAATTTATGTCTAAAAACATTCTGCATAGGCGATCTAGTGCTACTATATGAAAGTAAATTCAAGAAACAAGGCAAACTCAAGGTAAGGTGGCTAGGGCCCTAATACATTCACAAAATTGTAGAATGCGGAGCATTTAGATAAAGGAAAATGGATGGAAGTGGAATTAAAAGGTTTGTAAATGGCGCGCAGATAAAACACTATCACATATCAATCTAGAGAATAATAAGAAATGTGATAAAATTCATATTGTATCATATGTACTATAGATGCAACATAGAAAGTAAGAGTTAATCGTTGGTAGTCTAGTCACTACTAGCACTTAACGGCTAGAAAAGCCTACCAAATGGAAATGGGTAGATGCATGAAATGTAAAAAGTCACTATTAGGGCTATAAGACCCCTAACCCTTCAGTGATCTCCTCACAATTGCATCCAAACTTAGTGAAATTGAGCTTCATGTGCAAAGAGAAGAAGTTTGAGCAAACCCTAAGTCCAGCTAAGAAGAAGGAAAAATGGCCACACCCATGTTAATTTATATCATTGAGAAGATAGGGCCAAAGTACTCAAAGAAATGGAGATGGACAAGGATGGAGCCTTTTTAGGGATACCAGTTGATGTGGTCTATATAGAGGATATCCAAAAATACATTCATGTGCCAATCTCAACTACGAGACAAACTACTATATGGAGCAGGGTATTTGTCGTAATACCAAAACATTCAGAATAAAAAACTAGATATCTAGAAAGATTATCCTAACTTCTATGACCAACATGAGTGGGTAAGAATAGTTTTGAGTAGAATTCATGACAAATATATCTATTTGGACAAACCCTATTGGATAACAAAGGATGCAATTCAAGTCGTCATAGGGCTTAGCTTAATTGGAGGGGTACTGGCCATGAAAGCAATAAAAAATGATAAAGTGATGGAGCTCATGGGGGCAACACATAATGGTTGTAGCTTAAGTGTCAAATAAATTATAGACCTAGGGGTAATATACATGACAATGGGGATCACATAAAAAATTTATTATGCCAACCGAGAAGGGTTTGCTACCACCACCGCAATTCACACAGCCTACCAGATGGTGACGGAGGGAAAAGATTTTGATCTGTACGAAGTGTTGTGAGAACAATTGATGGAGAATCTATAGAAAACAAAGGACTCGAACTATAATTTATGGTATGAAACCCTTATCATCTATCTAGTATTTTACTTTCTAAATGAACTACCAGGTTTTAAAGGAAAAGTATGGCAAACACACATATCAGTAGCTGCACAAATAAAATACCATGTAAAATAGTTTAAATACACAAAATCCTTCACATCCACATATTATGGGTTCTTCAAAGCCCTTCAAACAAAAATGCAAGCTAGGGAACAAATTCCTTATGGGATAGTCAAACAATATACAAACACTATCACATTTATCATGGATAAGGATTACACATACATGGAAGCAGTAGAACCTAGGACATTCTAGATCCCTAGGCTACCATATGAGATCACCGCACAGGAAGCAGAGGCTTATGCTAGATATTTATTGAGTAAGCCCAAAGATACCACCATGGAGAGATTTAGTACATATCGCAAAGTTATGGACAAGAAACATAGGAAGAGTTTAGAAGAATAGTTGGAGAAAAATAAAGGGAATTTACATGAAAAGTGGGGAACACCACAACAATCAAGCACATCCGCACCGTACTGCACCCCACCACATCATCTCTACAAACTAGTGTGACAACACTAGAACCAACTACATCGGCTATAGAAGTAAGCACCTCCACACAGACCCCAAGGAGGTCAGGGAGAAAGTACTCTACAGCAACTAGTACATAACTTGCAATACAACTAGAGTCCTCAAGACAAATAGTATCAATAGGGTAGAAAGAGGCATTAGAAACTCTAGTGAAGCTAAGTGAGAAGAAGAAAGGACCGAGACAAAAGCAATGTGCAAAAATAAATATTATACAAATGTTTACAGAGGATATGGAAGAAGAGGAAGGGAATTAGTAGAAAAATTGCAGAGGAAAAAGAAAACAAAAAATTGCCCCTACAGTAACTAAAGAACAGGATCAACCAAAACAAGAAGAGGAACCATTAGATTTGAATGCGATAGTAAATTCTATTCAACATCATGGAATGTTGTAGAATACAGTGGACCTCTAAAATGAGGTATCCCAAGGGAATAAAATAATAATACAAAAAGAAGTCATAAGATACATGTAGAGAACAAATAAAACATTAGATGAACTAGTGGACAAGTTCCCAGAGGAACTAGATGAGGCCCTAAGGAAGAAAAGAGAAAAAGTATTAGAGTTGGAGGAAGAACTAAGGTAGGAAGCCATCAAAAATATAGATCCAACTATCTCTAAAGAAGAAAATGGAAAATTGGCTCAAATACAAGCCATAGAGCTTAGAACTAAGAAAAGGGTAGACACCCTCATGAATATGGCACAAGAGGATAGATAAATAATACAAAAGGAAATAAAGGAGGTTACCAAGAAAGCATATGACACATTAAGGGGAAAAGACACAAATATACAAAATCAAGAAGTTAACTCCCCTTAGAATATGCAATAAGAAATCCAACATGAGGAGCAACAACACTCCCATCCACATAATATAAAAGGAAGTCAGTAGGAGGAAGAACAACAAGAATCTGGTAACCAAGAGGCATCCTCCTCTACCTCTCCTATCCAGTCCATTAAGGACTTTTTGGTGCAGCAGAAGCAGAATCAACCTATGGTAACAACACAACTTCAGCAGCTACCCCTAATTGGCACTCAAGTCAATTTGGTTGGGATACCACCACTACAAAAACTACAACTAGGAGACATTCTTCATTCCACCGTAAGGGAGGAAATTTTGCAGCAACATGTGGAAAGCAGTGAATAGGTACAGGAAGCAGTAGATGTCATTCAAATTCAACTTCTAGAAGTTCAGAGAGATACAACACTTCCACCCACACAACAATTAAGACAATTGGTCTAGAGCCTAAAAGCACATATAAGTTATGTAGAGACCAAAGCCAAACAAGAAGTAATAGAGGAGATGAATAAGAAGAGATTAGCAGATGTAGTAAACAAATGTGCAAAAGTACACACACAGTTGGACATACAGATAAGAAATATCCAACAAGCTATTAGAGAAGCCACAAGATTGTACCAATTTTGTTCCCAGTGGCCCACTACCACCAAATCTATGAAAGATCAAATGGATAGCCTGGAGATGCAAATAGCATAGACAGCCACAACATATGATCCTCTTAAGGATACAAATGGAGCAATAGGGGTACAGATAGAGGCCATGCATGCACAAATCCAACAATTGCAAGACCAAAGAGAACAAATAAAAGTAGAAGCAAAGTAGTTAAGGGAAGTAGTAAGCTTAAGGCTAACAACTATGACTGGAGTACTTATAGAGCCAAGGTAGAAAGCTCAGAACATACAGATCCCTACTACCCTTGGAGATTCAGAAAATAAAGATTAAGATTGAGGGACAAATAGAAATACTACAGATGACCAAGAAGCAATGGGATACAACTTTGCAACAACTTGAGGTCATCTATAATCACATCCTACCCTCGAATTAGCACAGAATGTCTTGAGGACAAGACATGGTTTCAAAAAGGGGGATGATGTTGGCAGCATATTGGGATTAGGAGCAATCACCACAAGATAGCGTAGAGCACCTACATAGCATCAGGCTGACAAGGGAAGAAGATAGAAAGGTGTCACACAAAGCACACACCCCTAGATATTGTATATAGACTTGTATGTGTTTAATATGAAAAAGGAGAATGACAACAACTAGCATGCAAACTAGATCAAACCCTTTTCCATGTAAGATTCAAAGACAAGGCCGAGCCAAATAACTACCAAATGAAGGTGGACTTAGTTGTTGACCTTGTTCTCATGTATGTTATAGATGGCTCAGATTTAATTTAACCTTTTTATCAAACCCTAGGTTAACAATACATGAAACCCTAGTTCTACAATGATCTACTTATAATGGAGAAAGTATAAAAGATATCGAGAAAATAATTGCACAGGGATGATCAGGAAGATGATAGAACCTATCTTCAAAAAGTAGAAGTATTGGAGGACCAAGGTGGGACCGCCCAGGTCCTAATTGGAAGAATCTGTCAGAGGTGTAAACTTGAAAGATGTTGCAAATGATGTCCTGATACTAGATCCGAACTTAGAAAAGGAAGGAAGACATGGGAGGTGTAGATTAGAAATGCAAATAAGGTGAAAATACTTAACAAAATGCAACAAACACAAAGTTATACCTTACAAACAAAACCAATCCCATCAAGGGAGGAAGGAGCCTTTGCACCCAAAACAAGCTCCTTGACAAAGATTACCCTAGACAATGGATTTAAATGTGAAATACTATTCAATATTGCAACTCACTAAAGATTAGCTCAATTGGTATTTTGGCATTATAACTTTGCATGAACTTGGATGATGAAAATGGCTTGGGAGATGTTCTATTTATAGATTTTTTGGAAGGGATTTTGATCCAAGGGTGGAGATTGATTTGGAAGATCAATGATGGAGGATAAAAGTGATGTAGAGGGCCTAGATTCAATCTTGAATAAATGGAGGGCTAGGAATAAAAGTGATTCTTTTATTCATTTTGGGAAAAGGGGTTATTTAATGAGCATGGGGGTGAAAGATTATTTTAGAATAAAAGATTCATATGGGGGAATATAAATGAATTAAAAATTCATTTGGGGAAGACAGGAAATAAATGAGTATGGGGTTGTAAGGAGAAATAAATGTGATGTGGGATGTTTTTAAATAAAAAATTGACTTATGTGGATTTAATTCAATTTTTTATTTGGAGGATGTGGGGAAGGGTGTTAAACAAGGTTTGACCACCCAAATGAAGGGGTTAGGATAAATTAAACAGAGGTTTTATTTAATTAATCCTAGGGCTAGGATGAGGTAGGCTAGGGTAGGCAATTAAATAATAGCTATTTAATTGTCTAGGGTAGGGATAGGTTAATTATAGGCTGAATTAATTAGTTAACATGGTTTTAACTAATTAATTGGATTTAGTGAAAAAGGGGAAATTGATTTAATAAATATTGCATATTTATTAGATTAATTGGCTAAAGTTTAGACTATTGAATTAATGAAATTAATTCAATTTTGGGGATAAAATGGTGTGGATTTGGAAAGCAAAAGGGGTAATTAATTAAATAAAAATTTAATTAATTGGTTAGAAGGGAAATTGGTGTGTTTAGGGTTGTCGAGAGTTAGTTTGATGGTAGAAGACATTTTTAGGTGTCTACATTTGCCTCTCTTTGACGTGGCATCCGGACCTAGGAGGGAAGTGGCGTTAGGTCGAAGAAAAAAAATGCCTCAGCTGTCGGGTAGGTATGAGATGGATAAGGGATTACCCCTCGAGAGGTTGACAGGAAAATAAAAATTTTCCAGGTGAGCTCTCGAAAGGATGTGACGGAAGTGAATGATTGGATAGGGGATGGACGAAGGAGATGGTAGCAAGAAAAACAAAGAAAAAAGGCTGAGATCTGCACCCTAGAGGAAGAAAAAGGGGGTGGAAGGATGACATGGCCCACGATATTAGGCAAAGTGGGCCCTAAGAGTGCCACATTTACACACTTTTGAATTTAGAGAAGAAAGGAGCAAAGGAGAGATGGCTAACTGTAACCCCTAGTTCCCGCGACTTCAACACATCTCTGAGCAGTTCTGAGAGTTTGGCTGGTCACCTGATGCTAGACCCCAGGTAGGGCCTAACCCAAACTTTGTAATTTTTTTGTTTAACGTGCATTTTTGGGGTTTTGGGATTTGGGGTTGGAGCGCATAGTGTCAATGGTAAGGTAGATTGGCGCCATCCGCAAGGGTAGGGGGGACAGTTTTGTCGCCATTTGGAGGGTATTTTAGTGCTATCTTCTGGATTAGCGCGATTCCCTAGAAGAATAGGCTTCTGGCATTTTTTAACGCCAAATTAGGGTTAAAGTGGCGCTATTCTCTAGAATAGCGCCATCCTGGGAAGTAGCGTTATGATGCATTTTAGCGCTATCATGTGTATTAGCGCTATTTACTGGATTGGCTCTATTTGTTAAATCGGCGCCATTGGGAGGATTAGAGTGAAAATGAATAGGGGCACCATTTCGAGGAATGGTGTGATGGATAGCGTGCAGTAGCGCTATTTTTTGGATTGGGGCAAAGAGTAATGCGTAGTGGCACTATTTTCTGTATTAGCGCTATTTAGAGGAAGTTTTAGAGCCATTCTAAAAATGGCACAAGGGGTTGTCTATTTTCATGCCACATGATGCTGGCTTGTTAGATACCTAGAAGAAAAAGGTTGGTGTAGACACTTAGAATAAAAAGGTTAGTTTAGACACAGATAGGTTGACATCTAACCATAATGTTTCGTATGTAGGATACAGAGCGATTTATACTTGCCTCACGAGAGCGACGGGTGCCATCTGTGATTGCACTGTTTGAGGGTTTTGATGATACGACGCGGGATCGACTAGCGAGATTGGGGCTTCTGACGGTGTCCTTGATGCTAGTTTTGTGAGCTCATAGAGCTTTGATGACAACGATGGTAAAGCGGTATCGCTCTGAGACTTGCAGTTTTCTGTTACCTACTGGAGAGATTACCATCACATTTGAGGATGTTTATCGCATCCTTAAGCTGCCTATCTGGGGCCGGTGTGTTAGATATGACACAAGGAGAGGGCGGAGTGCATTAGTCAGGGTTTTTGGTGTGGATCGTCTTGTTCTCTCTCTGAATGAGAGGGAGATGGACTATGAAGGTACACTAGCTGCGGGTGCAGATCCATTTGCCTTATTTCTTTGTGCATTGATTGGAGGCGTCGTGATGCCTGACAGGTGAGGCAGGGGTTTTCCGGTTGGCTGGGGGGGTGATAGAGGGATGGTGACGCATGAGATTGTCTATGCATGGGGGCCAGCTATGCTAGGGCAGTTATATCATGAGATGCATACAGTCACCTACCTGCATGATAGAGCATTATCTACTGGAGTCACTCTGCTTCATGTGTAGATTTGGGAGCACATCCCAGTTACTAGGCCGATATGCGGGTACTATCAATGGTAGTTTGAGGCCTTTGTGTTTTTATATCAGGATGCAGAGTACACGTATACGAGGCAGGTGTGGCATTGGAGGAGGATGCTAGATGATGTGATCAGTGTGACCTAGCAACCATACATCGATGTAGAGTTGTGGCCAGATGATGACCTAAATCTCCCTTTTGCGTTTTAGCAGTGGTTCCTGACGGGTCGAGGAGACCATATCATAGATATGTATCTACCCTCACGGGTCATGCAATAGTTTGGTTTGGTCCAGGACACTCTGCAGCAGATGGCGATATTTTCGCGAACACCTTGAGATGCGGCCTATTGGCCTGCAGCCATACAGCCACAGGTCGCCTTAGTAGATTTTGCAGCTCTACGGCCAGTATAGTGGGATTGGAGGAGTACAGTGAGGGATGCAGGGACTACAGTTGCCTATGATATATGGTGGCATATGCATCGGCCTACTCAGTTGACAGATCCCACAAGGGATGCAGTAGTTTCAGGGGGCGATGATTCAGATGGTGGAGACGACTCTGATGGGGAGGATCACGTGGAGGAGGGGGAGTTGATCATTGAGGACTTCCTCATGGAGGTTGGAGATGATGGAGAGGAGAGAGTGGTTGGTAGGGATGGCCAGCTGATAGATGTGCTGGCGGCAGTGGTAGCAGGGCAAGGGCAGGTGGGCCAGCAGGTACCTGTGTAGCAGGTTTCTGTTGAGCAGGTATAGGTTGGAGCAGGGCGACAATCTAGAGGACCTCAGCGGCATGGGGGACATCTACCTCCACCATAGGTAGCGCAGCAGCAGGTGGTTGGGGGAGTGCAGCAGGTAGCAGGGCAGCAGGCAGGTCCCTCAGGGACAGCTGGAGAGGCCGAGGGTGAGAGGTTGACACTGCGTCGGAGGCAACGGGATGAGGAGGAGGATATGGAGACCCTGAGAGCACAGGTGGTGAGCCTTCAGGAGGCACTGGAGGGCCAAGATGCAGAGTTGGTGCAGTTGTGGGGGGCACTGGCCTTATTAGATGGGGCCGATGGGCAGGTGGCTGCATTGTAGGCATAGTTGGCCTAGGCGCAGGGTGATATAGAGGTGTTGACCCGAGAGCGGGATATAGTGCTTGTTAGGGCTCAGCAGGCAGAGACTACATTAGGTAGTCTATAGGCTTCAGGTGGTGGACTTGCCCTAGTTTTGACAGGGATGCAGGCTCAGTTGTCTCAGGTGCAGACACAGACTTATCAGTTGCAGGCATAGTTGAGTCAGGCATAGGGGCAAGTGATGCAGGTACAGGGGGATTTAGCAGAGGCCAGAGCATGGGTGGAGTACTATCAGGGCCTGTACTATATGGTTGTGCTAGCAACGCAGCATGTCCTGAGATATAGTCAGGTCAGCAGATTGGGGGCATCGAGATCTATTCAGTCCATTTAGCAAATGATGCCTCCTCCCTCACACATGCCCCAGCAGGGTCCTCAGGTGTAGGCACAGCCACCGCCGCAGCCGCCAACAAGATCATAGCCTCGACCAGGGTCAGGGTCCCCCACTCCTTCGAAGAGAGGATCTTCCATGTGATAGGCATAGCATGTTAGCCCTTGGAGGCATTTTGTATCAGGACATTTTATTTTTTGTATACATATATGAGCGATGTATATTTTTTTGCAGTGATTTTATATGATATGATGCATTTTGGTGGTTTATGATGCTATGAATATGATGCTCTATTATGATGATGCCTATGTGATGGATGCAGTATTTCCTTATAGATTTTATATGTTATGGATGTGTTATGTTTTATGCAATGATGTTTTTGATTTTATGGATGCATTTAGGATGGAAATGTATGTTTATGTATGAAAATATATGTATGCAGCTAGATGTTTATTAAATGTATTGATATGATGATGTTGTGTGATGTATAATGTGCAACTAGATGAACCTAATTATTATGCAAAATATCAGTTGTTAATGCAAAAAAGGATTAAAATGAACCTACAATGATATGCAATTAAATGGGTTAAAATGCACCTAAATGATATGTAAAATGGATTAACATGAACCTACACTGATATACAATTAAATGGGTTAAAATGCACCTAAATGATATGTAAAAAAAGGATTAAAATGAACCTACACTAATATGCAATTAAATGGGTTAAAATGCACCTAAATGATATGTAAAATGGATTAACATGAACCTAAAATGATATGCAAATTATGGATGAAAATGCACCTAAATGATTTGTAAAAAAAGGATTAAAATGAACCTACACTGATATGCAATTAAATGGGTTAAAATGCACCTAAATGATATGTAAAATGGATTAACATGAACCTAAACTGATATGCAAATTATGGATGAAAATGCACCTAAAATGACATGTAAAATGGATTAACATGAACCTAAAATAACATGCAAATTGGATGGATTAAAATGCACCTAAAATGACATGTAAAATGGATTAACATGAACCTAAAATGACATGCAAATTGGATGGATTAAAATGCACCTAAAATGACATGTGAAATGGATTAACATGAACCTAAAATGACATGCAAATTGGATGGATTAAAATGCACCTAAATGACATGCAAATTATGCAAAAATGAACCTAAATGATATGCAAATTAAATGGATTAAAATGCACCTAAAATGACATGCAAAAATATGCACCTAAATGATATGCAAATTATGGATTAAAATGCACCTAAATGATATGCTAGATGCAGTTTAGGTGATAGGTGGTATGCAAACTAGGTGATAGGTGAGATGATCCAGTCCTAATACACATGATGTTCTGTGTTTAACCCTGAGTGGTGAGGCTGTGGGAAAGGGAATTAGGTGGGGAGAGGATAGGGGTGGGAGCGTCTAGAGGTTGGCGGTGGGGAGATGAGATGATTGTTCGGTCATAAGACACCACATCATTGAGGGGAGATTTGCTTCAGTTCAGGATGTGCTGAGTAGAAATATGGTGGGGGGAAATGATGGTCAAATCTAGGCCAAGATGGGAGTGTTGATTGAGTGATTAGGATGATGATTTTGAGCTAGTAACAGTAGTTGCAAAAGATTAATTGAGAGCATTTCTTAGTTTAATGTAGCAATGTAGGATATAGTTCACAAAGGTATGAAATAACCTAGGTGATGATGTATACCCTACGATTGCATGGACTAGACCCACACACAATAGGTTGATTTTATGCATGCCCAAGGTAGTATAATCTTGCCTAGTTGAGGAAGGGGACTCATAGCGATGAGTGCGAATAATGTATATAAGGTTTTGATGCCTGTATATGCAAATAGGACCCATGATACTAGAACTAACCTAGACTTCAAGATATGAATACTATTCTTGGAGTAATGAAACCAACCCACAAGCACAGCATGCAGAAACAAATGACTATGTCTACTCCAGGTGCTATCCGCTACTTACCATGATATAATGAGATCAAGGTAGCTTTGGAGATGACTTAGAGTGAGACAAAAGGATAAAAATCAATAAGCAAAAAGACCAACGAAAAGATACAAATAGTCGTTGTGTGCTCTTGCCAAGAGACGTGATGATAGAATGATGGATTTTTGTCCATTGTAGGAAAGATATATCCTAGGACGCAGATCTGTTGGTGTTGATTAGAGAAATTTTGGAAGATGGGCAAAAGAACAGTCTGGCCATGTGTAGGATTATGGTTGGTATGTTGATTGATGATTTTTGCGTTGGGGGACCTGTTTGGAGTGTATACGTAGCGTGTGTATCATCTATGAGATTCCATAAAGCTTAGTGAAGGGGGACCATCCAAGCTGGTTGGATGGGTGCATCTTATATACCTGAGTACTGGGAACATTCTTCGTATTCCAGACTGCCTACATACCCTGTGTCCACAGGATCAAGGTACTTTTTAAGATGCGGGTGAAATGAATATGTAGTTCTGGAAAGACTTGATGATGTGGGAATGGTATGGGATGGGTTTGATGTGATGAAGATTGATGTGTGTTTAATGATTACGATGAGATGTGTTGTTTTGTGGATTTTCTATATTTTCTATTGTTTTTGTATTTTATGATTTTACGTTGTTTTTGGATTTTTTTGATATTGCGATGTTTTTGGATTTTTTGATTTTGCATGTTTTTGGATTTTTGGATTTTTGGATTTTGCGATTTTTTTGGATTTTTGGATTTTGCGATGTTTTTGGATTTTATGATTTTGTGATGGTTTTGGATATTTTGGTTTTGCGATGTTTTGGATTTTTTATTTTGCAATTTTTTTGGATTTTTTGATTTTGCGATGTTGTTGGATTTTTTGATTTTGCATGTACAAAGGGAGCTTACAAGGATTCTCGTTCCATGGGTTAGCCTTGGGATGGGATAGGATGGGTTGGGTGATAGGATTTGATGTTTCAGAATTCCAAGCCATGGGATGTGTGAGATATGGAGTAGTGTAACGGAAAGAGGACTTATTAGATGGTAGAACCAGCGACTACACATGGCACCTAGAACAGGTTTTCACCATGGTACTTATCCAAGGCGTCACCGAAGTGATTTTCACCATTGGAAGTTCTTATTGCACTCTGATTTTTCTTGATTTTCTAATTTTTTTTTTGGTGTTTTTTTATTTTTTTGATTTTTTGATTTTTTGACTGGGGGTACTAGATGGGTTATGCATAGAATTTCTTGAGATGCAGGATGTTCATTGGCTCCTCTAGAGACTACCCCTCAGGTGTTGCAAGTCGATAAGCTCTGGACCCATTGTTGGCCATGATGACATAAGGTCCTAGCCAATTGGGTTCAAACTTTCCTTCCTTCGGACGCTCTTGCAAGTTCTTCTAATTTTCCATTAGGATAAGGTCACCTACCTCAAATTTTCTGTTTCTGATCCTTTTGTTGTAGCTTCTTCTGAGGCGGTTTTGGTATGCCTGTAGGTGATTCAATGCATTTAGGCATTTCTCATCCAGTAGTTCCAGTTGATGCAACCTTGCGATGCGGTAGTCCTCATCAGAGATAATGTTTTGCAAGGACACTCGGAGAGATGGGAGATCGACCCCTATAGGTAAAATGGCTTCAGATCTGAATACTAGTGAGAATGGGGTGGCTCCTGTAGGAGTGCAGATGCTTGTGCGGTAGGCCCATAGGGCAGGGTTGAGTTGGAGGTGCCAGTCACGACCAGCATCATTGATTGTCTTCTTTAAGATGCGGAGGATGGTTTTATTAGATGCTTCTGCTTGACCGTTTCCTTGAGGGTAATATGGTGTGGAGAAGTGGTGTTTGATGGTAAATTTTTTGCACAAAGTGCGAACTTCTTGGTTTTTGAGGGCTTTCCATTGTCGGTGACGATGGAATGGGGGATACCATATCGGCAGATGATATAGTGGAGGATGAATCTTGAGATTTGGCTACCTGTGGTGAAGGTAAGTGGAAATGCTTCCACCCACTTGGTGAAGTATTCGGTAGCAGTGATAATGAACCTATGGCCATTGGAGGATGGAGGATGTATTTTCCCTACAAGGTCGAGTCCCCACTGTGAGAAAGGCCACGGTGTTGTGATCGGTTGCAGCTCCTGTGCTAGTGCGTGGATGAGATCGCCGTGCTGTTGGCATGGGAGGCACTTCTTGATAAAAATGTGAGTCACAATCCATGGTAGGCCAATAATATCCAGTCCTGAGGATCTTTTTAGATAGGGTAGGTCCACTGGAATGCGCCCCACAAATACCTGCGTGTACCTCTTCCAAGGGTTCTTCAGCTTCCCTAGAGTCTAAACATCAGAGAAGCGTGCCGTCAAGACTCCTTTTGTAGAGGGTGTTGCTTATGAGTATGAAATGGGAGGCTTGACGGATGAATGATTTGTGCTATGATGTGGATAGATTAGGAGGGAGGATATTATCATGAAGGTAGAGGTATGTTTCCTGATACCACGGGGATAAGGGACCAATGATTTCACACACTAGTTCAGATTCAGGAATTTCGTATGCTGGGATGGGGAGCTCTTCGATCAGGAACTCACATTTCTTGCTGCCCTTCTTCATATCTACTAGAGATCTGATGGTTGCCATGGCATCTACTGCTTTATTGTTGAGCCATGGGATTTGTTCGAAGTGGATGTCGTCGAAGTAGTCTTTGAAATCATCAACCATCTTCTTATAGGGAAGGAGCTTGTCATCCTTGGTTTTGTATTCATTATTGACCTGCCTGATGACTAGTTGAGAGTCACCGTACATAGTTAGCTTTTCAATTTTCCACTGGATGGCCATGCGGAGACCTGTGATGAGGGCCTCATACTCTGCTACGTTGTTGGTACATGGAAATGTGATCTTGAAGGATTTAGGGATTGTGTCTCCCTAAGGGGTAACAAACAAGACGCCTGCCCCCGAGCCTCTGTGAGTGTATGATCCATCAAAATACATCTTCCATGTATCTGTGGAAGGCGCGATCATCAGGATAGCTTCATCAGGGAATTCAGCCAATGTGGGATGTTCTGTGAGAATAGGTGCTTCAACCAGCTGATATGCTATAACTTACCCTTTGATGGCCTTTCTCTCAGTGCATTCTATGTCAAACTCTGTGAGAATCATGACCCATTTAGCCATTCTTTTAGTAAGAGTAGCTCTATTTAGTAGGTACTTCAGTGGGTCAATCTTAGCAATGAGCTTGGTCTTGTGATTGAGCATATAGTGTCTTAACTTTTGTGAAGTAAAGACGAGAGCTAAGCATGCTCATTCGATTTGTGTGTAATTGAGCTCATATGAGATCAAGGTGCGGCTGATGTAGTAGATGGCTCTTTCTTTCCCCTATTCATTGAGTTGTGCTAGCAAGGCTCCGATAGCTGTGTCTGTCGCTGAAATGTATAGCAAGAGGGGTTCTCCCTGCCTTGGCGGAGTTAGCACAGGGGGATTAGCCAAGTATTTTTTTAGTTGCTCAAAGGCTTCCTGACACTGAGTGTTCCAGGCAAAAGCTATGTCTTTTATGAGGAGATGCTAGAATGGTTGGCACTTATCAGCAAGTTGGGCAATGAATCGTCGAATAGACTAGAGCTTCCCCTGCAGGCTTCTCGGTTGTTTCAATGTCTTTGGAGGTGGAATTTCAGTAATTGCCTTGACCTTTGTGGGATCAACCTCGATTCCTCTTCTAGAGACTATGTATCCTAGCAGTTTTCTTGAGGTGACACCAAAGATGCACTTCTTTAGATTCAGACGGACATTGTATTGGTCTAACCTATTGAAGATCTTGGCCAATACATCCAGATGTTCTTCTCTTTTCTTTGATTTGCCGAGTAGGTCGTCAACGTAGTCTTACATGATGTGGTGAAAAAGGTCATGAAAGATGACGGTCATAGCTCTTTGATAGTTAGCTGCTACATTCTTTAGGCCAAATGGCATTACCACCCAGCAGTATGTTCCCCATGGGCATATGAAGGTTGTTTTGTGTTGATCCACTTCTGTGATTTTTATTTGGTTATATCCAGAGAAACCATCCATGAGAGATAACATTTCATGTCCTACGGTGAGATCCACTATCATGTCAATGTTTGGTAGTGGGAAGTCATCTTTCGGGCAGGCCTTGTTGAGATCTCTGAAATCGATACAACAGCAGATTCAGCCATCTGGTTTAGCAACAAGCACTAGGTTTGACACCCATTCAGGGTAATCAATTGGGTGAATGAACCCCACATCCAGTAATTTCTTTAGTTCTGCCTTGACTAGGAGAGCCACCTGAGGATTCATCTTTCTAAGCTTCTATTTGACTGGCTTGGCATCAGGGCGTACTGCAAGGTGATGAACCACCAAAGTGGGATCTAGCCCTGGCATGTCCGCATAGGTCCACACAAAATTGTGATTTCTGCGTGTGAAGGACAAGAAGTTTTCTTGTTCTGGTATGCTGAGAGATTCTGCTCTGTATGTGATTTTCAGCTCTTCCTCTGTCCCAAGATTCATTTCCTGAGCTGGTTCAACCAAGATGGGTGATCTGTCTGGATATACTTTGTCTACCTCAAGGAGGCCCATGCTTCCATCTCCTGGTGCCTCATGGAGGTTTTCACTAGGAGATATGTCTTTTATTTTTACTATTTTGGGATCTGATACTGCCATAGAACAGTTTTCACCATCAGGTCCATGTTTTATTTTTGTGTTTTTGTGACTGGAAGTAGGGGTTGTCTCCCTGAAATAGGCATCTAGATTGAGTTCCATTATGTATCCAGCTCGATGATCTCCCAAAGGGAAGTGATCTCTTACCCCCATCATTTCGACGATGGCCTCGTCATTAGGTGCGATGTCGAAGACAGGAGGTCCCCGTTGGTCCCAATCAATGAGGTCGGGGTAAACTAGTGGCAAATCATTGGAGGGTGAGGTGAGAATGGTGACTGAGTAGATGGTACAGATGGATGAGTCAAAGAAGTCGGTGAAGTCACTAAAGGAGTCATGAAGGCCCATTTCGTTAACATTGTCGACGTCTAAGGAAACCGTAGCGACCTCGGCTAAGATATGCTCACCGGTAGTGAGGATGCGTTGTGGTTGACTGTACCCTAACCCTTGAGTATAGGGATTCTTTATTGCTTGTAGTGGTTCTATGATTCCCTATTCATGAAGGCCTATACCGCCTTGTCCTTTGTAGCCCATGCTTTTGACAATTTCAAAACCTTTGCCATAGATTTCTGTTGGGATTGTAGGGGCTTCGTGTGTAGGCTCTTTGTCTTTATAAAGCCAAGATGAAATATCTTCAAGTACATCTTGATCCAGGAGGTGCTTCTTCTCGAAGATGGGGGAGGGTTTGCACTTGATGATGACTATATTGGCTGCCTCTGTTGGTGGGATGCCGTGTAGGTCATATTCCCCACATCCCATGTTGGATAGCTTGATCTGGACCTCGGGTGTTGGATTTGCTTGGGATGAAGTGGAGGCGATGTTTGCGAGATCGACATATGAGTTTGATGTCGTTGGATTGGCTTCAGCGGTGGCTTTATTGTATGGGCAGAATGTTTGGTTGTGGCCTTCCAGAAAACTATAGTATTAGAAGGGGCGAGGATCAGCATAGACTGTGACTTCTATGTCGTTGTGAGGGAATTTGATACATTGATGGAAGGTAGATGGGATGGCTTGCATGGCATGAATACAGGGTCTGCCGAGAAGGATGTTGTAGGGGAGGTCGAGATCAAGAACCTGACATTTAGTTTCCAATATTTTCTGTCCCACTTGTATGGGAAGCTCAATGGTGCCTTCAGAGAGCCGTTCAGTGTCATCATAGCCTTTGATCATGATGCACTCGCTGGTGTCGACAACCACATCAGAGTACCCCAAGTGTTTTAGCAGTTTTAGAGTGCATATGTTGAGGCCAAAGCCACCATCTATTAAGACTCTTTTAATGGTGTGCTTGTGGATGTGGACTTCAATGTGCAGGGCATCATTATGTATGTGGTCAGAGGCGGGTAGGTCCTTTTCTGAGAAGGTGAGATGGTGGGGTGCGGCGATGTGTCCTACCATGGCTTGGAATTGAGTTACATTCAAGTTGGCAGGGACTTGTGTTTCCAAAAGGGCATTGTTGAGGACATCCTTGTGAAGGGGAGATGTGCAGAGCAACTCGAGGATGGAGATTTGTGCGGGTGTCTTTCCTAGGTGTTCTAGGAGGTTATACTGGTGGGTAGGTGATGGACGTGCGGTTGGACGAGGAGGTAAGGGAGTTGATGTGGATGCAGGTGTTTGTTCAGTGGGAGGGGCTGCGCGGATGGATACATGACCCCGACGGGTTGTCACTGCGCAATCAGGTGCTTGTGTCTGAATGGTGACTGTGTTGACATGATGGGATGATGCTTCTATACGCCCTATGATAGAGTCATAGGACGCGGGTGGTGGGGTGACATTGTATGCTTGGTTGGATGAGGAAGCTTTATTATGGTTAGGTAGGGGATCCTTGTAAGCTCCTAGGTTGGCATTTGGTGATGGTTGGGCGCCGTGATCGAGGCTGACTAGGTTTTGTTCTATGAGGTCTTGGATGCAATGTTTTAGTTGCATACAATTAGTTGTTTTATGGCTTGCCACACGGTGGTATTCACAGTAATCATTTTCGTTATACCATGCTACTTTGAGCTCATTGTCTTGACGTGGTCAAACAGGCGGGAGTGTGACCACTCCTTGTTTGAGACATCTTTTGAGGAGGTCCTCGATGGTTTCTGCTAATGGTGTGAATTGTCTGCGAGGTTTGTGTGGTTTATTTGGCCCTCTTGGGTTATTTACATTTGTTACATATGTATGTGCAGGTGTTTGTTTTTGTATATGTTGGATGGCTTTCACATCCGTGACGCCATCGTTCAAATTGTTCTTGTTCTTCCCCCAATAATGTGATTTGTCTTTTGATTGCATGTTGTTGTTTGTATTGGGGGTGTTGTTATTGGATTTGTTGTTGTTGTTATTGTTGTTGTTGTTGTTGTTGTTGTTGGATTTGTGGTCATATAGTTTGATGGAGCCCTTGGCAATGAGGGCTTGTTCGATAGTAGTGCCTTTGTTGATGACCTCTTCGAAGGTAGATGCGCAAAGAATTTGTAGATGAAACCCTAATTCCTAATTAAGGTTGGCCATGAACATGGTGACGAGTTGTTTCTCAGGAATGGGCCATGGGAGTTTGCTTGTTAAGCCTCTCCACCTTTGCAAGAAGGAAGTGAAGGCTTCTCCGTTCTTTTGTTTGGTGTTGCAAAGGTCTATCATAGATATTTCATACTCAAAATTGTAGAAGAAGTGGTTTACAAATTTCTCTGCAAGCTCGAGGAAAGTCCTAATGCCTGGGGGAAGATTTGCAAACCATTCAGTGGCTTGACCACCGAGGCTTCATGGAAATAGTCTCATTAGATAGGTGTTGTTATTAGAGACTTCTAGGCAAGCAATGTAGAACTCCCTAAGGTGGTCCCTAGGGTCTCCGTTTCCCTTGTATTTGTCGAATTTGGGTGTCTTGAAGTTCTTGGGGAAAGGGGGCATGTACAAAGTGCGATCAAATGGGTAGGGACAAATATCCTCAAAGGAATAGTGCTTTCATTTGCCCCCAGTTTGTAGGTCATCTACCTTTTGGATTAAGCCTTGTAGGACAGTTGTGAGATCGTGTGGTTGTGGTGGTTGGGGTATGTATGCTTGTTGGTTGGTGAGATGTTGGAGATGGGGTGGGATTTGATGTTGGGGATGTGTTTGAATGAGGTGTTGGTATTGCGGTTTGGTGTTTGGATTGATTGGTGCCTGATGTTGTTAAAGCGCGTAGAGTTGTTGGAGAACATGTGGTGGTATTTGGGGATTAGGATTATGTGGGTAGGTGACATTAGATGGATTGACATTGGGTATATGGACGTTGGATTGGTTAGATGTGTTGTGAGGTGGTTGTGAGAATAATTGTCATAGGTATGCAATGGTTTGAGGGTTGGTTGGGGGCACACTTGTGGATGTACTTGCTTGCGTGATGTTACCTTGTATGCTCGTGGTGAGTTGTGAAGTGGAAGGGTTTATGGTAGTTGTGGTAGTAGAGGTGATGACAGGTTGGGAGATGGTAGGGATGGTGGTATTTGTGGGAATTGTAGAGGTGGTAGTGGTTGAGCTTGTGGAAGTGGTAGATACAATAGGTGTTGATGTCTGAGAGGTGGTGGGTTGGGTATGTGATGTAGATGCTTGGATATTTGATGGGGTAGGTATGATTGTAGAGGTAGATGGTTGTGATGATGTCATGATGGGGGGAAGTTGAGCACCAATCTTGAGAAGATGATCAAGATATCGACTTGGGTCCGACCTTAGGATTTTATCTAGTAGGTCCATGTTATCGGCATCTTGTGTAAAGCTCAAGACATCTAGATCATCTTGGGAAATGGTGGGGACGTTTTGTGTTGGTGGTGGTGGAGGTGGTCATTGTTGTAAGTAACTGAAGGGATTTTCATTGGGACCATATGGGGGGATGTAAGAGTATGTAGGTGGGTTTGGATTGATGGGTATGTTGTAGCTATCGGTGTTGGGCATGCTAAATTGCCAATGTTCTACCATTTCTTGTTTCTTTTTGCTTTGTGATCTCGTGATGGGCATGCACGTATATGGAATTGATTCTTAGAAGTAGAGTGGAATGGGGATGGAGACCTTAGAGAATTTGATTGATTGTGTTGGACCTAAAGATGGATGTGGTAGTGAGATGAGGTAGAAGAGGGGATGCGGTGGAAGATTGATATGTCTTTCTAAGGATTTTATCCTAAGGGTGATATGAATGGATGGTATTGATTTTTTTTGCACAAATTTTGGACCAAGATGGAGGATGATGAAAAAAGCGGGTTTTGATTTTGATGTTTGTTTTTGATTGATGAGGATGATTAAGACAATGTTTTTTGGAATGACTTGATGGTCGACAAGTTGAGCTTTTGACAAGATCTAGATTTTGGCACAAATGGATGATTTTCTTTGTTTAGGGTAGACTAATGACCTTACACAAAGAGGGATGATTTGTTTTTTTTTGAAAGGTAGACTAATGACTTTTCAAGGAAAATGTGATGATAATGATGATATCTAGATCTAACTTTGGCTCAAAAGGATGACAAACTTTGGTTGATGATTTGTTGATGGGTGATTTTTGATTTGGTTTTGGATTTTTTGAAATGACTTATTTTGGTCCAAGGAGATATGCAAAAATATTGAAGGGGGGTGGATTGATATGGATTTGGGCTGATTATGACATAGCAAGGGGGTCCAACAAGGGTGGTGATTGATTCTCTAAGGTCAAAGAGAAGGTGTGATTTTTGGAAAATTTTAAAGAAAAATGGATAGACTGTTGTCGGGTTTTTTTTTTTGGGGGGGGGGGAATGAGTGTGGATTATGACAAAGCAGATGGTGTGGATCACAATGGAATAGTTCTTAGTTTTAGGCAAAGTCAATCTGATAATAACGCCAATCCATGGGTGAAATGGCGCTACAATCAGACAGATATGGTGCTAAAACAGGGCAGACAGATTTTTGAAGGCAATTTTTTGGATTTTCTTTGATGGGAGTTTGATCAAATTATTTTTAATGTCTCTTGGCAAGTTGTGTGTGAATAATAAAAGCACATTTAACACCCAATTAAGCACACGAATGCAAAACAACCAAGATTTTTTTGTTTGTGAACTGATGTATGATTTTGTTTTGAACAAGCACTTTTCACAACCTAAGGCGAGAATGTGACAGTATTTGTTGAATCCCCTAGCTGCGCCTATTCAAAGCGGGTAGCTCCAGGATCTTGGTAGCACTGGCTCCTCCTTACAATTGCACACACTTCTCGCGCATACCAAGATCTAGGTTTCTTATAAGGCTTGTCCCTCACCAAACCTTTAGATTGTCCCCGCTACCTCGGCTAAGAACCGCATGAATCGGGGCCGCTTCAAAGGTTTCCCTTCTGCGCCAACAAATAGAAGGTTTTTGGCTTACTAAACAATGGTTTGTAGTAAGGGCATCCATTCAGGTGGTTATACATGCGGCAGCACTACTCTCTGTTATGGAGTCTCCCAGCCTCCAAGGGTTACGCCTTGGAGGGTTTTTGGGGAGGTTGGCTGTCGGTATAACACAACAACACTTGTCGCTTGAGACTTTTGTCCCAAATGCCTTATTTTATATAGCAGCTTGGAAGAGCTTGGCTTTATCTTGATGCCGCTTGGGTCGTTCCCACCTTTCGAAGCGGGGTGGCAGGCCCTCTAAGGTTTACAAAAGCAATACAATCATGAAAACACTTTTGATCCCCAAGTTCATACAAGGATGTGAGGGGAGAGCATACATATCTTCTATGATTGCATCACACTAAACATGGTTCAATTTTAGATCTTTGGATTAAATGGGGTGTGATTAATGCAAGTTTAGTGAGAAGCTTTTGATTCCCAAGGTCACCAAAAATGGTGCAAGGGAAGAGCATACGCTTTTTCACACCACAAACAAAAAAAGCATCAGACACTTCACACAATTAAAAATGATTTTCTTGATTATATGCGTGAAAGATGCAAGTTGTTGTTCTTTTTAACCAAAAATGCTTTCGATTTATGCAAGTTGTGGTTCTTTTTAAAGCCCAAATTGAAGTGTTTGGATTGTTGTTGTTGGCACACAATGTAAATTTTAGGACACCAAATTTAAATGTTTGACTAACTATCATGCAAAAGGGTTCATTTTAAGTTGCCAATTGAAGTGTTTGCTAACTAGAAATCAAACCATCCTACAAAAATTTTGTTAGTATCCGCAATATGACCTACAACACACTTGTCAGTACCTGCACAAACAGCATAGTCAGTTTTTCAGAATGGCGCTAAAACAGATATATCATAGCGCCACTGTGGGTAGAACAACCTGACTTACACAGATGGTGCTAATTAAACTTATAGTGCTAATCACAGACCCTAACAGCGCCAAAACATAGGATGGCATTACAATAGTACACTTAAAGTGCTAATCCATATTTTAGCGCTAATACATCATGTCGAAAGCAAGAAAATAGACGATAGCGCTGATATAGGTATGTAAATGTGTCACTACGCAACTTTCTAGAGAATTTGTTTGTCCTATGGATAGCGTCGATTTGGGTGATAGCACTGATACAGCCCTGAACACGTCTGACCTACAAAAAAATGATTTTATAATAACCTGGGGGATTAGGTTGCACACATATGACGTCCCGTTAGCCTTGTTAGTCCACACAAATGAAAAACAAGATGAAAAACAAAAGCCAATGTGTATTTTTAAATTTTTACAAAAATTTGCACATAACCTCCCCTTGTATTTTATAGATCTCTGTGCAAACAGAGAGCACCTAAATACTCAAACAGCAAGGAGATCATTAAAAAAAAAAAAAAAGAAAGATGAGTGAGTTAGTGTAAAGAAAACATGATGCGCAAAAATAGCGCCAAAACAGGAAAATAGCACTAAAAATAGCCAGTTATGGCATCACTACGTAGGTATGATGGCACCACACCTGTAAAAAACACATATCTTGCACAAAACTCAACAAAAATGATTAGATTCGGACCTTGTGGGTCCCACCAGGCATGCCAATGTAGATTAGAAATGCAAATAAGGTGAAAATACTTAACAAAATGCAACAAACACAAAGTTATACCTTACAAACAAAACCAATCCCATCAAGGGAGGAAGGAACCTTTACACCCAAAACAAGCTCCTTGACAAAGATTACCCTAGACAATGGATTTAAATGTGAAATACTATTCAATGTTGCAACTCACTAAAGATTAGCTCAATTGGTATTTTGGCATTATAACTTTGCATGAACTTGGATGATGAAAATGGCTTGGGAGAAGTTCTATTTATAGATTTTTTTGAAGGGATTTTGATCCAAGGGTGGAGATTGATTTGGAAGATCAATGATGGAGGATAAAAGTGATGTGGAGGGCCTAGATTCAATCTTGAATAAATGGAGGGCTAGGAATAAAAGTGATTCTTTTATTCATTTTGGGAAAAGGGGTTATTTAATGAGCATGGGGGTGAAAGATTATTTTGGAATAAAAGATTCATATGGGGGAATGTAAATGAATTAAAAATTTATTTGGGGAAGAGAGAAAATAAATGAGTATGGGGTTATAAGGAGAAATAAATGTGATGTGGGATGTTTTTAAATAAAAAATTGACTTATGTGGATTTAATTCAATTTTTTATTTGGAGGATGTGGGGAAGGGTGTTAAACAAGGTTTGACCACCCAAATGAAGGGGTTAGGATAAATTAAACAGAGGTTTTATTTAATTAATCCTAGGGCTAGGATGAGGTAGGCTAGGGTAGGCAATTAAATAATAGCTATTTAATTGTCTAGGGTAGGGATAGGTTAATTATAGGCTAAATTAATTAGTTAACATGGTTTTAACTAATTAATTAGATTTAGTGAAAAAGGGGAAATTGATTTAATAAATATTGCATATTTATTAAATTAATTGGCTAAAGTTTAGACTATTGAATTAATGAAATTAATTCAATTTTGGGGATAAAATGGTGTTGATTTGGAAAGTGAAAGGGGTAATTAATTAAATAAAAATTGAATTAATTGGTTAGAAGGGAAATTGGTGTGTTTAGGGTTGTCGGGAGTCAGTTTGATGGTAGAAGACATTTTTAGGTGTCTACAAGAGGTACCGCCCAAGTCCTGGATGATGAAAAACTCTGAAATTGTCCCAAATCCCAAAACCTTGTTCTGTACTCTATCTTCTTGTAGCTCTGTATTTTCTAGATCTTGCTCATGTAACCTGCATACAAGAAGATAAGAAGGGGTTTTGGGGTTATGGTGTTTAGGGACTTGCCTCAGTCAAATCTTAGGATAGAATTTAATCTTCCCAACACCATTGATTGATAAAGAGTGCATGCCCTCATGGTGGCAGAGGCTGAAAATAATGATAATATGATGATTCAAATGATGATAATAAAAAAATGATATCACCTATGTGATGAACCCTTAGAATGATGAAGATCTTTCAACTCCTAAGGAAGAATAGATGATAGCTCCATATCGGCAACAACACACAATGACAAAACACAAATCTTCTCTAGAATCATAATAAATGCTCTTGCTTTCTTCACTTAAAGATCTCAAGTTACGCCTTTTCCAACCTAGTTACAAATGAACTCAAAAACACACTTATATATGCTTTCCCTCTCACAATCGTAAATTCAAACCAAAAGAGCCGACAAGGAGAAACCTCTAGAGAGGTGTTAGGCCAACACAGACTTAAATTAGCCCTAACCTAAAAGGGGGGACATGGACGGTACCACCTAGGTCTTTTAGCCCTATTTAGGTCTGGGGTAAGCTAAAGCAAGGGGCCCATATTCCAATTTTACTTGGGTGTCAGGTAATTTTGCATCGGTAGAAACATTTTGAATGTATAATGTAAACACAGGGACCTAGGAGATAAACAAGGAGGTAAAAGGACATGTGGACACTTTTTACTCCATAACATTTAGCCCCCACTTTAATGTGTGTATGATCTTATGATCAGTGCATGCATTAAAGTACAATTAAAACACATCAAGCACGTCAGACACTAGAGCCAACAACACATCCAGAGTTTGGAGGACCATCTCTAGCCCCCAAGTTTAGGAAAACATAAGAAGACACTTGACAAACATGCAAAACACAAAGAATATAGTAAAGAAGCATGCAATACACGGAGAAGTCATGAACGCAATCACGCAATACACAAAGTATACAAGAAGAGAAGACATGATTAAACAAATTATACTATACTAATAGGCAATGGGGGAGCTCATCGCTACACACCACCATCAAAAACATGTAAAACACACAATGTGGGGGGAGATCATCACTAGGCACCTCCACAAAACATGCAAAACACACGGTGTGGGGGGAGTTCATCGCTATGCACCTCAAAAAAACATGCAAGACACATGGAATACACAGAATATACGAGCATCGAAGAGTGTGTCGTCGACCCACTATATGTCTTATACATAGCAAACATGGGTGATGGGGAGGAGCTCATCACTATGCTCCACCATCTAAGACATGTCAAACACACTTGACAGTCAAGCTACGCTACCATGACTGCCAAAGACATGTTTAAGGGTGAGTAACTCAAGACCCAACCCCACCTCTTGCGAGAGGACTTTTTCAAAAAGGATGTGCAACCACTCAAGGGAAGACACAACCTCACCTTCTGCAGAAGGGATTTCAAAAGCATACAACCCCACCTACATTGCAGAGATGCCTTACAGTGAAAAAGAAGCATGCACACAAAGTATACAAACCCACCTACATCGCGGAGATGCCTTACAATGAAAAGGAAGCATACGCAAACACACAACAAAGTATACAACCCCACCTACATCACAGAGATGCCTTATAGTGAAAAGGTAGTATATGCAACACATTTTATTACAATATCTAAGATATCCAAGCATTTACCACAATATATGCCCCCACGTTAAAGTGGTTGCTCCCACTTGCTAGTAGCAATCACGTTTAAGGTAAGGTTGAAAACACACGAGGGAACAAGATCTTTCACAAAGCCCATGCCCCAAAGTGACATGTTCTTACAATCGCTGAATTGTTCCCAACAATCACAATAGAATATCATTTGCTAACAACCATTGATCAATAATATGCATGTAAGATAATCAACACAAGCTTTGGTTAGAAAATCTAACCTAAGATAACAACCAAAGCAGTTCATGAAACTATTACAGAAATAAGGCAACATGCTGCTCAAATAAACCAAGGCTATACTTACGGGTTCAAAACCAAGTATAGATGCAAGGTTATACTTCAGGTATCTCAGAACCGAGTGTAGCTACAAGGTGAGACAAAAACATTTTAAATTGCATAGAAGCAGATTTAGAGTATTGCAAAGGTTTGTTACAACAATTTCACAATACGATACACAATCACATCACGACATAAAGTGATTCTACTAGTCAAATGTCAGTAACAAATTACCCCCGTCTTCATGTATGGACTAGGTCTATTTTTATTTTCTTGTTAGGGATGCACGGTCCTTATCAGAAGTGTATATTTGTTGTCGTCATCCATCAAATAGTAGAGCCACAAGTACAATGGAAGAATGAAATCATGAAAAAAAATGAGAGAGAGGACAAAAGTGGCTTAAGGTCACAATGTGGGAAGATGCCCCCAAGACACCCTCCACAACATTATGCCCCCAAGGTACCACACACAACAATTGCAACAAGAGAAGTGTAGAAGAATAGAGAAACAAATAGAAGAAATGTCACAATGGAGGTGGTCTTCTTGTATCCTTGACCTTACAAGAGTATCAAGGGTCATCCAAGGAAACGTAAACAAACATTTAGAACTACACAAGGGAGCACAACACAACACTTATGAGGAGGCCACTCATGAGAGCAACTCGAAGAGGTGCTACATCAAGGGTGGTTGAATAAGTGAGAAATACTTACCTAAAATAAAATGCAACCGCACTAGCGGTTGTCCTTAATCAAATCATCTTCTTCCCAATCCTGACCTTCATATGAAATAGGTGGCACATAGGGAACTATAGCCCAAATTGAAGCTTCTTACTTTAGTTCTTCTTTTGATTCCATTTCTTTTGATGGGATATTTTCTTCTTGCAGTGACATTTTTTGAGCTAAGGCTTGTCGCTTTCTTCTTCTTTCCCTTGCATTTCTATTTCTTCTAGTCTTATTAGTTATATTTCCCAAGGGAGTTTCTTTGTCTGCCATCAAGGGTTCATGATTTTCTACATTCTTCATCATTTGTGAAGAGGAAGTCGTTACAAAAGTGATTTTATGATTTTGTGATGAATAGCTTTTCTCTTGAAGGTTTTCTCTTGATCCTTGTAAGGATGGCAGAGGAGGAATCTCGAAGAAAATTCCCTTTCCTCTTGGTCGAGGTGAATCTTTCAACTCGGGTTTCTTTTCACTCTCTATTTGTTGGATAGGAGTTGTAGCCTCAGAGGACCGAGAGGGTCCAGGAGTATTCTTGCCATATGATATTTTAGTTATTTTATTTTCCTTATACTTTTGATATGCCAAGAAGAATTGATCTTGTCTTGGATGGTTTGCTTCAATAGGTTGTGGCCAAAAATAATCCAAATTGAAATTTCCATGAGTGGCTAATGGTTTAAATCCACTGTGATGAATAACATGTACTCGACCTTTATGAGGGAACTTTAAGTACTTATGAATAGTAGAGGAAAATGCTTTCATGGATTTTAGCCAAGGATGTCCTAACTTCACACGAAAGAGATCCAAGGTGGGAATGATGACAAATGGTGCTTCTAGGGATTTTTCAACCACCTTAATGCAAAGTCTTATCTTTCCAATTTCCAAAAGAAAATAACCATTATATGTTCTTATCATTATATCTATTGGATCATAAGTATCTTGTGCTATATCATTCATGTATAAAAATTCTTCTGTGATAACATTTGTGATGCAATTAGGATCAATAAAAAATCCTCTTGTAGGATTACCACTTATTCTTGTTGTTATGTAAAGAGGACTATCAATGTCTCTAATAGTGACCTCAAGTGGCATGAAGGATATGATGGGTTCAGGATCCTTCCTTTTCTTGTTCGATCGGGGAGGAGCCACACCACCCTTCTTATGATTGGATGCCATATATGTGAGAATTTTGTACACCAAGACACTAGTTTAAAGAAACTGGGTTTTTGAAGCTTTTTCAAAGATCAAAAACACATTAGTGTCACTACAAAAAAATTGATTAGAATATCAAAAGAGTTGCACAAAAAGGCAATATATACAACTTTAAGATTTCTTGCAAAGATATGTGAAATAGATGCTGAATTTCTTATGTTGGAATACACAATGTGTAATTGTAAAAGTATGAATTTTCAAATTAAAGATGTGAAAGGATGCAATATTTTCAAATGAATAATGAGAAATGTGTAATAAATTAATGCAAGATCTAATTTGAACAATCAGTAAGATGCAAATGCTTGGAGCTATGGGTTCACCAAAATGTTTAATATGAAAAAGGAGAATGACAACAACTAGCATGCAAACTAGATCAAACCCTTTTCCATATAACATTCAAGGACAAGGCCGAGCCAAATCACTACCAATGAAGGTGGACTCAGTTGCTAACCTTGTGCTCATGTATGTTATAGATGGATCAGATTTAATTTAACCTTTTTATCAAACCCTAGGTTAACAATACATGAAACCCTAATTCTACAATGATCTTCTTATAACACAAAAAGTATAATAGATATCTAGAAACTAATTACACAGGGATGATTAGAAAGATGATAGAACCTATCTCTAGAAAGTAGAAGTATCAGAGGACCAAGGTGGGACTGTCCAGGTCCTAACTAGAAGAATCTGTCGGAGGTATAAACTTGAAAGATATTGCAGATGATGTCTTGATGCCAGATCCAGACTTAGAAAAGGTAGGAGGACATGAGTGATACCGCCCAAGTCCTAGATGATGAAAAACTCTTAAATTGTCCCTAGATCCTGAAACCCTATTTTGTATTGTCTTCCTGTAGCTCTATATTTTCTAGATCTCACTCCTGTAACCTGCACACAAGAAGATAAGAAGGGGTTTGGGGGTTTTCCCAACACCGATGATTGATAAAGAGTGCATGCCCTCATGGGGGCAGAGGCTGAAAATAATGATAATATGATGATTCAAATGATGATAAGCAAACAATGATATCACCTATGTGATGAACCCTTAGAATGATGAAGATCTTTCAACTCCTAAGGAAGAATAGATGATAGCTCCATATCTATAACAACACACAATGACAAAACACAAATCTGCTCTAGAATCACAATAAATGCTCTTGGTTTCTTCACTTCAAGATCTCAAGTTATGCCTTTTCCAACCTAGTTACAAATGAACTCAAAAACACACGTATATATGCTTTCCCTCTCACAACTGTAAATTCAAACCAAAAGAGCTAACAAGGAGAAACCTCTAGAGAGGTGTTAGGTTGACATAGACTTAAATTAGACCTGACCTAAAAGGGAGGACATGGACGGTACCACCCAAGTCTTTTAGCCCTGTTTAGGTTTGGGGTAAGCTAAGGCAAGGGGCCCATATTCCAGTTTTACTTGGGTGTCAGGCAATTTTGCATTGAGAGAAATATTTTGAATGTATAATGTAAACATGGGGACCTAGGAGCTAGACAAGGAGGTAAAAAGACATGTGGACACTTTTTACTCCATAACAGTATGATATGTATGTAAGTAAGAAAGAGAGACAAAAGAGATGAGAGGATAATTGAGTGATATATATAGAACAGAGACATATACCTCCTTTTTGTATATGATTATATGATGAATATATATATGGAGATATAAGGAGTATTGGTTGTGATAATGAATGTTCTAAATTGTTTTATATGTTTACTTGCATGGAATCTTACCACATTATGATGTCTCTTTTATGTATTTACTTCTCTTCTATCACTATTACTTTTGGGGTATAAACATATTACATAAGAGTAACCTAGGTTCAGATCTCTGGACTGTATCCTAGTTTCTCTTGCCAACAGGGAATTAATTATGTTCCATCATGTTGGTGTGTCAAAACATGAATCAATAGAATTGATGCTAAAAGGAGGGCCTAAACTAGAGCCAAAAGGTGTTCAAACCCAATCAAAGTTGAGAAAGTGAAACAAGGGTGGCATGAGATACCTGACAATAAAAGGACAAAACAAGAAAAATTGAAATTAGGGGCAACATCAACTATAAGTTCTTCAACTTTTTGCATCCCATCATTTCTCAAAAGACTTGTTGACACCATCAATTCTATTGAATATTAAATTCCAATAATGTGATCCACATTCATCTAGATCTTAAAGTTCAACTACCACATCTCCCGCCACACTCATGATATTTGTACCAACCAATTCCAACAATCAAAGATTAATGGTGACCCATGCATGGTTAGGAGGGGGGAAATTACCCCTTGTAATTTGTAGGTGCTCTTCACAATTTACCAACAAATCCTAAAATATTTTGTTTTAGATATACCCATGGAGGAACATGAACACTAGAAGAGCATATAGGAGCATTTAAAGATATAGTCATAAGAGCCTAGATTCAACATAAAGATGTGGCATGTCACCTTTTTTCATATACACTCAATGAGGTAGCATATGGATGGTATTTAGGACTTTCTAATGGATCAATTCATAACTAGAATCAGTTGGAGAGTGCATTTATCAAAAAATTTAGCATTCTAATTGACCTAGTGGTCCTTTACCATCAATTTACCACTGCTCAAAGGGAAGTGAACAACCCAGTTAGTTAGTTCAACGTAAGACTTCACAAACTATCCACAAGATTAAAAAATCCATATAATGTTCCTGAAAACATGGTAGTTGAAACATTCTTGAAGGTGCTTGACCCTTTAACGTCAATGTTTGTTAGACAAAATTTCCCCAACTAGGTTTTATTTTGGTTGGAAAAATGCTTTTGATCAAAGCTATGAACCGGTACATGAAACAACAAAATACATGTAATACACCATTCAGCGATAACGTGTCCTTGGGGGAATTGATCCTTAGTCTCCATCATTATAACCAAGTGGTGCAGCCACTTGAGCACACCCCACACACTTCCCCAACTAGATTCTTGTGAATAATCTGTGACCAGCAAATAATTTGGCACCTGTGAATAAGCCTATAATGTTGTCTCAAGTTTACTCATGGGCTATCAAGGTGGAGAAAAACATGATGCTACAAAATTATAGCCTTAGCCCACTACCATCTTTTGGACAACTAGCATGGTGATGAGATTTTAATTTGTTATAATTTCTTTGCCACTTGAGCACACCCCACACACTTCCCCAACTAGATTCTTGTGAATAATCCACGACCAGCAAATAATTTGGCACCTGCGAACAAGCCTATAATGTTGTCTCAAATTTACTCATGGGCTATCAAGGTGGAGAAACATGATGCTACAAAATTATAGCCTTAGCCCACTACCATCTTTTGGACAACCGACCATGGTGATGAGACTTTAATTTGTTCTAATTTCTTTGTTTTAGTTTATACTTCTCAAAGACATTTCCAGACATTATCCATGCTTTATGATTACCCTTTAAGACTTGAAAGCATTAAGAATGGTATTTATAATATGTTGATGGATGATTATGTGTGTGTTAATAATTATTTATAGAATATGATAGTAATTTCTGTTAATTATGGTAGTTTATGATGTGTAAATACTATATGGAGAAACTAACCCCTATGCAACAAGGAAGTAGTTACTCATAGCAAAGGTCGTCGGCTAATCCATAGAAAAGGAGGTGTTTATCTACAGTTGAGAATGCAATAGCCTGCAACCAAAGGAGAGAAAACCTAAACTAAGTGGGCATGGTTTAACCATAACTCATTCCACTTCTCGATGGTTTTATCATCAGAAGTTAAGATAGTCATAAAGACTAAGAGGAATTCATATCATGGTTTGTGATTAATCTAATGATGCTCTATTCTATGTGTTCTCATTTATTTCTACCTACTTATAGTGGATGAGAAGAATCATAGTAGGACTGTGATATCTAGATTATCTTTGTAAATTCAGTTTCCTACTTCCATTTTGCTTAGACTAGGAATAAGTCCTCTTCCTGTGTGTGTGGGAGAGCTGACATGTGTAGGATAGAAGTTGTTTAGATGTTTAAAGCAATTAGAAGATTCAAATCATGTCTATATATGATAGATTCTGTATATGACAAAGATCTATAGATAAAGAGAGAATTTTGTTAATTTTGTATTCCATCTTCTAGAAATTAATAAAGGATAATAGACTCGGTCAATGAGTAATTGAGACAGTTAAATATCTGATTTAGATTTTGTGAGGTTATAGACACTCAAGCAAGGGCCACTTGAGGTAAGTGTAGTTCTCTTTTTAGTTTATATCTCGTTAATTGTCATGTCTGTTGAATTAGATAATAAAGGTGATCACTAACTTAGTAGCTAGATTGTTTTCAACTGTGGTTAGTTATTTCATAAGCAGTTACCTTGGATAGTTGAACAAGTTTTTGTTTACAACTTTATTGAATAAGTATTTGTTATTCCTTAACAGAACTACCTACCCATAACAATTGTTCTTTACTAGAGTTTACAAAATAGAATTTGTTTTCTTTCCTGTAGTTTGTTTCTATGCACAACCTTTAGGATAAACTCAGAAATCCTTGACTGTATATATAGTACAAGCACCATCGAAGAATAATATGATTCCCTAGTTTGACATATTTAAATGTAACAAATTATAAGTATTAGGTTTCTTGATAAAGGATCTGTTGGTCTATTGAGTTGATTGCATGCCCCTTCTACATCAATTTATTGGTTGATGGTGGAGTTAGACATTTTTGGCACCGTTGTCAAGGATGGTGCTAAGGTTTAGAATTTCTGAGTGCTTTTTATCTATTTATATTGCTTTCTTAGTATACATGATTTCTTTTCTTCAACAATTAAGACTATTAAACATTCAATCTATTTACAAACCATCCACTAACATTGTGCAGAGAAGAGCTATTAGCTCAGGCACTATTGCATGCAATGGCAGAGAGACACCTTAGGGATATTTCTTCCATCAACCAAGACTCATGAAGAAATAAAAGAGAAGGAAGATGAAATTTAAGTACTCTTGATACCATAGGATATTGTGGACTTAGAAGACATCGCCACTTGGCATCCTGACATGATGGCAGAAGAAGTAGTGGAGAATCCAACTGAGCCAGTTACATTTGCATTTCCTATCATGGACCAAGAACGAGACGATACCCTAAAGAATATACCTCCTTCAGCTCTGTCCAACTTCCACGGGTTGATCACTGAGGACCCTGATACATTCCTATTTGAGTTTGATGTCCTTTGTAGAAGCTATGACTAAACTACTGATAGATATTGACTAAAAATCTTTTTGGCCATGCTCAAGGATGTTTCCTTGTGATGGTTCATGGGACTAGACTGAAATGTAGTAGCAAATTGGGATACCATGAAAGAGAAATTTCTACATAAATACTCGGACTATTGTCATGGCAGGGATCTGAAGGGGGGTGACATCTTTAGAATGTCACAAAAAGAGGATGAACTCCTTGAAGATTATGTTGAGAGGTTTCAATTCTACCTCAAAACATCACACCAGAATCAGCTCTCTCCAGAGTCACTCAAATTGGTATTCTTGCGAGGTGTGAATGAGGATTGTATGGATGCATTGAACCTAATTATAGTAGGGAATATCTCTCAACTTGGCTTTGATGAAATCTATGAATTTTGTAGGAATTACTCATGTTCAACCTTGAAGAAAAATAGAGGCTCTAGAGCTCTGACTTCTACAAAAACATCTACAGGAGTCTCTAGGGTGGATCTCAATAATCTTCTATCAAATATGAAGGAAGACATCATAAGTCATCTGGAAACTCAATTGGGTGCCCTACACATAAAGAAGAAGCAAGAGGTAGAAGAAGAAGCTTTGGTATAATATTGTCCACACTATCAGCAAAAGAAGCTCAATTGTAAATATGAGTATATTGCTAGCATCTTTGAAGAAAAAATTGAGAAGCCAGACTTTCAATCCCTAGAGGATGAGGAAGGTTAGGTGTTCTACATTATACATTGTAAGCCTTGGTAGCAGAGACAATGTATGCCTCAAGACCCCTTGTCCAATAATGTTTCATTTCTAGGAGCTGCTTCAAACATTCCTAACTAGTATAATACACCCTGGTATAACATGCCACAATAATGTTGGGCAGCCATGCCACCTAACTAGAACCAATAGTAGGGGATTTGGCCACAATAGCCATTCTAGCCCCCAAATTATAACCAAAAGTGGTAGTCCAATCAAAACCCATGGCCACAACAGTGGCATGGAAATCAGCCATGGAAAAACTCAAATGCACATTACCCGTAGCCACAACAAGTCTTACCACAATAGCCAACCATTATGCCAAACCTAGTTTCACCTACCCCTACACCACCAAGAGCAACACGCATGCCTGCTCAACTTGCACCAAATCCTAACAATAAGCCTATTCAATAGGATTATACTAATGAAACCATCTAATATCCAACCTATACGGTTGAGGTTAGTGATGTTCACTTGCATTTAGGTAAAATGCTTGTTGGACCATCCTCTCTACTTATCATGGAACTTCCTAATGAAGAGCTAGCCACTGACACTAACAATCATCTAAATAACTAGCATAAGCATCCTAAACAAACCTCACCACAAATAGAAATCACTACAAGGGACCCTCCATTTCTAGAAAGATTGAACATGCAGAAATATCCATCTCAACCTAAACTTGATTTTGACCTCCTTGGTCAATTAAAGAATGTCTGTGTTAAGATTCCCCTAATCCAAGCCATTAAGGATGTGCCTATCTATGCTAAAATTGTAAGGGAGCTATGTCTTAAGAAACCAGGAAGGAAAAGAAAGGACCCCCAAACTGTCCATGTTATAGGACAACTTGTTGATATCATGTTAGGCAACCTAGTTGTTCCAAAATATGCAGATCCTAGAAGTCCTGTGGTAGATTTGCATATTAATGGAACCCTTATCAAAAACACTCTAATTGACATAGGTGCAGCAATAAATGTTATGACTAGAGAAATAATGAAAAATCTTCAATTAATCAACTTAAGGCTTGAACCAACAGTTTTATAGTTGGTAGATAGGTCAACTATCAAACCTAAAGGAACCATTGAAGATTTAGTCATCACACTTGACTCATGGGAATATCCTATAGACTTCATGGTTCTACAACCCAAGGCCAACTTAGGTGGGTATCCACTCATTCTAGGATGGCCCTGGTTGGCAATAGCAGATGCCAGGGTGTAGATCTGGAAATATGATCATTTCCATTGGAAATGTAACCAAGAAACTAGTCCTTTATCCACTATCACAAACTTTTGTTGATATGGAACAACCTATTTGGCTGGACCTAGAGGATAATGACTGATATTCTCTTCAGACACTAATGACCATTGAATGTATCCCATTGCTAAATATTCAGGATGAGGATGAAGTTCTCTCTAATATTATACAAAACACTTATGGAATGGACCCACAGCAAGACTCATGTATATTATGCTTGACCTACCCATTGCATAATATTTTACCCACAATGAATACGCAAGCTTATGCTTCCACTGCCCGCATGTTCCATCATTTGCTACCAGACAGTTGTAGTCTTAATTTATTAGGGCTAGATGTTGCTTTTGTTATGACATCTACAACACCAGTTGACATAACACCAGGCAGAACACTTAATATCAATAACCAATTGACAATAGTACAACAATATAAACTAATAACCATGCTACAAACTCATAAAACAACATTTGCCTGGGACTACCATGACATGAAAGGCATAGACCCTAACCTCTACATGTATAGAATATACATAAATGAAAGATGTAGGCCAATTAGACAACCTCAATGAAGAATGAACCCTACTATAAGAGACATAGTGAAAAATGAATTGCAGAAACTCTTGGATCCAAGATTCATATACCCTATATTAGACAGCCAATGGGTATCCCCATTAGTCATAGTACCTAAAAAGGGGAAAGTAGCAGGTTTATGTTGATTATATAGAATTGAATACAACCACTAGGAAAGATCATTTCCCTCTTCCCTTCATTGATCAGGTCTTAGATTCATTGGCTGGAAAGAAATTTTTTTTTCCTAGATGGATTTAGTGGCTATAATCAGATCAAAATAGCCCCAGAGGATCAGGACAAAATAGCATTCACATGCCCATGGGGACCTATGCCTATTCAGTCCTTCCATTTGGACTATTCAATGTCCCTGCAACATTTCAAAGGGTTGTTTTGAACATCTTTTCTATTTTTTCTTGTGACTACATGGAAGTATACACGGATGATTTCACCACCTATGGAGATTCTTATGAAGAAGCATTAGCAATCCTTGAGAATGTGCTACAGAGATGTCATGATCACAATCTATCTCTTAGTCATGAAAAGTGTTTCATGATGATGGAAGGAGTAGTACTTGGACATTTTGTGTCCAAGAAAGGAATTCAGGTAGATCCCAATAAAATTGAAGCAATTTCAACACTACATGTTCCTCAAAAACAAAAGGATGTAAGGACCTTTCTTGGCCATGCATGATATTATAGGAGGTTTATAAAAGATTTTAGTAAAAGTAGTACCTCTATTTGTCCTACTTTCCAAGGATGTTGACTTTGACTGAACACCTGCTTGTCAAGGGGCCTTTGAAAATCTTAAGACTTCCTTGACAAAGACACCTATACTCAGAGGACCCAATTGGAAAATTCCTTTTCACATTTATATTGATGCCTCTAACTTTGTCATAGGTGCTATGTTAGGACAAAAAGAAGGTAATTTGGAATATGGTATTTACTATATCAGCAAAAATCTGCAAGGTGCTGAACTTAATTATACTGTCACAGAGAAAGAAATGTTAGATGTTATCTATGCAATCAATAAAGATACTATATCACTGGCTATCCAGTTTTTGTTCATATTGATCATGCCACAATAAAATATATAATGAACAAACTAGTGGTTAGTGGTCGATTTGTTAGATGGTTTTTGTTGTTACAAGATTTTGATATCACTATTGTGGACAAACTTGACAAGGCAAATGTAGTTATTGATTTCCTCTCCAGGATAACTATTAATGCTAAAGATCTCATTATGGATGATCATGACTCATTTCCAGATGAACACTTATTTGCATTAACAATCCAAACTCCTTGGTATGAAAATATAGCCAATTGTTTGGTTTCAACCAAGAGAAAGGCACCATCTGGTTGAACACAGCTTCCCTTATTCATGGGTAGTTGGCTACCTCTTTTACACATGACCTGATCATGTCATGCATGTATGCATCAGAGAATATGAAGTTTATGACATTCTTAAAGCATGTCATGATGAACCTTGTGGGGGGCACTTTGTAGCAAAAAGGACAACACTCAAGATCTTAAGGATTGGATATTATTGGCCAACACTACACAAGGATATAGTTCAATACACAAGAAGATGTGACTGATGTGAAAGGATGGGCAGACCTACAAGAATTGATGAGATGCCCCTGCAACCACAATTAGTGATGGCACCCTTTGACAAATGGGGCATTGATTATGTTAGGCCTATAGATCCTCCTTCTAACAAAAAAGAATACATATTGGTATGTATTGATTACTTGACCAAATGGGTGGAAGTTAAAGCTCTAAAGTTTGCTAGAGACAGTAAGGTGGCCACCTTTTTGTATGAAGAACTATTTACCAGATATGGGGTGCCAAGGGAAATAGTTACTGACCATGGACCATAGTTCACATCAAACCTGATTGCTCACTTGATCCAGGAATATGAAATTAGACATAATAAATCCACTCCCTATCATCCACAGTCAAACAACCAGGTTGAGGTCACAAATAGAAAGATTGAAGCAATATTGACAAAGACAGTTGCATTGCATAGAAAAGATTGGGCAGCTAGATTACCAAAATTAGTCTGGGCATATAAGACAACATGGAGAACAACAACAGGGTTTACACCCTATGAATTAGTTTATGGGAAAAATATTGTCCTCCCTATTGAATTTGAATAGAAGACATTGAGAACAATAGTACAATTATAAATGGATTTATCTACAACTCAAAAAGATCAACTACACCAGCTTAATGCTTTAGATGAATTAAGAATGGAGGTAGTTCACCACATAGAAGCCATACAAAAATAGAGAGTCAAATGACATGACCAGTACATTAAGACTAAAGAATTTCACACAGGTGACTGGGCCCTACTTTATGACTCTAGGTATAAGGACCATAAGGGTAAATTACAGATGTGATGGTTAGGTCCTTATGAAATCAAAGAGGTTTTTCCCAATGGTGCAGTCCAACTTACCATAATTTATCTAGTTAGATTTTCACTCATGGTAAATGGACAGCGTCTGAGGCTTTATAAGAAGCCATCAGACAAAGACATCTTTCTCTAGCAGCTTACAAGACAATTTCATGCACAAGTGCCACAAGATTCTGTTAGATTCAAGACAGACAACTGAGAGGGGGGGTGAATCAGTTGTCCCAAAACTTTCTCTTATTAACCACTTAAATCCTTCTTGTAATTCATAAGCAGAATAATAAATCAATCATGGAAACATAATACAACAATTCAAGAGTAGAAACACATTAACACATATGACACCAAGATTTAACGTGGAAAACCTAGTTAAGGGAAAAACCATGGGGTGACTAACCCAAGATTGTATTCTCTATTAAAAGAATAAGAAGAACAAAATGGCACATGCCAATTAGGGATCACTGCCCGAGCACACTGCTCACAAGAGGCCCACTGCCTACAAGAGACACACTGTCTACAGAATGATAAATATTACATACTTGAACTGAAGAATAGCATCTTCACCATGCTTGAGTCAGTTCCATTTAAGCCCAATATTTTTGCTCTACCTTTTTTTTTCCTCCTCTCTACCACACTCTCATCTTCGCCAAGATGCTTTTGAAATGACTTCACAACTCTTATTTATACAAGACATCAACTTTGGGATAATCATCAAAGTTAGCATACTTTACAAAGAAAATACACAAATACAACTTGACTTATTACAAAAGACTTCATGTGGATCATCACATTGTTGGCCACACAGATCTGAGACTTCAATCTTCTTTGAGAAACATGCCATGCTTCGTAGAACATCTTCAAGATCATCTGCAAGATGTGTAAATCATCTGGTCAGCTAAGTTTAGGAATAACATCATCATCCAGAAGTAATTCTTCAATTACGAGCTCAATCTTCAATGTGGACCACCAACACGAACTGGACACAATCCAAAGACCTCCACAAGCTTGCCTGAATCATCAAGAACATCCACACTACTTCTACTTACTAAAATCATTCTCTCCTTCATCTAGAACTTAAAGAACATAGTATGTCATCACTGTCATATTGGAATAGATGATAGCAGACCTCCAGAACATGAACCAATTGAGTTGTCAATTCACATTGACTTCCTAAACACTCCACCAAATCTGCAAAACAAGATATTGCATTTCTAGATATCACCGAACCTATTTGTGTCACTCTGTCACCTCTGAACATCTGCCAGAACTAATTTTACACATATGGCCATAAATTCTTCAAATCTTCATGCGGACCTCTCAAATCTTTACTGGATCACCTTTGGACATATATCTACAAACCCTTTGATGTGCATCCTCTGATCTTCATCTTAGCTATGATCTTCACTTCACAGTCTTCACTGTTCTTCTTTGTTCCTGATAGGACTAATTTTCTCAATATCCTCAGCATACAACTCATCCAATCCTTGTCATCAATGCAATAGGAGTATGTTGACATCAATGACAACACCAATTAGGCCTATACTTGCAACAATCTCCCCCTTTGTCATTGATGGCAACATATGATGTGAAAAATTATTTTAACCATCAAGACAAGAACTCCTTACTGACTGACATAACTCCCCCTATCAACAATAACCATTCACATGTCTTCTCTTCCTTTACTGCTCCCCCTTTTATCAGCAACCACTTTTTGTTTTTCACATGTCTTCTCTCCCCCTTTGATATCAATGGCAAAGGGCACATACTTGCATCACTCAGAATCATACCAACTGCTCCCCCTAAGTAGTACCTTCCCATCATCAATCCAGACCACAAGATATGGCTGTGAGATCCACCTGACTAATGCACATCAGTGCACCTTAATTCAGAACTGGAGGGGTAATAACCCCTAACTTCTCCCTAAGATACTCAACAGAGTCCTTAGGTAGAGGTTTAGTAAAAATATCTACAATTTGATCCTTGGAGGGCACAAATTCCAATCTGACTTCATTCTTGTTCATCTGCTCTATCAAAAAGTGAAACTTGATGGATATATGTTTTGTCTTTGAATGCAACACCAGATTTTTTGATATATTTATTGCACTTGAGTTATCACAGAAGATTGTGATAGGTTCCTCATACTCCACTCTGATGTCTCTTAGCATTTGCTTCATCCACAATACTTGAGTGCAACTACCTGTTGCTACAATATATTCTACTTCTGCAGTGGATAGAGATATTGCCTCTTGTTTCTTGCTCAACCAAGAAACCAATCTTTTCCCTAAAAAGAATGCTCCACCACTGGTACTCTTCTGGTCATCCACATCTCCCGCCCAATCTACATCTATATATGCATGAAGAGAGAAATCATTATCTCTAGGACACCATAAACCATACTCAACTGTTCCTTTTATATATCTAAGAATCCTCTTGATTTCCATGACATGAGATTCTCTAGGATCAGCTTGGAATCTAGTAACAAGACCAACATTATTCATAATGTCAAGTCTAGTTTGAGTAAGATACAGGAGTCCTCTAATCATTGACCTATACTTTTTCTGATCAGCCTTAGGAGAGTCATCATCTTTTCTCAATTTACATCCAATTGCCATGGGAGTACTCATTGGTTTTGAGTCTTCCATCCCAAATTTCTTCAACAATTCTTTCATATATTTGGTTTGTGAAATGAAGATTCCTTTCTTTGTTTGAATGATTTGCAGACCCAAGAAGAAATTCATTTCCCCAAACATGGACATCTCAAATTCACTTTTTATTTGAGTTGAAGTTTTGCACAGACTATCTCTTCCTCCAAAAATGATATCATCAACAAATACTTCAACAATTAAGATATTTTCATGATTAATTTTGAAGTACAAGTTACTGTCAGCAGTACCTTTGTTGAAACCAATCTTCAAAATATGCTTATCCAGTCTTTCATACCAGGCTCTTGGCGCTTGTTTGAGTCCACACAATGCTTTCTTCAACTTGCAGACCATATCACCATGATTAGAAAATTGAAATCCATCTAGTTGCTCAATGTATACTTCTTCTTCCAAGTCACCATTCAGGAAGGCAGACTTGACATCCATCTGATATACTTTGAAGTCCTTGAAGGTAGCAAATGCAAGAAATAATTTGATTACTTCAATTCTTGCCACCGGAGCAAAAGTATCTTCAAAATCAACTCCTTCTACTTGGGAATAACCCTTGCAAACCAATCTAGCTTTGTTTCTGACTACTTCACCATCTTCATTCAGTTTATTCTGGAAGACCCATTTGGTTCCAATCACATTCTTGTTTCTAGGTCTAGGAACAAGATCCCAAGTGTGATTTTTCTCAATTTGCATTATCTCTTCCTCCAGTGCTTTAGTCTAGCTTCATCACTACATGCTTCACTTACTATCTTTGGTTCAATCTTTGAAATTAGACAATACTTTTCTGAGTCTTGAGAAATCTTTCTTCTTGTTTGAACACCTTTTCTTTTATCACCTATGATCTGATCTTTAGAATGATTCAGTCTTACATACTTGGGAGTTTTTGGAATTTCTTGCACTTCTATTTCTTAAACAGGTTCATTCAAACTTATCTCTTCTTCCTAATTCTCTAGATCAGTCTGGATCTAAATTTCAGAAGGGATTTGGACTTCTTGGACCAAAACATCATTTTGATCATCTTCATCATATTCATAAAACTTTGAGGGTTTTTCATTACCTTCATCAACCTTCACATTTGTACTTTCTATAATCTTTCTCAATCTCTTGTTATAACATCAGTATGCTTTGCTTTGAGTAGAATAACCTAAGAATATTCCTTCATCACTTCCAGCATAAAATTTTCCAAGGTCTTCATCTCTTTTAATATAACATTTTCTACCAAAGACTTTGAAATACTTCATAGTGGGAGTGATGCCAAACCAGAGTTCATAAGGGGTCTTATCAGTATTGCTTCTGATTTGTACTCGATTAAGAGTATAGACAGCAGTGCTTACAACTTATCTCTAGTAGATCTAAGGAACATTTGCTTCCATCATCATGGTTCTAGATGCTTCTTGGATGGTCCAGTTCTTTCTCTCCACTACTCCATTCTACTGTGGAGTCCTTGGAGTAGACAATTGTCCTTTTATTCCATGTTTCTCACAGAATTCTATGAACTCTCCGAATGTGAATTCTCCACCTCTATCAGACCTGAGACATTTTATGTTTAATCTGGTTTCATTCTCTACCATAGATTTGAATATTTTGAATTTCTCAAGAGCCTCAGATTTCTCTTTTAGAAAAGTCACCCACATCATCCGAGAGTGATCATCAATTAATAACATGAAGTATCTATCATCTTGCAAACTCCTGATTCTTGCCGATCCACATAGATCAGTATGAACTAAGTCCAACAATCTAGTAGAAGATTGTTCCTTACTTTTAAATGTGACTCTGCTCTGCTTACCCAACTGACATTCTTTGCACAAACTATTAGTAGGTTTCACCAGTCTTGGAAGATCTCTTACAGCCTGAGTGTTGTTTGTCTTGATGATATTATCAAAATTCACATGACACATTCTCCTATGCCACAACCAACTCTGATCAATTTGAACAAATAAACAACTTTTGCCAGTACCAACCAAGTGGAAGATGTTACCTTTTGTTTGAGTACCAGATGCAATCTGTGTTCTAGAGCTTTCAAAGATCTTACATTTTCCATTTTTGAATCAGAGATCATAGCCTTCGTCCACCAACTGTCCAACATTAAGAAGATTGTGCATCGGACCTTCAACATACAATACATTACTGGTTTTGTTCTTTCCATCAAAAGAAATAGTTCCTCTACCTCTGATTCTACCAGCAGAATTATCACCAAATTTTACAAATCCACCTTCATATCTTTCCAAATCTATAAACTTATTTTTGTCACCTGTCATATGGTGGGAGCATCCACTGTCAATGACCCAGTCATCCTTTTCTTCAACTTGGGCAGCCAGAGCTTTTTCTATCATTTTATGATTGACAGATTCAGAGGGCATTGGATCTTCTTCCTTGATGGCAATAAACACCTGGTCACTTCTAGATTTGTTTCCTGTCTCTGATTCATCATCTATTACTCCATCATCATCATCTTCATGAACATAGTAAAATTTCTTTTGGAATCTTGATCTGTTAGGATTTGCTCTTGAAAATCTTTCCAGACACCTTGAGGCAAAATGACCAATCTTATTGCAGTTGAAACATTTGAAGGGCAATTTTCCTTCATACTTACCGAATCCTCTTGGTAGTCTTTTTGCAATAAGGGCTTCAAGTTGAGCAGCTTCTTATTTATCTTATTCCAAATAGTTTTTTGTTTTTTCATACCATGATAGTTTCTTTGAGGGGTTCTCTCCTGGATCAAACTTTTGTTTGCCTTTTACAGAGGCACTAGCTTTGAATGCAGATTCAGTCTTGGGGGGTGCATCTCCAAACTCGGCCAGTTCAAATGTAGCTAATTTTCCAACCAATTAATGTCTTGTGATATTTGAAAAAGATCTAAATTCTTCAATAGCAGCAACCTTGTATTTTTAAGGAGGTAGGGATCTGAGAACTTTAGCAACAATCTCATCTTCATCCAAGATTCCACCAGCACACCTAATGCCACAAACAAGCTCATTTACTTTTGGCATAAAAGTAGTGATATTCTCATCTTCATTCATCTTTAGGTTTTCAAATTTTCCTTTTAGACTCTGTAGCTTGGCACATTTAACATATTTGTCTCCTTCATGCAGAAGTTCTAGTTTTTCCCAAATCTCATATGTAGTTTTTAGATCTATAACATTTATTAGCTCTGAATCAGATAAGGCACTTAGTAGAGCTTCTTTAGCCCGAAGATTGTCTTTAGCAGCTCTGATTTCATCTATAGTTTTCAGACCATTCTGTAGAGGAACATACTTCTTTGAAGCCATGATCCAATATTGCATTCCCATACATTGCAAGTGATATTCCATGCAACTTTTCCAAAGAGTGTAATTGGTTCCGTTAAACCTTGGACTATCCTTTTTGTAGGAAGACATCTTGGATCTCCTCAAGCGGTTAAGCTCTTTTGGAGGAACTTAGCTCTGATACCAATAGTTAGATTCAAGACAAACAACTGAGAGGGGGGGTGAATCAGTTGTCCCAAAACTTTCTCTTATTAACTACTTAAATCCTTCTTGTAATTCATCAGCATAATAATAAATCAATCATGGAAACACAATGCAACAATTCAAGAGCAGAAACACATTAACACATATGACACCAAGATTTAACGTGGAAAACCTAGTTAAGGAAAAAACCACGAGATGACTAACCCGAGATTGTATTCTCTATTAAAAGAATAAGAAGAACAAAATGGCACATGCCAATTAGGGCTCACTACCCAAGCACACTACTCACAAGAGGCCCACTACCTACAGGAGACACACTATCTACAGAATGATAAATATTATATACTTGAACTGAAGAATAGCATCTTCACCATGCTTGAGTCAGTTCCATTTAAGCCCAATACTTCTTCTCTACCTTTCGCTTTCCTCCTCTCTACCACACTCTCATCTTCACCAAGATGTTTTTGAAATGACTTCACAACTCTTATTTATACAAGACATCAACTTTGGGATAATCATCAAAGTCGGCATACTTTACAGAGGAAATACACAAATACAACTTGATTTATTACAAAAGACTTCATGTGGATCATCACACTGTCAGCCACACAGATCTAAGACTTCAATCTTCTTTGAGGAACACGCCATGATTCGCAGAACATCTTCAAGATCATCCGCAAGATGTGTAAATCATCTAGTCAGCCAAATTTAGGAAGAACATCATCATACGTAAGTAATTCTTCAATTATGAGCTCAATCTTCAATGCAGACCACCAACACAAACTAGACACAATCTAGAGACCTCCACAAGCTTGCCTGAATCATCAAGAACATCCACACTACTTCTGCTTACTGAAATCATTCTCTCCTTCATCTGGAACTTCAAGAACATAGTTTGTCATCACTGTCATACTGGAATAGATTCTTGCGGAACTCCAGACCATGAACCAATTGAGTTGTCAATTCACATTGACTTCCTAAACACTCCACCAAATCTATAGAACAAGATATTGCATTTCTAGATCTCACTGGACCTATTTGTGTCACTCTGTCACCTCTGAACATCTGCTAGAACCAGTTTTACTCATATGGCCATAACTTCTTCAAATCTCCATACAGACCTCTCAAATCTATATTGGATCACCTTTGGACATATATCTATAAACCCTTTAATGTGTATCCTTTTATCTTCATCTTAGCTAGGATCTTCACTTCACTGTTCTTCTTTGTTCCTGATAGGACTAATTTTCTCAATATCCTTAGCATACAACTCATCCAATCCTTGTCATCAATGCAACAGTTGTATGTTGACATCAATGACAACACTAGTTAGGCCCATACTTGCAACAAATTCACCACCAGAAGGCATATGCAATCAATCTATAGATGATACAGCCAATTTATCCATTGCCACATCAGTAGATGAGAGCGCAATCTCACCTACTATCATCCCACATGTATGATTTTCTCTTCCCTTATACATAAATAAAAAAAATTAAAAAAAAAATAACAAACACAATCAGCATCAATAAAGCATTCTTCAAAAAGAAGTTGACAGCACCTGTAGCACTTCTACCAGCCATCATTTTCACAAGACCTGTAGTCATTACCTTACCACCATTTCACAGGGCCTTGTAGCCATTACACCTACAACCACTTTACCACCCACCATTTCAAGGAGACCTGTCACCATTGAACCCGCAGCCACACCATTTGGGCCCTGTTCAAATTTATACATGTAGCCAATACATACTTCACATCACCCCATTTGGATTTTGACTACATGAAGCCACTGTCTCATCATCTAAGGAGTTCATACATGCAGCGACATAATATTTTTCATGCAGTGCCTCTTTCTGTGGGCAGTCACATCATCAGCATGTTGCCACTCTTTCTTCTATATGTGTACTTTTCTGCCATGTGTCTCCATGCCTATGATCCTCTATTAATCACACTTCCAATCACATCAAATTACTTCACTTTGGTATATTTTTCAACATCATTCACTTTGGTCACCATGTCAGCATTTTCCCATGCACCACCTGTCACCTTGTCAACATTATTATGGTATTTCTCTCACGACTTCCATTAGTTAACATTAATTTCTATTTATTTTATAGAAATTTTTAAATCACACCATCATTTATTTCACTATTATATACAATTCCCGATGCTTTCAAACTTACCTCTTGTACATCCTCATTGTCTTGGCATTTGCAGACAAATGCAACCTTTAGTTAGGGGGGATTACACTTAGATTTCATGCATGGAAATTATTTCACGTACCATTACCCCTACCTAATCCTTTCTTTTCATAGTTACTGGCTACTGGTTGCATGCACAATGTTTATGATTAATCATTAGCAATTGATAGAGGCAACAAGTAGAAACAAGCAGAAGGAAGTAACAAAGTGTAAGTTGATTTCAACAATAATTGGTTTCATAAGAACTACAGAGAACATGTAATAGAAACTATAGAGGAAATATGAAGTGCTACATTGTTATATAATGGGTGGGGATCCCATTAGAAGGGAACCAGCTGATCCAGAGGATTAAGGGTTGATGCTTCGGAGGCTACAATTGCAAAAGTAATTGGGTTACTTGCAATTGGAAAGGAATTTTGAGTACGGGTCGATGCCATTGCAGCTCGGGCCGAATTTGTCCAACTTGGTGAAAGACTGGACTCCTCAGCTCAAGGTATTAAACACATCTCTTTACCATGGTTATGGGCTTCTATTGATACTCATATTATTAAGTACTTAACTTGTGATGGAAGATAGTCATTATTATATATTGTGCATTTCAAATTGTTGAGTCATCTCTATCATAATAGACTTGTCAATGTTCCAAATTACTTGTTCAACTTGTTGAAGGGAATGTCTACTGAGTATAAATGGAAAGGGAATTGGTCTACCTTGTCACATGACTATTTAGTTGTTTTACTGGTGAAAAGAAGTTTGTCTGCTTAGTTTCCAGACATTCCCTAGGAAAATTTTCTTGAATATAACCACATAGATGATAGACTCAATGTCAACCCTGATGGTAGACCCTTAAGGGCTAGATCAGCTAGGGAAGACAAGGCATGAGTAGAAAATGCACAACTAGGGGAAGAAGAGGAAGCACTTGTGTTGGTGGTGTTTTTAGCACACAACAACGCAGGTGTGATTGTTGGTATTGCACCTCTCTTGAAAATTATCTTACCCTATGTAAGACTACTACAAGGATAATATAGCTAGGTCTTAGCTTTCTTGGATTATCTCAGTGGGATGTACTAGTTGTGCTAGCAAGGGGTCTTACATGCAATATGACAGGTTTGACAGGTTAGGATAGCAATACATGCAAACCCTTATATTATTTCAGCTGGTATCACAATATGAAATGATACTAGAACCTAATTCTAACAACTGATTAATAAGAAAATGCAAAAGGAAGTAGGGTTTAGAGAGATCCTAAGTGACATTCACAATATAAAGATTGTTGTAGGTAGATAAACATTCAGAAATTAAACCAATTTTCTATTTTACCAAGCTAAAGACTTTGCTACAGTGTTGCAGAAAATAGTGCTATCTTCTACGGATTCTCCAGATTTTTAGATTACATACATTCATTAAATACCCAAGTTTTTGAGTGATTTAACTATTGTAATGTAATTGAACTCATCTCAATTCAATGGCCTAGGCTAACTATGCTCAGCTACTTACAATCAGCAAGCAACTAATAGTATGGACTAGAATACTCATGAAATACCTTCAACAAATCAATAACATTGCAAAGCACGATTTAACTAATGAAGATCAAGATGTGAACCATGAAACCAAATTGATAATACAAGGAAACAAATTCTTAGAAAAGTACTGCAGCAACTTACTTTTGTATTAACCAAAAAATTTGGCAGAGTGTCAACAATTCAGCATCAAGATTGTCTTGCAATGAGAGGAACGATGGCCCTTTATATAGAAGAGGCACCATACTGAGTTTTTGAATGTACGTTGGAGATTGATGCAACACTGACGGTCCAGATTCAACAACATTAAATACATTTATAACATCCTTTTGCATTCCCAGATTACAATTTGTCCTATAGAAAAAGGATGAAAAATGACCTCTAGATACATTGAACTTAGACAAATTGAGTACCCATTAAGCTATATATAGGGAAAAATCACTTTTTAAAGCATAATAAACACAAAATAATGTCACATGACCTTCTAAATATAGCATTAGTCACAAGTGACGAGATTACATTTTCAATTTCAAATAATTTATTATTTTATTCATCTCCTTCTAAATCTATTTTGTCTTCTTCAGCCTTTTTGTTGTTGTAGGCTACCCAAGCTACCAATGCTGGATTTATGTCTGCAGGGTCCAGATCTTTAATGTAGTCTGATCTGAATCTGAGGTCTTCGAGCTCCAGGTAATACTAAGTATATGCATCTTCCATTGCTCTTCTACTTTTTTGAAATGCAACAAAGGAAGCCTGAAGATCACTGACCTTTTCAAGTTTACCCACTATACTCAGTGGAGACTGTCCATGAATAGCTTGATGCAATCTATCCTTACAACATTGTGTTGCCCTCAATTGTTGTCCTTGATGTCAAAGACACAATCTCTCTTAGTTTGATATGGTACCTTGACATGCACATTAGTTGGATATGGTACCTTGGCATGCACAATATTTGTATCATGACAATTGGTTGAATGGTGTTTACTCTTGGTCTTGGTCTTATGATGGTATCATCATTGTTGGCATAATGTTGACTAAGTTTATTGGTTTACTATGATGACAATTACAAATCTTGGCATATAACAGTTGGGAGATATTATGATATTAGTTGGCATACAGTCACATGGTCCACGTGCTCTTATGGTATCACAGTTGGCTTACAGACACAGTTGGAAATACAGTGATTATGTTCTTTGGCCCATGCTTAGTTTAGTGTGATGTTATTCAGTGGTAGTGGCACTTGTATTGCTGGACAGTGGCATTTGTTATTTGATTGTGGCACAATGACATTTGTATGTCTTGCTTATGTTAGTGGCTCTTCATGCCTTATATGATGTCAGTATGATAATCCACACAAGATAATAGTTTGTTTGGCCTACATGATATACCTCTATCATTTGATGTTGATACACATAGTTTGACTCTTCTTGTGACACAACTTCATGCTACTTGTGTATATGGATCTCTTCATGATTACTCTTCTAAAAGCCTTCATCATATCATATTCATTGAGATCACTAAAATCTTTCAAGCTTCATTATTGTTTTCAAGGTGCATGAGGATTACTAAAAGTATTCTCTCATCTCGTGAAGGACATTTTTGATATTATTATTACGTTTTGATAGCCACACATTTATAAGTTTTTGAAGGGCTTCATTAGTATCAAATACATACTTTTCTAATATTAAGAGTCATTTCATTGGGCCTCTAAGTGAGTTTACCTACTGGGCAGGTTGTAAGACTTTTAATCAGGTAAAAGGAAAATCTTTCTACTTGAGTTTTTACCAGCCCATTTAGGGCACACCAGGAGCACCAATCACATGACATTTTTTATAGTCTTTTGATTTCATTTTGTAAAGTATAAGCAATGTTTTGAGCTAGGGTTTTCTACTTCTGAGTTGATCATGAAAATACATGGTATCAATGGCACAATAAGTGGAATCATGTTGATGAGACAATGCTAGATGTTGCAGTCATTTCTAGTAAAAGGTATTTGGCTTCTTTTTCAGCTATTATAGTCTTTTGGCTAACCCACGAGGTGATATTGCTTTCAACTCTACACTCAGTTTTTCATTTCCTAAATCTTGGTATAAAGAATGATTTGTCTGAATACTCTTGGTAGTGACAATTATAAATCTTTTCTTTCTATTTTTTATGAGGTTTCAAATGCATGAAAGTATTCTTTATTTCCATAATGATAACTGTTACCCAGATGGCTAGGGCTTCAAAAACTAAACAAGGCTTTTGTCTCAGATGTTTAAGGGCAGAGATAATTATACTTGGCTGTGATAATATGGTAAGGTGTTTAAAATATTTCTTGTGGGTTTGTAATACTTTATTGTAATTGCTCAATTATAACTGACCTCTCGGTGATATGACATCTTTGTATTATGAGACAATTTCTTTGATAAAGGGTTTGGAAGTTATCAACTAGGGTTTCTCACGAGCTTGAAGGTAGTTTTGAAATTGGTTAACAAAACTTCTTTAACTTTACATATAGTTTCTGAATGATGTATTACAATGGTTAAGGAAGCAGTTAAACAGTTGTTTGATATAACCTCTCTGTTAGTTGTAAACTAAAAAAAATTAGTTTCATTATTTCAGTTGTCTCTCAAACTGTTTGTTGAGAGAAGAAGAGGCTTTGTACTATGAAATGATATTGATATATATCCGATGTGTTGAGTAGCAAATATGTGAGAAAATATTATTGTTGATATTTATAAGATATTGAGGAATAGCGAAATAGAGTGTCCCTCTATATGTGATTATATTATTCATTGTATGGAGTGAAATATGCCAGTGAGGCAGAAATGAGGTCAAGTTAGTGAGACAAGGACCTTTGCCAGTGAGGCATAATAAGCCAGTGAGTCACATAAACAGCCAGTGAGGCAGAAATAATAATAAGCCAGTGAGGCAAGTTTTTTACATAAGCCAGTGAGGCACTTTTACTGAGTGGTTTTCTACCCCAGAGGGTTTCCACTCCTAAAAATATGTGTTATGGTGCCATCTGTCATTTGTTTTATTTGTCATCTATCTTATGATGCTATTTGTCATTTGTTACATATCCACATGGAATTAGTTTACTTGTCTCTATAATGCTCTGATACATGCATTAATAAGCATTTGAGTCAGCATTTACATTTGTTGTCTAAACCTTTGTTTAAACCTGAAATGAAAGTGTGAAAATTTATCTTGTTACAAGTGGTATCAGAGCTAGACCCTTGTCATGGCTAAGTGCAAAAGAAACAGAGGTCAAAAGAAAAATACTAGTGTCAAGCAAAAGAATAATCAAACAATTCCTGTCAAGTCTAATGAAGTCTTGTCTCAAGAAAAGTTCTTGTCAGTTGATTCAATAAGTGATAATAAGAACAATCTTGTAGAAGAAAGGATGTGTACTATAGAACTAGATGAATTCGTGGTAAATATGAATGAATCAGATATAGAAGAATTTATTAGTGACCCTAAAGGAATTGTTGATTTTGAAGGAGAGCTTGTTTTTGCTCTAAATGTGATTAGGGATCTTGAAAGAAAATCAGAAACTCAAGATACAAATTGAAGAAAGTAAAATAATTGAAAAGGAAAGGGAAGTCAAGTTGAAAGAAAAAGAAGAAATGTGTAAAAAGTTAGAGAATGAACTCAATTCTTTGAAAAAGAGTTCTCTGTTAAAAGTTGATTTAGATAACATGATCTTAAATCTAAAAACTGAGATAGAGGAGACGAAGAAAATAGTAGAAGACACTAAATATGCCTTGGATGCCAAAACCTTTGAGTGCCATAAACTTGAAGAAGAGTTTGTTGCTTTAAAGAAAGATCTTGAAGACCATAAGATTTAGTTAGAGAGATATAAGAAGTTTGAGAAAAGTATTAATGCACTGGATGATATGCTATGTAGACAAAAATATTCCAGTGATCTTACTAGCTTAGGGTATGAGGTAGGACAAGAATCTTCAAGTGGAACAGAATTAAAAAGTGAAACAATTTTTGTATCTGCAAATAGGAAAGGATAGAGTTTTAGAGTCAGAAATACTCCAAGGATGAAGATAGAATTGGATCATCATGCTGCTACCCCTGTAGATAAGACTGAAGATAAATGTGTTGATGAAGGAAGGAGGACAAGAAGGTTCTCAAGATCTTCACTTTTCAGATGAAATCAATTAGCAAGGTACAATTTCTTTTCTCGCTATTGATATGCATGTTATGGGTATGGTCATAAAGCAACTAATTGTTGGAATCATTCAATGAAAATTAGATGGAATAATGATCCTCACGAATGGTCAAATAGTGGTCAATGTTATAAATTTGGTCATACTGCAAAGTTTTGTAATATTCAAGCAAGACGTGATCCTTCTAGGTTTTCAAGAAGATATAAGTTCTTTACTCCATTTGGAAACAATGTCACCTATTTTAAGTGTCATAAACTTGAGCATAGAGTATATTTTTGTAGAAGTGGTTCTATGAATTCACCTGGACATGACAAGAAGGCAGATACCTTAGAAAAGAAGAAGAGAGAGATTGAGAAAGTATGGAGAAGAAAACAAGATCTAGGAGATGAAAAACCAAAATCAATTCATGTTACTCAAAAGACATTATCCTTTGCATGAGAACTGGCATAAAGTCAGGGGGAGATGCTTATTGTTTTACCTCTCATCCCCAAGAAGTAAGATAAGCAAAGAGTTTGTAAAGGACAGTAAAGTCTATTGATATGACATAATTTCATTCTCTGTATTGAGTAACTTGTTTCATAACTGACATGTTTATCAATGTGATCTTGTTGTGCTTGATAAGAGTTAGGGAAAATATCAGTCTCATAAACATGATTTGAAAATTTGTGCAAGATAATTCAAAGGTAGTCTCACTGTCATAACAGTCATTGTTCAAGTGTTTGATATTCTTGTTCTGCAATATTGACAGTGGTGGTTTGCAATCTGAGTTTGATTTGTTATGCAAGATCAAGTGGAACAAAAATAGTATTTGTAAGACCTTGAGTGTTTGTGGGTCATTGGAGGAGTTCAAGGTGTAGCTCGCATCATATCTCATCATAAAGTGACTGGTGTTATATCTTCTGATTGTAACAGTTGTCATTTGTTTCAGTGATGTTGGCTCAATAGGCCTTAACAGTGTTTCTTGATACAATGTTTTTAATGTTTGCTCTTGACATAGAATGATTGGCATAGTGATATTTATGATTATATTGGTATCAAGCTAAGCAGTGTTTTGGTCATTTAGATACAGATCAGGACATTGGATAAGCCTGGTGACAAAATAGCAAAACAACATGTAGAGGTTTATCAAAAGCAAAGATGCTCCATTCATAGTGTTATCAGTTTATGTTTGTGACAGTATGTAAGGATCGATGCCAAAAGTACTATCCAATAGGTTGATGATTATGCATGTCAAGGATAATCTCTAAAGTATGAACTATAATTGTTGGTTTGATCTCAAATAGTAGTTTTTGTGGTCACTTTTGCTTGCCTCCTTGTAGATGGTATGTGAGGATAGAGATTTTAAAATGGTTTATAAAATGAACTTGAGTGGCAGTCAATTCATTCTAATGATTCTTTGTTGGTTTTCATTCACTTGAGCAAGAAATCACTTGAAAGTTGTTTTGGCAAGTAGTTCTTCACACTACTTTCATCTTGACAGTAATTTGGTTGGCATTGGTATATACATGGCTTGGTATATTTCAGTTCATACATACTTTGCACTTTGCAAATTTGTTTTGCATTTGGATGATCATATCTTTGACAATGGTGATTGGCATACATGACAGTGGCTTTTTTTGTGATTCACATTCAGTTTTGAAAACATTGATGATAGTTCAATACAGCATGATGGTACTCATGCTTATTTCTTGACATGCTCATGCTTTAATTGCAGTGTTATCTCTATCTTGACAGGATGAATGCAGATAATGAAGTGTCAGTATTACATAGCACGGTGATATTTGTACTAACTATGTTTGAAGTTGTAGCTCGTTCACTTGTTTGGTGATGAACAATATTTGGAGACATTTTCTTTGAGTCTTCACATTCATTGACTTGATTTTGTAAGTATTTGTAGTCACTGTTCTCTAAAAAGGTTACAGTCAGCATAGACAATGAAGAGTATTCAAAAAAATTTCTCAATGTACATAATGGTTTTATAGTTGGAGTAGCATAAAAGAATGAAGTATCTATATCTATACACCTTCCTTGTTTCATGAAGGCATGGTGAAGTATATTGGATGTCACATTTGTTTGTATTTTCTTGCACATGTGTGTATCTTGAACAATATACAATGTATATCATTACATCTTAGTTGAAATGGCAATGACAATGGTGTTCATGGGTTGATCACATTTGGTGTGACTGTGTGCATCATGTTTATCAAAAAGACAATTATTTGATGTTGTGATGAATAGTCTTGCATTGACAACGCTATGGTATGGTGGTCATGAGTATTGGGGATAGTGCTATATCATAGTGAACAAATAGTGACATATTTCCAATTGTAGTAATAGAATTTATCTTCAGTGAGTCTTATTCAAGTGCTTTTCTCGTGGTTGTTGTCTCTCTATGGAGCTTATCTACAAGGGGAGCATTAAGAAATCATCTTTAGGGGAAGCTTTCCATGAATATTATCTACCACCATTTCAACTTGGCATTATTTGTGATAGTCTCCTCAGTTGTTGTCTATCTTTGCTACATGCTCTTCATGTTGTTGATATTTCATTATAGTGTTGACATCTCAATTTTGTTCCAGGATGCTCTAGATGTTTTTCTTTCATGGGATAGTCATGGTATGCTTTCTATTTTCTAATTTTTTTATCATTTCATATATTTGTTGATTTATGATTTATGTTATCTCCTGGAGGCATTGGCACACTTTCCTTCCTCCCTTTGCCTTTGTTGTCAAAAAGGGGAAGAAAGAGTTGTGTTTTGCCATCATGGACAAATGGGGAGTTTGTTTCCCTCAGTTGTTGTCCTTGATGTCAAAGACACAATCTCTCTTAGTTGGATATGGTACCTTAACATGCACATTAGTTGGATATGGTACCTTGACATGCACAGTATCTGTATCATGACAATTGGTTGAATGGTGTTTACTCCTGGTCTTGGTCTTATGATGGTATCATCATCTTTGGCATAATCTTGACTAAGTTTATTGGTTTACTATGATGACAATTGCAAATCTTGGCATATAACAGTTGGGAGATATTATGATATCAATTGGCATATAGTCACATGGTCCACATGCTCTTATGGTATCACAATTGGCTTACAAACACAGTTGGAAATATAGTGATTATGTTCTTTGGCCCATGCTCAGTTTAGTGTGATGTTATTCAGTGGCAGTGGCACTTGTATTGCTGGACAGTGGCATTTGTTATTTGACTATGGCATAGTGACATTTGTATGTCTTGCTTATGTTAGTGGCTCTTCATGCCTTATATTATGTTAGTATGACAATCCACACAAGATAACAGTTTGTTTGGCCTACATGATATACCTCTATCATTTGATGTTGATACACCTAGTTTGACTCTTCTTGTGACACAACTTCATGCTACTTGGGTATACGGATCTCTTCATGATTACTCTTCTAAAAGCCTATATCATATCATATTCATTGAGATCACTAAAAGATTTCAAGCTTCATTATTGTTTTCAAGGTGCATGAGGATTACTAAAAGTATTCTCATCTCGTGAAGGACATTTTTGATATTATTATTATGTTTTGAAAGCCACACATTTATAAGTTTTGAAGGGCTTCATTAGTATCAAATACATACTTTTCTAATATTAAGAGTCATTTCATCAGGCCTCTAAGTGAGTTTACCTGTTGGGATGTTGTAAGACTTTCAATCAGTTAAAAGGAAAATCTTTCTACTTGAGTTTTCACCGGCCCATTTAGGGCACACCGGGAGCACCAGTCACATGACATTTTTGATAGTCTTTTGATTTCATTTTGTAAAGTATAAGCTATGTTTCAAGCTAGGGTTTTCTACTTCTGATTTCATCATGAAAATACATGGTATCGACAACACAATGAGTGGAATCCTGTTGATGAGACAATGTTGGACGTTGTAGTTGTTTCTAGTAAAATGTGTTGACTTCTTTTTTAGCTGTTATAGTCTTTTGGCTGACCCATGAGGTGATATTGTTTTCAACTCTACACTCAGTTTTTTGTTTTCTAAATCTTGGTATAAAGCATGATTTGTCTATATACTCTTGGCAGTGATAGTTATAAATCTTTTATTTCTATTTTTTATGAGGTTTCAAATGCATAAAAGTATTCTTTATTTCCACAATGATAATTGTTACCCAGATGGCTAGGGCTTCAAAAACTAAACAAAGCTTTTGTCTTAGATGTTTAAGGGTAGAGATAATTATACTTGACTATGATAATATGGCAAGGTGTTTAAAATATTTCTTATGGGTTTGTAATACTCTATTATAACTACTTAGTTATAACTGACCTCTCGGTGATATGGCATCTTTGTATTATGAGACAGTTTCTTTGATAAAGGGTTTGGAAGTTATCAACTAGGGTTTGACAGTTTATCCTAGGGTTTCTCACGAGCTTGAAGGTAGTTTTGAAATTGGTTAACAAGACTTCTTTAACTCTACATACAATTTCTGAATGATATATTACAATGGTTAAGGAAGCAGTTAAATAGTTGTTTGATATAACCTCTCTGTCATTTGTAAACTAAAAAAAAATAGTTTCATTATTTCAATTGTCTCTCAAACTGTCTGTTGAGAGAAGAAGAGGCTTTGTACTATGAAATGATATTGATATATATCTGATGTGTTGAGTAGCAGATACGTGAGAAAATATTATTGTTGATATTTCTAAGATATTGAGGAACAGCAAAACAGAGTGTCCCTCTGTATGTGATTATATTATTCATTGTATGGAGTGAAATATGCCAGTGAAGAAGAAATGAGGTCAAGTCAGTGAGATAAGGACCTTTGCTAGTGAGGTACAATAAGCCAGTGAGGCACATAAATAGCCAGTGAGGTAGAAATAATAATAAGCCAGTGAGGCAATGATTGTAGCCAGTGAGGGAAGTTTATTACATAAGCCAGTGAGGCACTTTTACTGAGTGGTTTTCTACCCCAAAGGGTTTCCACTCCTAAAAATATATGTGTTATGGTGCCATCTGTCATTTGTTTTATTTGTCATCTATCTTATGATGCTATTTTTCATTTGTTACATATGCACATGGAATTAGTTTACTTGTCTCTATAATGATCTGAGACATGCATTAATAAGCATTTGAGTTAGCATTTACATCTGTTGTCTAAACCTTTGTTTAAACCTGAAATGAAAGTATGAAAATTTATCTTGTTCTATGTAACAATGATTCACCCCCCCCGCTCTCAGTGTTACCAAGTACTCCAACACGCTACTCATCAAATGGAGCAAGATCATCGACGCCGGGGTCTAGACATTCTTTCAAAGTATCATTTATTTCATAAATAACAAGTATTTGAGTGTTTGCTTCCTTGTGAAATTCTTTAATCTTATCAAAAACTTCCTTCTTCATCTTCATTTGTTGATACCATTTCCCAGACTTATACAACCTTTCTGCTGTAAGAATATTCTCTAATAACAAAGTTTTGTTGGGCAGCTCCCTTATTGTCCATACTCTCAGGAACATATGAGAATAGTATTCTTTATAGGGTTCGCATTCTTCATATAATTCCTCTCATCTTTCTCTCAATAGTCAGAAGTTATGATGTAGCATGACTACAAAAGTGATTGCTTCGCAACCATCATTGTACACTTTGTCAAACCACTCATATGTGTCTACTGCAGTTGTTTTGATATCATCAAATTTACTTAACTCTTCCTTTGACAACAAGGTCAGAACTGATTTTGGTTCTCCCTCTGAGTTCAATGGTCTCATCAAAAACTGGATGTAAGCCTTTAGCTCTTAGTTTTGTTGTTTCAATTCTTGCTTCGTGAGCTTATCTTTGTCTAACTGCTCAATAATGGAGGAGACCATACCTTTAAATTCATCAATTTGCTGAACCCTGGAGGTTGGTCCCAAGTCAATAGTTGTAATAGTGTAATCCTCTGCTCTGACCTGGTCTTTATTCACATTGGCTAGTGGGACAACCACCTCAACAATCCTTAACCCAGTAGCATCTTTTTATATCCTAAATTGGATCTTAGCCTTCTTTTGTTTCTTTGGCTTCTCCACTCTAGCTAAGATTGTATCCAAATCTAGTTTTATCACTTGTACTTGTGGCTCTTTAGCTCCAAGCTAGTTTTGCAGCCAATCTAGTGTTGTTGAAGAGGAATCCTTTAGAACATCAGTATGACTATCTTCTTTTGTTGGAGGATCATCAAGAATTTTCAGCTCTCTTTCAGACTCTTTATCATTATCCTCTTCTTCATTTCCTAGCTGCTCAATATTTCGTAGACTTTCTAATATTTCATGTTGAGTAGCTTTCATGATTGTGTCTTCAGTGCCTTTGTCGACGGGACTATCAGATATCTCAACTATTTCAATGCTTGTAGTCCTGGAGAGGGATTCTTCAGATACTTCATTTTCAACCCCTTGTTCTTGTAGTTCTAACTCTACACAAACCTTTTCAATTCTAGGTAATTGTGGCACAATTAAGCAGGCAAAGTCTTGCACTGGATAGATTAAAGAATTGTGGAGCAATGCCAATGAATGATCTAGCAATGAGGAAAGACTCGCATGAGTTAGATTAGTGAATGTTGCAAAAACCAAAGAAGGAGGCATGGCAACAGGTAAAAGGATGGATGAGGAAGGAAGGGAGAAGGAAGATGAAAGAATAGTGAAGAGAAGCGGTAAATTGGATGAGGTGGAAAGAGAGATACAGGAAATGGGAGGTAGGGAGGAAGTTGAAATGGATGGTAATGAAGGAGTAGAA